>CM041782.1:117729304-117965415 GCA_023374045.1 Limonium bicolor | reverse complement strand
AACACCACCATTCTCTTTGTCTCATCAAGCTCTTCATTCCTATCCTTTCAAAATTCCAAGAGCTCCATTTCGGTGCCAAGAGGAATCACCATGGGAGGAGCTTGAGCTCACCTTTTCACATATTATTGTTCTCCTTTGCTTCAAGGTAAGGAAACTCAAAGAAAAATGATGTTTCCTTCATGTTTTGTGTTGTCCGAAAATTCACCTCACAATGGTGTCTTTACCTTGCTTGTTTTAGCTTCATTTGAATCTTCCAAGGGCTAGGAGGAGTCCTCTCTTGATACTTATTCAAGCTCTCTTCCAATTCCAAAGGTAAAACGATTACCTTAATGTGTTAAGATAATATATGTAACTAGGGTTTACAATGAGATGAAGCTTAAAGCTTGTATACTCATTATATTATTTGTATAATGTTTAGAAGTTGACAAGCAACTAAAAGCCTTGCCAATTTAGTCAAGGAAACAAGAAAGAAGTTTGTGAGGAAAAGAGGTAAATGTGCTAACCTAATGTGGTTTAAAGTCTTAGGAGAAATGAGCTTATATTGCTTATGAAAATGATTTAAGGAGCCAAGGTAAAATGACTTAGAAGAATGCTCTCAAGGGCTTAGTAAAAGGCATATGTATTGTTGAGTGTATTTGCAGGTCAAAGGCAAATACAATGTGGGAAATTCAGTGTTTATGATTTATGCATCTTAAGGGCCTAAGAGCCATGTTATTTAAGGGCCTAAGTGCCAAGCAATTAAGTTTATGCACTATATTATGATGTAGTGCAAATTTGGTGAAGTTATGTGTGTGAGAAAGTTCTTGATGGATTTTAGGTGTTCTTGAATGAAATAAGGTAAAAACCTAAGTGTTTGGATGTGAGTATATACAAGAGAAGCTATGGCAAAATTTGGAGAATGTGTAAGAAGTTCTAAGTGTTTTAAATAAGTCTTGGTGAACTAGGAAGTGTTAAAGGTGAACAAATGTTTTACTTGGGAAGAAAACATGTATTAAGGTGATTTAGAGTGATACAAGGACTTTGGTATTATCTTGGAAGTTCTAGGAATTCAATGAGTGTTTTTGGGATGTACTAAAGTCTTGGAGAAGTTTGTTTAAGTGTTAGGAATTTTGGGAAGAAATGAGTAAAGGTTTAAAGAATTAGAAAATGAGTTTTATGAGTGTTTAAGGATGTCTTAAGGTGTGTTTGAAGTGCCCAAATGAGGTTAGGGTGTACTAGGATATATGAGGTGAAGTTTGGAGTTAAATGAGCAATGGAAAATAAGGGTCTGGAGCAGACCGAACTTGCGACCGAACTTGCAAGGCCGGTCGAGCCCAGTTTACCCTGCGAGAATTGGTTTCTGGAATGGACCGACCTTGGGGACCGGACTTGCAAGGTCGGTCGGGCTTGTATTTTGTGTACGAATTAAGTTTCTGGAATCGACCGAACATGGGACCGGACTTGGCAAGTTCGGTCGGGCCTGAATTTTCAAAGGGAAAAACTCTCGGGAATGGACCGAACATGCGACCGAACTTACAAGGTCGGTCGGAGTAGAATTTTTGACGGTAATGTGTTCTGGAATGGACCGACCTTGTGTAAGGTCGGTCGGTAAGGTCGGTCGGACCAAAAACATTGTTTAAGGTTATAGGATGATGGGGATTATTAAATAATGATGTTATAAGATTGTTGAGGACATGTTAAGTGAGTTATAATGACAATATAATGGGGGAAAAGTTGTATCAAATGTAAAAGTAAAACAAGTTAAAATGTGAAGTTATTTAACTAAGTTAACGGGGGTAAGTTATGAGTATTAGACCTTAACAATTATGTTACCCGATGTTAATAAAAGTACATGTAATGTTATCAGTTATTCGAGAATTGCTCGAGGAACATAAGTGGACATGATAGAGTGGACTCCGGTGACAGGTATGGTTTTCTTGCAACCTGTGTCCTACCGGATTACACCGGCTTGTATGCCAATGTGTTTTTCTGTGTGTTTGCCACGTTATAAGATAAATCATGAAACGAGTTTACAATCGTTATTGTTGTTGTATGTTTACGTGCCGATACCGGTAACCTCGAATGCGCTTGAAGGGCTAGTTAACCACTATTAGGTAAACGTAAGAGAACGGTATCTGGTGATAACGTTTCCGACCAAAGGAACGTTCTAACCACGACCATGTGTGAGTTAGTTATGTGAAGTTTGTGTGTGATGTTAGTGTGTGAATGTATGACTCTCTCTTCCCTTGTGTATGTCTAACAAGACTTAACCCAATGTTTGTGATTGTTTAATAAAGTTCAATGTTGAACTTCTAACAAGTGCTAACGGGGGAAGTGAGGAGTCCGGTCTGTTCCGGCCACGCGTGTGAGTATGGGGGTCGTTGTCATATCAGGTTCAATCCTCTCTGTATGTTATGGTTGTTTTCCAATTTGGTTTCCAACCTTCCCTTTAGCTTAACCAAGGCTATTACTGACTCACGTCGGGCCACAGGGGCATACTATGTTATGTTTGTTCGGTGTGCTTGGATCACTATATCCGAGACACCTTGTGTTAAGTTATCCGTTCATTTAACGAGACGGTAACGAGTTATGTAACGAGCTTATCATGAGACTGGCAACATTCTCTAGGCTACAAGAGAACTGACTATGTTTGGGCCGGTTCATAAAGGGAACCGTACCCGTTATGTTATGTATTGTTGTTATGATGCAATATCTATTGCGATGTTATTATGTACACGTTGAAACGTGAAAAGTGTTGTTATGTGTTATGTGATGAATGTCATATGTTGTAAAATGTGGAGTATGTGGATCATGGGTATGAATCCCAGTTTGTGATAAGAGGCGTTTAAGGATAACCCGATTAATGGGTAGTTGTCGTCTATTAAGGAAGTAGCTCCATTAGAGGAGAAACACTCTAGGGGTAATGAATACCATGAGTGACTTATCAAATGAGGATGTGTTATCTGCTTGTTGAGCCCCTCGAGGTGAAATGTTATGTGTTGTGTGTTTACTGTTGCATGCATGATTTAAATATAATCAACCGCATGCTAAGACGACAATTAGTTGTGCGTGGCCCGGTAGCATGCGGGCTGCGGGATTACCATACCAGCAAAGGTGCTGAGCCCCTTGGGGGCCACCCTTTCTCTTCTTTTCTTATTTCAGGTACGAAGAGCTGGAAGCCGTTCGAGAGTAGGACGGGGTAGTCGTTGTACATGGGTAATCATTTAAGTTGTATATATATACAGTAGGTGTAGTAAGACCGAAATTGTTATCGGCATCAGTTTGTAAATACTCGGTACAGTTGGAAGGTATGTGTATGTTTTGTTGTTAATGGAAAGGGATAATAATGTGTAGTCGCTCGGGAATCTAGTCCATCAGACCGGTACAATGTTTATGTAATAGCCTTGTTAGCCACGTGGGTGGTTAACGGCGTGTAACACCAACGAGTTAAGTAATGTGAAGTAGTATATTTTCCGCTACAGAATGTTGTTATGTGTTTGTTGTTGGATGGGGTGTTACAGAGGTGGACCAAGACTTGGTGGAGAAATTTCCCATTGCCTTGTGAGCGGTTTATTGGTGTGGATTCACTGAAGGACTATTTATAAGCCCCGTATAGTTTGTCGTGTGGTATGGTTTTTTGGTTAAGGTCGATTGGTAGAATGAAGTGGTTGAGTCTTTTCTGGGTTTGGTTTTGGGTAATACGTGTGGAGTACGTTTGTGTCTATTTTGTTGCTTGTGTGGTTTATTTTTGGTTAAGACTTCTAGGGCTATACTGGATGGGGGTACTCTTTTTCCTTGCTAGGTTTTTTCCCATTGGGTTTTACCTAGTAAGGTTTTAATGAGGCCCATTGCACACCCATCCACCTGGATTTCCATGTCATTTTGATTGAATAAAAGGCGAAAGCCTGAATTATCCAAAAAAAATCAGCTGTTCTGTTGTCCTCTCGCGATTGGGAATTCTTTCCGGCCATACAAACATCAGACACGGGATTGTGCGGGACGGTCTCTCCATACTAGGTGCAGGCACATGCCACGCTGGCAAAAATTACATGTCAGCACTTTATATCTCAGAGAAGGATCAACGTAGAGAGTGGAAACAAACACCCGAACTCAGTTTGTGCTTCCTTCACGTGATTTCAGAATTGATTTCACCCAATCGAAAGAAAAACAGCATTTCGTTGCCACTAAACAGATGGATTCGATCGATCGATCTAGCTGAATAAAAAGCGTCATAGCTGAAATGACATTGAAATCAGTTTGTGAGCTGCAATTCGTTCTTGTAGTGCAATGGAAGATAAAATCTACCTGATGGAAGACGCGGTAGACGAAAGGTGTACAGAGATTGTTGTGTATGATGCAGGTTATCGTCAATCTTTCTTCACCTTAAACAATAATGATAATCGATATGCATATTCCTCCATCTTCGTCAATCTTTACGGTTTTTTCTTGAATCATAAGGTGATCGATAGAAGATCTTCGTCAATCTTCGCTGAACTTGCGCTTATGATAATCGATTTCTGTTCTGTGTAGCTTCATATACTGTGTGGACCTTACATATATTGAATGATATGATGTATCACAGTTTAAAACTTAATGAATCATTTATACATAGTAATGAATCATTTATACATATTAATGAATCATTTGATATTGTAGGGTCAATTGTATCAGATCATACTGAACTGCCGATTGTGAATGAAACCCAAAAGTTGTTTTTACTAAAGCTTCATCATCAGAGTTGATTGACAAAATTGTTTTTTTTTTTTTTTTTTTTTTTTTGAAAACAACTGATTGACAAAATTGTTAGTTCTAAATTTCAATGTTCAATTGTTTACATACTAGTACTTGATTTCGTGTTCTGATATAAATAGTATAAAGATGTTATTCTATTAATGAATCATTTGTTGTAAATGATGTATCATTTGATTCTAGCGGTGAATCATCAGTATATACAAAATGCAGAGTCACTGATTTATATTGGCATGCTTGATTTACATCTTGTTTCATGTTGTCACATATACATTCTAAGATTTGGCTCCTCTTATCTATAAGTTTCTCCTTCTATAATGTATTCAGGCTTCTTGAAACACATAAATGTGAGAACAGTTCATGGTTGAAGCAATATGATTGATCGTTGAATTTTGTTAATAAATTTGATTTGTTATAGATGGAAATCTGCAACTGAAAAGATACACAAAAGAGCTGCCAGGACAAAAAAAGCTGCAGCTGCAAAGTTACTAAAGAAGGCTGCTATAAATTCTTTCCGGAGTATCCACGAAGATACACAATCTCAAGGAGTTTCTTATGCACATCCCGTGCACGGTGGTGATAGACTTGTCACCATAGTCCCAAATTTAGAAAAATAAGTGCATACATAGCCTTTATGAAGTACAAAGATGTTGATATAAATAATGAATCATTTAGCTAATATGACGAATCATTAAGCTAATATGATGAATCATTTCATTTTACTGACTAGATAACATTCAGTTACACTTAAAGATATGAATCAAAAGAGTGCGATAGTGTAGATATTGCTTTAGGTCTATGATGTATCATACACATTTACAAATGAATCATTTGATACGTCTGGTGAATCAAAAAGTAACTGATTTGTGTTGGCATAAATAATGAATCATTTAGCTAATATGATGAATCATTAAGCTAATGTGGTGAATCATTTCATTTTACTGACTCGATGAATCATTCAGTAACACTTAAATATATGAATCAAAAGAGTGCGATAGTGTAGATATTGCTTTAGGTCTGTGATGTATCATACCATTTACAAATGAATCATTTGATACGTCTGGTGAATGAAGAAGTAACTGATTTGTGTTGGCGTAAATAATGAATCATTTAGTTAATATGATGAATCATCAAGCTAATGTGATGAATCATTTCATTTTACTAGTGTAGATATTGCTTTAGGTCTGTGATGTATCATACACACTTACAATGAATCATTTGATACGTCTGGTGAATCAAGAAGTACTGATTTGTGTTGACATAAATAATGAATCATTTAGATAAAATGATGAATCAGTAAGCTAATATGATGTATCATTGAGCTAATAAGGTTTCAGAAACCTTTAAAAGATGAGAATCAACAAAAAAGTGTGCTAGAAACTTTTGTATTGCACACCATTCAGTCGCTAGTATGTTGTTGTCTAGCTTGTACCAAAAACACTAATGTTCGAAAATGTATGACCACCCCAAAAAGTTAATCCCCACCCCCCACACGAAGTTATACGATCAGTACATATAGCTTCAAAACTTCTTTCGCTTCAATGATGTTTGAAGATCACGAACCCTCAAATTCTTGTCATGTACAGCAAGTCTGAAGGCATACTTCCTTCGCAGCATATTTAGATCAGCTTTCTCTTTTTTCTTTGTAAACACAAAAACCATAAAATAGCATAAGGCAAAAGAAAACAACGTAGCAAAATCGAAACGAGTATTAAAGTAGAACTAATTAGTGAATCAAAATGAGTATTAAAGTAACTGAGAATCGCTAATTAACAGCATAAAACCATAATGCTACTGGAGAATACAGATTGTGAACTAAGAACCCTAATTTCAAAATCGAACAACCAAAAGTAAAAACTGTAACATGAGAAAAATGAATTATTCCTAGTAACAACTTACTCCTTATGAATTACTACTTCACGCGATTTAGCCATATGTGAGGAGTTGTGATTTCAGATTCGCTGGTAAGGTTAGCAAACGAAGAGCAGCACGTCGATTTGCAGGGGAGACAGTCCAGCGAGCTTCGTGGAATTAGAGAAGCAGAAGAGAGAGTTCGAGTGATGATCCGCCGAGCTTCGGGGAGCGTTTGAGTGATTATTCAATGAGTGTCGAGTGATTAGAGGAGAAAGGGAGAAGAAGCGTTCATATGTGCGGGAGAGCAGAGAGCGTCGAGAGGTTAGGAAGATAGGAGGGATAGATAAGTTCTGTTTGGAAATTAAAATTTGAATAGATAACATACTGCCATGTAGAAAGATGAGCTGGAAAAAATACTGCCATGTAAGAAGATGAGCTGGAAAAATGATGATGTGTAACTGTCTCACTCCTAACTAGGAGCAGCCAGCTTGTACGGTCGAATTTGCGTACAAACATTTGGTGGGAACGGTGGTACTACTCCTAGGATACTCAGTTGACTTCTTTCCTTCAACAAAACAAAAAAAAATCTCGTTGTTATAGAAAGACTAGAGAGAGACATAAGGGAGAAAACGGACACGACGATCAGATTATCAATGGGTAAGGAAAATCGTCCACCACTAAAATCATTCATAATTCATGATATCTATTTTTTTTAACTTGTTCCTCATATGTCACAAAAATATTTTGAAATTTACGAAATGTCACGATTTGGTAATAGACGTTAATTGTGCTTAGAAAATGACATATTATCCCTGACAATTATTTTAAAATTTTGGGAAAATTTACAATATGTCACTAAAATATTTCATAATTCGTGATATATCGCTTTTTTTGAACATTGTCTTTCATATGCCACGAAAATGTTTTAAAATTCATAAAATCCACGATTTGATAACAAACATTAATTGTGCCCTGAAAAAATGACCACTATTGCCCCTGGCGATTTTTTTAAATTTTTTTTTAAAGTTGTGGTTTTATATAATGATTTTTTAATTGCTTTTAAAAGTTCACAATATACTCTCTGTTTTTACAAAAGATTCACAAAATACCCATGTTTGTACAAAAGTTCACAATATGTCATTGTTTTTATAAAAAGTTCACAATATGCCATTGTTTTTTAAAAAAGTTCACAATATGCCCTGTTTTTTGCAAAGAAAAATCATAATATGCCCCTATTTTCTTTGAAGCTGTTGTAACAACCATTTTTCTGTTCAAATGGTTTGTTTGACTCTAACTCTTATTCGCCCATATATGCACCCTCTTGTCATCAACAAAAAATTCAAACAATTTGTTGCAAATGTGGAGCTCTAGCTAATATCACTCTCTCACGCAAGAACACTTTAGTTGGTAGAGCCTACTACAACTATAAGCTTATGGTTTCTTTGAAAGTATGACTTACTTTTGGAGGGTTGTATTGATCCTCCATCATTGGTGCCCACGATGAAAGAAACCATAAGCTCAACAGTTGTAGTATGACTTTTCGTTTGAATAGAAAATAGTTGTTACAACAACTTAAAAGGGAAATAAGGACATAGTGTGAACTTGTTGCAAAACACGGGGGCATATTGTGAGCTTTTTTGTAAAAAACAGGGGCATATTGTAAATGTTTTTGTAAAAACATGGGTAATTTGTGAACTTTAGGAAAAATAGGGGTCTATTGTGAACTTTTTAAAAACGTTAAAAAAATAGTTGTTATAAAAACCATTAATTTTAAAAAAAATTGTCAGGGCAATATGGTCATTTCCGGGGCATAATTTAACGTCTATTACCAAATCGTGACATTTTGTGATTTCAAACATTTATGTGGCATATGAGAGACAATTTCAAAAAAAAGTATATCACGAATTATGAAATTTTTAGTGACATATTGTGAATTTTTCCAATTAAAATAACATTTAATGGCCTCATTCACAACACAAAACACCGATTTTATTACCTACGGATCTTGAAGTATCCGTGGTTATTATGATTTCTCAGTAAAAAGAATGAAATGTATATGAAATGGAAGATGGATTAATAAATTAGGATATTACTCTATAATTATTATACTTTATACTAGATTTATGATATTTATGTGTAACGAAGTATTTGCAGTGTATTGATTGTAATATGTATATACATGATATATGACTTAAGTGGGTTATTCTATACTTGTTACAATGAGACAAATAATGGGCTAAACAATGAATAGTAACTAGTGGATCTAAATGGGTAAAATGTCACGGGAGTTTTAGAATTGCTGTCAGTGAATCTAGGGTTTAAAAACTGGATTTTGTAATACGTCGGCGACCTACAACGACGACGGTAAAAAATCCCAACTTGATACTCCCGCTCTTCACTTTTTCACGCACAAAAAAGTAATCATATCAATTGTTTAGCTCTACTACTGTGAAGAACGTGATTCGACGAGAGGTACAAAGCTCCCAAATTGTCACAGAACAAATATGTTGGAGTTCGGAGAGGAGTTACTGGAGCCAGAGAGCTTAGGAGGTCGCGATGGCCATGGACTTGAAATCCGCCTCAGTTGAGGAGCGCGAACTATTCGCTGCTTCCTGCAAGACCAGAAAATGAGATGCGACCGCAAAATATGAAAAAATCCGGTGGTGGACTTGCGATCCAGCGGTGAACTTGCCCATTCAGCGTCGGCATAGACCTGAAGATTACCAAGTGGGTGAGCAATAAAGAAAAGATCAACATTGAGGGTAAGTTTAACGTATTGGAAAACTCGCTTAACCCCTTCTTTTAGTGAATGGACTTTGGATTTTGCATATATTGACTCAAGTGATTCACCGTAAACTGTGTCTGAACGAGTGAATGCTAGATAATGTAAACTTCCCACTATGCTCTTGTATTGTTGAACATCCGCAAAGGGTGGAGAATCTTCCACATCAAGCTTATTGTATCTGTCATGGGTGTTACTATAACACCCCGGTTTTTCCTACCAAATTATATGTATCTCATAAACCAATGTTGTTAATTTTTGCAACGAAATTAATAGTACCTATCCGACCTATTACTGTCACACACACCCTAGTAAGTGCTAAGACTAATCCAACTCAAATACTTCATAGTCAAACAAATAACTTTCATTAAAACTTTAACGATTTACATATAAGGTTTACAAAAGAAGACCCGGAACCATTCCCCGAGCACAAATACAGTCTCTTTAGGGACAAGCCCCCGAGAGACCCTTTCAACCTTGCTACAAAATACAACTTGTTTATACGATTTCCATCCTACTAAACTAATCATGGGGCGTTCTTTCCCTGCATCCCAACATATATTCACCTTCATCCCGCAGTCATGAATCATAAACAACATAGAAAGAGACTGCACAAATCAGTGAAATTGAGTAAATTATTGCTTCACCTTGTAAAATTCATTTTGTTTGGAAATGTTTTAGCATGATATAACACTTATAGGAGCCAAGTCACGGTTCGGGCGTAATATTCAACAAACCACAAATCCACCAAATAACCTCATATAATCCAACCAACCAGACTACCACATTTACCTCATAAACATTCGCTCACAATTTAGCAAGTATTGTCACATAATTCGTTATGATAAGGGAAAAAACCTTTGTTTCCACCATTTTTCACCAGACACCCATGGAAAGGACCAGAGCATGCCACCAGAAAGAGCTTTCGAACACCAGAAAAGGGCCGAAGTATACCACCACATATTGTTTCCACCACACCCAGGAATTGGGCCGTAGCAAACCATATACCACCTCACCCAATTTCCTTAAGTGCGCACACCCCTTAGAGGTACTTTTTACCAAAGAAGTAGATCATAGTGGCTTAATCGTAATTCATTGGTACGGCGCATAACCAGTGTAAGAATTTGTTCAAGCTTCCACATAAAGCTTCCTTTAACAACCATGTCCGAAGACCAACCAAAACTCTTCCAGAACACTTAATACATGCACAGGAAAGAAAATAACCATAATCACAATTTACCACATTCATAACTCCTTAAGAACAGATTCAAACATCATTCTGAGATAAACATCACAGTTCACACTTCAATAATTAATGATAACAAGTATAATAACCATGAACAAGTATACGGATGGTGAACACAACATTTACCTCAACCATTTGCTTAATCAACCAATAACACTCTTCGGCACCTAGACTAGACCTGACAATTCTCTATCGTATCGAGCTCGTCTTCCTCACTAGGCTGCCAGGTTACTTGAAGGCTTGGGTTGCTTGACTCTCTAAAGGCTACGATAGCTAAAGCGTGTATAAAAAAGTATAATAGTGGGTTTATATAGAGTTAAGGTTTAGTATACTAACGATAGTATTTGTGTGGTAGTTAGGCGATTACTTCACCGTAAGGTAATCTAAGGGCGGTTGTCTTGCTTTGGATAGTTTGATGGGGATAGATAAGGGAGAAGTAATTAGTCTTAATATGTGTCACATGCTAGTTGGTAAATAGTGAGGTGCAAATAGGGATGGAAGCACTGCCTACCTTGGTCCAGCCCTTTCCTTAGAGCATCTCTCGAAAGATATCCACTAATCAAGACACTTTAACTTGGGAATAGTACTAAGGTTAATTAGAACTTATAGGGTATTTCACCCCCCCCCCCCCCTCCTTAAACAAAGCTTTGTCTTCGAAGCTAAAACTTATTCCCTATCTCTAACTTGAAAATTCCAAAACAATCATATTTAATTAATAACTTCAAATCACCACTCTAAAATAATAAATAATACCAAATCATTCATCCAAGAAAATATTTTACCATAACAATACTCATTTCATAGTATTCCTTTGGTCAAAGATCCCCTTCCGGAAACTATGTCCAGGGCATCACATTCTTTCCCCTTAAAGAAGTTTCATCCTCAAAACTTAAACATTTACCAGATTAAACTGCGGAGGGTATCTTTTCTTCACTTCTTCTTCAACTTCTCATGCCTCTTATTCTGTCTCATGATTAGACCATAGTACTTTAACTAACAGAACTGATTTGGTTCGGTATCCTGGTCTTCTAGTCCATAATTCTTATCGAACGCTCCTCATATGACAGATTCTGATCTAACTCTACTGTCTCAGGTTGCATCACATAGGATTGGTCTGGAACATACTTCTATAACTGGATACACGAAATATGTTATGTACCTTCTCTAGTTCCATTGGTAGTGCACACTTATAAGCCATCTTGCCTACTCTTTCTAAAATTTCATATGGTCCTATAAATTTTGGAGCCAATTTTCCTTCTTCCCAATACGTGTTACTCCTTTCGTGGGTGATACTCTTAGAAATACCTTGTCCCCTACTTCAAAATCTATCGGTCTTCTATTCCAATATTATGACATGCCCAGCCTAGCCTATCAGCTCACATGTGTGATATTGTCCGCTTTGGCACGCAGGCCGCACGGTTTTGTTCTTGGGGTTTCCTAGCCCCAAAAGGCCTCACAACAAGGAGAGGTATCCCCACCCATATAAGGAATGGTTCGTTCTCCCCTCCAATCGATGTGGCAGGTAAACCTTAAGGGTATTACACTCCACCCCCTTGGAGCCCAGCGCCCTCGCGGGCCACACCGGCACACCGACCTGGGTCTAGCTCTGATACCTTTGTGACAGCCCAGCTCTAATCAGCCCATATGTGTGATATTGTCCGCTTTGGCACGCAGGCTGCACAGATTTGTTCCTGGGTTCCTAGCCCAAAAACGCATCACACAAGGGAGAGGTATCCATGCACCTATTAGGCACACTTCGTTCTCCTGTTCAACCGATGTGGGAGGAACACCACACACACCGAGTGTTACACTCTACCCCCCTAAGGAAGCCCAGTGCCCTCACGAGCTCACTGGCACACCGACCTGGTCTGGCTCTGATACCATCTGTGACAGCCTAGTATCCCACTGTTGTGATATTGTCCGCTTCGGAGCGCAGGCCGCACGGTTTTGTTCTTGGGGTTTCCTAGCCCCAAAAGGCCTCACAACAAGGAGAGGTAACCTCACCCATATGAGGAGTGGTTCGTTCTCCCCTCCAATCGATTTGGGAGGTAAATCTCAAGGGTATTACAAATATGCATAAGACTTTTGTCTATCTTGGACCGCTTTCATTCTCGGTTGAATGTTCCAGACCTGATTTATTGTTTCTTCTATCAGTTGAGGTTCAAGAATAACTATTTCACTTATGTTGTTCCAACATAGGGGTGTCCTACACTTTCAACCATACAAAGCTTCATACTGAGCCATCTCAATACTGGAATGATAATTATTGTTAAAAGAAAATTCGATGAGATGTAACTTATCAATCCATGCTCCTGATAATCCATGACACAAGAACGCAACATATCCTCCAAGTTTGGATTGTCCTATTTGTTTGTCCATTTATGGTTGGATGAAATGTTGTCCTGAACTTTAACTTGATCTTCATAGCCTTTTGGAAATGTTGCCCAAACTGACTCAAAAAATTGGAATCCCGGTCCGAAACAATTGCTTCCAGAATACCATGGTACCGAACTACATTCCTAATGTATGCGTCAACCAATTGTTCCATCGACCAATTAGTATTTCTTATTAGAATAAACCTTGTTGTCATGGTCAAACTATCATCTATTACCCATATTTGATTCATTCCACCTTTGCACTGGTAATCCAACTATAAAAACCATGGATATCGAATCCCATTTCCACTTAGGAACTTCTAGAGATTGCAATAATCCTCCCATTCTCTTATGTTCAAATTTAACTTTCTGGCAAGTTAAGCACCAGAACACAAACTCAGCAACTTCCTTTTTTTCATTTTTGGCCATTAAATGTTTCTTCTTAAATCCTTATACAACTTATCACCTTCTGATGCATAGAATAGGGTGTATTATGTGCTTCTTTCATTAGCCTCTCTTTTCTTACTTCCCCCCAAACTTGTGGCACACACCATCTTCCTTATAATATTAAACTACCATCTTCATGGATTGCAAAATCTTTAGCTTTTCCTTCTTTAATCTTTTCACGAGTCCTTTCGAGTTTCACATCTCCTAGTTGGTTTAAATCTCATCATAATATCCAATGTTGTTGTCATGCTATACCATTTTCTTTTCTTCTTCTCCGCCTCTCCGGACTATACCACTTCCATGTTCATCCTCTGGAAGTCTTGGACCAATTCGTCCGGAAGAACCCATATGGCTCCTACCGGGTGACTTCTCTTCCGGCTTAAGGCATCAACAACAACATTAGCTTTACCCTCATGGTTCAAGAGCTTCAGATCATGGTCTTTGATAAGTTCCATCCATATTCTCTGTCTCATATTCAATTCCTTATGTGTAAAATGTACTTCAAACTTTTGTGATCAGTTTACATCTTACAAGAAGTTCCATACAAGTAATGCCTCCAGATTGCAAATACTACAACAGCTAACTCCAGGTCATGAGTAGAATATCGGGTCTCATACTCTTTCAACTGCGTGGATGCACACTATTACTTTTCCTTGCTACATTAACACACAACCCAAACCATGTTTAGAAGCATCATTATATACTTCAAATCCTTTTGTCTCGGGCAACACAATACCGAAGCAGTAGTTAGCTTCTCTTTTAAGGTTTGGAATGCTTCCTTACAACCTTCATCCCATTGGAAGCACACTACTTTCTTCATCAGATTAGTAAGCGGCTTTGCAATTCTAGCAAAATATTTCACAAACTTTCGGTAGTATCCTGCTAAACCAAGAAAACTTCAGACTTCTTTTATATTAGTTGGTGTTGGACAATTCTTTACTGCTTAAATCTTTGATGGATCCACTAAAATACCTTCCTTAGTAATCACATGGCCAAGAAATGAAACTTGATCCAACTAGAACTCACACTTAGACAACTTGGCATACAATATGTTATTCTTCAATATTTGTAAAACTTGTCGCAAGTGATCCTCATGCTCCTCCATACTCTTCGAATATATCAAGATATCATCCATAAACACCACAACAAATTTATCCATACAAGGACTAAAGATTTTGTTTTTTAGAACCATAAAACACAATCAAAGCATTGGTCAGTCCAAAAGGCATCACAATAAATTCATAATGCCCATGTATTGATCGAAAAGCAGTTTTTGGTGTTTCTTTTTTTACCACCTTCAATTGATGGTACCCAGATCTCAAGTCTATCTTTGAAATACTCTTGTTGCTTGTAACTGGTCAAATAAATCATCAACTTTTGGCAATGGGTACTTGTTCTTTATAGTAACTTGGAATAATTCTCAGTAGTATACGTAACCTCATTCCCCTATCCTTCTTCTTTACAAACAATACTGGAGATCCCGTGGTGAAACACTTAGGCGAATATACCCCTTGTTTAATAACTCTTTCAGCTGAACCTTCGAATCCTTCATCTCATTCGGTGCCATTCTATATGGGCTTTTTAAATGGGAGTTGTTCCAGGAATCAAATCTACTGTAGATTCTATTTCTCGGTCCGGTGGCATACCTGGAATTTCTTCTAGGAACACATCTAGAAACTTACAACTATCGGTGTTATTAATTTCTTCCCAGGATCCTTGGTTCGAGATCTCATCTCTTTCATCAACTATGTCTTGAACATAACACAGATATGAAGGTTGCCCCTTCCGAACTTCTTTTAAAATACTCATTGCTGACACTACCTTTATTCCACCCGCTATCTTCTCTTCCATAAGAAACTCTTTTCCTCGAAGAACTTTTTAAGCTTACTCTATGTTCACCACAGTCTATTTGGCCCTTATACTTACTCAGCCAATCCATTCCAAAAATCACATCAAAATCAGCAAGCTCAAATTCTATCATTCAGATTCAAAATCCTCTCCATTAATATTAACCCTCATACCCTTGAGCATTTTGCAACACTGAACTACCCTACCAGAAGGAATATACACAAATATCGATATAGGAGCATTTGCCATCAAACGTAATTTCTTCATAAACGTAGATGCAACAAAGGAATACGAAGCTCCCAAATCAAATTTTAGGGGTAGACTGAACTAAGAAAGTACTTGAAATAACGTTACCCTCTTGTTCATCCTCAGACTTGCTCATTACGTTGATGTAACCTTACCTCCGTAGTTATTTCCTATGGGGTTCCCTTCATTCTTCCCTAAGCCCTTGCTTCCTCCTATATTTGGATTTACTCCAGCTCAGCTGACCATAGCTTTTCTGGGGTGATTAGTGCTTTCCTTCTGACTTTCCTGTTGGTTATAGGGTCTACTTCCACTACCTTCACCTCCAAATCTCTACTAGATACCACCAGGGTTATTGTTCTTGTAGCACTCATGTTGGAACATTGGGTGTTGTTGAAGACGAAGGTATATCAAGGTGGATCGAGTCTATTGATGTTACAAGTCAACTTGGTGAAACACCAAGTCAACAGGAGTCTACATTGAAGAAAAACAAAGAAAGTTGTGGACACGAAGTGCTGCATAGTATGAGCTTAGAGTTTGCAGTTATTGACTCTATCAAACAGATGGGTCTTAGAGATGCGAGATTTAAGGGCTGGTATCATCATAACATTGCCAATGTCCGCCTTGGCCGCAAAACTCGGTTTAATAACCCAGTCAAGTCAACATCGCGTTAGATCCGTAAATATAGCAATATGGACCTCAAGGTCCTAAAATTTCATATTTGAGTCAATGAGCTGCAACAAGTGCGAAAATCATGGTTGAACGATGCCAAGTCGTCCAATGGCTTGGTAGTTGTCCGAACTTAAGGCCAAGCTTAGCAACGTTCACAAGAAGTCAGGTCCGACTGTTGAGCAACTACAACGTTCATAAGTGGAAATTTGGAAACAACTCTATCTACAGCCAAAGGGTTGCTATAAAAGAAGAATTCTTACATTTCAAATTACGCTTTCATTACTACTTACGAGTTACAATATCTTTGAGAGAATTTTGCCTTTAATCATAGGGAAGAGTTTTCTTTCATTTTAGTTAAGATAGTTTGAGCTTCATAGTTTTTCAATCTAGGGTGTTCCTAGACTCACTATACTTATTATATGCTAATTAGAGAGAGTAAATGATAAGTGAGTGAGATTCCGCTAAGAAGAACTCTTCTACTTAGTGGGCATTGTTAGTTCTTTATAGTGATCAATAATAAGAGTTTACATTATGTAAGATTCCGTGTTGATTAACTGCTTCCGCTACCTAGAGTTCGACAGAGACAATGTTTCATAGACTCACTGCTTGAAATATTTTGAGTCATCCCAACGATCCTACAACTCATAAGACCTATGACCAACTTTTACACGACTAAAACATTTGACTGCTCTACCCTCCCTCTAGTCTACTCCAGATGGTCCTTCCAACATTGTTTGCAATAATAGTCTCTTCTTTCCCACTTTGGTTCCTTCCAAAACAAAATGTCCGGAAGAGAACTGCTTTCCCCTGGGCTGTCTGTTTCTCTAGTGCGGGAAACCTCTAGTTCCTTCCTGGTTGAACCTAAACTTCTTCTCCTTACTCGCCTTTTGATAATACTCTTCTTGCCACGACTATCCTCATTAGGTTCAAACTTTCTTTTCTGCCCCGCTTGACTTTCATTCCTTTTTTGTTGCACTCGGTACAAGTTTGCAGCTCTACCATAAGCATCCTGGAGTGTCGGAATACCGAACACACTCAAAGCTTCTTGTAAACTCTAGTTCAATCCTCCAACAACATGTGCACCTTAGATGCCTCGTCTGGAACCATGTTTGGTGTGAACCAGGCCAACTCAAGGAATTTAGTGTGATAATTCTTCACACTCATAGATAACTGCTTCTAACTCAAAAATTCTAATAATTTCTACATCCTCACATGTTCTGGATAAAAACGTCTTCTCATTGCAACTTTAAGGGCTTCCAATCAATCAAATCGGTTCAAGCCAACAGTATATCTTTCTGACAGTCCACCAAAGGCCGCCCGCCCCTTTGAAACAATATGTTGCTGCACTCACAAGTATAATAGCCTGAACAGTATACAGATGGTGAACGCGACAATTCACCCCAACCCTTTGCTTAATCAACCAAAGAACACTCTTCAATCTAGACCATACTAATAGTTCTCCCATCAAGCTCGTCTCACTAGGCCGCAAGGTTACTCGAAGGCTCGGGTTGCTTGACTCTCTAGAGGTTGCGATAGCTAAAGTGTATATAAAAATGTATAAAAGTGGGTTATATAGAGACTTGAGGTTCCGTATACTAACAGTAATATTTGTGTGGTAGTTAGGTGATTACTTCACTATAAGGTAATCTAAAGCGTTGCCTTCCTTTGGGTAGTTTGACATGGTGATGGATAAAGGAGAAGTAATCAGTCTTAATATGTGACACATGCTTGTTGATAAATAGTGACGCGGGATAGGAATAAGACACCTAATATGGGCATGGTTATGTGGTTCCTCCCAGATTTTGATTGTGGTGCCTCACTCCCAGGATGGAAGCACTACCTACCTTGTCCAACCCTTTCCTTCGGTCATCTCCCGGCAATATCATCACTTTCCAAATTCTATGGTTATCTTTCACCAAATTTGTTGCTGATGACAGGATGGACCGTGTTTTCCAATGGATCTATTGTGGATCAATGAAGCAGATTGTTGATGATTGTTTCCAATTGTTCTGAAGGCAATGGCATTGTCAAAGGGAAAAGAAGTATGATAACATACTAGATTTAGACATTTTTGTGGGATGAGTGTTTGCCGTGAGTATATTGATTGTAATATGTGTATATATATACATGACTAAGTAGATTATTCTATACTAGTTACAAGGAGATAAATAGGCTAAACAACTGATACTAACTAGTGGGCCTATAGGCCCTATACAATGGCTTATCTCAGAGAGAAATAAGTTGAAGCAAGTAATATGAATTTTTGTATTTTGAGTGAGTCGACACTTACTAAAATGATGTGAAATAAGAGAATATTTAGCCACTATTCTTTAGTTTTCAGTTAATATAAGGGGTGTGTCTAATCCCAACTACATTCTTTTTAGCTTAGTTACTAGTAATAAAAGTCGTTCGACAGTGAAGTTCCCACGAAGACACTGATCGCTCTGCTTGCAGGTTTATAGATGTCCGAGAGTAGCAAATTAAATCCTGAAGATGAAAGCGCCATAACTTTGAATAACATAACTAGGAGGAGCTAGCTTCTTTTTTCTTTTCTTTTTGAACAAAGGAACAAACTACGAAGCACCAGAAGAAAGACGTCCCCGTGCTGCTGCTCTTTCGAGAGCTTTCCTTCTACTAGCCTCCATTCTTGCTCTCTGTTCTTCAGAAATCTGAGCTGCGTGGGAGCTTTCACAGCCCCCATGTTACCACCAAGTTCAACCTCATTCGCAGAAGGCTTCGCGGTTGAGCCCTCTCTACCACTAGTATCAGGGTTGGAGGCAACAATACTCGTAGCACCCAACGTCTCTGACGGCTCCTGCAGAATAATATTGAAAATGAAAAAATAATACAATATTGACGCGAGACACGTTTGCTCAAAAATCATTCACTTTCTGTTCTGTTGAATAGTATCTCTATAGCCTCAAGTCCTACAACACTAATCAAGAATCCAAAAGTAACTTTAGACATCAGCGTCAGACTACTAAATCAACTCAGCTAGCTAAAAGTACAGGAATTAGTAGACCAGCAAATGGCACAAGACAACATAAGAAAGAGGTTTACTTGGAAAGCTTGGTTGTATATCTCATCTACAAGGTCTTGGGGTTGATCATCAACATCCATGTTGGTACAAGGAGTTTGCTGATGACTTGCCTCCTCAAAGTTCTTTGGATCTGCTGCAACTAATGAGAAGATTGATGAATACCAAAATATGTATTCATAATAGGTGCAGTTTTGAGCAGAAACTTGTAATATCACAATACTAGTCTCAATGCAATCCTTGAGGAACCAGTCTCTGTACTTCTAAAAGATCATTGCCAGTAACAAGAGTGCAAGGGAGAAAACGGAGTAGCCGCAAATAGGGAGGCGACTTCTTTATCTGAGGCATAACACTCATAGCAACGATTACACGAGACATGAGATCATAGTTTTAGCAGTTTTGAGAAGTATACGAGAAACTTCTATAATTCCAAACTCAATCGATACAGCGGATTATTGAGTGTGGGTGTCATCTTCAACTTTTCTTGAACCATGAAAACTAAAGTTACCAAGACAAAAAGGAAAAGCCGGTTAAGCAAGCAATGCCTCTTTACTCTACTCTGAAACTAGCAAGCACACTTCAGCAACAGTTATGTTGAGGCATCTCTCATACAAACTCCCACTATTATTCCACCCGTTTTCAGAAATGTTAAATATTCTTGACCAAAATGTGCAAGAAAATATGTTAGATAACTGAGAAGAATCGTTAGAAGAGGCTGCAAAGACACATCCTCTCCAGTAAGGATAATTCCAGTTTTCAGCTAACTTATCCCACCCGTTTTCATAATCTCAAATACATTGTGAAACTTATGTGATAGTGCATCAATTAACTTATCCTCTCACAACAACCCACACAACACCAACGAACAATAATAAGGGCATCCACAATGGTTTTAAGTTTCTTAACACATTCCTAGATGCCATTCATCTAAAATTATATTTTATTACTTAAGAAACTCTATTCATACAATAACAAAGTTTCTTAATCTTCTCTCTCTTAATGAACAACCAATCAACAATCACTATTAGATGTGAGAGAAAATATGAAAGGAGAGATACACATAGGTGGGTCTACTGTGTCATAAAAAGTGGGTTTCTTATTTAAAGAACCTTGGAGAGAGAAAATGGGTGGAATCCACACCATTGAACATTTCACATTGTAACCGGTCAAGAACCCTTATTGTGGATGCCCTAATAATTTTTCATGAACGATGCAGTTGAACTATATTTCCTTCCACAAAAACGGATTAAAAAGTCATCAGTCATAGCTATCAGTCTCCCTGGATGTCATAAACTGACATAATAAATTCAAACTATGTTAAAATCATAATGGGTATAGTACCAATCACAAACAGCAAGTTTCTAAGTGTGAAAAAGAAAGAAAGACAACTTAAGTCAGTGTCTTATATTTTGCTGCCTGAAAAACCCAGTCCAAGGAAACTGTTAGCAACCAAGCATAAAGTGACCAAACCAGAAATTGCCCGTTCGAAAAATCAAGATCTAGTTTCTATCAGTTACAGAGTTTCTCCCATGTTATTATGATACAAATTACCTTTATTATCATGAACTTTCAAGCAATAGGAGAAGCAAAGTATCAAGTAAAACAGCATTGTTGCTAGTATCTCATATACCTTCATTCAGTGGAGTCTCTTCATGATCGTTCAGATTATCCAATTTCGTCAAATCCACTCCATTTGCAACTTTCTCTCTTAATTGTCTCAGACAAAGCTGTTCAGCACCAAAGCAAACTATTACTAACATTAATATTTGAGAAAGTCTGCACAAATGATCTGGAGTTGGGACTAGAAGACTCACCCTCACACCTTTGCTGGAACCAACTTGCTCTACCTTGTGCACAAATTGTTCAAACGAATAATACGGAAGGAGTTGAGAGTGCCACTCAGAATACATATGAATTAGGTTCCTCAAGTCGCTTGCCTGGACGAAAAAGGAGAGCAAGAGCTTCAGTGGGATTGAAGTACCAAAAACACTAACAGAAAGGAATTTGCAATTAATCACCAACAGGTAGAAAAAAATAACATACTGGCAAGACTATGATCTGCCTCTCGACTTACACGTTGTTATTCATTCCATGACTGAAAAACAACAATAATTGCACAATTTCGATTACTGCCTCTATGCATTTGTCGTGATCGGGATCAATCTAGTTACCTTGTATTATATTTGATACAGCATAAGCCTCAGAAAGAAAAAAAAAAATAAAGGTGCAAGAGCATAACAGGACAAACCTTACCGCTCAATTGTAAATTTTATCAAATTTCAGACTCCTACTTGTCCCACACCCACACAGACTACAGTCACCCATTCTCGGGAAATCGCAAAACTGAAGACATACGGGGACATTTGTCAGAGACAGAGCAGAACAAACCTCGTGGCCACGGCCTCTGTACTTGAAGTTTCCAACGAAATGGCGGAGAATGTAGCCCACTCCCTCATTAGAGAGTAGAATCTCTGGGGTGAGCTTGGGCCGAGTCTTTGGAACCTTCTTCGGTTTCTCGACCACCGGTTTTCCCGTTGACGGTTTGTTTTGCAAATTGCTCCCACCAGGCTTCGGAAAAGAGAAAGAAGAGGGAAATTTTGAAGATGGTGGGTTAGGGTTAGGGACTCCCGGTGCGGAGGAAGGACAATCGCGAGACCAGTGGCCCGGCCGGCCGCATTTGTAGCACCCGGTCGGAGCTGACGCGCCGGCGTCGGTCATACTAGCGTGAGTTTGAAGGTGAAGTTGAGAGGGTGTTTTCCAACTCCGGATCGGTGGGTCTCGTCTTCTTCGCGTTCCACTTTTATGGCGTGTTCTGACAATCTGTTTGGAGTCTTCTTCCGGCGGGAAAATATGGAGGGAACTTACTCTATGTTTTTGTTTAACTGGTGTATTCATATTAATTAAATTGTACGGATTTTTTTTTATAAAATGTAAAGAATAATAAAATTTCGTTTAAATCATGAAATACTATTTTTCTTAAATTATTACAAAAAACAATGTAGTTGACCAGCATGAAAAAGATAAAACATATCATTAATTAACATAGTACTTTGGAAACTTTTAAGAAATGTCACTAGTTTTTGCTAATTCATTAAATGACTGTTTTCCACATTGTTCCAAAAAATATATTTTATTTTTGTCTTAATTTACAAAAAATCACTATGGTAACAAAGATGTTAAAGAATTATAAAACATTCAAAATATTTCAAAATAAATAGATAATTATAAATTATAAAATTAAACAAAATATTAAAAATTATAAAAAATAATTATTTAAAGACATAATGGTATTTCAAAATATGGAGTTTTTTAAGATATAATTAAGGATTTTCACTAAGTTATTAAGAAATTCATCATATGACCCTACAATCTACTTTTGTATATTTGATAAAATGTGAACCTTATTATAGATATTTTGGATGCTCCAAAGATTTCCCATTCTTGCTCCAATAGCTTAGGGTTTGAGATTTGACCATGGTACAGCCGTTGGACGTGAGGACTATGGAAGGCACGCTTGGCAATCCTTAATTCTTATGTCTAAAGCTAGAAAGTTGTCTATTTAGAACAGGAGGAAGTAGTTTATAACACTACTCCCATTAGTCGTGTTATAAAACCCCAAAACGATATTGTTTGTTTTTTGTAGCCATGTACACGCATTAATTTAAGCGTGTTATATAACCTTTTCATAACACAGTCGTTGTTTAGCCGTGTTATAAAGCCTGTGTTATTAGACTTGTTTTCGCTAGTTTGCTACGTGTTACATATGAAAAGATGTCCACTATTGGTTTCAGGTGTGGGCTATTCACTCACATCACCAAAGACTGCCCAATCCGATCTGATCCTCTAGTTGGGGTCTGTTCTTATGGGCCAAGGCCGAGAGCAACAAGTCTCCGTTTCGGCAAGAAATTCTCCAAGAGGATGAAAGTGATGCATGGAGGCTTATTTGTGGCCTTGGTCGCCCTACTATTGCCCTATCTTCATGTCCATCAGTCGGTTTTCATGGTGTAATAAACTCAGGCGAGAACCCATGTGATCATACACGGGCTACTACTCAAGCCTTCGATTTCCCTAATCCTAACGCCCTAAAATGCTCACACTTTAAGAATGGATGTTCGAGCAATGCGGGAGTTGAGGACACCCCTCATCTTCTTGTGAGGATGCGCAATCTAGTTTGGGTTGCTCACCGGAAGATATAGGAGCTTCATCTAAAGTTAGTTCTCTAAGCAAAGAAAGGCAAGAAAGTGCAGGCAAGGTTCGAACCAAGTCTTGTTATTGAGCTAAAACACCATAATGAATCTATTGCATCGATGCCGACCCCATAAGATCTTGTGGCAGTCCCTAGGCCAGCTGGGGACTGCGGGGAACCATGAGTTCATGTGATTATGGTCACCTTGACAGACATTGTGTGTTGGTGATCAGTCCTTTGAGTGTTTAGCTTCTGCAATGTTTGCCTCACTAATCCTAAGAATATCTTCCTTTTTGTCTGTCTTTCAGCTAGTTAAGGATGTTCCGTACCCTTTTATATCATTTCACTTTCTCTCTAAGAATAAAATGAACTTTACCCGTGTCTGCTCCAGGTACTTAGTTTACTAGATCTTCCCTATTAGGTTACTGGCACCTAATCTTGACTTTCGTAGTTAGTTGGTCTAATGTACCTTTCCCAGAGCTTGTTTAGCTCTCGAATGATCAAGTCAGTCTTAACGATATCATAGATGATGATTCTGTTTGAGTCGTCATTGGCGGATTTTGTTCACCAAGATTACCTAACTGCCTTGATATGAGGACTAATAATTCCTCATTATATGTATTTTATCCATATGTAATCCTTATCATATAATATGAAATTATGTCTTAAAAATAGATCTGACCATTGTAAACTAGTGGCCATGACTATTCGACAAATTCCTACTATCTCATCCCATACTTTAGTCGAGACTCAAACTTTATTTGTGCACTAGAGGTGGACGTTACACTCAATTCATATATTATTGTTGAGGCATAATGCAAACCCGCTATTGATTTCTTTGTGAAATGCACTCCCATCAGCGACACATCCAGTTCATCTTAAGATATGTATTAGGAAATTCAAGGCTATATTAGGTGGTTGTTTGTCCCTAGAAATGTCAATATTCTTGCACACACCCCCAGCCCACACTCACCCCTTTACTCTCGGAGTTAGATATTGGTTCTCCAATTCCCTGATTGTATCAGTGAGCTCTATACCATTGATGTACCTCCCCCTTGATTACCTTTCTAAATAAAGCAACTTTTTTCTCAAAAAAGGATTTTGATTTTATTTAAAGTTTAAGGTATAATGCTTAGGTTTATTGTTAAAATTTAAGGTACATATTATAGGATTTATAAATTAATTGTTGGTACGGTATGTTGTGCAAAATATAATTGAATATGTAGTGCAAACTATGGGCAGTGAATCATTCGTTGTAGTCCAACAAGGTCATATCCACAGAGACTTCGCAACTATATATAACTAATTGTAAATTTAGTGAATGTGTCATAATATATACAAAAGTGCATAAATATAAATTGTTTGTGGTTTTGGGTTTATATAGAGAAAGATAAAGAAAACAATAAACTAAACTAGGATAGGTGTACCCAGGGATAGATATTTGCACCCATCATCCCTTTACTACCAATTGTCGACTCTTTAACTCATATCTAAACAACGGGAACACTTAATTAACTAATAGTCTGATCTAGGTCTATTAGTCCTTACCAATTTAGTTGGAACTCGGACTCTAGTTTGAATATCCGGTTTGATCAAAAGCATTAAGCACACGTTCCTCCCAAGTTGTAATGTAGTCTCGTCTCAATTTCCTCAAAAATCGAGTACATTGATTTAGTCCCTAGAGTATAAATCTCTACTTTCGGAAACACGTTCATAGACACCCACATTGATGCTAAACTAATTGGTAGCATCAAAGCCATAAACACTCAATAACCATCTTCAATAAGTACAAGGACTGAAATAAAGCATTAAAAAAAGTTCAAAATTCAATAATGAAGTTTTAGGGAATTTGGGCCGAAATTCCCATCACAAGATATAAAGAGACTACTCAAGCATTAGAGCATAAAAATAGGAGAAGGGGTAATAATTATCCATGTGAGGTTGAAGAAGAGCTTCAATGGAGGTGAGACTTCTCATCTTTTCCTTCTTCTTCTCCCTTTCTTTTCTCTTATCCAGGCCTCGGCTCTATGTGCTCGCACCTCCCTTTTCTCTTTCCTCTCTTTCCTCTCTTTTCCTTCTTTCAATTGCGTGAATGTTGTTGCTTGTGCCCTGTTCATCATGGCCACGTCTGAGCAAGGGACATTGCGTCCAGGGGAATACATCTCCTCTCACACATGTCTTGCCTCCCCCGTACGAGAGTGAAATTTGTGAGTTGTCCCGGTCAATTAATAGAACATAAGTCTGGACAACATTGTCCATACGAGAGTGCTTGAGCCGTCCCGGTCTGTCCATCCGGACATATAACACCCCTCTCCATAATCACGATATAATCCTTCACGTAGCAATAATTAAAACGTCTCGCAGCGGAAAATAAACAACAATTACAAAACTCACTCGGGTGTCACCGGCCATTACTCGCCCATGCGAGCAACGTAGCCAAACTACATCCAACTTCCAAATAAACAAACTGCTAACCGCAGTGATAACGAGAAACTCCTATACATCATACTAAATCCATAAATCATAACATCGACAAGTGAGCGTCTACCCAAACCTGAATATACACAACCTCACCATATTACAATTCACCATCCTCAGTGCTACACAACATCTCCATGTGTAGTAGCAAAAGCAAAACTCCAATTACTCTGTACCTGCTCTTCAGCTCCGACAATGATTAACAACCTGTAATGGTGTAGTATCAGCGATAGACGCTGAGTATGCCGGGCCTGGACCCTAATGGTCACTTGTCATTTTAACCATCTTATTATTAGGTCGGTTTCATGCTTTACCATTTTACAGTTATAACAATACTGTAACAAACCTGTATAATACACATATTCATCCATCCAAATACTCATAGACATTCAACCATCCATCCAATCCACAATCATTTAATAACACAATCCACAATAATATATCGAACGTATCGAACAATAACAATATAATGTACAATGTACATTCGCCGTAGCGTACAGTGTTCATATTTAATTTACCTTAGCCTTGTAGGCTCCATCCAACCATCAACACACAATAGAATAACCACAAGTATAACCAATGAACAACAAAGCGAAACAACGAGAATAATAAACAAGTATCAAGTCTCGTCCATGGTATTGTTCGCCACTGTATAAGTCTCAATTGTTTTAGTTGTTCAGTTATACCTAGTGACAATGTCTCGTTAAAACGACATGTCTCTAGTTACCCATATATTATGGCGGGTCACCCACGGCAGTAGCCACTCCAACGGTAGAGTCTCCGACCAACGAGCCATTCTAGCTCACGGGAAATTTTCTTGATACTTACGGACCCGTACGCGGACATCCTGGTATCGTTTTTGTGATCATCACAGCGCGCACCAAGAGCCACATCCTCTTGGCTTTACTTCCATTCCATTAATTAATTAATTATACCATCGCATCGCATTACCAAATTTTCTAACACAGCAGACTAAGGTCATTAGTCCAATCCGGAGTCTGTAAACTCGGGATCCAGTGCTAGATACAAGAGCGGCGTATAGAAGGGCCAATGCTCCGTATAAAAGTCTCAGATAATATGTATATGTTATTATCATAGTGCTACAACGTTTTACTTACGTTCCTTATATTTCATATAAGATAGCACCATAGCCGCTAGTTCGTTTTATATATATAGGTTCATATATACGAACCAATACTGTTAACTCAACAACAGTAAATAATAAGCAGCTATAATATACAATTCATGCATATTAATTAACACATTCAGACAAACAATCTTATCACAGATCCCACAGAAGTCTGAACTGAGGAAGTCCTCGGAGACAATCAGAGACTCATAACAACATACAAGTTATATCAACCAAATCCGAGCCCAAGGAGCAACCTTAGGACACTCGGATCAAACCCCTTTACATACCGTTCACCCTGATTGTATTACGGTGGAGTATGAATCAGCAAGATCCTATGCTCCGTGTAGTCCGCTAGCTCGTCGAGCGTCTTGTCAGAAGTACAATCTAAACGGTAATAAACTATAAGTCAGTCTCCATGACTAACTACATCCGGTATTTCCGAATAATAAGTACCCCGACAGTTCACCCCTGTTTTCTACAGTTGTTCGTTACGGGTTTCTCTAAAACAGTCGGTTTTGTTACTTAAACGCGTACGTCATAACATTTCAACTGTTAAGTTTAACTCGTTGTATTTCTTTTTAATCTTGTCCACCATCTAGCTTAGGTACATATCCTATAGTTGCATGTATTCATGCATGATTGTAGTACATTATATTTTTTTTGTATTGTATCCAAAACTCATAACTTATAGTTCATAACTATATATATTTTTTAAAATAACCACCACCATTAAATCATATGGTTTCCAACCAATATCTATATCCACCTTATATACATTATCCTTGTGTATGTATATATTTACCACGTAGGTAATTCCCATGAGTTTAATAAACTCTTATATCATATGTTACATTTTATCATCTTATGTTAGATGATTATTCCCATTAGTTGTATTGTATTGTACAACTTATATTAAGATTGTTATCCTAATATTATGTAACATTTTATGTTGTACATTACAACTCCTAAGGTTTATTCCATAAATACCTTAGTTTATAAATCCCATTCATTTATAGTTTGTCACATTATTTTTGTGAGTACCCTTCCTTATATTAATTCCATCTAACCCATATAATTGTTATAACATTTATAACATTATAGACCTTAGTCTAAAATTCATTTTCCAACTCTTATTAACTCGGTATAGCCCTTAACTTTATTTAAATTCGGTTTGACCACATAACATCATGTAATGTTATACCATATTCTGATATCATTTGACATGACATTCTTATTTCCTTTAATTAATAACCTATGGTTTTTATACCAAACTATTTATTATTGCCGCATGGGCACCATATCAAAACCATATTCTTTTTCATAAATCATAGTTTCCTTTATTTACAAAATCACCCCTTAATTTATACCATGTTATATATTCCATTTAATATAACATTTCTAACTTATAAAAAGGGTAGAACCTATGGTTATTTTTTTGTAAATTCCGAACAGCCCTTGTGCTATTCTATAATTGCCATTTGGCCCTATTTATAACATATAGTTTACCATATCATTAAAACTATATTTTATACACATAACTTATTAAATTCTCTTAATATTCTAAAAATCACCAAATTCCACCAAAGGGTTATAATTATCCTTATTAACCCATATACTTTCGATATTTACCATTCCACCATCTATTTTTCTCCAAAGTCATAATGACATAATAACTATATATATCATATATAGTTCATTTTAATTCCAAAATCCATCAAATAAATTCCTAAAAATTCCTAATAGCCCATGGGTGTTTAAAATACCATTTTACACCCTTTATTTTCGGTAATAACATATTTACCACATATGTTATGAAAATATTACCTTAAGATACTTATCTTATTATAACACCTTAAATAAGTTATCTAACTTATTTATTTTGGTCAAAACCTAGCATATGGTCAAGGTTGACCTCCTTAATATTTCCTTGACTGTTAATTTCCTTTATTCACGGTTTGTACCCATACTTTTCAAAAAATTACCATTTAACCCCAAAACTTCATAAAATCTTATAAACTTTATTTTAACTCCTTTTTACTTCTAATTTTCGGCCTTATCATTCTAAAGCCCCCAAATTTAATTTAATTACACCATAACCCCTCATTCTTTTCGGTAATTATCTTTCACCACTTAAACTTACTTAAAAGCTTGTAAATGCATAAATAAAATGGCCTAAAATACATGGCCTTATTACAAACATTGTCTTGCAAAATAAATTACACATAAATGTCCCAAAAATACATAAGATTTCGGCCTCACCACACACCTTTTATTTATTTACCAAACTTCCACATAATGTCTTAAATTTGACAATTATGCTTGTTTAATTAGTTATAAAATTTATTAAACCATTCCTTAAACATTTTAAGGTCAAACAAGACCTTATTTTTCTTCTTCACTCACGGCAATAATATTAGAGATAGCTTAGAACATTTTAACTTAGCAAAGTTAATGTTTAAGTGATTTATACCTTGATTTAGCTTAGGTAAATCCTTGTTTGGATTCGCCACCTTAAGGAGAATTTCTCCAAAGCTTCTTTTACATGTTTTCAAACAGAAAACAAGGCCTAGTTAGTCTCCAAGCAAGATCTAACCATAAGAAGTAATTTAAGTCATGAAAATCATGGATTTTTACCTTAGATCTTCAAGCTTGACATAGATCTACTTCGGCCCTATTTTTCCAGAAGAGGAAGAGTATCAAAACACTCTCAAGAACAAGGTATAAAACCGTGGGTGAATTAGCTTGGAAGATAGCTAAGTTTTACCTTGTTTAAGATGCCAAAATGGTGTTTTTGGCTTGGATCTAGCTACTCCTTGTAGATCTTGGTATACCAACTGAATATACATGAAAAGGAGAAGAAAATAAGGCTAGGAACAAAGTTTCACAGCCGAATTTGAAGGGAATCAAAAGATATGAGCTTAAAGCACATTTTTGTACCTTAAGAACAAGTTTGAGTTTCTCAACCTTCTTCCCTTGTTATGGCCGAGATTATTCCTTCATTTAACTTCCAAAACAACCTAGATTCATGGATGGAAGTGGTTGGAGCTTAGATCAATCAAAAAAGGAAAGAAAGATGAAGAAAATGGGCATTTTCATGCCTTAGGAGCTTACCTAGAGCTTGAGCTCTCTCCAATGGAGCTTGGAGACTTACCTACGGTGGAAGAGGAGCCAAAGAGAGAGTTTGGTCAGGAGTCCCACGTTTGGAATGGGACTAATGAGAAAGAATGACCTAATTTGCTTAAAACACATTTTTTTTGCATTTTTTATGACTTTAATGAATTGATGACTCATCATGTCTGATTGGGGTTGAATAATTGGAGCTAATTCAGTGGAGACACACAAGAGGACAGCCGCCCATGATAAGAGGGAGTGGGTGAATTATTTGATTCCAATTTGAATGAATAATGGACTAATATGTTACTTTAATTCATAAGTGAAGGATGACTCATCACTCTTGTCTTGCTAGCTTGCTTGGAGCACCGAAATACAAGGGAAAAGAGGAGCAAATGGAGGCTCCAAATCGGCTGGCTCACATGGGTAAGGTAAGTGGAGCCCACCTTTTTTGTTTTATAAGGTAAAGTATGTCTTTTTTTTTATTTTATGCAAAAGTAAAGGACTATATTTAATTGTCACATGGGACTTGTCTCTTGGTCTGTTAAGAGACTTAATTATCTGATTTTATGTAGTCCATTTCGTGGTCAATGGTCAACATTGACCAATGATGAGTGTCCAAATGAGCATGTTTTAGGGGTGTATTTCATATGTTTAATCAACACTTTTCATGCTCATTTCTCTCCACTCTAGCTTGTTTCCTCTAGTTTTGTGTTTCATTGGTGTTTTACACATTTATTGTTTAAACAGGAGGAGTAACATAGCTAGGAGTAAAGTAGACGAAGAGAGGAACGCGTGGGCGCAAACGGATCCAAAATCGGAGTTAAAACGAAGAAGATACAGTGTTTTGAAGTTAGCTTGACTCCGACCGACCTTAGGACCGACCTTGCAAGGTCGGTCGGGTCGAAATTTTGCCCAGATTCGCGTTTTTGGCAAGCTACTGGAATCGACCGACCCTAGGACCGAACTTGCAAGTTCGGTCGGTCGTAAAATTTGCCCAGAAATCAGATTTTAAAAGGGGAAAAGAAGAGGAAAGAGGGGTATTCCACACAGAACAGAGAAACGACGGAAAAACAAGAGAAAAGAGGGAAGAAGAAGAAGAAAGGGAAGGAAGAAGAAGAGAAGAAGGGAGAAGGCTCACCTCCATTGAAGCTCTTCCTCAATCTCCCATGGCTATTTCTTCTCCCTTCTCTCTCTTTTGTGCTTTAATGGTTGTGTAGTTTCCTTGTAGCTTGGGATGGGGATTTTGCCCCAAAATCCCTAAAACCTCCATTGTTGAATCTTAAACTTATTTTTATGCTTTATTTTAGTCTTTGAGCTTAATGAAGATGATTATTGGGTATTTATGATTCTTAAACTTGTTGCTCATGATTTGAGGATTAGTTTAGGGTTTTACCCAAATTATCAATTATGTGTTAAATTGGTTGGTTTGGCCTACCTATTAGTTTAGCATTATTGTGGGATTCTATCAAAATGTTATTCAGAGATAGAAACCTAAACTGTTAGAGACTAAAACGGTGTACTCTGATTTCGGTGATTTTGAGATTGGACTACATTGCAACTTTAATGGAACTTGAGCTTAGTGCTATCGATTGACCCGGGGCTCAGCTGAATGAGAAGTCTCGATTAAATTGGTTAGGATTAGTAGGCCTAGATAAGGTTGCTAATTAATTAAGCGTTCCCGTGGTTTAGCTATGAGTTCGAGGTTCGACAATCGGTAGTAAGGGGAGGACGGGTGCAAATATCCATCCCGGGCTACACCTATCCTAGATAGTTAGTTTAGTGTTTATTGCTTTTCTTTATTTCTCCAATTACAACCCAAAAACCCAAAACCAATAATTTACATTTGCACTTTTGTATATATCTTCCTGCACATTTACTAAGCTTATAATTAGCTAGATAGTTATGAAGTCCCTGTGGATACGACCTTGTTGAGCTACAACGACTGGGTTCACTGCCCATAGTTAGCAAGATAGTTTCAACACTATTTTGCCCAACAACCAACTTAGTCAATGTTGACCCAAATGGGCCCCACTTTAGGGTTTTATTAATATTTTAATATTAAATTTGTAAAAATTCGTAAATTCTTGGAATTAAATTCCTAATATCATATAATATGATATTTTATTATATTTAAAGGTATTTATAACCTTTTAGCCCATTTAAAACCAATTTAGAAGGCGATTACACAAAACGTGCTTTAAGGAGTTTTAGTGCACATTTTGTGTCGCCAGGTGTTTCTGAGCTCTGTTTTCTTTGACAACGGTTTTTGTTGTGTTCCTTACATGATATTTGATCATGGTGTCCAATTTTTTTTATCATTTAGAGGTCATTAGATTTTTAAGGTTTCCTAGAACACCTTTTTGCTCTATTTGACCTTGAAGCATGAAAGTGCTTGTTCTTTGTGTTGGAGTGTTGTCCAACAATTATAATATGTTTAATATTATGTTAGTAAACTTAGGACAAATTTTTAGGTCCTAAGAAGTTCATTTGGGTATTTATTTACCCTTAACAGTCAAAGGTGCAACATCTTTTTTGTGTTGACCACTGTTGTTCTCAGTTGACTTTTAAGGCATGTTTAGGCCTTAATTAATGTGATTAAATATTTAATCCATGTTTAATAAGTTTGGGGTATTTCAGGACATGTACCCGGACAGTTGTTGTAGCTAAGGAGTTCCCGACTTGTACACGACTTAGATTCTTCGTTATAGATTTGATTTGAGATCCGTTTGCGCCCATGCGTTGCTTTCTTCGACTTTGCTCATAGTTGGGGTTTCCACATGTTTAAGCAATATATGTGTAATAATACCAATGAAACACAAAACTAGAGGAAAACTAGCTAAAGTGAAGAAATGATCATGGTAAGTGTTGATAAAACATATGAAATACAACCCTAAACATGCTCATTTGTACACTCATCACCTTAACCATACTATCAAGAGAAATAGTCATACTTTTGTACTTCTAAACATGTACCCTAAATGAGGAACCAACAACTAGGACATGAGGCAGCCGGCTCCAAGCATCAACCCAGGAAGTCAGGTTTCCACGACATAAACCTTGGCCCTAAAGCGAAAGCCAAGCCTGGTTTTAGCCGGCTGAAATCAACGAGGTTTCCCCGTAGAACCCCTGGCCAGTTTCCCGGCCAGCTCCCTGTTACAGCTGAAATACCCCAAACTTAAATATAGTGATTAAGATTATTCTAATCCTTATTTAAGAGCCTAATAATGCTTAAGTAGTATTGGTGAGGAAAATAATTCCAAAAGAAATAAAAAAACGCTTAAAAAGCGAAAAACGCTAAATAAGCGTTAAATAACCATTGGAGGTATGAGACCCCGGATAGCGTATTATATGGATTCCAAAGGTTTAATAAGACCTAAATAATATATGGGAACAACTCCCGAAGAAAACGGATCCAAATAATGAATTAAAACGCTAATAGAGCTTTAGAGCACGTGTTTCGAGAAAACCCGAAAACGTGACTTTAAGTGGTCAAACGGAACCGTAAAAATTATAAATCATTAAATAACAACTATTAAGCATTTATGGAAGCTTAATAACCAATAAAAATAATAAACGAGAAAATTCCAGAAAACGGGCCCGGTTAGTGAATAGTACCTAAACCGGGTAAAATAACGAGCGTTTTCTGTAAAAGACGAAAAACGCTCCAGCTAGCATAACAATAGGGGACTGGTTTTTAATGGGTTAAATAACCCCTCTTGCACACATGTAACTAGTTAACAAATAAAGAGAATAAAAAAAACAAAAGAGTAAAGTAAAAAGCTACTTTACCCTCTTCTCTCACCTCACTCTCTCATTTCCCTCATCTCTCTCCTACCCTCTTCTCCCCCCACCGATTTCTCTCTCTTCTCCCTCCTATGCTGGACGATTTTTGAAGCTCCAAGAAGCTCCAATGGGTTCTCCACTTTGACTCCATGCTCCACCTCCACGTGAGCTCCAAATGCAAAAATAAATATATATTCTTGCTCCCCTCATTCTCCTCTACACTTCCCTCTTTTTAGAATTCCAAATGACGAAGTTCATTTTTGTGGGTATACCCCATTGGTGAAGGAAATAGCATCAATGTGTAGCTTGGAGTCCTCTCTCTCCATTAAGGTAAAAATCTTCATCAAAATCCCATGTTTTCTCCACCTCCTTTTGGTAACCGATTTTTGCCATTGTAATGCCTTTTTGTTTTCTCTCTCTCTTTTGAGCATCAATTTCACCTTGCAATGGTGGTAGATTCTCCTTCTTGAACCAAGGGCTAAAACCCCTCCTAAAACACCCCAAAGGTAAACCCTAGAAATCTTGCTTTAAACATTTCAATGAACTAGCATTAATTTAAGGGTTAGTATATTAATTGTAATCGTTTTGTGTTCATTGGGTGATGGGAATGGAGTTTGGCAACTCCATTCCCCACTAACCGATTTTGGGCAAGAAAGAAGGAAGAAGAGAAGAAGTGGAAAAGAAAAGAGGAAATAAGAGCTTAAGGTAAGAGCTCTTTCTTGAATGGTAAATTTAATGCATTAGAGTAATGGGAATGGGTAAACCGATTTAAAGAACCCAAAATATTGTATTGGTATTGTAGTATTGGAATTTTGGGTGTTTGTGAATTAGTATGTGAATTGTAGGCCTTAGAGCCAAATAATTTGTGTGTGAGTATTGGAATTGTTGATTGATGGAGTATTGGTGTATTGAGATTGTTTGATTGCTGGTAGGACCCTTGTATGGGTGTGGCTAGAATAGGAATGAACTTGGTGAGAAAGTATGTATGTGGCTATGTGATAAATGTAGGTGAACTATGGCAAAGTTTAGTAGGAGGTGTGTATTTATGGAGGACTTGGTGAATGGGAGAACCAAGATGTGTATTGGGATTTAGTAGAGGTATTTAGCAACCATGGATTGGTAGTAGTTGTAGTATGAGAATAAAAGGATGAAAAATCTGTAGCAAGAGATGTTGAATTGCATTGGAGAAACTAGGAGAAATTAGTGTACAAGATTTAGTGGAATGAATGTTGAACTTGGGTATAGCTAGTGTAATGGCTTGGAGATGAATTGGCATGGTAAGATGATGTATTTAGAATGCTAGGAATGACATTAGTTGAGGAAGTAATGGATGGTAGAATTGAGCTTAAAAATCTGTAGCATAAGAGGAATGAAAACAATTGTAAGAGTTGAAAGGAAGTGAGGAGAAATTGTGTATGTGGATTTAGGAATGAGTAAGGAATTTGGTGGATGAACTAAGGCAGTTTGGAGGGCCTAAGTAGTGTTTAAACATGTGGGGTTACATGTAGGAAGATTGGAGAAACAATGGGCAACGTATAGAACTGAAAACAGATTTTTAAACTGAAATACTGGGCCGGACCGACCTTGGGACCGAACTTGCAAGGTCGGTCGAGCCCAGATTTGCAAGGACGGAAACCCTTCTAGAATGGACCGACCTTGCGACCGGACTTGCAAGGTCGGTCATCCTAAAATTTTCCGTAATGTAACTCACTGGAATGGACCGACCTTGGGACCGGACTTGCAAGGTCGGTCGGCCCTGAAATTTTTCAACGTATTACCCTACTGACTTCGACCGACCTTGGGACCGACCCTGGGTAAGGTCGGTCGAGTCAAAACAAAAATTTTTTTTTTGAAATGATTATAGTAATCATATTTATATATATATGTATATATGCTTATACCCATATGTGTACATATATGTAGTGGTACACCATTGATGAAGTAGTAAAGGCAAGAAAGTATGTACATAAGTAAGAAAGTTGTGTAATTAAGAATATTAAGTTAAACCGAAGTAACGGGATAACGGGGTAAGTACGGGTGTAGTAATTATGTATGTATTGTAATGCTTAGTATTAATTGAACCATTTGGCATGTAGGCATTGGTTCGAGACTAGGACTTGAGGAACAAGTAGGGACTAAGGAACAGGGAGACACCCGGTAAAGTAGATTTCAGTAAAAGGTATGATTTCTTCATGCCCTGTATCCTAATCTGGTTACCCCGATTTGTGTGCTTATTTGATCACCTAAATAAGATAAATGCATGAATCGGACTATATTGCACTTACTTGTGCTTGATTTATGTGTTCTTGATATTTATTGTCTTGAACACTAGTTTGTATAAGTCATGAAATATTGAATAATGATGAAGTGTATTTGTATCTCGTAGTGAACTTGTATATCATATTGTACTGTGTATGGATGTGTATATGAATAATATATTTGTGAATGTGGCTCGATTGAATGACTTCTACTAATTCCTAACTACCTAACTCCTAACTTAAGTGTGAGTAAATTGGAATGAGTAGAAGTCCGATATAGCTTCGGCCACGCGTGAGGATGAGGAGACACAAGAGGTTGATCCGATTCCTGACTCTGAAACTGGTCCGCGGCCCAAACCCCTTAAATGGGTAGCATTGTCCCGGATTGGTGAGTCAAGTAAATCCCGGTGGTGGGACGGAGTAGTCCCGGGTCGGAGGTCCCGACGACTTAACATGAGTAAGAGTAAGTAAGTAAGTATGTATGAGTATGAGTATGTATGCGTAAGTACTGTGGAAGAGTAAAAGAGTAATCTCCACCCGATTAACCCGGGTGGACCAACATGAGCTAACAAGTAAGGTGGACTGTGTATGTATTGCGTATGTATTGTACATGTATTGTGTATTGTGGATTTCGGAAAGGTAAGTATATATCTGATGGCTCGTATGATTTACCATGTATGTAATGAAGAGTATGTCTTGGAGTGTATGTATGTATTCCTTGCGTAATGTATTGTAATACTATGTATAAGAGCATGTATGCATGTATGTTTGAATGAAATCAATCGCATGTATTCGACCAAGTGGTCGGCGTACCCTCACTAGTACGCGGGGTATGCGGTTATCATATGCAACGAAAGCTGACCCCCTAGGGGGAACGTTTTTAGTGTGCAGGTACCCGAAGCGGATGTGGTCAAGGTAAGAGACCGGTGGCTACACTTGAATAGTTAGAGGTAGAATGTAGAGGTGTACCAGGTGGTACACCTTGTACTTAGAAAGTAAGCAGTTTGTGAGGAATGGGTAGTGGTAGTGGTTAGACTCTTAAGGAGCATTTATGAAATTGAAAGAGGTGTTGTAAATGTATAAGGACCTTAGTAAACTCGGTGTATTAGATGTATTGAACTTATGGAGTATTGTAATGAATGGGAAGTTCTAGTATTTGATTTGGAAATTGGAGTATGTATTGTAAGTGGGTAGTACTCGGATATTCCGGTCCATCAGACCGATGCTGTATGTAATGTAGTAGTAGCCTTGTTAGTCGTGGTGGGTGGCTAACGACATTGTATCACCCACTCTATGTATGTAAGTATCCGCTGCGTGAGTCTGGATTGTATAAGGAGATTGGACGGTAATGACAGTATTAGCGGTAGGGGTAGGGGTGTTACAAAAGTGGTATCAGAGCGAAGTATCGCTCTGATGACTGGAAATACCGAGTTAGGATAATTAGAATTAGAAGGGCTATGGGTTGAGTGATAGCATTAGAGAGATGCTAGTTAGGAACTCCGGTGAGTACCGGATACCTACAAACACCAGTCCCGCCCACCGCATCCCCATTGTTTAACTTGGGAAAGGACACCAGAGAGAGGAAAAGCCCTCTCATACTCGGGAAAACCCGATCTAGCAGTAATGAGATATTCCTACAAGAGGAAAGAACCTGACATATATTAGATTCCAAGAAATGGAAGACCCGGAGATGGATCCCGGTTGAACAACAATACCCGCACTTAATAGCGGTAGAATAAGCACTCCAGCCACGAGGAGGCTACAACTTACAACAGCATGGGGCGACATGCTTAGCAGTCGCAGAACCTAGCTAAATAATAGCAGCAGGAAAAGAAGCACTACCGTGCAACGAAATGGAAAAAGGAGCAGTAATGGAACCCGAGACATAAGTCTGCGGGACAACAGTAATAGACAAGCAACACCACCAACAGTATGCTAGCTGGCTAAGGACATAGTCGGGAGTGAATGACTCCAAAACTACAACGCCAAAAAGGTTACAAACCTGGCCAACATAGCTCAGACAGCTACAAGAATATTCACAAGATATAATCTGATGCAACTACAACCGTAGTGCCTAAACCAACTCAGGCTCAGTAACCACAACAAACATGTGGGAACAAGCAACAAGGAAAAGACAACAACCAAATCAAAAGGGAACCTCCAAGGATTGGAGAGGTACCCTGATCAACGACAGCCATGTCCAATTTACTGAGAAGTCACTCAGGAGACTAATTAACCTAAGTAAATGATCAATAAGATCAAAGGAAGAGTCAACAAGACTATCAAGTACCAGTGAAAACCATACCGTGACCGATATCGGTTTACCCAAAAACCACCAGTACCACGCACTTGCCACGGCAAGTGCAGTAATAATAGGAGCATTCAGGAGGACTTTTGACATACCACAGGTACATAGTAATGTACCGTGACAACGATGAAAGCGACTACAGGAATAAACATCCTAAAACTGGAGGAATGAAATCATGGAAAGGCCTGACGGCCTGACACTACATTTAGAACACACCAGTCAGCGGGAAGCTAGACTTGGTCAAGATTTCGAACATGGCTATGCTATGAAGAACTTCTTTTAACACCGTACCATGATTTTAAAACCAAATTTCCTTTCAAACCACAAACCTTTTTTAAACCGTGGATTTTAAAACCAAACCAGCAGAAATTACGGTGAGTATCATACCATGATACAAGAGGAGTTGACGACAGCATACTTCACCTAGGCGTGTGGCGAACACTACGGGTGTACCCAATTACGGGATGTGGGACAACTGCACTCCGCAGGAGCTTGCGGGGCCTGACACATAGTCGGGTAAGTGGCAACGTATCAACAGGGTACCCCACGTATGTATACATGTGGTGAACGACACACGGGAGGTAGTCAACTCCGTTCTACGGACTATGAGTAAGTTCAAATCAGAACAGCTAGACCCCTCAGACGATCAAGCGCAAAGGAACTCAGAGAATCATCTGCAAGTAAGGAATAAGAACTAGAAGGTGCAAATGAGCACAGACTAGTCAGTATAGACATTGGACATGTCTCAATGACATCAAGCAAATACATGACAGCTGGGAAGTATACCCAGCCTGAACACAGTGAGGCAAATGCCTAATGTGGACACAACGATGCTCAACAAACGGGATGGAGTTCCCGAGGGCGATCACAAGATTACCATGAAGTATAATCCATCATTGGAGAGGATACTAACCTAGTCTAAAACACTAGGAGAAAGTATAAACAGTCTACCCAAGAATGGGAGACGTTATAACCCTAAAGGGGATAACTCAAATACAATACCAAAACGGTATGGTAGACACAACATACATAAACATTAGCCGAATGCAACGGCGTAACCAACAACACCAGGAGTAATCCTTGAAGGGTGTCTGAGTTAACAACGGTCGAACGAAGCGTTATGATAAGAGCACGGGAGCTAGAACGAACACTCGGTTGGGACACAGAAGGGATTTCACTTGACAGGAAATACCCTAAACTACAAGAAGGCACTGATTAGCACCAGATTGCTAAAAGGGTGTCCTATGAACGGAAGCGTGATGCCACGACTTGCCATGGAGCCCAGTAATACCTCCAACCTATGGGGTTACAAGGAGTGGAAACAAGTATAAGCAGCTTGCAAAGAGCATAGCTTGCAGCAATAGGGCTCAAAAGCCATAAACCAGTTACCTGGTATAAGTTTAAAATGGTTGCATAAACAACCTTGGAAAATAACAAGATTTGCAAAGGATATTGCCCCACATGAAATAGATCAACATCATAAGTGACTTGGAGTAATGGCTACCTCAATGTCACTGTCACTAGCATCACTCTACATACAGTTGACGAAGCTTCTAATTACCCTTCATGCCTTCTGTGGATGATAACATAGAGGCACAGGAAACGTTATAATGCCAACAACGGCCTAGTCCACACTTGGACACTACGGGAAACTCGAGGAAAGGTACCTCCCATTAACCGAAGACCACCAATGTGATGAAGATGGGAACCAGTAGGGAAGACTTCCATCTACTATAACAATAAAGCCTACGCATATAGATATTGCCAAGGGCGATGGAACAAGGAAATGAGATTTTCCAAACCATTACGACTTAAGGAGTAAGCGTACCCCATGCGCAACCAAGCATGTGGTGAACCATTGTGTAAACACCAAATTGGTAAATCTTGTCATGAGACCTATGAGTGGCAACAAGCCTCTCAACCAGAACTTCAATTACCAATGATAGAGCGGGACATAAAACCCTTGAAGTTTCTTGGGACGTCCCGGTGATGTACATACCCAAGTAATACTGCATAGCTAGAGCCTATAACCAATGCTCAGCTTTGGGAGGACAGTAATTGTCAAAAACAATCAATATGAGTGCACATTGCACACCATGAATGATCAACGCTCAAGAGAGCTTGTAACCCGATAAATTATTTCACCCATATCAACCAAGATACTTGGCAAATTGTATCACAAATGATGAAAGAATGTGAGGTAAGCTAACCTACACATAAAACCTAAGATGAATAACGCATCTCCACATGGGGAAGATAATAGGATTGCGGTATGCCACGACAACCGACATACACGCGAACAGAGGAAACCCTCAGTGTCCATGCCATAAGGAAATGGTGCCAATAACAATGGCAAGAAGTGAAGAGGAATTACCACAGTAAGTAACGGAACAGTAAAAACAATTTGTACAATGAGTAAGGATACGGTGCGCAACAAGTGACCGCCATGAGGAAGTAGCAGATAATAACACGGAGTATAAGTATGAGATGCAGGCAGAAATATTCTTTCCTATCACATAAGTGACTTACTGTCAAGTGTTTACGCCTCTGCACTCTGTATGTCTGAGTGTTTTGGTATTGCACTTGTGCAGCTAATGATCTAATGGGATGGCTAGGGATATGGAAAATGTAAACCGTAGTAGACCCTTCTTTTCACCAACGAATATGGCATAAGCCATTTAAGCAAGTTCAGCAACAAACCGTGCGGCCTAAGGCCAAAGAAGCACGAAGTGTGTAAAGCACACTAACAATCACAAGATGTGAATTCCATTGGAATAAAAGGTGAAAGAAGATTGAAGAAAGTCACTAGCACCGACGCATAGAACATGCAAGGTCATACAAGTAAAGACACTTGTACTGAACCAGAGAAACTGGTATAATTCAGAGCTAGTAACAACAGAGGAAGCACTACAACTAAGTAGTGACTTAACCTCGCCCGATAATAAGTCGGAGGAGCTTAGTAAAAAAATCGTGGGAGTACAAATAGCATGTATAATAGATTACCAGAGAGCTGGTTACAATCTAAAACTAATTGAGTTCAAACACGGTACAAGAATACCGCAATTGTTTAGTAAACCTTATTCCCATAATAGATGGATAAAAAGGTGATGTGTAGCACATTAAGGATAACACAAAGGGTAAGTAACCCGAGTTATCAGGGTCGCGCAGCAGAAGCTAGTGGGCCCTAGCTAGGAGACAATATACCTAGTAAGTATAGTAGAATGACTATTAATGCCTTGAAGCCTAATAGGCTGGAACCAAATTAATTATGAGTTAAATAAACTCATATAGAAATCCTTGGTGCAAAGACTAAACCATTGTTATGATTAAGACCCTTTGACAAAGGTATATTATGTAACAAACCGTAAAGAAGCTAAAACGCTTCAGATTGCCCAATTGAGTAAACCAATGTTTAGTAATAATAACATATGGTAGATTACGTGGGCGTAATCCCTTTTAAGGGGGGTAGAGCGAAAACCGCTTAATGTAAGTTTCATAAATAAAACACATAAAACTATGATGTGCATAGCACAAATGAGAATCAAATTAATGATTGGTACTTATATTGAATAAACATATGTATTCATTCATATTGTAACTGTGGCAATTAGGCACGAGAGATGCAAATACCATAACATGAGTCGGTACAAAACCGATGCAGAACCTAGAGGAAACCGAGTTCTCTAGGTGATTGTAGTGAGGAATGAGAATGAGTAGTGGACGGAGTTCCACAAGTTCCACAAGTATTGTAGCCCTTAAAGAAGTAGTACGAATTGATTATGAGTAGTAGAGGAATGTAGCCCATGAGTGGTGTATTCATAAGTATGTTATTGGAAGTAATTGAGGACAGCTGAATTTCATAAGTATTGTATTCCCTAGTTAGAATATTAGAGATAATAGAGAGTAGTGGATGAAAGTAGAGAAGATTGATTAAATGAGCACTTAGGTATTGAATCTCGAAGAAAAGAAATGGAAGTAGAATGAGGATGATAGATGGACTGAATTCCATCCTTTGGAGATGCATGAATGACTAGGAAGAGTAAAAATATAAAACATGAAAATAATTGAATTATTTCTTTGTTTGAAACTGATGTGGGAATTCGAACTTGATCCTGATCAAATCAAGGGAAACCGAACACAAATGGGGTGGGGAAAGATAGTTCAACACTGATGTTGATCACATTAGGGTCGAATGATTCTCGAAGCTCCCCTCAAGTGGTCACAAGAATCACACATAGGATATAAGTAATGAATATAAATTGGACTTGGAGTTGGATGCTTTAGAAAGATTTCTAATTAGCTGTTGGGAAGGATTTTTCCTTAGACTGAGAATAAGGATTTGGCTAGAAGCTTATACCGGAGAAGATAGTAGTGTAGCATATTGTATTATTCCAAGGGCAGCGGGACATAGAGGAGTCCTGTGCCTAGTTGACCTGAGTGCCTGCAGGACTGTATGTATTGTATTGCATTGCTTTGGGGATAGCTTTGCACTGTATGTATGTTTAGATTTGTAATAAGGAACTGGATGTGGTAGTAATGTGGATTTGAGTAAGTATTGTACATTGGTAAGGTATGGAGAGTAGAAACCTAGAGTAATGGATTTAGGAATTGTAAGGAGGAAGAATGTACGGCTTTGGCATAGACAAGTATGAATGAGCAAGTATCGTAATCCTATAACCTTGAGCAACTTTGAGGACAAAGTTCTTAAGGGGGGTAGATTGAAATACCCCAAACTTAAATATAGTGATTAAGATTATTCTAATCCTTACTTAAGAGCCTAATAATACTTAAGTAGTATTGGTGAGGAAAAATAAATCCAAAAGAAATAAAGAAACGCTTAAAAAGCGAAAAACGCAAATAAGCGTTAAATAACCATTGGAGGTATGAGACCCCGGATAGCGTATTATATGGATTCCAAAGGTTAATAAGACCTAAATAATATATGGGAACAAACTCCGAAGAAAACGGATCCAAATAATGAATTAAAACGCTAATAGAGCTTTAGAGCACGTGTTTCGAGAAAACCCGAAAACGTGACTTTAAGTGGTCAAACGGACCCGTAAAAATTATAAATCATTAAATAACAACTATTAAGCATTTATGGAAGCTTAATAACCAATAAAAATAATTAAACGAGAAAATTCCAGAAAACGGGCCCGGTTAGTGAATAGTACCTAAACCGGGTAAAATAACGAGCGTTTTCTGTAAAAGACGAAAAACGCTCCAGCTAGCATAACAGTAGGGGACCGGTTTTTAATGGGTTAAATAACCCCTCTCAGTCTCACACACATGTAACTAGTTAACAAATAAAGAGAATAAAAAAACAAAAGAGGTAAAGTAAAAAGCTACTTTACCCTCTTCTCTCACCTCACTCTCTCATTTCCCTCATCTCTCTCCTACCCTCTCTTCCCCCACCGATTTCTCTCTCTTCCCCCTCCTATGCTGGACGATTTTTTGAAGCTCCAAGAAGCTCCAATGGCTTCTCCACTTTGACTCCATGCTCCACCTCCATGTGAGCTCCAAATGCAAAAATAAATATATATTCTTGCTCCCCTCATTCTCCTCTACACTTCTCTCTTTTTAGAATTCCAAAATGACGAAGTTCATTTTCGTGGGTATACCCCATTGGTGAAGGAAATAACATCAATGTGTAGCTTGGAGTCCTCTCTCTCCATTAAGGTAAAAATCTTCATGAAAATCCCATGTTTTCTCCACCTCCTTTTGGTAACCGATTTTGCCCATTGTAATGCCTTGTTTTCTCTCTCTCTCTTTGAGCATCAATTTCACCTTGCAATGGTGGTAGATTCTCCTTCTTGAACCAAGGTCTAAAACCCCTCCTAAAACACCCAAAGGTAAACCCTAGAAATCTTGCTTTAAACATTTCAATGAACTATCATTAATTTAAGGGTTAGTATATTAATTGTAATTGTTTTGTGTTCATTGGGTGATGGGGAATGGAGTTTGGCAAGAAAGAGGAAGAAGAGAAGAAGTGGAAAAGAAAAGAGGAAATAAGAGCTTAAGGTAAGAGCTCTTTCTTGAATGGTTAAATTAATGCATTAGAGTAATGGGAATGGGTAAACCGATTTAAAGAACCCAAAATATTGTATTGGTATGTATTGGAATTTTGGGTGTTTGTGAATTAGTATGTGAATTGTAGGCCTTAGAGCCAAATAATTTGTGTGTGAGTATTGGAATTGTTGATTGATGGAGTATTGGTGTATTAAGATTGTTTGATTGCTGGTAGGACCTTTGTATGGGTGTGGCTTGAATAGGAATGAACTTGGTGAGAAAGTATGTATGTGGCTATGTGATAAATGTAGGTGAACTATGGCAAAATTTTAGTAGGAGGTGTGTATTATGGAGGACTTGGTGAATGGGAGAACCAAGATGTGTATTGGGATTTAGTAGAGGTATTTAGCAACCATGGATTGGTAGTTGTAGTATGAGAATAAAAGGATGAAAAATCTGTAGCAAGAGATGTTGAATTGCATTGGAGAAACTAGGAGAAATTAGTGTACAAGATTTAGTGGAATGAATGTTGAACTTGGGTATAGCTAGTGTAATGGCTTGGAGATGAATTGGCATGGTAAGATGATGTATTTAGAATGCTAGGAATGACATTAGTTAAGGAAGTAATGGATGGTAGAATTGAGCTTAAAAATCTGTAGCATAAGAGGAATGAAAACAATTGTAAGAGTTGAAAGGAAGTGAGGAGAAATTGTGTATGTGGATTTAGGAATGAGTAAGGAATTGGTGGATGAACTAAGGCAGTTTGGAGGGCCTAAGTAGTGTTTAAACATGTGGGGTTACATGTAGGAAGATTGGAGAAACAATGGGCAACATATAGAACTGAAAACAGATTTTTAAACTGAAATACTGGGCCGGATCGACCTTGGGACCGAACTTGCAAGGTCGGTCGAGCCCAGATTTGCAAGGACGGAAACCTTCTGGAATGGACCGACCTTGCGACCGGACTTGCAAGGTCGTTCGGCCTAAAATTTCCCGTAATGTAACTCACTGGAATGGACCGACCTTGGGACCGGACTTGCAAGGTCGGTCGGTCCTGAAATTTTTCAACGTATTACCCTACTGACTTCGACCGACCTTGGGACCGACCCTGGGTAAGGTCGGTCGAGTCAAAAACAAAAAAAAAGAATTTTTGAAATGATTATAGTAATCATAATTATATATATATATATATATATACCAGAAGGGAGCAGGATCGGTGAAGATATGAAGAGAATCGAAAATAACAAATATAAGATAAAAAAAATCAGGTATTGAAGAACAAATACGGAAATCTTGAATAAAGGTGCAGAAATTATATAAATAAACTTGAATTTAAAGGAACATAAATGAATAAGCATAAGATATTGAATCTGAAACTCACTTTAGAGTTAATCTTGAATTGATATATTGATACAACTTAGACTGGAATTTGAGAGAGTGAGAAGATGAGAGAGAGAGAGAGAGAGAGAGAGTAAGAGCGTTTTCACATTCGAAACTGCCTCCGCCCCTCAGTTCTATCCTTGGTCTCCTTTTATAGAGAAGGAGCCCTTTGTTTACATAAAAGAGACTGGGAGCTACAGTCTAATCTGGAATAACTGTGGCCGAAAGGGCCAATAGTAATTTTTGTCGGCTACACGTGCCGAGTAATAAATTACTACAGTAAAAAAAGTCACTATTCACTGTAGCTGCAGTGCTATTTTTGAAGATATTTTGTAGGTTTTGAGTCTGCTTCATTGTAGCTGTCGAAATCTGCAAACCGATCTTGATTTTCTTCGATATGGAGTCCATAATGAATGTTGTAGATTAATTCTTGCACCCCTAGATCAACTTCAATTTTTCTTTGGTGCCATTCATAGTCTACTTGGCGGGGTGATTGTGTCTCTGGATCAATAATGGTTATGGGGTAAGATCGAGTACGAAACTCAACCATTTGTTGCATGATTTGTTCTCTAGTGTTGAATTCTGGTGGTTCCTTTCCGCCGGCGAGGAGAAGGCTTGTTGTAGGTGTTTCATAGGACACCAAACATGTAACTTTTGATATATGGGGCGGTCGATTGAGTAGTATAAGTGGTCATATGGGACGCAGAGAAAGGTCTGATTCCTTCTACCGTCATATGTACAAGATGCGAAAGGTATCAGAAAAACACGCTGCCGTTACCATTGTTTCAGGATTTACAGGTCAATTAAGCAATGGTGGGATCATGCCTTACCCTTGAAAATAAACAAGAAATCCTGGACCATCAAGTTGAAGTCTTGATGGGCAAAGATAGATCTTCTATGCAAGATGATGCATGTGATTACCTGATTATCACAATAAGTCTCCACTTTGTGGAAATCCAAGAGAAGAATTAAATTCCAATAAGATTCTTCTCACCAATCTTCGATGTCCAACATTATCTGATTACAGATGGTACAAGGGACATGTACCTTACACAAGTCCTACAACGCGAAGATTGTATGGCTAAATTCTGGAAGGAACGATTCGTTTCAGGATTGCCTACATTGTTCGCACAACGGATCATCACCAAACTTCAAGAAGAAGTTGGTCAAGAGACCATCCCTTGGGAATCAATAGCCTATGGTCAACTTTTTGCCTTTGTCAAAAGGAGGCCCTGAACTTATGCCAGGATCTCAAAATCCAGTCCAAATATGGCAATGAAAAGGCCCAAGCACGAAGAGAAATGGGTTCTTTCTGCAAGATGTTTGGAATCGAGAAAATTACTCCTCCATCCAAGAAAAAAATAGTCCACAAGCGATTCTCCTCCAGATCCAAACAACCTTATCGATCCAAACCACAATACCGTAAACCTTATAAACTTATCGTCAAAAGTATAGATCAAATCCTAAACCTATAAGATTTGCCTCCAAGAAAATGGCTCAGATCACATGTTGGAAATGTGGTCGCAAGGGTCACAAAGCAGATCAATGTCGTGTTAAGCAGAAGATTAATGAGATCTTCGCAGACGACAAAGATCTCCAAGAAAAGTTCTCCAAACTTTGCTACAAGATAGTCCCAGTTCTCCAGAAGATGAGAATTACATTCACCAGCTAGATCAAGATGCTTCAAGTTCCAGTTATGAATCTACAGATGATTCTTCCGGATCTATCAATGTCATAACCAATGACATAGATTCAGCAGAACTTTTATATGAACTCATAACAAGATTTCCAATCCAGATGAGAAAAGGCAATATCTACAGCAATTAGCCAAATTGCTTGCTTCGCAAGATTCCAAGAAAGTTCTCCCTGAACCATTTAGTATCCCAAAACTCTTGACAAATATCCAATAGCATCAAGCAGTAATCTGTTGGCAAGGTTCCAACTCAGGAATTAAAAGGATATTAAGATTCTCAAGCAAGAAATTCAGGCACTAAAAGCCGAACTCCATCAGATAAAATTCGATGAGTTAGGAATGCAAGCACGAATTTCTATCTTAGAAGCGGCAAAAGCTTATACATCAAAAGATACACTTGAGGATCCTTCTCCAAAACATGAATTGTTATCCAACCTGGGTATAATTTCCTTACCATCCCAAGCCCATCATCCAGAAACCCAGACCATAAATATCATTGAAAGATTCGCTTTCAAAAATGGTATTCCAACATCACGCTAGTTGTTGAAGGTACTGACTCAAGGTAACAATGGTTGCTCTATTGATTCAGGAGCAGACAGAAACTGTATCCGCGAAGGATTAGTTCCTCACCAATATTGTTCTCCAACTCGAGAACGATTAGTAGGTGCAGGAAACGATCCACTCAAAATCATTGCCAAAACATCCAAATTTTTGTCTAAACAAAAATCTCCTTGTAAACTACAATTTGTAGTTATCAAGAACATTAGCCAAGAGATTATCCTTGGTTCTCCTTCATTATCCAGTTGTATCCCTTTTTTGTTGATCATAAGGGATTACATGTCAAGATTAAAAAGAAAAATATCTTCCTTTTTACCGAACCCATCATCCAAAAGGAACTCAATGTTCTTCAATCCAATACTCTTTACCAGCAGATCAATTCAATTACCAGGAAAGAAAGCCAGCTTCAGTTTTCTAAGGACCAACTCGCTCATGTTCGAACAGCTGAGCGACTCCAAGATCCCAGAATTCAAAAGGATGTTTCTCAAATGGAGAAAACCTTTGGAGAGTTTGCGCAGATCTACCCAATGCATTTTGGAGTAGAAAGCGCCATATAGTTATCTTCCTTATGAAAAGGATTTTGATGAACGTAATATTCCAACTAAGGCTCGACCTATTCAAATGAATAGCGAGCATCTCGAGATCTGCAAAAAAGAGATTCAAACTCTTTTGGATAAAGGTTTGATTCGACCATCAAAATCACCATGGAGTTGCAGTGCATTCTACGTCCTGCAGAAAAGGAGCGTGGAGTTCCACGACTCGTCATCAACTACAAACCATTAAACAAGGTTCTCCAATGGATTAGATACCCAATCCTAACAAAAGAGATCTTATAGGCCGCCTTATAAGGCCAAGATCTTATCCAAATTCGACATGAAGTCTGGATTCTGGCAAATTCAGATTTCAGAAGCAGATCGTTATAAGACTGTATTTGTAGTCCCGTTTGGTCATTACGAATGGAACGTAATGCCATTTGGTCTCAAAAATGCTCCATCAGAATTTCAAAATGTCATGAATGACATTCTCACACCATATTCGACTTTTATCATTGTCTATATTGATGATGTCTTAGTCTTTTCAGATTCCATGAACAACACTTCAAGCATCTCAAGACATTCCATTCGGTCATCAAGACTAATGGTCTAGTTGTTTCCAAACCCAAGATGAAGTTGTTCCAGGTTAAACATACGTTTCCTTGGACACAACATCTTTCAAAACACCATTACTCCCATCCAAAGAAGCTTGGAATTTGTTTCCAAATTTCCAGATGAAATCAAGAAAAAAATCAGCTGCAAAGATTCTTAGGATGTCTGAATTATCTTCAGATTTCTTTTCCTAGGCTTCGTCAACATTTGCAAGCTTCTTATTCCAGATACAAAAGAATCCTTTACCATGGACTCCAGAGCACACCAAGGTTGTGCAATCCTTGAAGCAATACACCTATTCTTTACCATGCCTTACCATTCCACATCCCCAGCCTTCCTGATAGTCAAAAACTGACGCATCCAACATAGGCTATGGAGGAATTCTCAAACAAAGACCCCAAGGTCTTACCCAAAGAGCAGTTGGTACGATTCCACTCCGGCATATGGATCGGTCCACAGCTCAATTACTCCACAATCAAGAAAGAAATTCTTTCCATCGTCCTCTGTATTTCAAAAATTCCAAGATGATTATACAATAAGACCTTTTTGCTCCGCATCGATTGTAAATCCGCAAAAGATGTTTTACAAAAGGATGTTAAAAATTAGTTCAAAACAAAATTTTTGCCAGATGGCAAGCTATTCTCTCTGTTTTCGATTTTACAATCGAATCGAATTCATTAAAAGGGGAAGATAACTCCCTACCAGATTCTCTTCTCGCGAATTTTTGCAAGGAAGAATAACAAGATTATCAAGATAATCAAGATCTTCTTCTTCCCAGGAAAATGAGTGACAAGAGTAAAGGCAAACAAGTCAAAAGGGAGAAATCCCAGACATCACAAGATTATCAGATGGCTTCCCAGCCACATCCTTCATACAAAAACATTCAAGTAGTTAATTCTCAAAGTATCACCTCACCAAATCCTTACACACCACTTTCACGAAATTCCCACCTGCGTCTTTCTTACAAGCAGCTCAAACCCCCGTAAAAGCACCAACCCAAGGCCAACTCCTCAAAACAAATAACAGCAATACTTACCATATAAAACCCCTTCAAGAATACATTGCCCTTACCAGATACACTGACAAACAGAACAAGCAATAGCCGACACTATCGCTAAGAGAATTTTCCCTCCAGGAATCCATTAGCACACAGACAATACAATGAAAACCCTCAATTCTACGAGCTCGTCCTCATAGACACAAAATCAATTGAACTTACCCACAATTCAAACGTAATTCCACCCAGACAGACTACTCAAAATGCTTCATCAAGAAGGTCATCTCCCCAAAGGAATGAGGATTCATTCATCAACACGATCTTTACCATAACCCACATTCTCAAACTTTCACATATGCCGATACCAAAATGCCTGGTACAGATTCCTACTCTTACGACCAGGAAAACACTCATGGTTTATCAATTTCCATGAATATGTGACAAAGAATTCCCCATATGGTTCTATCATTGGTGGCGTTACTTTGGAGGATGTTCAGACATCCTACCAAAGAAGCCCACCCAGCGTATGCCTATGGCTCAACATTCAACAGGGCAACATATATCAAAGAGTTGCAATTCTTTGCAATATTCTGTACCCTGGATTTTTACTGGACCTATACCATTCAGCAGTATCTCCCAAATCCATATCCACTCTTGTTTAGTCTGAGATTTTTGGGTAAATGGTGGCCTAAATACTGGAGCAAACTTTGCTCTATATGAAAATGTCAAAGCCTACACCACCACAGGCCAAAAAAAATAACCTACAAAGACTTCCAAAACTCCAAAAAGGCTCTCCGAGCCCATCAAAACCATTAGCCCTACCAGGCCAAGTACACAACAAAGCCCAACACCTTTAACCATAGGCCCAGCGCCGCAGGCGCAAACTCCCGATTCACCTTTATTTCAAAAGTTTCTAGCCCAAAATCCAGAATTACAACTACAATATTTCCCAATATATTATAAACCAACAGCCTAATGTCCCAGTATGGGCTGATGACCGTGACGATCCATCATCAGAAGAATCCACCTCCTATGATCCATGGGGGGACCTCAAGCTCAAGATCCTTACGAGGATTTATTAATAAAATAATAATAAAAAATAATAATAAATAATAATATCAATAATTTTATTTGCAGGTACTGACCATGGCTCCATCAACTCAACAACAATCACTTCCAAAATGGCAAAAGGCATTTGCCAACTCAAGACCAAAATCCAAAAAAACAAAATCCAAACACCACCTTACTTCACAAAATACTCAAACACAATATGACCAAAGCAAACATCTCAACACATCCCAACTGAGTTCAAGTTTCTTCCACAAGAAAGTAGTACACCATTGTATAACATATATTATGCTTATACCCATAAGTGTACATATATGTAGTAGTACACCATTGATGAAGTAGTAAAGGCAAGAAAGTAGTACATAAGTAAAAAGAAGTTGTGTAATTAAGAATATTAAGTTAAACCGAAGTAAAGGGATAACGGGGTAAGTACGGGTGTGGTAATTATGTATGTATTTAATGCGTTATATATTGAACCATTTGGCATGTAGTCATTGGTTCGAGACTATGACTCGAGGAACAAGTAGGGACTAAGGAACAGGGAGACACCCGGTAAAGTAGATTTCAGAAAAGGTATGATTTCTTCATGCCCTGTATCCTAATCTGGTTACCCCGATTTGTGTGCTTATTTGATCACCTAAATAAGATAAATGCATGAATCGGACTATATTGCACTTACTTGTGCTTGATTTATGTGTTCTTTGATATTATTATCTTGAACACTAGTGTGTAAATTCATGAAATATATGAATAATGATGAAGTGTATTTGTATCTCGTAGTGAAACTTGTATCATATTGTACTGTGTATGGATGTGTATATGAATAATGTATTTGTGAATGTGGCTCGATTGAATGACTTCTACTAATTCCTAACTACCTAACTCCTAACTTAAGTGTGAGTAATGGAATGAGTAGAAGTCCGATATAGCTTCTGCCACGCGTGAGGATGAGGAGAGACACAAGAGGGTTGGATCCGATTCCTGACTCTGAAACTGGTCCGCGGCCCAAACCCCTTAAATGGGTAGCATCTCGGATTGGTGAGTCAAGTAAATGGTGGTGGGACGGGTAGTAGTCCGGGCCGGAGGTCCCGGCGACTTAACATGAGTAAGAGTAAGTAAGTAAGTATGTGATGAGTATGAGTATGTATGCGTAAGTACTGTGGAACGAGTAAAAGAGTAATCTCCACCCGATTAACCCGGGGGGACCAACATGAGCAAACAAGTAAGGTGGACTGTGTGTATTTGCGTATGTATTGTACATGTATTGGTATTGTGGATTTCGGAAAGGTAAGTATATATCTGAGTGGCTCGTATGATTTACCAGTATGTAATGAAGAGTATGTCTTGAGTGTATGTATGTATTCCTTGAGTAATGTATGTAATACTATGTATAAGAGCATGTATGCATGTATGTTTGAATGAAATCAATCGCATGTATTCGACCAAGTGGTCGGCGTACCCTCACTAGTACGCGGGGTATGCGGTTCTCATATGCAGCGAAAGCTGACCCCCTGGGGAACGTTTTTAGGTGTGCAGGTACCCGAAGCGGATGTGGTCAAGGTAAGAGACCGGTGGCTACACTTGGATAGTTAGAGGTAGGAGAATGTAGACTTTGTACTTAGAAAGTAAGCAGTTTGTGAGGAAGGGTAGTGGTTAGACTCTTAAGGAGCATTTATGAAATTGAAAGAGGTTGTAAATGTATAAGGACCTTAGTAAACTCGGTGTATTAGATTGTATTGAATATGGAGTATTGTAATGAATTGAAGGAAGTCTAGTATTCGATTTGACAATTGGAGATGTATTTTAAGTGGGTAGTACTCGGATATTCCGGTCCATCAGACCGATGTTGTATGTAGTAGTAGCCTTGTTAGTCGCGTGGGTGGCTAATGGCATTGTATCACCCACTGATGTATGTAAAGTATCCGCTGCGTGAGTCTGGATTGTATAAGGAGATTGGACGGTAATGACAGTATTAGCGGTAGGGGTGTTACAACAACAGTCTCAGCTTTGCCATGAAGAATCACTCATGACATATAGCACACGTGGCGCTGACATCCCATCCATCAATCTTGTTGGACAACCCGTCATTACACACTTGCACATCTTCCCACACACATAAATACCCACAGGATTGCATGTGCCTTTTTGGGATTAGTGGGCAAACTGGCAACGGAACGAAACTTCATTTATGATGAGCCCATTCCGGTGACAGCCTTATTTCACGTGGAGGTAGCCCGCGCACCAGCCCGACCATCAGATGAGCAGCAAGTAACAATCAATGCCTATTTATTTCAGACACATACATTACAACTCTTTCTCCTCGATCATTTGAATCTCTATCTTAATCATACTAAGAACCTTTGTCCCCGTGAACTAGATCATTTCGAACCACGTAAATCCTTGTGTCTCCTTGTTGCCTTTAAATTCTGCCTAAAGATCATCTAAATGTATAACACATATTATACTCTTACATTAATGATTTAAGATTTGAGGATTTACAGGTTTGGTTGATTAAGATTTAAGGTTGAGGTGTCAAATTTTCAGTGCAAGGGTTCAATGATTTTATTAGTCATACACAAATGCACTTTTATTATGGGTCCCATAGTGAAATTTTGTTAAATTTTTGGGGTATATCATATGATAAAATTCTCAATGAGTAAATATAGTAAAAGAAACAATATTAAAGTTCAAAAATATTTAAAAAGTTAAGAAAATTTTATTGTTTCTATTTTATTTTTATTTTGCTTTTCCTGGATTTTTATCCTTGTTCTCACTAAAAGTATTTGCAACTAATGAGAGTATAATTTTGTGAGATCAAGACCGACAGTAAAATTTTCTTACATTATATTGAATATATAATAATTAATACACAACAAAATCATAAAATCAGTTACTAAAGAAAAATCGGTGGATTCCATGGTGATTACATTTTCTAAGTGAGATTAATTAATACAACTACTTCAAGTCAAATACTTTTATTTTAACTTGATATTTATCTTCTTATTGATACTTAATTATATATCCAACTACAATTTCAAACAACTATTTAATATTAGACTAGAAATCAATTAAGTTGGTCAACAATTAGAACCGCAGCGTTGAAGACAGAATCCGAGACAAAAAGAGGTGAAGAATGTATACGATATCACACACATGGAAACCATAAATTTGTACTACTTGCCTTCTTATTTCATACTAGTACAACCCATGAAGTAAGGGGCCCGCATGGATGCATTAAGATCCTTAAAATTAAACTGAAAACACAATTTCTAATACAATACTTATATACACACAAACATTACATACATATACTTTCTAAATTTCAACTCGGAGTGGTAGGTAGTGATCGATCAATCGACTATGACGAAACCTTCAAAAGTTTGAAACTCAAATCCTTGATTTAAAAGAGCTGCACTTATCCACATCTTCAATCTGTGTAGAGTCAACATCTTGCCATTCTCCAACCTAATAATTGACCATACCAGTAAGTACAATACAGAACCAGTCAATACATTGAACTAACACCACCATAACCGGGCGGAAAGATTATTAGTTATATACTTACATATAAGGTTAATGTCAACGTTAATCTGTCAGCAACTGTAGTTAAGTATGAACTTGGAATCACAATGTCCTTTAAGTGATTCAATCGCTTTGTAGAGTAATCTTGCTATTCCACGACCCTTATGCTTGGATTCTTAACATGATATTCGTCTACAGTAAGTGGAATACATCCATCTGCAACCACACATTTTAAATTAAACAGTAGCTAGTAATGTATTATAATAAGTATGAGAATCTAATCATAAGAGATACGTATTTCATAAAAGAATTCATTAAGTGGATACGATAGAATAATTAATCATACTGCTGGGAGCTAGTTAATAAAACCTGACCTTGTGTACAGTAGCTACTGAATCATGACTTCTCTTGACACTTTCATTCCCTACTTAGTTAATCGTAAAGAAGATTCAACAACTGAAATTTCATTTCTTAATGTCTGTGCTTGTGTCTGTAAATCTTGAACATAACAACGCTGATCTCCAACAATGGAAGCTTTATCCATCTACCCATCATACCAAATGTTAATGAGATTAATTAATTCAAGCTTACCAACTGAAAATCCACTGAATAAGACATTAAGTGGTTTACTTACCTTAGTGATATTAGGTACCAGGCACGTAGTGCATATAGTTTCTCCTCATTATCCTCTTCTTCTTCGTTCTGAAATCAATGTCTTGCTCTATCAACTTTTGGTTACTTGGTGTTCTGGTGTAGCTGATGATATTCTCACCATTACCATCATAATCATCTTCATCAAATTCATCTTCCTCATCATGACCTGCCCTAACATTATTATGTTGATTCCCTGCATCTCCCGTGGCTTCCTCATCATCATATAATCCAATCTGAACGGGATTGATTCGTTGCTGTTGTTGTTCATCTTGATCATGTTGTGAAATCATTGTTGAAGAATTGAAGTTAAAGATGTCTTCAGGTGTAGGACTGAAAAGAATATCTTGATGAGTATTTTCACCCATACTAGTACCAAACTGATAAGGGTTATTAGGATCAAACAAAGTGGGTGTGTGGTTGTTGTGGTGGTGGTATATGTCCCCAATCATTAAAACCAATTTCAATTGGAAAGTTATTGTGTTGTGTAAAGTCAATAGAGTAAGGATCATGATAATGAAGGAAGTTGTTGTTGTTGCTATGATTCATGATTGATTAGAGAGATCTTATGTGGTTTGGCTTTTGGGGTTCTAGGTAGCTAATTTGAGAGATGGTCTACATATTGACTAGTCTTATAGGATTACTATATATAGTGTGAGATCATTATTAGATGTTGATTGATTGATTGATATCGTTATTCTTACTATCTACTAGTATTATATAACAATATTTTGATTGTTTAGAGGGATCTGGATTATGACTATGTTGAGTTTGTTTATTGGTGTGAAGGGAATCGTTACCCAGACAAAATTTGTCTCTTGTGATGACCATATCTTTCTAAATCAGAGACAGAGAGACAAGCAAGTAATAAATAAATACAATAGTAATGTTCTGATTAAATAACTGTTTTTTTTTTTTTTGGCACTCAAACCCTTTCTCATAACATCAAGGTTAGTCTGTGGTGCAGATCCTAAAGATATCCTGAATTGGTTTTTGACATTCTCGCTCCTCCTTCTGTCATGACATTTATTTCTTTTTTTTTTTTTAATTTTCCAACTTCTCTTCCTTACTTAGCCACTGCATCCTCACAACTTGGATATATAAAGTAAAAAAAAAAAAAACAATGTGAATGCACCCTCCTTCATCCCACCCTTCCAACTAATTCTTCCGGGATTGTACCAGTCAGCAAAGATATATGGTCTGGGGGAGACTGGACTTGGAGGGTATATGGTTTATTTTATGATTTTATTGGTTTCACCATCTATCTAGTTGACCAGAAGTAGATTAATTTGTGTATGATAGTAATTTTTGCTATAATTACACTAAGTATTAAAAAAATTAATCCATAGATATCATCTAAACATTACATATGTATTTTATTATAAAAAAAAAGTGACACCACAGATTGGAATTCCTGGATCCGCCTGTGTTATATAGGTTTACTGCCCTGTTGACTCATATACTGTTAGAATTATAAAAATTACACTTTTATCCTTCCCTCCCGTTACTGTCATTATTAACTCTTTTAGTTCCGTTGAGGTTTCCTTTTCTGTACAAATACCGGCCGCCGGTCACTCTTAATGAGCAAGTAGTGAAATTAATTCTTTTGCTTCTCAGCTTTCTTCTCTCTCTCTCGCTATTCTCTTTTTGTTTTCATCTCCTTCTTTCTGTTCTCTTCGATTGATCCCCCGTCAATCTGAACTGTTTTGCTTCTGATGAAGCTTGTAATTTCGCTGATCACTCTCAATAATCTTCTATTTTAACATGGTATCAGAGCAGGTTCACCACATGTGACCTCTCGTTCGTCATGACAACCAGAAGAAACGCTAGTGAACAGGATAAAAGTATGACTGAGGAAGATGATTTCTTAGAAGATGAAGAGGACGAAGAAAATAAAAGAAGAAGACGCACCATTCGCTTTGATTCTTCCAATCCACTCTTCATCACCAACGCTGATCAACCTGGAGTATCTCTCACAATTAAGAAATTTAATGGCACAAGCTTCTAAATATGGAAGAAGAAAATGAAGATTTCTCTCCTGGCCAAAAATAAAATCATGTTGATTAAGTTCCTAAAAATCGGCGAAGGGCTTAGGATCGTTACGATGGTTTGATAAGGTCCTGGATCATCTCTAGCGTTGAGTCCTCTATAGCTGATGGCTTGATGTCGCAGAACACTTCTCGTGATATGTAGAAGGTTTTATCCAAAAGGTACGATCGTCATGATGGAACGCGGATGTTCGAACTTCAGCGAGAATTGTGTCAATGCGAACAAGGTTCTTGGAGTGTGGCCAACTATTTCACGCGTCTGGAGAAGCTTTGGGACGACATTGCCAGTATTTCTAGAGTTGATACTTGCGTATGTGGATATGGCGTTGATACTTGTTAGGTTTGCGAAGAATTTGTCAATGTCCGTGGCAATTTGTTGATGATGTCGCCTCTCTCTAGCATTGACTCAGCCTATGCGTTTGTTCTTCAAGAGGAAAACAGCGCAATATGGGTAAAGCTGGTAAGGATTCTGCCGAAACTTATTTTGCCAATGTTGTTAACAAAGATGAGCATGGTCGCAATGAGCGTTCCAAACAACGTTGTGATGGTATCAACAGAAGAAATGTTGGCACCTGCAATCACTGGGGGGAAAACAGGTCATCTTAAGAAATATTGCTTTGAGATTCATGGATATCCTGAATAGTGAAAGGGACCTAAAGTTTCTGCAGCCAATGCCGTTCAACAAAAGGAGGACGATAAGTGTTATGTCCCTGTTTTGGATGTTGAAAGACTTAATCGCCTCTGTAATTTTTTTGAGAAAAAGAGTTGTGTTTCTGAGAAAGGAAACGCCAACTCCAGCTTGAAAGATTCTAGTGATCACTCCAACTTCGCAGGTATAATCAGTAGTAATGATTCTATTGCTTATCAAAAATGTGATAAACATAGGTGGTTGGTAGACTCGGGAGCTAGTGACCACTTAGTTGGGAATGAAGACTTGTTGTGCAATAAACAAAAACTCTCAAAATGTCATTATGTGACTCTACCTAATGGAAAAACAGAAGTTATTGACACTGTAGGTACAGTGCAATTATCCAGCAATTTTAAATTGGAACACGTTCTATATGTGCCTAGTTTCAATTTGGCTTTGGTTTCGGTAAGCAAGTTTGCTGATCAGATTGATTGTTGCATTATTTTGATAATTCGTACTGTTATTTGCAGGCCCCAACCTTGACGAATAAGTCCCGTATTGGACATAAAGAGGATGGCATTTACGTTTTAGATGTTTATCTTTTGAGTAATGTTTTTATCATTTGTAATAATGTCCATAGATCTTCTTCTTATAGTAATGATAGTAAACTTTTACTTTGCCATAGAAGAATGGGACACCCTCCTGTTAATAAGATGCTCAAAATGGGTTTGATTAGCTAGCATGATGTTCCCTTGAATTTTGCGTGTGACATTTGTTTTCGTGCCAAAGGGCACCGTTTGCCCTTTTAACATTCTGATCATAGATCCAAGAATTGTTTTGATATCATTCACATTAATATTTGGGGGATGTGTTCTCAGTATAATCATGATGGTTCTCGTTTCTTTCTAACCATAGTTGACGATGCTAGTAGGTGCACGTGGGTTATCCTCATGAAGTTCAAATCTGATGCGACACAACACATTAAAAACTTCATCCACATGACCGAACGCCAATTCAACAAACAAGTTAAAATTGTCCGGTCTGACAACGCCTAGGAGTTAGGGTCGTCTAAAGTTTTACAACATTTTTTTCAAAGCAAAGGGATCCTACACCAAACCACATGTGTCTACACCCTGCAACAAAACGGCATCATCGAGCGAAAGCATCGTTATTTGTTGGAAACAGCTCGTCCTCTATTTTTTCAATCGGGCTTGAAGGTGACATATTGGGGGGAAAGTGTTCTCATGGCTACTTACCTCATCAACCGCATGCCTTCTTCCACTTTGAACGGATTAACCCCTTATGAATATCTTCATGGCGTTCCTCCTCATTTGGAAACATCAAAACCTTTAGTTGTTTAGCTTATCATGCTGGTCCTCGTATACATCAGTCCAAATTTGATGACCGTAGTTCAAAGGCAGTTTATGTCGGGCCTGGGTTATGCAGAAAGGGATACCGATTATTACTTCTTGATAAATAGGAAATTATCACAAGTAGGGATGTGACTTTTTACGGAAATATTTATCCTCTACAGGTTGCTGAAAATAATTACGAGGACATTAGAGATACATTTCCTGTTACCTTTGATGATGATTCCATATTACAGGATCTTGCTGTGTCACAACCCTATAGCGACAAGTCAACAACAAAGCACATTCCAATTCATGCTGATTAAGATGAAGCTGGCCGTCCTATTCCACTTCCCCAAGGTCACCCTGCTGCTGATGACTCCTTTGAGATTATCCATTCCAAAAGTGGACAAGATGAGATGTATTATGCAAACAATGACGTGACTGATCCGCCTCCTTCCTCTTCTCCTGACAGCAGCCACAATCTCGTCCTGAGACGTTCATCTCGAAATCAGCATCCCCCCCCCCCAAAAAAAAATCTTGGATTATGAGTGTCATCATGCTTCAACGGATTATTTTTCTCATATTCTAGCCACACGTCTTGAATTCTCTCATACCAACTTCATACCTGGTATTAATTCTTTGACTAACTTGACACCATCTAATGTTATTTGTGCCCAGGTCACTTATAATTTCCCACGTGAGCCCACATCTTATTATGTTGCGCACCTCCCAATATCCTGAATGGCGTGATGCGATAAAGACCGAGTTACACACTCTTCAAACCAACCATACGTGGACTCTCGTTAAACTTCCCAAAGGAAAAAGATGCATAACATGCAGATGGGTGTATCAGGTTAAACACAAATCAAATGGAGATATTGAGAGATACAAGGCCCTATTGGTTGTTCGGGGTTTTAACCAAAGAGAATGAGAAGACTTTCATGAGACTTTTTCACCCGTTGTTAAGATGACTACCATTCGTGCTCTTGTTAGTGTGGCTATCAAACACAATTGGAATTTGCACCAACTCGACGTCAACAACGCCTTCATCAATGGAGATTTACACGAAGAAATATATATATGAAAATTCCCGATGGTCTCCACGTTACGACTAGAGGCTTGGTCTGCAAATTACAAAAGTCCTTATATGGTTTGAAACAAGCATCCCGTCAGTGGTATGCCAAACTATCCACCTCTCTCATCGAGCTCGGTTTTGTCATCTCCGACAATGACCATTCTCTATTCAAATGGAGAAACGGTGATTCCATTATTTTTCTAGGCGTATATGTGGATGACATCATTCTTTGCGGAAATGATCAAGACAAAATCTCCCATGTCAAAGATACCCTTCATCAACTCTTCAAGATCAAAGATCTTGGAAATCTCAAATTCTTCCTCGGCATGGAATTTCACTATTCTCTCCATGGCGTATGAGTCACTCAAAGCAAGTTCGCTTCTGATCTTTTAAAAGAATATGACATTCTTTCCAAGCGTACCGTGGTCAGCCCCCTTGCTCCTGGCACAAAACTTCATCTAGTTGACGGTACTCCTTTTCAAGATGCCACCAAGTATCGTCGTCTCATCAGCAAACTCAATTACCCTGATGAATACTCATCCGGATCTTAATTTTAGTATCCAGCTCTTGAGTCAATTCAACCAACAACCTTGTCAGCATCATTGGGGTGTTGCCCTTCACGTCTTCCGTTACATTAAAGGGACTCTCATTTTTGGATTTTCTTAACAATTCAAATGATTTTTCTCTTATTGCCTATTGTGACTCTGATTGGGCTTCTTGCCCCATTCTTGCAAGTCAGTCAGCGGGTATTATATTCTTCTTGGAGGTGCTCCCATTTCATGGTAATCAAAGAAGCAAGCTTGTGTTTCCCTTTCTTCGGTAGAGGCTGAATATCGGGCCCTTCGACGCGTCACCACTGAGTTGTCATGGCTTTCTCGCTTACTTCATGAATTAGGAGTGCCCGATATCACTCCCATACCACTCAAGTGTGATAATCTCTCCGCCGTCTTCATTTCCCGGAATTTTGTCCTTCACGAATGAACTAAACATATCGAGATCGATGTACATTATGTGCACGATCAGATTAAGGCCGGATTGATCAACGTCACTCACATTTCAAATCTTCAGCAAAAGGATGACATGCTCACAAAGGCGTTGACCAGGAAGGACTATCGTCAACAAATCGACTCGATGGGAATGATTAATATTTTTTCAAACCAAGGATAATTTTTCATCCTAGGTTTGCCAGGGGGTGTTAGGATTATATAGAATTACACTTTTATCCTTCCCTCCGTTACTGTCATTATAACTCTTTTAGTTCCGTTGAGGTTTCCTTTTCTATACAAATACTGGTCGTTAGTCACTTTTAATGAACAAGTAGTGAAATCAATTCTTTTGCTTCTCAGCTTTCTTCTCTCTCTCGCTATTCTCTTTTTGTTTTCATCTGCTTATGTTCTCTTCGATCGATCCCCCAGTCTGAACTGTTTTGCTTCTGATGAAGCTTGTAATTTCACTGATCACTCTCAATAATCTGCTATTTTAACATATACATGTCAAACTTCTTGATCCGTGTTTTACGATTGATTGAATAGAGACCCCCACAGGCTGACACCATGAACACACACAGTTAAATCACCACAAGACTCGTGTTGTGTTCCACAATCATTGGAACGTATAGTTAGCAACCATCTTGGCATCAAACGATCTCACATACAATCTGTGTCGGTCCACACGACATCAAGTCAGTCAACAAACTAGCTTGTGATCGATCCACATCTAACCAAGTCGCATCACTAGCCCCCATCTGTTCCCTCGTGGTACTAGTTTATTCATTATCGGTCGATCTCTTACACCCATATTTAGAAATTTATCACCTACTTTGGATTGCATTCCCAACATCCCAACTCACTGGCAATGCTTCGACCGGCTTTCTCCCTCTCTGATTCCCCTTACAGGAGATTTTGGGTCTGATTTGTCACAAATGACACTTCTTCATATTACAAATTCATGAGACAAAACCAACCAATTTTACAACTAGGTTATTCCTGGTTTACTCACCGTTACCGGGGAATACTTTCTTACTTCACTATATCATAACTCAACAGATAATCCTCCCTAACATAAAGTCACAATTATTGACAAATAATAGCAATTCACTCACAATCAATTCAATCAATCAAATCCTCCTACCAAATTGAGCACGCCGCTCCAGACAAGATGTTTCTAAGACCAGAAACTCATCCAACCACCAATCATTAGGGCGCTCACCATGGCAAGCTTCTTGTTTAATTAAACCATCTATACATGCAACACAGAGGACACCTGTCTGCACCCCTGACAGACGTGGCAGTCATGTATTGGTATTGTTGCATTTTATTATCAATACTGGAAAGAGAAGACAAACACGGTAGCCAAGATTCCTTCGCAAATAATAATGTCTAGCCATGACCCACGGCTACACACTTTATCGCATCCAGCTACACCCATAATTGCATCATAAACGGCGTGGTTTTATGATGCCATTGTTACATTCTTGAGGGCATGGATTGGTAATTAAATATTGGACACTGAGGCATGACATGGGACGAGATGAGTTTGGATGAACTTATGTAGATTAGGATTAACTTAAGTTGAATAAAATCAGAGAGTACCTATTATATTGAACTTCTGTAATTAAATAAAACAGATTATTAGATAAACTAGAGTTGTCAAGAGATAAGAGAAGACTACAATTTGACGTGACGTGCATACAAATGATATATAAAAATTATATACTCACCACGCCACGTGACGACCTTTTTCCACGTATTATATTAGTTAGGTATACACACTTTTCTGATTTACTTTTTTTACTTTTCCTGTTCAAAATAATTGTCGTTTTAGGTTTGAGACTTATGTTCAAATTATTTGTCGTTTTAGATTTTTTTATCTTACTTTCTATTTTTACCATTTTCACTTTTTTAATTATTAATGTCATTGTACTCTACTTTTTTGTCTTACCAATAAAGTATACTTACTTTTTTATTCTTCTCATACAAAAAGTAAGGACACACTAGTCATTTTAAACTCTTCCTTAAAAAGTGTGAAAATGTCTAAAATTGAGTTTAGGATACAAGTTTTTGGCAAAAATATTAAAGTTTTCTGAAGTCACGTGTTGTTACGCAGTTAGCCGTATCGGGTCGACAATGACATGGGAAATAAAGCATGCCATTGCCAGGATACATGCATGCATTTTGTAAGGTGCATTAACAGGCTTTAAGGACTGGTTTCAAAAAGAAAAACAAGCTTTTAGGGACCAAAAAAAAAACTGACAGCTACTAAACATAGTAAAATGGTTACGTGTTTTTTAGTACAAATTAACAATGTAGTTGAACATGAATCACTACTCCCCTCACCCGAAAAAACATATGATTTTCGACATATTGGAAATGAATTCGCATATTTTGGAGATGAATTCACTTGTTGGAAATGAATGACGCCTACATAAAATAGATGATTAATTTGGACTCATATATAGAAATCTTAAAAAGCTATTTTATAATATCAATATATGATAACAAAAGAAATTTTGTTTGATTAAGGGAATAAAATATATTATATTCTACTCATTTATTGTCATATTTTCTCCTAATTAATAATATTATAAGATCGACATCCAATTGAAGTTATGAATATATCATTCACGATGAATATATATTCACAACTCTCATAGCTTTTCATATTTTGGACTTTCATGTGTACTAAATAAAGAAGAAATAAAATGATGTAAAAAATCAAACAATATATATTGTCTCTTTTACGTCTCTCTACTAGGGGTTCACTTTTAACAACCGATATCCGATCATACCACCCGAAATAGTGGGGTTTGGGTAATTTTGACCCTTTAATTATTGGGTGGGATGGGTTACCTATCATTTGGGTTTGGTATGGGTTTAAAGTCCTAACCCGAAGTCAAGATTTATTTATTTTATTAAAATAATAAATAATAAATAATTAGATAAAAATATCATCTATTACTAAGTAAGTTTTAATTCTATACCTACTATTAGTATAATACTAATAGATAATACTATCGGATGTTTTAGGCCCACACAAGTTCTTCTACTAGTATTTCTATTTGGTATCTAATCTATCATTATCAAAGTTCACGTTCTCGTTTTTGAAAACTGAAACTAACATTCCATCTTCAATCCCTATTGACAATTTTCTTCCACTCCTGAATGCCGACATTCTTCTGTTAGTGCTACTGAGCACGATAGGTTATGAAAAGAAAAAGAACATAATGAAAAAACTCTGGATATCTACCATATTGAATAATTTCATTCATTGTAACTCCGTTGAGCTATCATAAAAATTTAATTTCAGGTCTTTTAATTTGATAAGCCTATTATGATGAAATGGTCGGGTAAATCATTTTATATGGTCTTGGGTTACATTTGTAACCCGATTATTATTGGGTCGGGTATGGGTTATACAATTTTATCGGGTTATGGGTGAGCTCAACCCGACCCATTACCCGAATTGCCACCTATAGGGTGGTCACTCCTAACACGAACCGGAATCCGATCGATCTGACACACTAAAACACGGATTTGGGTTATAATTTTTAACCTGAAAACATTTTAGGATGAGTTTGGATGGGTCGCTTAAAACCAGTGTCGTTTTTGATTTGATAAGCTAACCCGATTTCAACTCATAACCCGAAAACTTTTTTTAAAAAAATAAATTATTTAATTTATTCCTCTCGACTTCTCTTTTTTTATGGTTTTATATGCTATGTTAATACTTTATGTTATTCTGGTGATAATGTATTGAATTGGTTTTGATAGTATAAATTTTTTAATTTAAGGCAATAGGTAGAATTGATTTCAAGTTGATTTTAGGCTGATTTTGAGTTTGGTCAACGAGTCAGTTTTGGATTCATGTCAAACAAATTGGGGATATGTGACCTGAGTTAGTTTTAGGTTGATAAATCCTAACCTGTTCGGATTTGAGTTGGATTCAGATTGACAAAAAACTCAAGCATATCAGATTCGGGTTGAAATTAACCCAACTAAAACCCCAAACTCGAGCATATCAGATTCGGGTTGAAATTAACCCAACCAAAACCCCAAACTCGAGCAGATCATATTTTGGACTTTTCATGTGTAACTCTAAGCCCTTTGTGTTCCTTTATCTTAATAAGAGAATTATTCATGTTTCTAACCAAGAGGCGGACGGAGAGGGGGGGGTTTGGGGGGCTGGATCCGCCACTGTTTCTAACATATCTTTCTCGCATAATGAAACGAAAACTAGACTAGAGAGTGAGTTCTCATGGTAATTCGTTGTGGTCTACTGTCAATGGCAGTAGTCGAACTCCATGGTTCTTCTTGCCCCCTCTCCTATAAAATGTATATATAGGCAACCTCACCTTTCATAATGCAGGGGTCAAATGGCCTAGATCAGTCGATTTGTACACAATGAATAAATAGTTTCCATTTCGCGAATGACAATCTGGGATGGCATAATACAATGGCCATTGTATGGAAGAAACTCAAAACAACGTCTTCGTAACTACGTAACTGAACCGTCATGTATTTTCTATTTTTGTAGAATAGGATGCATTTTTCGAAGGCAAATGGTAACAGATTTCATACTGAATTGTAGTCCTCAACTACACATCATCACGCCTAGAAACACCCTTATACAGACACTGATATATTACACAAATGCAATGGAGACGGTGAGCTTCCAGTGGTCATACAAAAGACTTCAGAAACCCTGACACGTGGGTAAAGGCAAATGTTTTGCTTCCGATAATTAACGAGGAGCCCAAGTTGCATATGTTAGCCACCTCCACTAGATTAATAAAGATCGACCTACACTACAACCGTCTACATCACACAGGCCAAGAAATCACCATTCTCCTTCATACATTGAAGAACCCAAAAGATAATAATGCCAGACTTCTATCCTTAATGTCACAGCTGCCAGTCAATAGGAACTTCACCACCTTCCTCGAGAATTTTGTTTGTAAAAAATGCCTGAGAAAAACATTAACAGAACAATCTATAGATGAAATGATAGAAAAAGACAACGAAAGCCACAATGGCTGAAATAAATAAGCAGATATAGGTTTATTCAGAGGCCAAAACTGATCCATCAGCACCAGGAGGAACATTTTCAAATCCCTGAAACCATATGGAAGAAAAGCATGAACAGAAATTCCAGAGAGTATAAATTCGATGGGATAAAATAAAAGCCAAGACTCTAGTGCTTCAAATCGGTAATTTCAAGAAAATCTATACTCATGTAGATTTAATTCAAACTTTTATCTCAGTTCAGGAAAGCAATATAGCAAAAAACAACTTTAGATTTCATCTGAAAGCATTGAAGAAAATAGAAGAAACCAATTTCTAATAATATGCCATTAGGAAAGGTACCAATTGACTCCTAATAACCCATTGTCTACTTCGATCCAACAAATTATCCTCTCCTGGCAGATGAAGGGGCTGGATCAAGAGTTAACGAAAGAGAAGTGAATGTTGGAGATGAAAAGGGGAAAGAGGAACCTGTTAGGACAATGTTAAGCTGTCTCATCCTAAGACTTGAAGTGTGGTAGTTGCAAACTACAGATCAGGTGTATAAAATTGGAGCCAGCTGTGGAGAATTCTTTAGATTTCAAGTTCAGAATCAGCACAGAGGAGGATAAACTTGGGTCGTTGAAATCAGGTCTGGTATTTCAAGGGAAACCACCCCTTTGTGCTCCGACAGTAACAGCCAGGAGTCCGTTGATTTCAAGAACCTCTCAACTACAGCAGTGTGGGTGAAGCTACCAGGATTGGATTTCCAATTCTGGTCGGCACATATGTTGAGTTACATGGCACGTAGCATAGGTAGACCCATTGCAGCTGATAATTGACATCAAACAGAGTGATGTCCGGTGCAAAGAATTCTAGTGGAAGTGAATGCAACACAAAATTCAAAATTCAAGGGCCATATCATACTGGAAGGGGAAGATGGGGGCACCTACAAGCAACGTATTGTATATAAGTGGAAGCCTTGGCAGTGTAAGACATGCAAGTGCTTTGGCCATACTGATAAATTGTAAGATGGGAAATCAGAGTGGAGGGAATAGCACTGTGCAGAAGAACAATGAACAGAACAAGGTAGTGGAGAAAAAAATAATGGAAAGGAAAAATTAGATGAACGAGCCCAGAAAGGTAGAAGTTGCAAGGCCTAATTTGAGGTGGGAGGCAGCATGGCCAATACTGGGAAAGAGCCCTGCTTCAACTGAGGATATCCTGATGGAATCACAATATATCATATCATACAATCAGTTGTAGACAATATAATCCAAGAGCAAATTATCAACAAAAAAAAGTAATCCAGGAGTCACTTCAAGAAAACCGCCCAGCTATTGTCAACCTTCATCCATGGTATAGAATTTACCTGCATCCAAAGAAACCTCTGTTTGCTGACAGACCAGATGGATGAGCTGCTTTGAGGATATGGTGTTTAGACATGTCGATGAACCTACAACGCAAAAGGCAATTCGGAAAAGGCCAAAAATACAAAGAAAATACTACCTATCAGTATTTCAGTTTCCTAGCTTACAAACTCCTGACTGAAGAATTTAGTTCACTGATCCAACTACCAGCAAGCCTATTAATATTACCGCAGAAAGATGTGGCAAACAAATAACTTCTCATTCAATAAAAGCTGGGAGAAAAGGTCAGCCCTATTAACAAATCATATAGTTTTAAATTTGAAAGTACCTGGATTTGGCCTGAGCTGAGTTTCCCCATAAAAGGAAAACAACACCACTCTTGTTTTGTGAAATAGTTTGGATTACAGCATCAGTGAATTGCTCCCAGCCCTTCTTGGCATGAGAATTAGCTTGGTGGCTCCTTACTGAAATGAAAACAGTAAATATGCTCAGTGAAATCATACTAGTTTGAAATTGTACTACACCAACATAGTTTGAATAAAAAAACTGCTATTCCCAGTGCAACTTTCTGAATCAAGAAAACTAGACACTCTTCAGACCACACCCACCTTGTTCAGAAAGAATGACCACCTTGGCAAAAATTTAATATCAATGGTAAGAGAAAATGGAAAAATGGAAACGATTGCGACAAAATTTGAGGTTAGCCTACAGGGCAAGCATCGGAATATCCCAGAAATAATCTTACTAACGCCGGGGTATAATTAGCTCTTACTCTGAATGATCTAAGCAAATATGAATGCATATGCATATGTTATTCCCTACATATAATCAAGATCTGTCATTGGCAAAGAAAATTCAATACATGTTAGTTGAAACCAACCAAATCCGCCCGTATCTCAGACAAGCTTCCAGTCTCAAGCCTCAAAAAAAGGAGGGTTGCGGTAGGCGTGTGACTGCCAGCGTAAAACAGTCACATCCCATGATATGAATCAAAATATGAGTAATGTCGATAGCGTTACCCAACCTCATATATTGATTTATGTTAGCCAACCCCAACTGTTTTGGGAATAAGACTTTGATGATGATGTAGTTGTTATTTGAAACCAACCAAGAAATACATCCACATACCATAGTGATATTGATAAGAACATTGTTCTATTCTCCCAGCGCTACCCCTCCGCTAATGAGGCCCAAATTCCATTACTAATCCCCAAAGTGATTACCCAACCACAAAACCAAGACTTAAGTAATAAGACACAACTGGAAACAACTGGTACCTAATGTACAAAGTTAATAATGCCCTTGTCTAAGAAAACAACAATGAAACACAATAAAACCCTTCGACAAGCGGGTAACATAAACCTGCCCAAAATTTCTATCAATAATTTTGAGGACTTATCAGATATAGCCTATGAATAATGCTCAAAATAAATTACTAACTCAGATATGGCAAGTTGAACTTGAGAAACATACCAGTAAGTACCGTATTCAGCAGTAAAACTCCCTACAGAATATCCGAGTGCAGAATCAATATTTAGAATTTAAAGAATGATGTAGACATTTAACAATAAAACAAAAGGACCTCCAACCAATATATATTTTCTTATTGAATTTGATTGAAATAGGATAAACTACAAACTAATATTAATCAGAGGTTATATGCTTCACTTAACCACCAACTGTGAAGATTATACAGATGGCCAGATACATGTAAAAGTCAAAACAGGGAACAGATATGAAAATTAAAAAAAAATACTGTTGAGCAAACAAGAAGAATCAACTAAAAAGACAACCTGTAAAGCCCATTTCTCTAAGTTCCCGTGAGAAGGGATAGCACATCCAAGGTCATTTTTAATTTCCTTAAAAATGTTTACAAGGCTTGAAGGAATCTTGACCCCCTCTGGTACAGAGAAACAAAGGCCTGTTGCCTGGCCAGGTCCATGATACGGGTCCTGAAAGCATGACAACATTTATAAAGACGGCACAAATTAGTATTTAGCAACATCTGCAGTACAGAAAACAGTAAACTAAAACCAATATGTTAGATATGGTGCTACATCAGATAAAAAAGTTTAGATGAAAATCCGCACCAAATTAATTCATTGGCAAGAACCAATAGTGCACAGGCTATAAATATCTCATGCCACGCAGAACAGAAATGGATGACACAAAATGTCACACTTATCGGTTGTTCAGAGACTCTCATGGCACAAACAACATCTGACCCATGGAAGAAGAAAAAGCAAAGGGAAGCAAACACTGGACATAGGGGGACAGGCAGCGCTATGAGAGATAACTTTGAGCTAGTGAAACCAAAACCCTAAAGAAAAACAATGAATGATTAACCAGAACACCAATCGCATATTTATTTTCTGTTTTTCATCTTAATTTTAGAAGGGCACAAGGATAAGCAGCACAGGCAGAAAATGAAGTATGACAGATTACTACATGAAGGTTCATTAAGGCATACTAGACACCAAGAATAACAGCTCACGTGTACAGGAATGTTGGTCAATAATGTACCCATTAATTGACAACATACATAACTATGTATATCAATAGTACCTGCCCAAGGATGACAACTTTAACTTTGTCATACGGGGTTGAGTTGAGAGCATTAAATATCAAGTGAGAGGGTGGATAGATCTGAGTAGTGCCACTGCATATTTCTTTTTCAACAAATTTGCATAAATTCTTTGCATAAGGCTTCTGAAGCTCTCCGGATAAAACATTCAACCATGTTTCCTCCACCAAGAGTTCCTCTAGCAAAACATATCCCCGGCCTGCTTCCCCTGATAGAGATATATAACATCTTTAAACAACACAGCGAAACATCGACTCAGAGCAATTCTGATAACAGTTAATTACTAAGTAGCTTTTCATAAAGTTTCCTTGCCCCCTGCTCCATCCTTCTTTCTCTTTTTATTCTAACTTCGATGGACAAAAAAAAATACTCACACACACAAGGAAGTCCTCGTGACTAGTCTCATCATTATACATGAATGATCAAAATTAGGTTTATGGATACCATCATACTCTTGGCTTTAGAATAACTAGAACTGTAATAAGACCACTCATACAAGCAAATGTAACTATTGCTTCAGTTCAATATAATACGGCCTCAGGTGACCGCACGACCTTATTCATTTAGATACAGCAGTAGCATACGATATAAGAGAAGCTTGGTCGTTTAAGTCTTGCCGCCATTTACAGTCTTGGGCAGGTCCTTTATAATACGGATAAGCAGAACGGGAATCATCAAGTCACTATACTCAGCGGTTAATAGACAAGTATAAAGCACTTGAACAAGTATAAACACTCATTGTCTCAGAAAAAAAAAAAAAACACTAACAACTTGATGAATAGCGTCGGCTAACAAATCTGAAATTAAAACCTTTAGCATGGGCAAGTTTTTGGAGGCATATCTTCGCATTTCTTTTAGATTGTGCAACTGATTTTTTGAACTCAATCTTCGCTCTCTCATCGACAGTTAAAGACGAGCCAGTAGCAACAGACAGAGTTAGAGTAGCAGTCGAGTCCCGGAAACCATCGTTGTTGGTGTTTGTAGAGGATGAAGGTACAGAATCAATGGCTTCACCGGCAGTGCAGGCGGATTTTTCGCTGCCGGAGGAGGTGAACAAATTAGTTTTAGGACGCTTGGCATTAGGCATGGGGAAAAGTCCATTAGGGTTTTAGAGGGAGGCATTTTCCGGAGAATTGATAAATGGACATGAAAGAACTCCGAGTGGCGTGGTAGGAAAGTGAGGACGCGAAGATGAAAGAGGCGGGAAGACGCCAAGGAGTGATGATTGATCTGAAATATTCTCATTTCATCTCACCATCAGTCGTAAGGGAGTGGGGAGAGTGTTGTTTGGCGCTAAAAATTAGAGATAGATTTGCGGCCTGGCGGGGAAGAAAAAAGAGGAACGGCACCAGTGAACATGCACAAAATTTTAAATAGTTAGTAGTACTATAATTTATAAAATATGTACGTGTTTTAATTGAAAAGGTTTACAATATTCAGATTCTTCAAAGTGATACCAGGATGTGTTTAAATTAAATATAAAAATTTGTTTAAATGATAAGTGATTTATTGAAATTGCTGATATGATTTACTAATTATCAAATGATTAAGTAGATTATTAACATATAAAATTTAAAATTAATGTAGATTATTATTGTTTTGTTGTGTATTATTATGTATGTATGATTTATTTAAATCTTATATAGTGAATTATAAGTCTCCTTAATATGTACAAATGTATACATGTAGCAATATAAATTTTTATAACTTGTTAAAACTTAATTATTTATGATTGGTCTTGTTTTGAAAATGAGTTTAGATAAACAACAATGTAAAAATTACATTTTGGGCATATATTTTATAAACTATTAGTATATAAGTTTTTTTATAATACAAAAGTGTCAAATGGGTGGCCAATCATCAATCATCAGGTATATGCATAGAAATCAAGTTATTAATGCAGGGGAGACAAGTTCTCTTAGCAGCACCCCTAACATTCCAAGCTAGCATATTAACCAAATACTCCATAGGCATTGATAGTGAAAGATAATGAGCAGGAAGGATATTACCTGGTTAAAGATGAGGAATTACGAGTTCCGCGGGGCTCTCTCTCCATGTTGTGCTTCATCCTTCGGCTTACCAGAATTAGGATCCACCGGTTCCTTCATTTTCCTCTGGGGATTGGAAACTGCATTGAGTATCAACCCTTCAGGTTTCTCTGACCTACAATCTTGTTTATCTGCTTCACCGGGGATCTGAGAAATGCTCGTTCGTTTTGTTACTATCCTCGAGGGAATCTTTGACCTTTGATTCATTATCCTCCTAGTTTTTGTTTTCCAAAGCTGGAAAAGGGTTCTCATTAACTTGTCTAACCGGTATGTTTCCATTAGTTTGTTTACCCACACCCTTGTTGTTATCCTTCCTCCCTGGTAGCCTTTCCTTTCCTTCTATTGACAGTCATTCATGGCCCAAAATTCGCATGTTCTTGAGGAGGGGCTTCATCACTTGTCTTTTGAACCACTTTGAAACCACCTTCGTTAAATGAAGCTTTTTCATCAATCCTTGGACACTTGGTATAATGGTGACCAAAACATCCACAGTTATAGCATACCAAATGGACCCCTTCACATTATACATTGGATTTGATTCTTGAATCGGAACTTCCCTAGAAGAGGTTTGGTAAGATCGACTGAAACACACTATACCATTAAGAACCCCAATCTTGGATTTAGTAATCGATACTTTTCGAACTATCCCAACCCTGGCTCCAATAATCGAAACGACCGTTTCATTGTGGAATTCCTGTCCCAGAACTGGAAACTTGATCCAAACATCCATACATGTTAGGGCTTCCGTTTTGGTATCAAAACCTTGTACCCATCTTCTCACAGATAGATAATGATCTGAAATAACCTAGGGACCTTCCGATAGAACATAATCACAATCTCTTTTATCATCAAATTTGGTCATATAATACCCATTGTCAGTGGTGGTGCGTAATCAAATTTACCCGAAATCCTCCAGCGTTGAACTGACCTTTCATAAAGGATTTGTGCAGAAAAGATTTACCTATAAGCTTTTACTATCACCGCCTTTCTCCACCCCCTCATAATCCTTCGGTCAATCTCTTTTGGGAGAGTAATAACGGGGCACAACTCGTCGTCAATCTCTGTATCTTCCTCTTGGGTCGAATCTTCATTGTCTGATATCTCATCGTTTGAGGAATTTATCACATCTTGCATCTTTGCTCCGCTACGACTTCACAGAAAGAACCCTTCCTCCAATCGATAACCGGACTTACATCTGGAATCAAATCTTGAGCCATCGTTCCATCTGGTAGTGGTCTTTTTTTCTTTCTGACATATTCTACATCATGGGATTGGGTTGCTTGGAACCTGAACTCCATCATAGCAACACCCAAACATTAGACAGAATAGAAGAAGAAGGATCAAGAGCTGCCGTCAGCAGTGGCACAACTTTAGGGTTAGCGATCGTCAAGACGGGAGACTTTCTTCGAGGGAAGAAAATCACCTAGAATTTTTTTTTATACATGGGAACCCGCAGTAGCCGCTACTCTTAGAGTGTGCTCTGAGTGAACCCTCGGATGGCGCAATAGCCTGAAAACCACGTAAACCTAGTAAACCACACAAGGTGACAGGCTCAGGCAAGAAGATAGAGGTTTGGAGGATTCAAACTCGGGACCTCTTACTCCCCTACTCCACCAACTCAACTACCTTAGTTGAGGCAACTTAGGAAACTTCATATTGGAATAGTCTTCAAAAAGACTATATTTGTAATGTACATGTGAGACTATGGAGCATAAAAAAGAAAAAGCTATGCCAACAATAGGAAGTTCCTTTTTAGTTTAAGACAAATGAAGCATAACGTGTGGGATGGAGTAACCCTAAGAAAAATGTCGAAGCACATTTCCTAGTTGGCAAGATGTTCCACTTTTCAAGGACCAAAAAATATAACTTGCGGGATGATTTGTGGGTTAATCCAAACAAAGAATTTTAAAAGGATAAGAAGGAAAGTAACCCAAGTCAAGAAAGAACTATGGAAGCACAAGTACCATGGCTCGACGTGAACCAATAAATAGCAAGGAAGCATGTGGAGAGGCACATCTAGTTGTAACTCTCGCGGACACTTATACATATGGGAAAATCATATGAGAAGAGAAAATGCGCGTTCCACGTACTTGTAATCAACAACCTTGTGTTGTACTTGGAGAGTACATAATGGCTGGCTCTCTCATCTCTTTCCCCTCCCCTCCCCCCCTTTGCCGCCTTCCCCCAACCAAAACCCTAGCCACAGCCACCCCTAAAACCACCAATCAGCCACCATTTCACCACCACATAACTCTTGCAACCACCGTAAAACTGCCCATAAACCCGTAGCCTGCACAACCCACATCCCTTCAACCAACAATCCCACCTTCATTAGCCGAACCCCAGCTACAGTCCACGTCCCCATATAAACCTATATAACCTAGGAATGAGGAGAGTATACGGACAATCGAGAGGAAGAGGTCGCGTCAGGTACTCAAGGCATAAAGATGCAATTAATCCTGATAGAGGGACTAGATGGAAGGACCGACGTAGCAGAAGAACAGGAGGATACGAGCAAAAGGAATACAAATGGGGTCAAGATAGAGCGCCAAAGCCAATAAACATATGGGGAAAAAAGGAGAAGACGGATCACGGCCTTAGAGGATACATAAGTAGAAGATATCTGGTGACAATCTTTATCGACAACGTTAGCAAGGAAGTGTCGGAGTATCAACTGGGGCAAATAATAAGGAGATTTGCGAGTTGGAGAAAACTTTTTATTAGCAGAAAGACCAGAAGGGCAGACCGAAATGCTTACGCCTTTGTGGATGTAGAGCATATTGATGATGCGAGAAGAGTGATAGGAGCAATACGGGGTTGGAACATTAACGGAAGCAAACTTTAGGCAAGAATGAAGTTTTAGAGAAACAAGGAACGGAAGGGAGAAGTCACCGTTGGGAGTAGAATGGACTAACAAAACAAAAAAGGAAATCGTCACCTAAACCCCCAAGCCTGGGAAGAACTGGGTACGAAAGGAAAACTCTCATGCCCACGCCACAACCAGACTGTCGATTAATGTACAATTCGATGAAATAATGAAGTCATGTCTAAATAAATGTATGGTACCTCTATGCAAGTAGAAAAGTCAGCGAAGGAAGCCATCAAATTCTTACATAGCCGATGGTCAAACATGGTAGGCATACTGGCTTTCTCAAGGAAGAAGTTCCTTATGGTCTTCAACTCTATCCAAGAAGTAGAAGAGCTCTGGATTAGAGGCAAGAAACGAGGGTCGAACATGAGGAAGTGGAAGTCTGGCGATGGGGTATAGAAGACCAAGTGAAGAAGCATAGAACAAGGGTGGTCGTACGGGGTATATCACAATTGAGGAGGATGAAAGCCACTTTGTGGAGAATGTTGAGATCCAACTCCAGGTTGAGACCTCCACTCTACAATTGATCAACATGAAAATTATGGTAAAGTCGATAATAAGCACTTCCTTGTAAGCATAGTTGAGGTTAATGACCTATTGGCGAAGGATAAAAAACCAGGTCAATCTTAAAGTATTGTGCAGACTGTGGACATGTTTGAAAAGAAGGAAGAAAGTCAACAGAATGAAAAAGTGGACCAAGCCTCAAAGGACGATGGAGAAAAGATAAAAAAGGAGGATGCGACAAAAAGGGAAATCAGTTCAGCACAGTCAGACAATGAAAAGTCCCTCGAATCTTAGAAAAATCGTCAGGGGAAGGGGCGATACCAATTTCAGAAGATGGAGTTGAATCATTAGGTCGGAATAATTATACAAATGGAACGCCCCGAACTCCGAGTTTAAGGGGACAAGAACAGGAAATTAATGACGAGGAAAACAAAATGGCCTACGACTCGTATCACGGTGCACATAATGAGGAAATAATGGGTGAACAGTGGCCTTACTAAACGAGGGAAGAGGCCACAATTTTCATGGAAAATCATTGAAGAGACACTGACGCCTCTGGGGAAATACGCTGTGGGTCTCGAGGCACGACACATGTACACACGGTAGTTACAAAGCCCTAATAAAAACTCGCTAGGGCACGTTACAAAAAGCCAGAAGCCACAGAAGCAACAAGATAAAAAACCCCGACATAGGGAAGTGGGGCCACGTCAGGCGATCCAGCCAATCGATCGGCTACGTTCAGTCAGATGTTAAACGCAGGCAAAACCTCAGAGAGCAAAGAAGGGTTTCGGCAATTCGTAGACCTATTTCATAACACTCCTCCATCCTTTCAATCCAGGAATAATACACCGGCTAGAAACGATAGAGGAAAGATTGTCAATACCAAAACACGAAGTAGAAGAATGTGTTGACCTTCTTACGTAACTAGGCTTCCAAATACCAAATCCAGGCCAGCGAAAGCTAGCATCATCGACCTGATCTAACCACAAGTCAGCAACTGAGAAGAACCTAATGGTGACGGTAGGGCAAAATATAAGAGGTATGGGCTTGCAGACTGTATATTGTGAGTGGTTAAACTGGTGTAATTAAAATAAAAGAAAAGAAATTAATACTCAAAATAAACGTCGGGCTGCAAACAAATCCCGGTCGTAGTAGTATAGTAAAGTGTAAGCGACCAGATATCGAACCGTGGGACTAATGAGAATTATATAGTACCTAAGCTTGTCACAAAAGGGGGGATAATTGACTCGTTTTTGTAAAGTAAAACAATAGATTAAATTAACTGAGTGGAAGAATATATTAAACGGGACTCCGGGTTCAGGTTAATATAATCTGATTAATTATGCTATCTCTACCGGTTTATTATAATTGTTTGGCAAATTCCCTTATTATCTTAAGGTCCGATGAAAACTCATAAGAACTCGTTTACCTGAAAATGCAAGGTCCGATGAAAACTCAAGCAAAATACGTGTAAACGGACGGTTTAGATATGAGAAATAATTTATGCATCTGAGTACTAACTTATCCGATGAAAACAAGTTTCCTCCAAATTTACGGCTTAATTAACCTGTCTATTTATCACCGATCTGATCAAAATAGACTTAGAAAAGCATTTAATAAATTCATGAGATTTATTAAAAAGGTGAGAGAAAAACTTTAATCGTAACAAACTGTATTTATTTTAACCGGTAGAAATATAGATTACATAATTAAACAAATTACGGCCAAACCTTCGCCCGAAGTAAATCCTCTTAGCCCAACATAATTAAAAAGACAGAATGAGAAGTAAAAAAAATCATCTGGGAAAGATAATTAATTCAGCTCCACTATCTTGACTGCAATATTTGGGCAGAGGTTGGACAGAACAACGGTATGGAAATGGAATGTTTTTATGGAATGAGGTGTTGTATGGATTTTATGTGGATAATATGTGGATGAGATGTATGTTTTTGGAGAGTTTTATGGTATTTTTATGGAAGGAAAATGGCATAAGTTTGGGGTGGAATGAGATATGATTTAATGGAGGTTTGGAGGTGTATTTATAGAGAAATATAGGGTAAAGGAGGTGGTAAGGCGGTGGTATTTGCGTGTGAAGAGATAAGGATTTTATCTCTTCACACGGCTCCTTTCTTGCTGTCAAAATAGCAGTGTCCGGACCACTGTCCGGACCAGGTGGTCCGGACGAGGTCGATTTCTTCTTGGGCGCGCTGGCAAGTATTGGTCCGGACCAGGTGATCCGGACACTGGTCCGGACCAAAGGTCTTTTGCCTCTAAAATGTTCGTTTTAGCTCCGATTTGATCCCCGTTTTTCGCCTACGTGTTCGTCTCTTCATGTACTTTGCTCCTAGCTTGGTTTTCCTCATGTTTAACCAATAAATTTGTGAGATAATCAATAAAACATAACTAGAGGAAAAACTAACCAAAGTGGAGAAATGAGCAAGAAAAGTGCTAATATAATATATGAAATACACCTATAAAACATGCTCATTTGGACACTTATCACACCCCACACTTATCTTTTTCTTGTCCTCAAGCAAAACCATGTACCAAGTAGTAAGTAGGGAATGCTCAATATTAACAAATTTATTATGAAGGGTTAGGTATAAAGAGGTGAACATTACATGATCTTTAAATTTTTTTCGAGGAGTGTGAAAAATCAACTGCTGGTGGCATAGGTGTGCTCAGGGTAAAAATAAATATAGAGTTTCGGGGTATGATCCGGAGTACTTCAATGCTTCTCAGTTAAGGTGACTTTGAGAACTTTTACCACGGCCAACTTCTCTCAAGAATGGACATTGAGAGAGAAAACAAAAGGAAAAATAGATTCATGCATTTGTTTCACTTTTGCATAAGAGAAGAGAAGAAGATATATTTAAGCATCAAGCTTTGTTTTTAAGGACACTCAATCTCTTTGTTGGTTACCAATGGTGTCTCGCAAGTCCCTTCTTTATTTTATGTATATTTTTAACAGAGAAGCACCCCTTAGCAATCCCTAAGAGAGAAGACAGAAAGAACCCCTGAGCAATAAAAATCCAACCATTTGTAGATTATTTGGTCACACCGCATAAAAATGCTCTAAAGTGATCAAATGAAAATTTTAAATTGTACATTTATCCCACAATTCATAATAGTATTTGTTTTTAAAGAGAAACCAACATACTAGCAGGGTACATAATTTTAATTTTTGAACAAATGCAAGATAAGCAGAGAGATTTAAAACATTTTAAGCACAAAATGCCCTGAAAAGGCCTCCCCCCACACTTAAGCTCAAGCAATGCCCTCATTGCGTAGATGGAATTAAATTAATAGGGCATGCAATTAATAAAGGAAAGAGTGTACTCCCCAAATTTCGTAGAGTGTGTAGAGCTCCCCCACACTTGAGTGCAGCTGTGGAATGTCATGAAATGTACCTGTAAGGAATATTCTACACAGCCAGAAGAACTCAAGTAAAACCTGCATTTATTACAACATATAAAAGGGAAATATAATACAAAAAAGAAAACAACATAAAGGAAAGATAAAAGATAGATAGTGGGTTGCCTCCCACCAAGCTGCCGGGTTTAACGTCTCTAGCTAGACTCATGTTCTTTATTATCCCGGATCATAAATGAATGTTGACAATGGTAGTACCGGGAACAGGACATTGGCAATATGTAGGACCGAACCACCTGGATCAAAACAAAGTATTACGACAACAATTACAGTAGTAAAAGACAAACTCCACAAACCTGGTTTTGAAGGAGGTGTTTGCTGCCATTAATATTGTATTGAAAACCAGGTGATGGTTGTAGTGCTTCCTCAAATTAGAGAATGTAAACATTCTCCCTCTGTTGTTTAGCCGTATGGATGCAAGATGGTTGTGGTGGTGCGTGCTCATAGTCGAGGATGTAAATTCCTCCCCTGGAACGAAAAATGAAGGTGGAAGTGGGCTTCAAGGGGTGGGTTGGGTGGGCATTATTTTTCTTTGGAGAAAGGCCCAGATTTTTCAATGGATGTCCCTTGGTATGAGGATCAAAGTTGGATGGCTCTCCTCCTCAAATTTGAGGACGTATTATCCTCATCGTTTGAAGAGGCTCATAGGAAGAGCCCTGATTGATTTAACTTCAGAGGGAGATGGCTCCTTGAAGGTGATCTGGTGTTTTGTTGGATGTTTTGTCGGGAGGGAGCGAGCATTTCCTCCTCTTCATTTTTGAGGATGTAAATATCCTCATTTTCTGGATATAGCACAGAGAAGGAGGGAAAATAACGGTAATTGACTTCAGAGGGAGGGGACTCCATGAAGTTGAGGTAGGAGTTGTCCTCTGATGGCTTGTCTTCAAGCTCAAGCAGAAGGTTTGATACCGTTGCTCAGGTTCGAACGGGGGTGGTGATATAGAGTAACTCAAATCCTTAGGTAAGTCGTCCACTATATGAACCAGTTTGCTCTCCGTGCTGTGTGATGTAAGGTCTAGTGGACCTTCCATCATTTCGTTTATCGCAACTAATTTGGCATAGAGCTTCAGTTGGTTCATGTCGAGGTATTCTTCCTCAGCCTGCTGCTCCACTTCAGGGACCATTTCACTCTCGGATTGTTGCTCCCTTTGAGCTAATGTGATGGGCTGGTCCACTACGTAATTGCACTTGCATACTCTTTTGGATTAGGATTGGTCTGTGAAGGAATTTACCAGGTGGTCTTTGTTGGGTAAGGAGTTGTTGAATCTGGGACTGCAAGTCTTTTGGTCTTTACGCAGGCCTGCGACCTCTTCTTACGTATCTCTTGGACTTACCCATTCATTGACTTAAGCATCTCTTGCATTGAGACATTTCAGATTCAGGATTCGAAGGAGGTGGAGTTGGTTGACTCGAAGAAGCATAATTGTCATAAGGTTGTTGCTGATACTGCCTCTGGCCTCCTTGAAAATTGTCTGAGGTCTGTAATTTGAGATGGTTGTAGTGTATGGGTTTTGGATGTTTTCGGTGTTTGAGTAGTGAAGATTTGGTTGCCAAGGTTGCCTGTACCTGAATTGTTTGTGAGATAGTTGCTTCCTCTGCTGCTTTTAATTTTGTAGTTGGGGGCATTGTTCATAATCATGAGGCCCACCACATTGCGTACAAGAATTAGTAGAGAGATGGATTGGACAGAGCATAGCATAGCCTGGAGGGATTAGTAGATGATCTGGAATCATTGACTTAGCTTGCTGGGGATAGGAGTTCATAGCCATCTGCTCAACCACTTTTTGTAGAGTACTTACTTTGTTGCTGCTGAGCATTGCTCTCCATGAGTTGCTCATGGCTTTTCATCAGCTGGTCAAACTTGTTATCACTTTCCCCAACATGGTATAAACCTGGAGTACCGCTCCTTGATCCACCGGAGGCCCAGTCTCTGTTCTTCACAGAGAGACTCCATGCTATTCAGAAATTGTGCTCCTGGCTTTTTCATATATCGGCCCCTAAGGAGGATAATACCATTGTTCTGCATGGACCGATCAAGCCTTTGTAGAACAATTGTGATACTTGTTCTTTCGTCAGACCATGGTGAGGACAAGTAAGTAGTAGTCCTTTGAAACGGTCCCAAGTTTCACAAATATTCTCCGACCCTGGTTGCTTGAAATTATAGATTTCAGCAATCATTTCCAACGTTCGGCTCGGGGGTAGGAATTTGTCGTAGAACTTGGTGGTCATGTCATCCCAAGTACCAATGGTACTTGGTTGTCAGGCTATGATACCACTTGCTCGCACTTCGTCACTTCTCCTCGTCTGTGAGGGAATAATGACAGTCTTGCGTACTGGAGTACTGCGTCGGTCGCAGTTAAACTGTTGGCATGCTGCAAGAACTTAGTAACATGTAACAGGGCTTCGTCTGGACTAGAACCATCAAACATGCCCAACTCCTTTACACATCGGATTTGATGATATGGCTCAGCTTCTGCCACTCATCGTATTCGGATGGGCTAAGGTGAGGAAGGATGATGGCAGGCTGTTGTCCTTGATTAGACGGCCTGTTGATATTTCCAATTGTCGCTGGTGTAAATGCCATGTCAGATTCCGAGTCAGATTCTATCACTGGGTGTGGTATGTTTTGTTGAGTTCGTCTCTGCCTTAGAGTGCGCAGAAAGGTTCTCTCAATTTCTGGATTGTAACCAACCGTGTGATTATTAATATTTTCTGGGAGGCTGTTTGACCTGGTAAAAGGCATTCACCACTCAAAACAGAGAAAAAAGAAAAAACTCGTGAGTGTTAGAATAAATAAAAATGTCAGGAATTAGTTGACAGAAATATAAAGTTAGTAGTTAGGTACAAAAATATAAGTTAGTAGTTAGAGACAATGGAAATAAAATGACAGAAAATTAAATGACAGAAATTAAGTTAGTAGTTAGTATACTGGAAATTTGAAGGACAATGGAAATAAATGATAGAGAAAATTAAATGACAATAAATTAAGAGTTAGTAATTAGATGTCAGAAGTCAGATGTCCGTAGTCAGATGTCCAAAGTCAGGTGTCCATTAATAGTAACAGATTATTATAGTATAACAGGTGAATTATCCGGGGCTTAGGGACTAGAATAAATCAAGTCCCCGACAACGGCGCCATTTTGCAGGCTGTATATTGTGAGTGGTTAAACTGGTGTAATTAAAATAAAAGAAAAGAAATTAATACTCAAAATAAACGTCGGGCTGCAAACAAATCCCAGTCGTAGTAGTAGTAGTAAAGTGTAAGCGACCGGATATCGAACCGTGGGACTAATGAGAATTATATAGTACCTAAGCTTGTCACAAAGGGGGGATAATTGACTCGTTTTTGTAAAGTAAAACAATAGATTAAATTAACTGAGTGGAAGAATATATAAACGGGACTCCGGGTTCAGGTTAATATAATCTGATTAATTATGCTATCTCTACCGGTTTATTATAATTTTGGCAAAATTCCTCTTATTATCTTAAGGTCCGATGAAAACTCATAAGAACTCGTTTACCTGAAAATGCAAGGTCCGATGAAAACAAAGCAAAATACGTGTAAACGGACGGTTTAGATATGAGAAATAATTTATGCATCTGAGTACTAAATTATCGATGAAAACCAGTTTCCTCCAAATTTACGGCTTATTAACCTGTCTATTTATCACCGATCTGATCAAAATAGACTTAGAAAAGCATTTTAATAAATTCATGAGATTATTAAAAAGGTGAGAGAAAAACTTTAATCGTAACAAACTGTATTTATTTTAACCGGTAGAAATATAGATTACATAATTAAACAAATTTACGGCCAAACCTTCGCCCAGAGTAAATCCTCTTAGCCCAACATAATTAAAAAGACAGAATGAGAAGTAAAAGAAATCATCTGGGAAAGATAATTAATTCAGCTCCACTATCTTGACTGCTAATATTTGGGCAGAGGTTGGACAGAACAACGGTATGGAAATGGAATGTTTTTATGGAATGAGGTGTTGTATGGATTTTATGTGGATAATATGTGGATGAGATGTATGTTTTTTTGGAGAGTTTTATGGTATTTTTATGGAAGGAAAATGGCATAAGTTGGGGTGGAATGAGATATGATTTAATGGAGGTTTGGAGGTGTATTTATAGAGAAATATAGGGTAAAGGAGGTGGTAAGGCGGTGGTATTTGCGTGTGAAGAGATAAGGATTTTATCTCTTCACACGGCTCCTTTCTTGCTGTCAAAATAGCAGTGTCCGGACCATTGTCCGACCAGGGTGTCCGGACGAGGTCGATTTCTTTCTCGGGGCGCTGGCAAGTATTGGTCCGGACCAGGTGATCCGGACATGGTCCGGACCAAAGGTCTTTTGCCTCTAAAATGTCGTTTTAGCTCCGATTTGATCCCCGTTTTCGTTCTACGCGTCGTCTCTTCGTGTACTTTGCTCCTAGCTTGGTTTTCCTAATGTTTAACAATAAATTTGTGAGATAATCAATAAAACATAACTAGAGGAAAAAACTAACCAAAGTGGAGAAATGAGCAAGAAAAGTGCTAATATAATATATGAAATACACCTATAAACATGCTCATTTGGACACTTATCAGGGTTTAGAGATAAAACAAAGAAAATGAGAGAGGAGTGATAAGCCGCAGACTTATCATATTTTATGTATTATAGGATTTATATTAATCTAAATAAGGTTAAATAGATAGTATTTGTGTTATATATGCATTTAAGTATGTTATTTGTACAGACTTATGTTTTGTGAGCTTTTTATGTAAGGAAGGAACGAATTCCTAGGCAGTAATTCAAGTGATGCAGGACATGAAGCCGAATGTCTCTTGCACGGCACAGGCCTGGAGCAGAAAAGGAGCCCTGCCGGGTGTGTTGTCGGGTACTTCCTATTCGGCATATGTGAAAAGTCGGCACAGTTGACCAAGTGGCGGCAGTTATTATGGGTGTGATTGTTTGACCATTGCCGGGTACGGTGCCGGACATATCTTGTCCGACACATGCAACGTTCACCTGGCAGTTTTGACCGTTAACGGTTACGCATATTTAACACGTGTAACTGGATGACTTCACCCGGCATACCCCTGGCATATGGAGATTTTGTTGCCTATAAATAGGCCGAAGGGCTGCATCATTTCATACACTTCAACACCCTATACAGTCCATTCACATCTCCATTTCCGCCTCACTCCATTGTTGTGTCCAAGGAAGTTCTACGATCCATCCACGCGAAGAGAAGAAGAAGATCTGTCGGGTTAAGGCTATGACCATTTCCTTCTCCTCTTGTATTCTTTCTTGTTGTAGGTGTGGATGGTGATGGAGAATTCCTTGTTAGTCTTGGTTAGGGAGATCTTACTTGTTAATTACTCTTATGGTTTATTAATAAAAGTGCAAGTTTCATCAACTAAGATTTGGTCTTTACACAAGTAGAATGAGATCGCTACTTGTTCTTCTTCTTCTAATTATATTGATGTTCACAGACAAAGTAGAATAGGTTGAGGGGTCTTAGTGGTCTTTAACATTGTGTTCTGAAAAGTGGCAACCTGGTTAAGAATGGAATTAATCTGTTTCCCTCCATTATCTTGTTCGTTTTGAGGCATTAGACATGCACGGAGCAAATTTGGGTATGAGTCCTGTTATCAGACCATAACAAGAAGTACCATTCACAACTTAAGGATGTCGGATGTACTACCGGGGTGGTTTATGGTCCGGCACATTCAAAGATCTTGAAGGTGCCGTGCATCTCTTGTCCGGCATGACATCCGACATAGTCATTTCTACCAGATTAATTTCAAAACTGTGGTGGTTTGGCTTATAACCTTACTTGTGCTTACATTGAGTGTCATCCCGAGTCAAAGTTAATTTATTTAGTTAGTAATTTTAATTTAATTGTTATTTACATTTCCCCTCTGTTTTAGAATAGGCTTTTACCCGGATTATGACTAATTTTCTATTAAGTCCCTTGGGTTTGATACTCTCGTCGTAATCTACTCACACTGTACTCCGACCGGGATTTTGTACCCGTATAAAGTTGTAGGTTCATTTATATTTTTTCATTCTTTTATTATTTCATTCTTTTTACATAGTTTAACCCTTACAAAAATTTTGTTAGCAATGAGGTTCAAAACTCTAATATCACATATTAGGGTTAGTGGAACTCAACATAGTGGACAGCAGCACAAAAAATTTGTCATGCTTATGGGGAAAGAAGAATAATAGCCTATCATGGGAAGAAATACCAAGTCAAGGGAGATCAGGGGAATTGTAGTTATGTGGGACGAAGAAGAGATAAAGGTTCAACAAGTGAAGAAGGGAGGCAAATGCTAATGATTGAAATAAATGCAAGGTCGGAAGGGATAAAATGCTAAATCACCTTGTGTATGCCCCGTGTGATCCAAGGAAAAAGAAATTTCTATTTGACGAGCTGCTTCAAGTCAAAGAGAGATGGGCACCAAAAAATGCTGTTTGTTTGCGACTTCAATGAGATATTGGCACCCTCAGAGAGAATTCTACAAGTGTAACAAGAATTACCAGTGGTGTATGGGAGTTTCCGGACTGGGTAACAATATGAATCTGCTGAAATTCAGCTAACAGATGCCAAGTTCACATGGAGAGGAGGGGGTTCACTTAGCAAGATTGATCGCATGTTTGCTACTCATGATTGGCTGATCCAATATATGGACGTGAGACTAAGGTCCAGCGAGTGGTATATATCAGATCACGCGCCTTTGGTGTTGAGCACGAGGAAAATTAATTGGGGGCCCAAGCCTTTTAGAGCAATGGATGCATGGTTGGAACATCTGAGCTTCAAAAAATTTGTCAAAAGCGCGTGGATGAGATTGGCAAATGGATCATGATGAATAAACTAAGAGATTGAAAGGAGTTTTTAAGAGGTGGAAATAAATAAAGATATCTTCGAAGAAATACACCAACGATCCTCACCACAAAAAGAATACTTGAGAAGGCTGGAATATAAGATAGGAGATGGTGATGTTTCCCCCAGAATTCAAATGAAAGAATCCTCGCAATGCAAGACCGGCAAGTGCCAAAAAACAACAAGAGGTACATTGGAGGCAGCTCTCAAGAGATAAGTGGTTAAAAGAGGCAGATAACAACACCAAGTACTTTCATCAGAAAACCACCATAAACCATCGGAAGATAATGATCACATGCCTAATAATAAAGGGTGGAGTACTGGATAATCCTTGTGTAATCCGGAACATATTATGGAATACTATACCAAGCTGTACCGAGTGATCCCTTTGTCAGTATTATTCCTCCTTTTGGAATGTTTCATTCAATAACGGTAGAACAAGCATCACTTCTTGAAGTTGCCCTTACCGTCAAGGAAATTCGACAAACAGTCATGCAATGCGATGGTTCCAAGGCTCCGGGATTTAATGGATATAACATGAAATTTGTTAAGAAGATGTAGCATGTCTTAGGCGAGGAATTTTGTAATGACGTGAAGCAATTCTTTAGCACTTCGAAGCTTGAAAGAGGGGCTAACATCACTTGGATAACCCTAATCCCAAAGAAACACGAGGCCTCTCAACTCACTGATTTCCGACCGATAAGCATGGTAGGGTGCATGTATACGGTGATTGCAAAGCTACTAAGTAACCAACTTAGTCCCCTTTTGCCTGAGCTTATTGGTGAGACACAATCTAGATTTGTGAAAGGGAGAAACATCCTGGAAGTCCCCCTTATTGAGAGTGAGGTAATAACATGGATTAAGAAAAATAAAAGAAATGGGTTGTTATTAAAGATCAACTTGAATAAAGTATATGATTCTGTATCATGGGATTTTCTTGATAAGATGTTGGTATACATGGAGATAGTGGGTGAAGGAGTGTGTCACGACTTCAAGGGTATCATTACTAGTTAATGGATCACCTACAAAACTATTCTCTCCTAGCCTATGTTTGAGGTAAGGAGACCCATTATCTCCCTCACTATTTGTCATCACGGTTGAGGTATTGAATTAGTTGATTCAAAGAGCTGTGGAACAACACAAAATCACGGGGCTGATTGTGGGAGCATGGCAAGTTAGGATAACTCACTTGCAATTTGCTGATGATGTTATGATGTAACACCCCTACCACTAATACCGTCATTACTGTACAAATACTTACCTTCGTAGCGGATATTACATACAACGGCGGGTGTACAAGTACAATGCGTTAGTCACCCACGTGACTAACAAGGCCAGCTACACTACTACATACTATCGGTCTGATGACTTGAATATACCAAGTACTCTACACAATACATTACTTTCCATTTCATACTCATATCATGATTCAATACAACTCCAATACATTACTATACCGAGTCTACTACAATCCTTAAATTACTGATACAGTTTGGACTTCCAAATTCGCATTACAATACAAATACAATTCCTATTACTCAACTACCCATGCTTACGTAGCAGCCCCGTCCTACACTCTCGAACGGTGGTCGGCTTTGAAGTACCTGTAAATAAAACGATGCCCTTAGGGCTCAGCAAAATTGCTGCATATGAAATTCGCATACCCCGCGTGCTAACCGGGGTACGCCGACTACTTCTGGTCGGATATACATGGAGTTCATTTTACATGCATACATACACACTAATACTACACAGTACAAGCATCATTACTTACATACATATTCAAGATTCAATACTTACTAGGGAAGACAATTCGACAGTCAACCGTTCGTGTTAGTTACTCACTCATTGCTTCTTCGTTACATTACTCACTACTCTGTTCGTGCTTTGTTCAATATTCGATACTCTACTCGTACTTACTCCTTACTCGTTACTCATCACTTTACTCATACCTACTCATCACTCGGTGCTCATTACTCACTCATACTTACATCCTTACTCGATCCTCATTACTTACTCATTCATACTCATCACTCCACGCCCATTACCTTACTCGCACATATTCCTTACTCCATACTCATTACTATACTTGTACATACTCATTGCTCAATACTCCATACTTACTCATACATACTCAATACTCAATACTTACTCATAGCCTCCGGGCAGAGTCATACTCAAGACTCGCACCGGGCTTACAAATACAAGCGGAGCTATACACTTAGCTCCACAAATACTCAAATGTTCGTTTTACCAGACTACTCAAATTCCCAACACTCCTCTCTCGGAGTATCTTACAATCTCATGGATTAGCCTAGAAGTATCTCTCTCGATAACCTCCACTAGCTTAGGGAATTACCATCGTCTAGTATTCTCAGATTCAAGGGTTTCCCCAACGTATCGAATACTCTCATGTTCGGGGCATTACTTACATTAGTCGGGTCCTCTCATTGTGGGTCGACTAATTTTCTAAGGGGTTTGGAGATCCCTCATCATTCTTTACTACTCTCATGGTTCATGTCTTGCACCAACATCAATACCTCTAATAAAGGTTACTTATATACTTCCACTACTTATTGTTCGTGGGTTATTCATTCCGGTTCTCTTACCGTTATCGGGTTGTTACTAGTCCCGTACACTCACTCACATTCTAGTGAGTTCGTTGGTTTGCGTTATCGTTTCTTGGTTCGTTAGTTTTAGTGTGTTTCTACATTTCCGTTAATTCACAACATGACTCTTACTACGAGTCACTAAACAACAAGACTCATCTAGGAGTCGGTCCCACACTAAGTTAAGCCACACAATCATTCAAGAAGGGTTAGCTCATACAATATACAAACAAGACATACAATGAAAGGCAATAAACCGTTTTCATGCTTTAATCTTGATTAGCCGGCATACAACACACAAATCAACGTAGCTCGGTTAGCATATGGGGCATGAGAAAATCATACCTTTCCACCGGGGTTAGCTTTACCGGTGTGTTCTCACGTCTCTTGGTTCACACTTGTTCCACTGATAATGTTTCAAACATTGATATTAATACCAAGTTCATATGGTACGTAATTAATTACCACTCCCGTACTTACCCCGTTGTCTCGTTATTCTTAGTTTTTCTCTTGTGTGTTTAACTTTCTTACCTTCATTATTCTAACACTAATACCTTACTTATACATATTTATGTATGTATATATGTACAGGTATATACATATATGTCTAATTAATTTTAATTTTTATTTTTATTTTGTTTGGGTCCGACGACCACCGACGACCCAGACCTCTGGGTAGGTCGAAGTCGGAAAGCGATTCCAGTCCGACCGACCGACCCAGCCTCTGGGTAGGTCGAAGACAGAATGCTTATTTTGACTTGGTTTCAACTCCAATCTTCTCCCAATCTCTTCCCTAACCTTCCACATGCTTCCTAACATGTTTAACCACCTTAAAACACTCTTAAATGATGCTCTAACCTCCTCAAATCATTACTCAAATTCTTTACCCGAATCCTTACTCAATTTCTATATTTTAATACTCATTTTTGCACTTATGCACTCTAGTGCATTTCTAAACTTCTCTTGACAGCCTACCTCTTGTTCTCACCCATTTTGACCATTCCAAATCCCTTATAACCATTTGCAATTACTATACCCAAGTCCATACTCCATTTTCAAGGTTATGCACACTAAACCTTTTTCTAAGAAATCAATTGCACTACACCCTCTTTGCTACAGATTTTTACACCCTTTATTCTCATCCTCCAACTACCATTCCATGGTTACTAAACATCTCTACTCAACCCAATACACACCTTGGTTCTCCCATTCACCAAGTAACCCAAAAATGCTTATTTCCTACTAAAATTTTTGCCATGGTTTGTCTACAAATCTAGCATATCCAAATCCATTCATTCTCACAAAAATCATTCCTAAACTAGCCACACCCATACAAGGGTCCTACCAGCACTCAAAGCAATCATAATTTACCAAAACTTCCACAAACGACAATACCAATATACATACTCAAATACTTGGCTCTAAGGCCTTCAATCCAAACATTAATTCAAAAATTCTCACAAACTTCCACCAACTACATTTCTAGTACAACATTTGGGTTCATTCATTAGTTTACCCATTCCCATCATTCTAATGCATTAAAATTAGCATTAAGAAGGGTTTTCTCCCTTAAGCTCATAATTCCTTCTTTCTTTTTCTCATCTCCTTTTGCTATTCCTCTTTTCAAATTCGGTCAAGTGGGCAATGGAGTTGCCAAACTCCATTCCCATCACCCAAGGAACACAAATAAGTGTAATTTAAATCCTAACCCTTGGAATAATACTAATTCATTGAATGTTTAAAAACACCAAATATAGGGTTTACCTTTGGAGTCTTTTAAGAGGGGTTTTAACCCTTGGTTCAAGAAGGTGATCCCACCACCATTGGAAGGTTGAAATGGTACTCAAAAGAGAGAGAAAACATGGCTCCATTAGAGGCTAAAATCGGCCAAGGTAGAGAATGGAGGAAACAGAGTTTTTCATGCAAATTTTTACCTTAGGAGAGAGAGGAGACTCCAAGCTTCATTTTGATGCCATTTGCTCTTCAAATGGGTAAAACCCATGGATATGAACATCTTCATTTTTGGATTTTGAAAAGATAGAAAGGTAGAGCTTGACGAGGGAGTGTAAATAGTGGTTATTTTGCATTTGGAGTTCAAATAAGGCTTGGGCCTGGAGAGGAAGGTGAGAAGCCATTGGAGCTATTTTGAGAGCTTCAAAATCGCCCATCTAGAGAGAAGAAGAGAGGAATCAGGTGGGGGAGGATAATAATGATGGGGGGGGGGAGTAGAGGAGAGAGAAGACTAAAAGTTGCTTTTTTACTTTTCTTCCACTTTTGCTTTTGTTTCTTCTTTAGTTAGTAAGGTCAATTGAGTCAACATGGAGGGTTGAGTCAATAAAGAACCGGCCCACTATAGTTATACATGCTGGAGCGTTTTTCATTTTTTACCGAAAACGCTCGTTAATTTACCCGGTTTTAGCACTATTCACTAACCGGTCCGTTTTCCGGAATTTTCTCGTTTCTTTATTTTAATGGTTCTTAAGCTTCCATTATGTTTATTTATAGTTATTTAATGAACTATAATTTTTACGGGTTCATTTGACCACTCAAAGTCACGTTTTTCGGGTTTTCTCGAAAACGTGCGCTAAAGCTTTATTAGCGTTTAAACTCATTATTTGGATCCGTTTTCTTCGGAAATCGTTCCCATATATTATTTAGACATGAATAAGCCTTAGGAATCCATATAATACTCTAACCAAGGTCTCGTACCACCTATGGTTATAACGCTTATTTTAGCGTTTTTCGCTTTTAAAGCGTTTTCTCATTTCTTTTGGATTTATTTTCCTTACCAAAATTACTTAGGCACTATTAGGCCCATAAATACCATACTAGAATAATTTAATCACCATATTTAAGTTTGGGGTATTTCAATCTACCCCCTTAAAGAACTTTGCCCTCAAAGTTGGTGAATCTAATATTGCTACTCGTATAAGTACTCTATGCTAAGGTTATGACCTCTACATATAACTTGTCAGACTCCAAATGTCTGACTCTGATGTATACTACACATCCAAACAGCATGTCACTGCATGCATAGCAATAAAAAATATCCGTTACAAGCTCTCTATGGGGTTCGTCCGCAGATAAATGAGGTACCATCCTCTCCCATGTCGAGCGATCCCTCAGGTACCGGTCACGTTTGAACACTTATGCTTTCTGGTTCACGACTGTCATGACTAATGGCACTTAACTCATACATCACTTACTCATACTTACTTCGGGACTACGTTGCCCTAGTGCCCTTGGAAAAATACAACAACAAGCACTGTCACCGCACCCAACCGGCCACTTAGGACCGCCGCACGAACGGTGTAGTGGTTTTCAAAAACTAAAAAACACTTCCACTGACTCAAAACTAGCTTCACCTCCATGGTTTCAACAACGGATACCCGTGCCTAGTCATGGAAGATCCACTAGCGCCCGTGGGAGCGGTTTCAAAACCGATCCTCATTCTCAGGTTTGAAGAAAACATTGTGCCAAATTAGTTTTGGGAATTCATTTTTAAAACTTGCATACATCTCCTAAATTCCATTTATGATGATTATACCTATCACTAGTGTTATTATTGTGACCACTTATAGGGAGCTTCAAGAGTCCTTCAACCCAATGTGATCAGCATTGGTGTTGAACTATCCTTCCACCCCCAATTTGGTGTTCGGTTTCGCTTGATCGCTAGCAAATCAAGTTCCACCTCCCACCTCAATTCACAAGTCAAATCGTCAAACATTGTTTCGTTTTCTATCTTTTTATCTTTCTACTCATAATCACACACATACATTTTCCAATTTCTAGAATTCACTTACTCACTTACTAATCGTCTCATCAATTATTACTACATCATCTCCAACTACTATACTTAAGAAATTCAAAGGTATAATATCCAATTAATTTTCTATCCTCCAATTTATACTCATAAAATACATCGGCTTCATACCGATTTATACTCATCAAATACATCGGTTCCATACCGATTTATACTCCTCAAGTCTCCCATACGTACTCGTTCCTCATACTATTACCAATCGGGTTCTCATTCCCTGGAGTTTCTCTACTCCTTTCCTATTCTTATTTCCCAAATAACCACAATTACACGATGAGTGGATACAAATGTTTATGTAACATCAGTATCAATCACCAAAACAAATTCTTTTGCGCTATGTGCATTGTAGTTTACGCCCTTATCACGTAAACATACATTTCGCGGTTTTCACTCTACCCCCTTAAAAGGGATTACGCCCACGTAATCTACCATGTATCAATGTTGAATATTGGTCGAAGGCATTTAGCCGTCATGGAGTGGTTCAGCTTCCATGCTGTCTATTATACGATGTTCCTTGATCAATGGGTCTTAACCGTATTACCAGTTAGTCCCTGCATCAAGAATTTTCATCAGAGTTGTTCAATTCTTAACTGGGTTCGGTTCTTGCCTAAATGGCTTTAAGGCATTGGTGATTAACCTTTTATTCACTAGGTGTATTTCACTTAGAATTCTGGGCCCACTAGCTTCTGTTGCGCGACCCTGATAACTTGGGTTATTCACCCTTGTTATCCTTGACGTGCTACACATCACCTTTTTATCCCTTTTATTGTGGGAATAAGGTTTATTCCATCAAGCGTGGTATTTCTTACCATACGCAATCTCAATGAGTTTTAGATTTATAACCAGCTCTCTGGAAATCTATTGTACATACTGTTCATACTCCCATGATTTTCACTGGGTTCCTCCAACTTATTGTCGGTTGAGGTTGAGCCACTACTTAGTTGTAGTGCTTCCTCTATTGTCAGTAGCTTCTGACTTATGCCCATTTATCTGATTCTGTCAAGTGTTCTTTACTTGTATGACCTTGCATTTTCTATGCGTCAATCCTAGTGACTTTCTTAAGTCTCCTTTCACTTTTTTTCAAATGGAATTCACATCTTGTGATTGTTGGTGTGTTTCACACTCTCTGTGCTTCTTTGGCCTTAGGTCGCACGGTTTATTTCAAAGCTTTTGCTTAACTGGCTTATGCCATGTTCGTGGTGAAAGGAAGAAGTTACCACAATTTACATTTTTCCATATTCCTAGCTATCCCACTAGATCATTAACTGCACAAGTGAATACGAAAACACTCAGTCCTACAGAGTGCAGAGGCGTAAACCTTTGGCAGTAAATCTCTTATGTGATCGCAATAGGAATGAACATTACTTCTTGGTGAGGTGCTTCATCATTTGTGCAGACTCCTGGCTTGTTGCCCATCTGTCTGCCATCTTGTTTTTAACAAATCCATAGCTTCGGGTGATTGTTCACATACATTGGTCGCCTGCTGCGCACCATGTTCTCATTGATTCTACAGTATTGGTTTACATGGAATCCGCTGTTGCTAGCTTCAGCTCAATGCATTTCCACCATTTATACCGTGGTTCATCGTTTATACTTCTGGGCTCCTTGACGTTATTTTACTTATACTTTACGTTCCACATATCGTGTTCGTTCTGAACCGGTTTCTCCTTTGTTGTCAACAATCGCTATTGAAGCTTATTTTACATCGTTTGGCAATGATTGTATGCTCAAGCTACACCACATTAGTAGTTCTAAAAGGGATATATTTTCAGACATTTATCGATGGTATCCTCTTCTTTGGGATCTGTATGTTCACCGCTCTTGCGGTACCACAATAATGAGGGGTATCCTTGCTCGTTAGTTATTAACCTTTTATTGGTGTCGTCCTTGACCACTTTCCATATGGTTCATAATGGGTTTTGCAACCATTGAATTATGTATTGTAACAGTTTCATGGCTTACTAGCCATATTGCCTAGAGCTCTGCTCATCATAGGCTGTTCCCAAATGGTTACTTCTCTGTAAGCCATCACTAGGTTTGGTGGTGATACTGGGCTCCATGATAAGGTCGTCGCATGACGCTTCCGTTTGTTGGAGGTCCTTTAAGTATCTTGGTAGCGATCGATACCATTTATTACTTTAGGGTATCCCCTGGCAAGTGGGATCCCTTTGGTGTTCTAACCGAATGTTCGTTCCAACTGTGGTGTTCTTATCACGACATTTCGTTCAACTGTGTTGACTTGATATTGCTCCTGAGTATTACTGATTATATGGTAGCATCTGGCTGACATTTTTGAGTATGTCCAGTTTGTTATCCTACCTTGCGGTTCTAGATCCGAGTTATCCCGTTGAGGGTTATAACGTCTCCCGTTCTTAGGGTAGACCCTGGGTACTTCTCTTATATATTCTTGATCGGTTTGATATCCTCTTTGGTGATGACTGGTATTTTCCGTACCTTATATGATCACCCTGTGTGTTTGTGGTAGTTGTCCCAGGAATTCCATCCCGTTCATTGAACACTGATGTGTTAAGGTTATGCATTTGCCTTACAGTGTTTAGACTGGGTATTTCTTCCAGTTATCGCGCTTCACTTCAATATATTCAAGACATATCCAATGTCTTTATTTAGTTGTTAGTGCTTCTCGCACTTTTAACTCATAATGATTCTCCTGGAGTAAGCTCTTGACTCCTTAGCTTGTAAGCTTATTTGAGTTTCCTTTCTCGTTTGAGGTATCCAACTGTTCTGGTTTGAATTTACTTATGGTCCGTATAACGGAGTTGACTACTTCCCGTGTTTCGCACACTACATGTATACATACGTGGGGTACCTTGTTGGTACGTTACCACTTACCTGACTATCTATCAGGCCCGCAAGCTCCTTCAGAGTGCGGTCGTCCCATATCCCGTATTTGGGTACACTCGTAGTGCTCGTCACACGCCTAGGTGAAGTATTCTGTTGTCAACTCCTCTTGTATCATTCTATGATACTCACCGAAATTTTGTTAGTTTGGTTTTAAAAATCCGAGGCTTAAAAGAAGGGTTTGTGGTTTTGAAAGAAAAAATTTGGGTTTTAAAATAACAGTTTGGTGTTAAAAGAAAATATTCATGGTGTTGCCATGTCTGAGGTCTTGACCAAGTCCAGCTTCTTGCTGACTGGTATGTTCTTAATACAACGGTCGGGCCGTTATGCCTTTTCAAAGTTTCGTTGTCTCAAATTCTCAGGATTGGTAATCCTGTGATTGCTCCATTTGTCATAGCGGTACTTTAGTAAGTACTTGTGGGTTGTTAGAAGTCTTCCAACTGTCTTGTAATTGCTGCACTTGCCTTGGGCAAGTGCGCGGGTAGGTTGTTTTTCGGTTAACGTATACCGGTTGCGGTATCGTTTCCATCCATAGTTGGTGGTCTTATTAGATTTTCCTTTGATCATTTGATCTTGGTGATCAATCTCCTGAGTCGTTTCTCAGTGGTCTTGACATGGTTGTTGTCCATCCGGGTGTCTCACACCATCACTGTGGTTAACGAGACTTGTCTTATCCTTAGGAACCACGTTGCAATCCCATAGGTGTATGTTTTATGAATACTTTCATAGCTATCTGAACTATGTTGTTCGGTTATTACGGCCTCCTGGCGTATAGGTTTGGTATTAATCCAACCTCGACTAATTCCTTAGTCGGTTTGTATACTGTTGTTGGTATTATCAAACATTACAGTCCGTAGACTCTCTTGTCTCGAGCTTGTTACTCTGTCTTTTTCGCCCCACTGCGCGGTTGTGCTTCCCTTCTCGCCGGCTGCGCATGGTTCTTGCGACTGCGAAGCATGTCGCCCCATGGTGCCATAAATTTCATTATCCTTTATTTAGGATCTTCAATCCTCCGCCATTTAGTGCGGTCATCGTCCTCCAACAGGAACCGTCTTCGGGATTTCCAGTTCTTGGACTCTACCGTATGACATGTTCTTTTTCTAATAAGGTTTGTTTTTGCAAATGCCAGATCAGGTTTTACCCGAGTGTGAGAGGTCTTTCCATCTCTCTGGCGTTCTTCTCCCAACTTAATACCGTGGGTTGCGGAGGGCGGGTATGGTTGTTGTAGGTTTCCGGTTCACACGGAGGTTCCTATCTAGCGTACCTCACACGCTAACACTCAACCCTTAGCCCTAAGTCTCAAATTCCTAACTCGGTATTTTCCTAAACTCGGTATTTCATCCATCAGAGCGATACTTCGCTCTGATACCACTTTTTGTAACACCCCTACCGCTAATACCGTCATTACTTTACAAATACTTACCTTCACAGCGGATATTACATACACAGCGGCGGGTGTACAATGCCGTTAGTCACCCACGTGACTAAATAGGCCAGCTACACTACTACATACTATCGGTCTGATAACTTGAATATACCGAGTACTCTACACAATACATTACTTTCCATTTCATACTAATATCATAATTCAAATACAACTCCAATACATTACTATACCGAGTCTACTACAATCCTTAAATTACCAATACAATTTGGACTTCCAAATTCGCATTACAATACAGATACAATTCCTATTACTCAACTACCCATGCTTACGTAGCAGCCCCGTCCTACACTCTCGAACGGTGGTCGGCTTCGAAGTACCTGTAAATAAAAACGATGCCTCTAGGGGCTCAGCAAAATTGCTGCATATGCAATTCGCATACCCCACGTGCTAACCAGGGTACGCCGACTACTTCTGGTCGGATATACATGGAGTTCATTTTACATGCATACATACACACTAATACTACACAGTACAAGCATCATTACTTACATACATATTCAAGATTCAATACTTACTAGGGAAGACAATTCGACAGTCAACCGTTCGTGTTAGTTACTCACTCATTGCTTCTTCGTTACATTACTCACTACTCTGTTTGTGCTTTGTTCGATATTCGATACTCTACTCGTACTTATTCTTTACTCGTTACTCATCACTTTACTCATACCTACTCATCACTCGGTGCTCATTACTCACTCATACTTACATCCTTACTCGATCCTCATTACTTACTCATTCATACTCATCACTCCACGCCCATTACCTTACTCGCACACATTCCTTACTCCATACTCATTACTATACTTGTACATACTCATTGCTCAATACTCCATACTTACTCATACATACTCAATACACAATATTTACTCATAGCCTCCGGGCATAGTCATACTCAAGACTCGCCACCGGGCTTACAAATACAAGTGGAGCTATACACTTAGCTCCACAAATACTCAAATGTCCGTTTTTACAGGACTACTCAAATTCCCAACACTCCTCTCTCGGAGTATCTTACAATCTCATGGATTAGCCTAAAAGTATCTCTCTCGATAACCTCCACTAGCTTAGGGAATTACCATCGTCTAGTATTCTTAGATTCAAGGGTTTCCCCAACGTATCGAATACTCTCATGTTCGGGACATTACTTACATTAGTCGGGTCCTCTCATTATGGGTCGACTAATTTTCTAAGGGGTTTGGAGATCCCTCATCATTCTTTACTACTCTCATGGTTCATGTCTTGCACCAACATCAATACCTCTAATAGAGGTTACTTATATACTTCCACTACTTATTGTTCGTGGGTTATTCATTCCGGTTCTCTTACGTTATCGGGAGGTTACTAGTCCCGTACACTTACTCACATTCTAGTGAGTTCATTGGTTTGTGTTATCGTTTCTTGGTTCGTTAGTTTTAGTGCGTTTCTAAATTTCTGTTAATTCACAACATGACTCTTACTACGAGTCACTAAACAACAAGACTCATCTAGGAGTCGTTCCACACACTAAGTTAAGCCACGCAATCATTCAAGAAGGGTTAGCTCATACAACATACAACAAGACATACAATGAAAGGCAATAAACAGTTTTCATGCTTTAATCTTGATTAGCCGGCATACAGCACACAAATCAACGTAGCTCAGTTAGCATACGGGGCATGAGAAAATCATACCTTTCACCGGGGTTACCTTTACCGTGTGTTCTCACGTCTCTTGGTTCACACTTGTTCCACTAATAATGTTTCAAACATTGATATTAATACCAAGTTCATATGGTACGTAATTAATTGCTACTCTCGTACTTACCCCGTTGTCCCGTTATTCTTAGTTTTTCTCTTGTGTGTTTAACTTTCTTACCTTCATTATTCTAACACTAATGCCCTACTTATACATATTTATATGTATGTATATATATGTACAGGTATATACATATATGTCTAATTAATTTTAATTTTATTTTTTATTTTTTTTTGTCTGGGTCCGATCGATCCACCGACCGACCCAGACCTCTGGGTAGGTCGAAGTCAGAAAGCGATTCCAGTCCGACCGACCCAGCCTCTGGGTAGGTCGAAGGCAGAATGCTTATTTTGACTTGGTTTCAACTCCAATCTTCTCCCAATTTCTTCCCTAACCTTCCACATGCTTCGTAACATGTTTAACCACCTTAAAACACTCTTAAATCATGCTCTAAACCTCCTCAAATCATTACTCAAATTCTTTACCCAAATCCTTACTCAATTTCTACAGATTTCAATACTCATTTTTGCACTTATGCACTCTAGTGCATTTCTAAACTTCTATTGACAACCTACCTCTTGTTCTCACCCATTTTGACAATTCCAAATCCTTTATAACCATTTGCAATTACTATACCCAAGTCCATACTCCATTTTCAAGGTTATGCACACTAAACCTTTTTCCAAGAAATCAATTGCACTACACCCTCTTTGCTACAGATTTTTACACCCTTTATTCTCATCCTCCAACTACCATTGCATGGTTACTAAACATCTCCACTCAACCCAATACACACCTTGATTCTCCCATTCACCAAGTCACCCAGAAATGCTTATTTCCTACTAAAATTTTGCCATGGTTTGACTACAAATCTAACATATCCAAATCCATTCATTCTCACCAAAATCATTCCTAAACTAGCCACACCCATACAAGGGTCCTACCAGCACTCAAAGCAATCATAATTTACCAAAACTTCCACAAACAACAATACCAATATACATACTCAAATTACATGGCTCTAAGGCCTTCAATCCAAACATTAATTCAAAAATTATCATAAACTTCCACCAACTACATTTCTAGTACAACATTTTGGGTTCATTCATTAGTTTACCCATTCCCATCATTCTAATGCATTAAAATTAGCATTAAGAAGGGTTTCTCACCTTAAGCTCATAATTCCTTCTTTTTTTCCCATCTCCTTTTGCTCTTCCTCTTTTCAAATTCGGTCAAGTGGGCAATGGAGTTTCCAAACTCCATTACCATCACCCAAGGAACACAAAATAAGTGTAATTAAAATCCTAACCCTTGTAATAATACTAATTCATTGAAATGTTTAAAAACACCAAATCTAGGGTTTACCTTTGGAGTCTTTTAAGAGGGGTTTTAACCCTTGGTTCAAGAAGGTGATCCCACCACCATTGGAAGGTTGAAATGGTACTCAAAAGAGTGAGAAAAACATGGCTCCATTAGAGGCTAAAATCGTCCAAGGTAGAGAATGGAGGAAACATAAGTTTTTCATGCAAATTTTTACCTTAGGAGAGAGAGGAGACTCCAAGCTTCATTTTGATGTCATTTCCTCTTCAAATGGGTAAAACCCATGGAGATGAACATCTTCATTTTCGGATTTTGAAAAGATAAAAAGGTGGAGCTCAATGAGGGGAGTGCAAATATGTGGTAATTTTTGACACTAGTAGAAAATATATTATAAAATACGGGTTATAAGAGGCGGTTTTAAATATACCCGTCTTAAATACTCCTTGGGCGGGCGCGCGGAAGTTTTTAATGACGGTTTTTACAAAACCGTTGTTTAAAGTGCTGATTTTACCGCACTAACTTCTCATAAACCACGGTTAAAGTAGAACCGTCGTTTATTTGATAACTAAATGTCGCGCCTCGTTGTACATTAAAAGACGGTTTCGAAACAACCGTTATTTAAAAGAAGCATAAACGACGGTTTTATTATGACCGTCATTTTTACGGAAGAATGTATCGCGTCCCCTTGTAATATAAATGACGGTTTCGAAAGAACTGTCTTTTAAAAGCAACATAAACGACGGTTTTAAGAGAACCGTCTCTTAAAACCCTTACTAAAATAACATACCGCCTAATTTTTAACTCTCTTTCCCCTACCTCTCGATCGCGTACAGTTCCCTTCCTCTCTCAACACCGTCTTCCTTGTGTTCACCGCCTCTCTCAGTGTCGTCGTCGAGTGCTGTCTCCGCCTTCTGCTCGTTCGCCCCAACCAGGAACCACCGTCGCCAGTAGCCCAACACTGTCGACAATCACAATCTTGGCGCCCAACACCGTCGTCGACCGCAACCACGCCCAACACCACCACCGTCGTCGACCGCAACCACGCTCAACACCACCACCGTCGTCGATTGTTGCAATAAAGCCCAACACCACCACCGTCGTTCCCTATTTGCTGCCCTTGTTGCTGCACTCCTCTGTTTGGCTAGCTCGAGCTCCTTGTCCATCCAGACCTAGTGATGGATCATAACCGGTAATATACTCATCGTAAGGTTTTTTGCTAATCGATTACAGTTTTAATTTTTGTATAATAATACAAGATTAGTATTGTACATATTGAGAATGCCGAAAATCCATTGTGCTAGTTTTGTTATTGATCTGCATTTTGCAGTGCATTTGAACAAGTTCGATATCTGATATAATGATTAGATGTAGAGATTGATTGGTAGAAAAAACAAGTGGGGACAATTGCATGGGTTTACTTGAGTCGTTTTTGCTATCGATCACTTGTGTACAATTGTACTGTTAGTTTACGTAATTAGGTACATAAATTTGTGGTTAAAAAAAGATTAGATGACTGGCAATAAGGAAATTTGGTATTCAACGGAAAGGTAGTTTGATCTTAGAAAGTTATGTGACGATGCCTGAACGGTGAACCCTCTAAAATTAATTATGCCTAGACAATCTAATTAATTTGAGTCATTCTACGAGGTCTGAATCGGGCTAATTAACTAACCTTAACCTTATCAATTTCAAACTACATTGTTGCTTCTATTTTTTTATTATAGGGCAGAATTTATAAACCTTCTATATCATTCTCTTTATTCCAAATTTTAAATAAAATTACTACTCCTTAAGATGTCTCAAATCAAACATAGTGTGATCACGTTTTCTTAGCAAGTAGTAAACAGAACTCTTTATGTTTTTACTTCAATCGAACTAAGATGTTGCAAGGGTTTGTGACTTTTATACGGTTTATCACAAACTAAAACAAACTTGTAGTTGCTGCTTGTGATAAGTCTAGTGTTAATGTGTATGATAAGTCCAGTTTCTAATTATACAGCTAATTAATGATTGGTGCTTATTAGTCTACAAGTTGATGATACATGATGGTAATGCAGCATTCAGGTACGATTAACCGGTGAAGTACGTGAGCGATCAGATATGTGTTTGTAGCAACCAGTGGTAATTTTTTCTGTCCTTTTCAACTCTAGTTAAGAATACAATACATGATTTTCTTTTCTATCTCAAAACGTGCGAACTCCGAAAGAAACCCATTCACTTTATTTGTTGTTTAACAGTGGTTGATTCTTCCTTCAAGCACACAAACCAGTTTTTTAATCAGTCTAATTTCATGTTATTTTGATTTTTCTACTTGAGGTAGAGTTTGATGATCAAATATGTGTATCAATATGTGTAGATATACTTCTTTCGGGCGTCACCAAGGATGTCGAACACTCTCCTTGATCTATTTGGTTTGCCTAAAACTGCATCTCCTTGATCTACCTTGAAGCACCACTGGTAACTTTCTTTTCAGGGTTTGAGCAGTTATTCCAATTGTCTGTATACTATACCCAAATGACCATTCCTCAGTCAAGTAGAACGTGATTTAAACTGCTTACTGTTGGCTCTTTTGATTGGTATACTTTTGGGTCAAATTGTGGAGGTTCTTAGAACCAGGAACACAAAGAAAAACATGGGAGATCATGCCAAAATTTTCTTGTGAAATTTTTGATCTTCTGATTTTTTGCCCTAGGACGTCCATGCTCTGTGATCTGTTCATTCTCATCTTGTGAATCACTGGTGGGCTACTGCATCTTGTACACCACACGGGCTGAAAAGAGTTCACCTTGGTACCGTAATACACTTGAACTTACCTTCTTCTCTCTAGCATAACTATGACACATGCTCTGCAATCTCATTCCCTTGTTGTGACCGCTCCTTTACAGTGATATTAATCACGGGGCTGCTGCATCTTCTTTTTGGCATATTCTCACTGGGCTGCTGAAAGCAGTTCCTTTTGGAACCGGTAATACACTTGAACTTACCTTCTTCTATATTGTACAGTTATGACACACAAGCTCTGCAATCTCATTCTCTTATTTTGACCGCTCCTCTACAGTGATAATAATCACCGGGGCTGCTGCATCTTCTCTCTGGCATATATTCTCACCGGGCTGTTGAATAAGGTACATTTAATGTTGCATTATGGATGATACCAGAAGCTCGTGCGCCCAATTTTGATCCTTAATTGCCTAAGCTACTAGATTATTTGGTTGCATTTTGTGGTGGCATTAAGTGTGAAAACTTGATGAATTGTTAGTGTGCTTGGTGGGCTAGTCATCATTGTTAATGCTATTCTTATTTGTTGCTGATTTGCTCCTAATTTACTGTTGATGAAGAACTGCTGAAACTGCTGCTCTTTTTCACGCTTGATGGTTATCCTATTGATGCTGCATACGATACTGTGCTACAATCAGCATCAACTACATTGATTAATCTCAAGCATCTTCCCCCATTCTATGCTAGAGTAATCCTGCAGACCATCATTGATGGATTTGAGAATGCTTTTCTTCCCATGGATATTGATGGCAAAGTCACACTATTTGATGGGAAGGGTGCTATTGTACCATGGCCAGTCGGTTTTATTGTCATCACTGATGAGGTATGTCTAAATCTTTTATGAATTGTTTTCCCTTTAATGTATACATTGTTTTAACTTCTTTGTTCTTTGTATTATATATGATTGGGTAGATCCCTGATCAAACGAGAAGATTGGAAAACTGTGATGACGAGATCAACCAATCAATGGATGTTGATCGAGAGAACACACAGTTGGCTGAGGGCAACCAGAAATCCAAGGGGAAAGAACCTATACAGACAGAGGTAATAACTACTGTAGCTCAGCGAAAGAAGTTTGTGTGTCCCCCCTTTGTGATCAGTCATTTCGCGAAGTATGAGAAGATATTGTATGAACTGATATTGCAAAAGAGTCTGCATATGACTAGCGTGTCAGTGTTGTTACCTGAGTGGCTTTTTTGTTACGAAGCGGATCAAAGAACAATAATAAATTTTGAGGACATCAAAGAGATGCTGTGCAGAGATATGTTGAATATATCTATCATCCAAGCATATTCCCTGTAAGTGTTACTTTTTGTTTCTTACATTCGAAAATAAATTTAAATAAAATAACTTGTAATTTAAGGACTACCTTGTTATGTATTGGTTTTGCTATTCCACCTTTAATTATTATTATTTTTTGTTGAAGGTATATGAAAGCTAGATTGCGTCATAAAAAAATTGGAGATGTGCTGACATTCTTATGTCCTGAAACAACATCGCTAGATTCTGCAAACAGAGACCCGACCGGATACAGGAACTATGTGTCCCATGGTATAACAAAGGCTGTTCAAAACAGTAGTAGATACGTGATGATCCCTTTCCATCAGACGTGCGTAATACTCTCCCTCTTGCATTTAATTCATTTTGCTAAGTTTGTGACTTATTGTATTATTATATGATAACTATTTTCAAAATTACAATCGTAGCAACCATTGGGTACTCCTTGTGTTCTCCATGGCAACATCACAATTACTTGTGCTTGACCCATTACGAATGTATCGTGACTTGCAAATCGATGACTTGTTCAAAGCGTAAGTGTTAGTTAATGAATGCAACTTATTGTTTGTCTACATAATATGATGAACCGGAATTAATGATTTAATTTTTGAACTTAACAGTGCTTATATGAAGACAGTTCTTCAACAGTTTGACAACCTTTCAATTGTTCATCTTGAGGTACAATTATTTATCATTATTGTGTTAGTCGTAAATTGCTATTTTTGACTGTTTGTTTTTGTTTTCTATATACTTGTCAGTGTCCAAGGCAAATGGACTCTAAGAGTTGTGGTTACTATGTAATGCGATACATGTTGGAAATTGTCTTAAACATAGAGAAGCTCACAAAAGATGATGAGGTATATTATACTTTCCATTACATATACATTTTATAAATCTGTCTATCATTTTTGTTTAAAACAAATAAATATGTGTCTTTACATACATATTTGTTTATCTTGTTCTCTACAGGTTCGAGAACATTTCAAGAACTCGGGCAAAACTTACTCGGTCAAAGATCTGCAATTAGTAAGAGAGCAGATGTGTTTGTTCATCATCAAGTGTTTCAAGAAATAGAGTACGTATCTATGAATTCTTATAATTTTGTGTAAGTATTTGATGTTGATGAAACAACTGGGATGATGAGATAATTGACTGTCTAAGTCTTCATGTATTTTCTTCTGCATCTTTGTAGATCCACGTCAACGGTGGCAACAATGACAGAGGAAGCTCAAAGGAGGAAAATGATTTCATGGATAGGACTGGGAGGTCAAAAAAGAGGGTGACTACACAAGACTGTCTAGCTGTTGTCATTGTGTGTTTTTACTTCACACTTTTTTGTTTAATTTGTGTAAAAAGTATTGATTACACTGTTGGACTAGCTACTGTCATGATTGTGTTATAGCTTTTTAAATTGCAATGGCAATCTGTGTGTGAAGCATGCCACACATTACATATTTTGGTCAAATATGATTGTTGTACAGTGCTGCTATTATGCAGGTTTGGTGGATGTAATCATTTGTGATTACAGAGGGAATGAATGCCACATTACATATTTGGGTGAAATATGATTGTTGTACAATGTTGCTATTATGCAGGTTTTGTGGATGTAATCATTTGTGATTACAGAGGGAATGGAAAAACAGTAAAAAAATGAAAAAAATATACTATAAAAGACGATTCAACAGAAACCGTCTCTTAAAGTGAAAATGACGCGACCTGTTTACGTCTATAAAAGACGGTTTCGCGATAGAACCTCTTTTATACTACTGATACTATAAAAGACGGTTGTGAGTAAACCGTCTCTTATAATCAATTTCGCGCGGCTGGTAATGCGCGCGAGAAGGTGACTATAAACGACAGTTTAATGCGAACCGTCATTTAAGGTCCCCAATTCGCGCATCTGTTAATGTTCTTAAACGACGGTTTTGAACCGTCGTTTAAGATAATATTGAATAAACTACGCCGGTATAAGAGACGGTTCGAAACCGTCGTTTTTAGACAGTTTGAACCGTCTCTTTTGGAGCGCGCCGCACCAGTGTGCATTTGGAGTTCAAATGAGGCTTGGACATGGAGAGGAAGGTGAGAAGCCATTTGAGCTATTTTGAGAGCTTCAAAATCGCCCAGCCAGAGAAAGAAGAAGAGAGGAATCAGGTGGGGGAGGAGAATAACGTGAGAGAGAGGGGGAGTAGAGGAGAGAGAAGACTAAAAGTTGCTTTTGTACTTTTCTTCCACTTTTGCTTTTGTTTTTGTTTCTTCTTTAGTTAGTAAGGTCAATTGAGTCAACATGGAGGGCTGAGTCAATAAAGAAACCGGCCCACTATAGTTATACATGCTGGAGCATTTTTCGTTTTTTTACCGAAAACGCTCATTAATTTACCCGGTTTTAGCACTATTCACTAACCGGGCCCGTTTTCCGGAATTTTCTCGTTTCTTTAATTTTAATGGTTCTTAAGCTTCCATTAATGTTTATTTATAGTTATTTAATGAACTATAATTTTTACGGGTTCATTTGACCACTCAAAGTCACGTTTTTCGGGTTTTCTCGAAAAACGTGCGCTAAAGCTTTATTAGCGTTTTAACTCATTATTTGGATCCGTTTTCTTCGGAAATCGTTCCCATATATTATTTAGGCATGAATAAGCCTTAGGAATCCATATAATACTCTAACCAAGGTCTCGTACCACCTATGGTTATATAACGCTTATTTTAGCATTTTTCACTTTTTAAGCGTTTTCTCATTTCTTTTGGATTTATTTTCCTTACCAAAATTACTTAGGCACTATTAGGCCCATAAATACCATACTAGAATAATTTAATCACCATATTTAAGTTTGGGGTATTTCATATGCTCTATAGCAAGATAGATAAAAATGAGCTTGTGTATCTGAATAGACTCCTCATAATATTTGCAGAAATGAGTGGGTTGAGGTTGAATTTAGAAAAATCAAAGGCGTTTTGCATCAAAGCTAATATGGATGAGGTCCAAATGATCCAGGAGATATTCAGTTGCCGAGTGGAAGAGCTACCATCCACATATCTAGGATGTCCATTAGGAGCAAATACAAGAAAAGCCGTAACTTGGGAGCCGGTTGTCCAAAAGGTTAGGAACAAACTAGCAAATTGGAAGGCCACTAGCCTCTCAAGAGCGGGTCGAGCAATCCTTATTCGACCGTCCTTGATGCTATACCTCTATATTATGCTAGTCTGTTTGTGATTTCGGTAAAAGTGAGAAAAAGCTAGTTTCTCTACAAAGGCAATTTTTTCAGGGTAAGAATACAAGCAAATTCATGATTGTTGTTTCATGGAAGAAAGTGTCAAGACCAAAAGAACTCGACGACCTCGGTTTCTTGGATCTGCAATTAAAGAACTTAGCCTTCTTGGCTAAATGGAGGTATACTTTTGCAAGAAATAATTCTCCACTCTGAAAGAGAATTATTTAATCAATATATTGTATGCGACGGGGCCTCCACTCGGGTGAGATCAATGCTAAGATGGCTGGGTCAAGGGGTATTTGGCATGCGATTATGAAGGCCACAAGGGAGTTTGCTCCTCTCCAAAGTTTAATTGAAGAAAAGTTGCAGATATCATTAACGTAATGGTAATGATGTACTATTCTGGTATGATAGATGGTCACATAGCCAAGCCCTCGTGGCTTGGTTGGCAGAGGAGTGGTATCCTCGAACCAAAGGTCTTGGGTTCAAAACCTACCCCACTTATAAAAAAAAGATAGATGATCACATGCAGGCACATTAAAGAGCCGCTTTCCGAGGTTGTTTCAAATCAGCTTGCAACAGGACTATATAGTGGCTCAAATGGGCGCTTGGGAGAGTGGCACTTGGAATTGGCAATTCCAATGGCGGCGGGATTTGTTTCTGTATGAGGAAGAGATGTTGAGCCAGTTATATGATGATATGAGGGTCACTCCAACTTCCGAGCATGAAATAGATGATGTGGCGTGGAGTACAGTGGTAAGTTTTCAATCACCAAAGATATTACTACTTGGCATCACACACAAAGGTTGGATGCACAAGGTGAGTTTGAGGTAGTTGATTTGAAGCCGATCTGGAAAGGTTTGTGCGAGCCTCGAGTGGAGATAATGTTATGGTTTGCCATCATTAGAAGGCTAATGACTCGGGAAATTTTATTTGAAAGAGATATTGTCTCTATAGGATTGAGCTTGTGCCCATGGTGTAGAAGAGTCATGAATAAACTTGAACATGTACTGTTTCATTGTCCAACTATAACAAAGATTTGGGATCTTATATTGAGATGGTGGAATGTGCCGTTTACCTTTCGAGAAGGCATTGCTGGTATATACTCGGATTGGTTCTCAGTCTCACTAGCTCCTAAGACGAAACATGTGTGGAAGTCAACCTTTTGCTATGGAGTATATTACATTTGGCTGCAACATAATAATGTAATCTTCTGTGGGGAGGATTGGGACGTGGCTCGTGTTACTACTCAAATAAAACTTGGGATTTGAAGATGGACTAAGGTGTGGTGGAGAGGCCTTCCCGTCTCATGTAACTCTTTTATTGGTGTGTCATCCTTGAAGGATTATTTGTAATTGGTAGTTGGACCGTGTGGATACTTTGTTATAGGTCGGTTATGCATGTTGATGTTAATTTTTGTCGCCGTAGGCTAGCTTGTTAGTTAGGGTTGTACTTAGATGCAAGGGTGGATCCAAAGGGGGGGGGGGGGGCACCGGCCTCCCCGAAACTTTTGAAAATTTGTCAAATGCTCTTATAAATTTTTGAAAAAGTACAAAATGTCATAATATTTTAAAGAGTGACAGTGTCAAAAAATTTTTTTGCCCCCCCCCGAGACAAAGCTTCTGGATCCGCTACTGCTCGGATATGATAGGGTACTCTTTTTCCTCTCTAAGTTTTTATCTCACTAGGTTTTATCTATATATACATTCTTATGGTACTATATATACTCATGCAACAATGTAAAATTTTAATGTCGTTGATAGATGTTTTATGTGCTAAAATTTAAATGAACAACAATATAACTATTATCTTTAAAAAAAAATCTATTTACAGTATAAAACAAATCACATGATCATTTATTTTAGGGAAAATTACATCTTCACTCATGATATATGGTAAAATTACACATCTAAAAATTACTTTCCTCATTCATCCATGTGGTTTCCCTTTTTTACATCTCGCAAATTCTATTTTTTGTTCAACTTAAAGACGTTTAAATGTTGTCCAAAATTGATGAAACTTTACATGGACGGTGCCAAAGGCTCCGTTCGGTGATGGTATGTTTGAGGTATATATGTGGTATGTCTTGAGTTGGTATTTTTGACAAAAATACCAAACAACCACACTGCCAAACAACAGTTTTCAAAACAACCACAAATATACTAGCACAAAACAACCAACAATTTATGCTGCAAAGAAAATGAATACCGTATATTTATATTTATATTTATATTTATATTTATATTTATATTTATATTTATATTTATATTTATATTTATATTTATATTTATTTATTTTATTTATATTTTCTTTATATTTATATTATATTTTATATTTATATTATATTTATATTTATATTTATATTTATATTTATATCTATATTTATTTATTTATCTATATTTATATTAATATTTTATTTAATATTTTATATTTATCTTTATTTCTGTTTATGTTTTGTTTATGTTTATGTTTATGTTTATGTTTATGTTTATGTTTATGTTTATGTTTTTTATGTTTATGTTTATGTTTATGTTTATGTTTATGTTTATGTTTATGTTTATGTTTATGTTTATGTTTATGTTTATGTTTATAATCATATCATAGAAATCGGTAACACGTATCTAACTTAACTAATTTATTCAAAAACGCCGGACGAAACAACCACACTGCCAAACATCAATTTTTAAAACAACCACATATATATCAGCACAAAACAACCAACAAAACAACTGCAAACAAGCAGTCAAAACAACCAGACTATAACAACTACAAAACAACCACAAAAAAGTCATGTCGAACAAAGCCAAAGTGTTATATCTTGGTCCAACATGAAATCCAAAGTTTTTTAATCTTATATGTGATTTGTGGGACTCAATAAAATATGTGACCTGTGACATGTGAATGTGTGTTTATTGGGTCCTACATATGTCACGTATGAGATTAAAAACTTTGAATTTGACATTTTACCAAAATACTATTACTTTAGTATCATACATAAAAATATTCATCAATTTTGGACAACATTAAAAAATCAATTAACTTGAAATTAGAAAAGTAATAAACAACGCTAACAAGGAAAATAATTTTTTTAACCAATTGCATCACATTTGTAATTGGGATGTAATTTATATTTATTGTCTATCCCCTAATCCCCTTCGAACTGAACGGGTTAACCGCTTCATAATCAAGACGGGCTGGCCGCTTGGCACTGGCGCACATTCAGATAAGGGTCGCAGCTCACTAAGGGCGTGGAAGTAAGGGAAAGAGTACCAAGAAAGCAGTTGGCAATGGCGGCCTCGACAGTCACAGGACTATCATGGAATTCGTCTTCGTTATTTCAGAGCTTCAGTGGAAGCGTAAAGGGAGTCCCTGGTATGGTCTCGAATACCGGACGCGCTTTGAATTTCACGGTGGTGGCTCAGAAGAAAGTAAAGAAGATCAGGAAGGTATAACCGGGATTGTGGGCTTCCAATGGTTTGGTTTGGTTTTTTTTTTTTTTTTTTTTTTGTGTGTGTGACGGATGAGCTTGCTTCTTTCTCATTCAATTGGGTTTTATTAGGTTTTTAGCGTACTTGCATTTTTACACAGGTTTAGCTTCTATTTCTGAATTTGGCAGATTATTCTGAAAGAGGATGTATCCAACTTGGGCATGAAGGGGGAGCTAGTCAGTGTTAGAGCTGGATATTATCGTAATTTTCTATCGCCAAAAGGGATGGCTGATATTGTTACTCCTCTTCTCTTGAAGTAAAGTCTTCTCCCACTCTTTTTTGATGTATTAACGATTTGGTGCATCACTTGAGTTCCATTTCTTTGTGACTATGTCTGATTAGTTAGTAATTAGTTCTTGCGGCAGGATAGTTCTACACGAGTGGAGCCTCAGTAGTGTTTACTGTATTCGTTAGTTGTAGAGAAGGTTCACTTCCTCTGGTGTAGGGATCGCCCATATGATGGAGCAGCACACGTATCTTTGAAAGCAATCCTTGTAAATTAAATAAACAAATATAACATTATCCCAACACGAATAAGTTTGTTGGTCAACGTTTAAATTCTAGACACAATAAAGAATAAACATGTTGAGTCACGTAACTGTTTGTTTTAAATAAATATTTATTTTAATATATAAATATTATTTAACTCCAATATTAATATTAAATGTATTAATGGTAAAAAACATATAATTTTAATTAAAATAAAGTTAATAGTGTCTTAAAATTTAGAAAACAATGCTAATAAAAAAGGAACCAGATGTAGCGGCATTCTTGAAACATCTACCAAATAAGAATCATGGATTTAATGACAGCTAGTTTCTCTAATTGTCGTTTTGTCTTTTCTTGTGAAGGGAAATGCAGATTGAAGAGGAGAGAATTGAATCTGAGAAGAGAAGGGTGAGTTTATACATTTGATCACAGCTTTTTCCTTGGATATATCTTCTTAGTCCACATCAGCATCACTGTCTCTGTTTCATAAGAATTATCTGAAATTTTATGGGATTGTTTAGATGACATGTGAAAGATTCATACTTGATACTGTTAGATGTCAAATGTCAAAGAGCTCATGAGACTTATAGGTTTAGAGAGTTTGCTTGCTTTTGTTTTCAGGCCTGGTGATTCCTGAATGATAATTACATTAGTGATTGGATGGCTTGTTGGTTTTTACTTTTAATGGTGGTTCTATTAGTATGGATAGTTATACATTGTGCTCCTGTTGGTCTATCCTGAATGAGCATTGATTCGATTTTGCTTATGAGAGTTCATTTTACTTGCATGGGTGTTGGAACTGCTAACTATGTAGTCTTACTTACAATCTAGCTGAGGAAGTTAGTGTGTGTGTGCTTTTGGAGGTCATCCAGATGTAAAATATGTTTGAAAGTTTCTTCTTACTGCGCAAGTTTTAGTTTGTAAGCTTCTTGAAATATGAGAAGCTGAACATCTTCATGGTGACATCTTAAACCCTTATGGAAGAACTGATAGGAGGATACAATGCTAATATATGGACAATCAAGTCCAAGTAAAAGTCGCCTAATAGTTATTTTGATATGCATGTGGTATTCTGAGCCGAGTTTAACCTAAAGAAGCAAATACTTGAGAAGTTGAAGCATTTGCATCCTTGTGCAATTTTGGTCGCAGGTAAAAGAAGAAGCTCAACAACTAGCTCGAGTTTTTGAAACTGTTGGAGCTTTCAAGGTGAAGCGCAAAGTGGGGAAGGGAAAACAGATATTTGGATCGTAAGACTACTAACTAAGCCTTTTCCGATTTTCAGTTCGGACTATCTGATACTATTATGCAATGGGTCTTGATAATCATATCTGTTTCTGACAGAGTTACTGCTCAAGATGTTGTTGACATAATCAAGGCCCAGCTCCAGAGGTAAATACTAAATATTATGTATACACAATTCATAGTATCAGATACTAGGTCACACTCATACAAAATCCTTTTTTGGTCATACATCTTCAATATATTCCTCGGTATCGGATAATGGATACTACGTATGGGTTAGATAACTTCTGATTAACTGTAATAAGTTTTCAAGCTTGCCTGCTCCATTGTTTGTGTTGTACATACATAAGCTGGCACATGTGCTGATGCTGTTAGAACTGTTATGGAAAATAACAATTCTTGAACTGTGTCTATGCTCAGGGATCTGGATAAGAGGATTGTAACGGTACCTGAGATTCGTGAGACTGGAGATTACCTTGCAGAGTTGAAGCTTCATCCAGACGTCACTGCTCGAATTCGATTGAATGTGTACGGCAATTAAACTTCAGTCAGAAAGAGATGTTTATAAGCATACATGAGAAAATTTCAGCTCAAGTAATTTTGATTCGTTAGGCCAACAAAGGTTGCAAATTGCGAATGCTCTGAAAATGAATTTAATCAGCTGTATCATATGTGTTACACTGTATGTTTGGTAAATCAACTGAAATTCACATTATCTCTATCATTGCGCTGGAACTCTCTATGCATCCATCTAGTAGAACCAATCCTCCGACAGAGCTGCCAACCAAGTTAAAAGACAAAACACATATGGTCATAGTAGCATATATAATGTGCATATGGTCGTAGGTTAGGATGTATTCTAATTTGTAGATGTTTTGGTTATTACATTTGAACTTTGGCTTTTGAGTAAGAGATGTTAAATTCATATTATTAAGATATAATATTGATTAATTACATCGTTTTTGAATGATATTAAGATATACAATACAAAAAGTATCTACGATATATGAAAAGTAACAAGCATTTACCTGTCAAGAGTGACGAAGAACTTAAGGCAAAATCACCACCAAGTCAGACAGCTTGAAAAACTCATAAAGTGATCCCTTAGTAATTTAATTTCCAACTGAGCCTTTCATTATATTTCTTTTTGTTGATGGAGCTTCTCAAAAAGTCAGCCGATAAAAGTTTACTCCCTTTTGATCAGTGGACAATATTACAACAGTGGGATACTGGGCTGTTACAGTTGGTATCAGAGCCAGACCCAGGTCGATGTGCCGGTGTGGCTCGTGAGGGCGCTGGGCTCCCAAGGGGTGAAGTGTAATACCCTTGAGGTTTGCCTCCCACATCGATTAAAGGGGAGAACGAACCACTCCTTCTATGAGTGGGGATACCTCTCCTAGTTGTGAGACCCGTTTATAGCAGGTTGGGTTGAGTTTTCAACCCATTTAACCCGTATATCTATTTCTTTTCAATAATAAATATGCATTTGTTTACGGGTCATATACAATAACAATTTTTTTAAAATATAATCTTTCACATTCTACTACTATTTACAATTGTATCATTGGTATTAATTATAATTAAGTTTGAATTTAATCTTATTATGTATTAAGCTTTATATACAAACTTTTAGTATAAGTTTTTCTGTTTAAACACCTGATATCGTTTATCTTTATATTATACTTAATTATGTATTAACTTATAACATATTTTTAATGTCTATAAAAGATTATTTATTTATGTATAAAGTTTAATGGGTTATCCGTGGGTAAATCCGCGGGTTGATGGGTTAGGTTAGGGTTGAAATTTTGAATCCGTTTTTCTAAATGGATTGGGCTTGTATTGAGGCTAACCCGACCCGCCGACCCGTTTTGCCAAGTCTAGGTATCACCAAACAGAGAAAAAATCGTAAGTGATAGTGACAGCATAACACATACTTTTTTTTCTTTTTTGGATTCTAGCGCAAAAATACTAACTCTTAATGTGTTTTCATTGGATTCCACAGGGCACATGAGAGATTTAAAAACTTTGAATTTAGCATAGGTACAAAATATAACACTTCAGCATCGTCTATGTAAAGTTTCATCAACTTCGAAGAACATTTAAGCATCTCATAAATTGAACGAAAGTTAGAAAAACCAACTTGCGCAATAATCCGCAAAAAAACTTACTTTACACGTGTTCTCAATGGATCCCATAGGTCACAAGTGAGCTTAAAAACTTGAATTTGAGACCAAAATATAAACTTTAGGATTGTCCATGTAAAATTTTAACAATTTCAGACTACATTTAAGCACTTATAAATTGAACAAAAATTAGAAGAATGTCGAATATAAAACAGGTAAACCACATGAGTAGGGAACATGATTTTGAAACCTTGTGAGTGGGATGTGTAGTTAATTTCCCTAAACATCATGGTAGGCAATATAATTTTCCTTTTTTTTTATATGTTTATAACTATTTCAAAAAATGTTCTATTTATGCATGTAAGAAATCTATATTTTGAGCTTCATTGTTTTGTACTTGATGTTGCACTGCACCGGCACCGATCTCTGTTAATGGGATGGTCTGCATGTTATAACACATGTACGGTAGAGACAAGAACATATTGACACTTACACGTTTCTAATATGTTATAACTTTGGTTTTTATTGATTTATTATAAGAGTTCCTAAAAATAAAAATTAAACAGTATCTAAGCAGTTATAATTTTTAATTCATATAATTATGATAGACATCACTTTTCGTATTTAAAGAATATAAGCTAATATCTTATACATTATTTCTCTTAATCTACCAATATGATACTATGTTTTTTAAATCACATATTAATATTTTTAACTAAGATCAAATCGTGATCATATGAAAATTAGTTATCCCAGCTATTGCATATTGATCATTAAAATTAAAAATTGCTTCATTAGGTAATATAACTTTAATTAAAAATATTTGGATATAATCTCTTTTTTTTAAGCAGCATGTTTTACACTATAACTCACAATATGAATTTTTATACTATAACAAACTTGAGTTCATCAAATTGACTCCTTGGACAATGAAAATACAATTAGTATACTATAACAAACGTTGTTAAAATAAAACTTATTACAAAAACATAAATATAAAATAATATACAAGAAAATTTTATTTTTAAACAAGTATACAAATACAAGTAAATTAACTATTTCAAATTATAGATAACAGTTTGTGTTAAGAAAAAAATAGTAAACAAATATTTACACCAATTACTATAAATAATGGATTAATACACTTTGAAATAGAAAAAATTAAAAGTTTTATTTGACTAGAAAATAAAATCCTATATTCAAATTTCAAAATATAAACAAGAATTTAAAGAGTAAAAAGTAACTTCTATTAAATAAATTTGATGGTCCATCAATAATATGAAGTTGTAACTTTAATTAATAATCTATTATCATAACACTTCTAATTACCATTATATATTTTTTATATAAATATACCATCTTATTAGTATTTTTTAAGTGTGGCACTATAGACTAGAGTGGCTTCCTCGGTCATATCTCCCCGGACGGCCTGCATTCGTCCAGAAATATCTCCCGCCTTAGAACTGAATCCAGAGTTCCAGACCCCTCTCTCTATTTATCGGTGTCGCTCGCCTTCTTGTTTCAATTTCGACCGTTTCTGCCGAGGACAAGCCTTGCACGCAAAGAAGTCCTTTTTTTTCCATCTGCCCCCAGTTTCGGTAGAAAAGGCTCGACTCCATCGAGCTTCACTGACAGTCGAAATCGGCAAACAAAACATGGCGTTTCCTCTTTCTTCTTTCTATTCCCCCTTTGCTACCTCTCCGCTATCTCATCGCATCGCTTCCGTTTCATCTCTCTCTCAGTCTATTTCCCTAACTTCAGTATACCCCCAACAAGCTCACAGTCTCTCCTTACCGAGGGTCTCAGCTCCCTTGACCCAGGCTATTGAGGGGGAGGAGCAGCCACCTAACGTCCGAGACGACGCCGCATCTCCAGATGAGGAGAAAGCTGACCAGGGCACTAAGTTTACGTGGCGTGATCACTGGTACCCCGTCTCCCTCATCGAAGATCTGGACCCTCGTCTCCCAACCCCTTTTCAGCTCCTTGGCCGAGACATTGTTTTGTGGTTCAACGAATCTACTCGCGAGTGGGTCGCCTTGGACGATAAATGCCCCCATCGCCTTGCTCCCCTCTCTGTAAGTATCCTCTCACTCCTAAATACTCAATTCTTTTAGGAAAGGATATTATTCCACTGTCTATTTTTGTGGGATGTCTCAGTTTAATGGATTTTCAAGATTCAGTGAGTTGGGTTTTTAATTCAATTTGCGTGAGGGTTCAATTGAGAATTCGCGATGGATTAATTGTCGGTGACCAACCTATTTTGATGAAACTTCAATCGATGATTTACACCCATCTTCTTTCTCAGGAAGGGAGGATCGATGAGAATGGAGATTTGCAGTGCTCCTACCATGGCTGGTCCTTTGATCACTGTGGTACATGCACCCGAATTCCGCAGGCCTCTTCTCAGGGTCCCGAGTCACGCGCGGTGAAATCACCCCGAGCTTGTGCTACCAAGCTCCCAACTATGGTCTCCCAAGGTTTGCTTTTCGTCTGGCCAGATGAGAATGGTCGGGAGAGAGCTAAAGCTACCAAGCCTCCCATGTAATTTATATCTTCTCCCAGCAGCTTTTGTTTAGTGAAGTGACACAATTACTTGCTTTAATTGATGTAAGGTGACTGATGGATATGGTTTTATTTAAATATTAGAAAAGCATAATCCTACTGATAAAGCGCCCGAGTTACTAGATTAGGTTTGTTCCCTTATTATGAGTAAAGAAAAGGTTTGTTCCAACTGTGCATCACTTTGATCTGTTTGGTTCATATGGTTTACAAAAACAGATCTGTTTGGTAATATAATATTAGTGTCGACTCTCAAAATATAATATTATATTGATAAGATATTATTTAACTTGGGGTTTTTTCCTCTCTTTTTTTGTTTAGGTTGCCTGATGATTTTGATAAGCCCGAGTTTGCAACCGTTTCTATTCAACGTGACCTGTATTATGGCTATGACACCCTGATGGAGAACGTCGCTGACCCTTCACATATTGATTTTGCCCATCACAAGGTAATACTATTATGCTACTGACATTCACTTTTACTAAGATAAAGGATATGCTTAACACACTAGATATCGGTGGTATTATCACTTGTAGGATGGTGATTGTGGGCTGTAAGATGGACTTACTTTTGATGTCAATTGAATTTCTGATGTAAGACGCTTAGATCTAGTTAAGGCCATTCTGAAGCTAGATTACCTTGTTGAGGAGTTGTAGGTACAAACCTTCCTGTGTATGGTTATTTGGTGATTATTGTTTATATTGATGGTGGTAATTGGTAAAGTGTGACCCACTGGTGGTTTCTTTCTTGCATCCCTCGGTGAGCAGTCTATTGATGTAGTAAGTGGGGATGTTTTCCTCTTTTTCTTTTACGTCTTAATCCTAATAGAATGTATTTAGTTTTGTCATTTATGCAATTCTTATAGCATACAACCTTGTTTGCAGGTCACTGGAAGAAGGGATAGAGCAAAGCCTCTTCCGTTTAAGGTGGAAGGCAGTGGTCCTTGGGGCTACGCTGGAGCAAATGATGATAACCCAAAAATAAGTGCCACATTCATTGCACCCTGCTATTATATGAACAAGTGAGTTCTATGTTTGGCTACTGCTAGTTAGTTTTCTTTCATGTTAGAAATTGCTACCTTTTCAGCCCAAGCTTATAGTCATTCTGGTTCATGATTCGTAATGGACCATTATTTCATCTCTTATGTGCTATTGTATAGGCCATAATGAAGAAGGCATATGAGTGATGTGGGGCTAGTTCAGTGTTACGGTCTTATCCCCTCAAATACGATTTGTTTCATCATGTTTTTAGGTCAAGGACAGATGAGGCTGTTGCTTGAAGCTAGCTACTCCAGTATTTCATATTGTTTACAGTGTTCATTTAGTTTGAAGGAAAACTTCTTTCCTAGTAACCGCGGAAAACTCCTTTTCTCTCATCTTCAGTTCTCCTACCATGTTTTGGATTTGCCTTTAACTATTTTTGAATCTTACAAATTAAGCTAATGCTTACCATCTTTAAGTTCTCTTATACCAAATAAACAGTGCTTTGGAAATAGTTTTTCGTGACATATTCTTCCGCTGGTTTTTTTTATAAGTTTCTTCCATGGTCTGCTCAATTTATGTTGCAACTCCATGTCCTCTGTTTACTTCTTTCTAGTTGCTCTTGTCACATGTATATGGCCAGTAAAAGTGTTCATATGAACCTGGCTAAATTTTGATTGGTTCTATGCTAAACTTTCTAACTAATGGCATTGATTTGTGAGGTTTTTTCCTTTCTCAGAATAGAGATAGACACAAAGCTTCCTGTACTTGGGGATCAGAAGTGGACTATATGGATATGCTCCTTCAACATACCAATGTCACCTGGGAAGACCCGTTCAATTGTATGCAGTGCAAGGAACTTTTTTCAATTGACAGTGCCAGGTTCTTCTTGGTGGCAGGTGCACTCTTCATGTCTATGGAATACTTCCTCTAGAAAAGTTCCGCAAATGAAGCTAGTAGCTTGGCATGCTTTGATGTCTGGCATTTAGATCTTATTCAATGTCTGGCATTTAGATCTTAGCTTGATCTTCTGTTTTCAACCCCAAAATCAGGTGGTTCCACGATGGTACGAGCATTGGACTTCAAACAAAGTCTATGATGGTGACATGATTGTGCTTCAGGGTCAAGAGAAAATATTCCTCTCGCAATCAAGCGAAGGATCTGGAGATATTAACAGCCAATATACTAAAATCACATTCACACCCACCCAAGCTGATAGGTTTGTCTTGGCATTTCGGAACTGGCTGAGGCGGCATGGAAATGGACAGCCTGATTGGTTTGCTGCTGTAAATCAACAGCCTTTACCATCAACACTATTGTCGAAACGTGAGGTAATTATGTACTAATAGTGCTCATCATTTAGCATAATGTTTCTTCTATGGAGAATATATAGAGGACAGGACATTTTTAATATTTGCGTTGGTATCTTTGAATATTGGAGTTGGTATCTAAATTTCACATGTATATGTATATGCAGATGCTTGATAGATTCGAACAGCATACTCTCAAGTGCTCGTCTTGCAAAGGTGCCTATAAATCCTTCCAAATGTTTCAAAAAGTTCTGGTTGGTGCAACTGTTCTATTTGCTGCCATTGCCGGCGTACCTGCCAGCGTGGAACTGAGGGTGGTATTAAGCGTCCTAGCCATCGTGAGTGCCGGCCTGGCTTATGCTTTGCATGAACTGGAGAAGAACTTTGTGTTTGTGGATTATGTTCATGCTGATATTGATTAGAGCAAGCTGTTGTACAAATCAAGAGAAGCGAACTCAAATCATGTTTCAGTGCAGAAATTAGAGTTCGGTAGTCACTAGACGGGATAGAATGTTTGTATGTCTGTATACATGTACATGTGGGTAGCATAATCAAAGATGGTCTGTTAGAACTTTTATTTCAGGAAGGCGTTTTTTCTAGGTATAAAGGGAGCTGTGATGTTTGGAGCACAAAGATGTAATGCGATCCGTATCCCTTATATAATGAAAGCGGATTTGTATTTATCAAAATGTGATGTGATTTGATCCTATCATTACACTCGGGTTTCAAAAAATTAAACATCAGGAAATTACATTCTCAATGTATGAGATATTGAGATTTAAAATGTCTATGCAACCTTTAAAAAATCGCATTGCCTTCCTCCTAAGTAAATACTATGTTAATGGAGTATGTTGACAACACAAAATAATCAAAATACTAGATAATATTGTTTCAAATAAAACCAAATAATATCTTATATTTTATATAGTATTCAACAAATTCTCCATAGAGACTTTTTGAAATGTTTATTCTCGATGCCAAAACTAACAGTTTGAAATTTCTCTCTCTATGATAGTTGCTTGCTTTTCTTCCCTATTCTTCTTCCTCTTGGTTTTACTTACACCATAAAGCGATGCACCAATTTGCACGCAACCTTCTTGTTTCCCATAAAAAATCATGTCTTTTACTTTTGCGCTTTACGGTAAAGCTTTAAATAGGCTAGGTAGCGACCACCTAGTTCCCAAACCCTCTATCAGTCATCTTTTAGTCATTTTGGTGGCTTTCCCCTTTTCTGCTACTCCTCCGTCCTGAATTGACTGTTGTGTTTACTATTTGGACATGTCGTTTGACTTCAATTTTTAACATATAAGATAAAATAATTTTTAAAATTTAAGTTTTGCATATGATTCCTTATATGTTTAATATTAAAGTGGAAAAACGTGCCATAAAGCAAACAGGACGGTCAATTCAGGACGGAGAGGAGTATATGCGAGCTAAGTTCACTTGGTGTCACAAACACACTTTAGCTTTCTCATGATGTCTCCACAAACTGGTTCCCTTATTAATCAGAGTGAGATGCTTTCCCTTACTAATGAGGAAACCACTCAAATTTCTTTGGATGACCTTCCACAAGAGCCCGAGGAGATCGACCTTGATCTATGTTTTCTGGGTAAATACTTCTCCTTTAGTTTATGATGGAGAAAGTTTGGAAAGTGGAAAATCGTTTGAACGTCGAGAAAGTAGGCAGAGGCCTACTCCTTTTTCAGTTTCAATCTCTAGAGGAGATGATGATTGTTATACAAAAGGGTCCTTGGTCCTTTGATAGTTGTTTGTTAACCATGCAAAGAGTAGAAAAGGAAAAAGCACCCCGTGATCATATCTTTTGGAGGGTTCCATTTTGAGTTCGTGTCCAAGGTGTTCCTTTTATGTTCTACAAGGCAGAGATTGCTCGTCGATTTGGCAACAACATTGGTCGCTTCATGGAATATAAAGAGGAGGGAGATAACAAGTTAAGTGATTTTCTTAGGGTAAGGGTCCTAGTTGATGTTCTGGAACCGCTTAGGCATTGTATTACTCTTTGTATGGCGGGCATAGGATAAAAATTATGGTTAACTTGTGAAAAACTTTTGGCTTTCTGCTTCAAGTGCGGGTGTGCCCATGGATCAAGAGGATGTGATTATAAGAGGGTGAATGGGAAGGAAGGCTACTAATATGGTCCTTGGTTCAAACCCGGGACATGCTAATCCTGGTTGGGTTCTTTGGGGTTATGGAGAAAATAAGACGACAGGTGTTGAGGCAGGGATATAAGGGGGAAACAAGAGGAACCATAAGTTGTTCCTTGGGTCCTATCGTTTGTCTCCAAGATGTTGGATATGGTGAGTAGAAGGGAAGAAACAAATTAATCAACTGAAGTTGGTGATGGTTCCTATTGGCGAGGAAGAGGAGTCAGTGGTTTCATCAAATTTTAAGGTGTCCTTAGGAAATTCCCAAGGTTGCCTATCATCATGATCCATCAATGGCTGGGTTGCCAGGACAGAGGTAAGGCCAAGACAATCCTGATTTTCCTGGTGTTTCTTTGGGGCTTCTTACCCTTTTTATCTTGTTCTATGAAGTTCTATTATAGTAGTTAAAATTTCATCCTGGTTTTGGTTGGCTTAGTAATTTCATATTGATGGTTGTTTCCTCTATGCTTTGGTGGGGAGGTTTAATGTTTCTCTTGCAAGGGGGGATGGGTAAAATTAGTCGATTGGTGGTAATTTTATAGTCCTCTTCTTCTCAGCTTTACTCTTCCCCAGGTGTTCAAATCATCCCAGGGTATGCGATATTCGCGTTGGCACTGATCAGGGGCAGACCAGAATTTAAAATTAGGGGGGGGGAAGATAATTTGACAAAAAGTATAAATAGTTGTATATTATATAAGTATGGTATCTATCTACCACTTTTTTTGGTTAATTTTTAACGGTGTTTTTTTTCTTCCAAATACAAGGTAAGAAAACGTGAATTTGAACAAGATACTTATAGTTTCATGGTTTATCTTAGTTTTTTTCTTTTTTATTATGTTTAATCATAATTATAAGGGTATTCATTTCCGTCAAAGTATAACCAACTTCATTATTAAACAAATAAAAAAAGTAGGGGAGGGGGGGGATGCATCAGACGCGCCCGATGTGTTTTGGAGGCGATGCGAGGGGCGAAACACATCATGGTCGTGAGGCAGTGATATTGGGGATGCGACCGTGATGCGCCCCAATGCAAGCCTGATTCACTATTGAGGAAAGCGTGCTTTGCCCCAATTTGTTTATTTTAAAATGAACCACTTATTAAAACGACGTTGTTTTGATTGGATACTTTGAAAATTGATTACTTTAGACTTGTGTTTGGATTTTTTTATTCAATTTTGTCAAAATAGATTTTTATATCTACAAAAGTAGTCTACAAAACTTTACAAGTGATATTAGCGTACATCGCATCACAAACGAGATTTGCTCGCATCGACTCTTCACACGTCACACATCGCTTCTAGAACCTCATCGCATCGGAGCATCATGCATTTAAAAACCAAGATAGTTGTTTCAAATCTGGTTGTCTCTAGTCTTTTAGAAGCCAAGGATCTTTAGCATAGATTCATTAGACAAAAATTAGGTCTATGGATATGGGATGAATGTGAATAATGGGTTGGCTTATCTGTATTATGAAATGAAAAGGTTTATTTAAATAAAAAATAAATTCTAATTTTCCCATAGAGAAATGAGCTACTTTTGTTTTATTGACAAAGTTATTTTTAGAAAATTATACCAAATACCTAGAACATTTTCACTAAGGGCATCCACAATGTTGTGGATTCCACCCTCTTGTGACAGTAAGAAAATAGAAATATTGCAGCACTGGTGTGGAATCCATCCATTTTCTATCTCAGCGTTGCTTAATTAAGCAATGCTGTGAAAACAAATATCAGCTGTCAGTTTGCAACAATAATAATAAAAATAAAAAGTCAATGCTATTGCTACGGTAAAAATAGTGTATAGGGGGAGTGAGAATGTTAAGATACTTTACCATTGTAGACATTGATAGATATTAGAGTGTCTACATAATAAAATATTATATTTTGGTTATATAACACCTAGAAATGTGCTAAGAAACTCAACACCATTGTGGATGCCCTAAATACATGTATCTTTTGCATTTATTATAGATACTCTTAAATTTTCTTTTTACTATTAAGTAACATATCGTATATTTTTCATCGCAAATTCGAAGCCACGGTCAGTCCGCACCAGAGTTAGGAGTGATAAGTGATTTGGTAGTCCCAGTCAGCTGTTGACTAGATTGTTTTGCTGACTGGGCTGTCTTTTTATTATATTAACTTTAAATTATTATAACTTTTAATATATAAGTCCAAAATAAAAAATTATACCATTATTCATCTAAATTCAAACTCTTCAAAACAAGACCAGTCATTGATATGTTTTGACAACTTAAAAAAAATAGTTTTACATGTATACGATGATACACTAAATGATAATATGATTCATTAATTTGTATTATGATTCATTAAAATTGATATTATGATTCATTAAGTAATAAGTGGTGAAATATATTACAAACTTCAGAACTGATAAAAATCATTATTATTTTGTAGGTATTATTATTGTTGTATGATGTATTTTAAAGCTTATATGTGAATCGTGTATTTTCATGCATACCAAATATTTTTGTGTTGTATTATTGTGTACAAAATTTATTATTATATGTTTGCCATGATACACTAAAATGAAGGTATGATTAATTAAAATTGATATTATGATTCATTAGCTAATAAGTGGTTAATTAGATAACAAACTTCAGCACCGATAAAAAATCATTATTGTTTTGTAGTGTATTATTTATTGTTGTATGGTGTATTTGAAACCTTATATGATTAATCATGTATTTTTCTTACTATCAAATATTGTTTTGTGTGTGTATTATTTAAATTTTTTATCTATATATGTTACTAATGATACACTAAAATGATATTATGATTCATTAAATTTGATATTATGATTCATTGAAATTGGTATTATGATTCATTAACTAATAAGTGGTGAATTAGATAACAAACTTCTGAACAAATACTGAATCATTATTGTTTTGTGGTATTATTATTAAGGTTATATGATGTATTTTAAACTATAAGTGATGAATCATAAGTGTCGTCGATATATGCTGATATGTACATGTAACTAACATAAATTTTTAAAGTTGTCAAAACATATCCATGTCTGGTCTTGTTTTGAAGAGCTTGAATTTAGATTAACAATGGTATATTTTTTTACATTTGAACTTATATTTTAAAAGTACAATTATTTAATGATAACAAAATGTTGTTTGTTCTTTTAATCTTTTATGAAACGCGCGCCTCTGTTTTGTTTCGGCTCTCTACTTTAATCTAAGATTAAACTGTGCAAAAAGTGCTGACATGTCTTTTTTTTCGAGCGTGACACATGGCTTCACCCAGTAATGTGTAAGTCCCGTACTATCGCTAGGCTGTGTTTTCATATATCTTTTTTTTTTTTGTCGCAAATGGGGAGGCTAAGCCTCATGTATTAGAGATTTCATGTGTTCTTACATCATCTACCACTAAGTTCATTACACAGACAGGAGGTGAACTAAACACCTGGTTAACTAGACAGTTAGCTAGGCTGAATTTAGCTAAACAATCCGCATTCTATTACAGCAACGAGGAGAATGAATCAGATTCACGTCCCAATTATGGTTAAGAAGCTCCTTGCATTCCAGAAAAAAGAGGTCTGAAGTGGTGATGAGGGGGGCAATGCTCAATCAGTTTGATAAGCTCCATAGAGTCAGTGCAGAAAGTAACTTTATTCATCCGTGTCTCCTATGCTATTTTGAGAGCCTGAAACAGAGCCCGAGCCTCAACAAACAGAACATCAGCTTTCCGATCATGTTCCCAAATCCGGTGATCCAAACACCTTCACTGTTCCTGCAAACACCACTGATAGCAGCCAAATTAGTAGCAGGATTAACTGCAGCATCAACATCAAATTTAAGGAACCCATGACCTGGAGGGCTCCATGTTCGAACAACAGGCGCATCATGGTCCACTAATTCAGCACCATTCCTGCAGGCAAGGAATTAACAACAGACCACGCTTTGTGGTTGTGCCTAACAGAGTTAATAACAGACTGTAGAGGCAAAAACATTCTTTGTTCATCACCAAACACTTTGCTATTGCGCCACTTCCAGAGCATATGGCAGCAAATAGCAAACACATCACACTAGTTAAAATAAATTAACCTAGGGGCCGGATTAACAATGTTAGATTTGATCCATTCAAATAACGGAACAACATAAAAGGCCCTTCTGTGCACATAAGGTATGAAGTGATTCCAGATTTTTCTGGCTACAGGACAGTCACGAAAAATATGAATAGTAGTTTCTTCCATCCCACAGAAATGACAAGAATTGTTCAGGGTAAAGCACAATGAAAAACGCTTAGCATTAGTCATTATTCTGTCTAATGCCAATTTCCATAGAAAGACTCTAACCCTCTCCTGAACCTGTAATTTCCAAATTTTCCTGAACACATTAGAACATACAACCTGTTAATTTAATGCACTACCCAAGGAATTCAAATATAATATGAAGAGGCAACATTATAATTTCCTGATTTGTGAAGACTCCATGCAAGAAAATCCTCACCCGCATTCTTAAAGACTATTTGGCTGGAAAAACTTTGTTTCAAAGAAACAGGCAGAAAACTCATGAATCTATCCCACTTCCATCCACTGTTTTCATCCCAATAATCAGAAACAACATCATTAATAATCGAATCAGGAACATTAGAAGTAGCCATAGAAAGTAAATCAGAATTTAACAGCCACTTATCAGTCCAAAAGTGGACTGAATTCCCATTATTAACCACCCAGCGACAACCGTTTTTTAATAGGGGAGAGCAGTTCCTAACGTTTTTCCAAGTTGCAGAACAACGATTTACATCAGGATTTGTGTATCTACTTCTGAGAAGTCTACTACAGCTACCAGAGTGATTGGAAATAAGATTCCAAATAACTTTTCCAAAACAAGCCATGTTCATAAGACGAGATTTCCTGAATCCTAAACCACCCATATCCTTGGTCTTACATAATTGGTCCCAAGAAATCAAATTAAACTTCCGTGCTCCAGATTCATTACCCCAAACAAAATTACGACACATTTTATCAATCTGATTACAGACACCAACAGGAAGTATTTGACATTGCATATTATGGACAAGGATAGAAGCAATTGAGCTTTTCACCAGACAGATCCTGCCCGCTAGGGAAATGGATTTGGTTTTCCATCCCGAGAGTCTGTTTCTAATTTTCGCTAAAAGGAGTTCCTGGTTCGTTTATCGGCACGCCCCTGCTGAAGAAAAACGCCTAGATAGTGGCCAAAGTCCTTAGAGACATGGATCCCTGGTTCTGAGCTTAGGACGCGGCCTCTTTCGTCACTCGCATTCCGAGACAGAAGCAAAACTGACTTTTCAAAGCTAATGATTTGCCCCGACGCTTCACAAAAATCAGACAGAATGTTTTTCATAACATTCACTTGCCTAGTAGTAGCCTCCCCAAACAGAACTAGATCATCCGCGAAGAAGCTGTGAGACAGCGGAACCCTAGAGCGCCCCATGACCAATGGTTTCCAAATCTTACACTCCACAGCCCTGCGAATCATGTGGGAAAGTCTATCTAGGCAAAGAACAAAAATAAACGGAGACAAGGGATCACCCTGTCTCACACCCCTCCCTGCTTTGAAAGTATCCGTGAGTCCCCCATTCCAACTAACCTGAAAGGAGACTGACGACACACAAAACATAATCAGTCTAACCAAACCTTGAGGGAGACCTAAGCAATTGAGGGTATCCTCGATAAAGACCCACGACAAGCGGTCATATGCTTTGGCTAGGTCAATCTTTAGGGCTAAAAACCCACACTTGGCTTTAGTGTTGTGAAGCAAATGGAGCGCCTCCTGAACAATTAAAATATTATCAAAAATGCTTCTACCAGGAATAAAGCTAGATTGGTTTTCAGAGATCCAAGTATGCATGTAGGGATGGCAATTTTAAATGGATACCCGCTAACCCGATCCATCCGATTAGATAAACGGATGAAAATCCAAAATAAACGGATGACGGATCGGGTGACGGATGACTGGGTGACGGACCGGGTCGGGTGATGGATGAAACTTTTTCATCCGTCACCCGACCCGTCATCCGTTTATCACCCGATCTGTCATCCGTTTAAAATTACACCTCATTTTATTTCAAGTAACCAACAGATAAAGATTTTAAAAAATTTTAAAAAATTAGAAAAAATATTTTGACAGACTAATTTATTCTATTTTTTATTTTTTATCATACAACTTTATACTATTATTTTTTGTATATTGAATATTATGTATATGTTTGAATGAATATTTAAAATATAGGTTATTAATTAAAATATTTTATATTCATACATAGTTTAAAAAAATGTTTTGAAAAATGATACTAAAAAAGTTTATCATTCGTTCATGATAGGTATCATTCGATTATCATCCGATATCACCGATCCACCCGAATCACTCGCGGATGATGGATGGACGGATGACGGATGTAGAATAAATGGATGACGGATGGACGGATGATGGATGATATATCCGGGTGACGGATGCTGGTGATGCTTCACCCGACCCGAATCCGATCCATTGACATCCCTATATGCATGAAAGGCTTTAATCTATTCGTGATTACCTTACCAAGAATTTTATACTGAACCTGGCAAAGAGAAATTGGCCGAAACTGGGAAACAAGGGAAGGTTGCTCCACCTTAGGAATGAGGGTGATAATGGTGTGATTGAGTTTGCTGTCAAAACATCCATTAGAAAAGGAGTTCCTAACAAAACTCCACATAGTTGGGCCAATCTGATGCCAAAAGCTTGAAAAAACCCCGCAGGATACCCGTCCACTCCCGGAGCCTTAAAAGCCTTCATTGACTTCAAGGCCTTAGAAACCTCGTCCATGGAAACCTCTCTGGTTAGCGATTCAGAATCAGCCCTATTAAGGTTAGGGAAATCATGAAAATAGAGAGACTTCACCATGATCTCACTATTAGAAAAAAGGCTGGACAAGTGGTGCTTAACTAACATGCTAAGATCTTCCTCCTTGGTGACCCATGTACCATCACTCCCCATGAGCTTAATGATTTTATTACGCCTCCTCCTAAGATTAGTCTTCATATGGAAATATGAGGTATTTCTGTCACCAAGCTTAATCTTGTCTTCCCTAGACTTTTGGAACCATAACAGTTCCTCACGCTGAAGCCACAATTCTATACCACTCTGGAGCTTTAACTCAAGGCCTTTAAGATGGTCACCACCCCGGAATCAATTGCCCTCTGAATACCTCTAAGACGGCCTACGATTCTATTTTATTTCTAATAATATGCCCGAAAGTAGATGTATTCCAACTCTGAAGAAAAACACTGAGGCTCTCTAAGGACCCCCGCAACTCCATGTTCAGATTTAGATTTTGAGAGATGGCATTGTGAAACTTGGGGTGCGTAAACCAAGCAGCTAAGAACTTGAAGGGTTTTGGTCTTGGGTTTCTTCTAAACTCATCAGAGAGGGATAAAAAGACAGGGCAGTGGTCTGAGGTAGTTCTAGGAAGATTTTCAACTACTACATTAGGAAAAGAATTGCACCAATCGGTAGAGGCTAAAACCCTATCAAGTCTAGCCCTATGTTGGCCATTAGTCCAAGTGAAGATGTTGCCCGAAGCAGGCAAATCAATAAGACCCCGGTTATGAACCCAATACAGAAACAAATTATCAACCCCACTACTCCTAGCAGCAGAGCGATTCCTATCCATGGGGCTAAGAGTTGCATTAAAATCCCCACCCAACACCCAGGGAACATCATTTATGGCCTGATTTTGGTCAAGATCATACCAAATTTGCTGTCTTATAGTAGGATTAGGGCTCCCATAGACAGCAGTCAGAAGATATGTACCAGAATCATTAACCGAACAATGAACAAACTGCCTATTTGAAGCCATAATTTGGACGTTAATTGGATTGTTCTACAAAACCCAAATGCCCCCGCTAAACCCATGAGCATCTTCCCGAAAAGAATTATCAAACCCAATTCTGTTGCACACAAACTTAGCATTCCTGCCACTATTTCGTGGCTCAACCAATACTAAAATCTGTGGCTTTTTCCTCATAATCAGATCCCTTAAAGACCGATAGAAATTAGCTCGAACAACACCTCTGATATTCCAAAACATAATAGCCATTAATAAATTAAGATATAAAGAAAGCAGACCTACAACCTCCCACCAGGAGGGAAGGCTTGGTCATGAAAACCAACAGCATTGTGGTGTTTATCGGCACCAGAAACTTCAGCATTAACACAAGAGTTTGGATTAGCGACATGACCCACATTAGATACCAAAGTTGCAGGACTAATTATTTCAGCCCTAGCAGACATATTCTGTAAAGACTTCCCATCAGATTCTGAAAATGAATTGACCGCAGAAGAAGGGTTAGAGTTCGTACTTACAATACTGGGAGACTAACCTGGGTACGCGATTTCTGCACGGGCCACCACGTTGATCTTCCGTAGAAGTCCAAACACCAGGTTGTGCAACTCTGTTGGAGTGGTTCCCTTCATCCGGCGGCCGATCAATTACCTTATCCAGAGCCTTGAAGCGAGAACCACAATCCATCTTCTCCCGATTAGGATTAGCATTCGACGGAGTTTTCTTCTGAACAGACTTAGCAGTATTGCGCTTTCTGGGGACCATCCAATCCCCATAGTCTTGCGCGATATGAGCAGGGACTTCGCCATGGTCATCTGGAACAAGTCGAATCCCTTCACTCAGAAAATTTGACCGTCAGATTCTCTATGGATACAATCACTGTCCTTGTGTCCATAACATCCACAGGCAAAACAAACGAGATGTAAACCCTCGTATTCGATCTTCATGGTTCGACGCCGGAAACGGTATTTGGCAAGAAGGGGTTGGTGAGATCCACTTCTACTGCCACCCTAGCTAGTCTCGATTTGCCAAACCCCGCCATCGTCAAATCCACCTTCTTGACCTTTCCAACTTTAGAACCAGAATCTTTAAGAAATCCTCGTTGTAATACTCACTTGGGAGATCTGGAAATCTGACCAAGACCTCAAGACTCTCCAAGGCTTCTGAGTTGGGGTTGAAATTGGGTTTCCACCTTCTGATGGTCAGGTAGTGATCTAAAATCGGCCATGGGCCTTCGGTTAAAACAAACTGAAGATCCCCGTCATTTGCAAACGTGACCTTATAGAAACCATTAGTCAAGTCATCCATAGAAAACTCCCCATTGAGGCGCCATCGATTTTTCAGTCTTTCGAATAAAACGTTCATCGGTAAATTTTTACCTAGAAGTTTGATGATGATGGGCCTTTCTCCATGGGCTCCTGTACTGAGCTTTCTGTTCCTTGGAGATGCGGATGGTGGGACACTTGGGATCATCCTCGTCCAGATCCTCTTCGTCGTCGTCGGAAATTGAGTCCAACCACTCCCCAATATCATCGCGTTCCAGACCTTGGTCTCGAACATTTGCAACTACATTCCTGAAGGAGGGCGTCACCTCCAAAGATCCAGTTGAACGCCCTGGAAGAGAACAGGGCCACTGTCGATATTCATATCTAGGTTTTCTGAACTTTTCAGTTTTTTGGAGGGCTGAGGAGATGAATCTTGGTCATCCATCTTGAAACGGACAAACAGAAGCGGAAGATTGAGGGGACAGAGAGGCGAGACATACAGTGCGCGCGCCGCAAGTAGTGGCCACCGGCGAAGAGCGGAGGCTGGTTCAGGGAAGAAACGACGGAGAAAAACGAAGCACATATGATCACACATTTTTTTGGAAAATAAGTACAACTTAAACAAAGCATATTTTTGAATGACTAAATTTTTAAAACACAATAATAATTAAAATCTCTACATTATAAATTAAATGTGAAAAAAGACTGAATAATAACAAAAATTTATTTTTTTATTAATACAAAATAATGGTTAAAATATTACATAATTTTAAAACATTTACATCGGATGAATCAAACTTGGAAAACATTACAAAAGTTACATTAAATAAAATAAATCATTGATTATAAAAATTATTAATAGATATTAAATATTATGAAAAATATCAACAATCATAATTTTATAGAAACATTATATTGTTTTTATTACTTCTTTCTTTTTTTTCTGTATAACTTCTTTTTTTCTATGAATTGTTATGAATATTGACATTTTTCATAATTTATTTATGTTTATAATTTATAAAAATATTTAATGATTAATTATACTTTAATAATTCTTTCCAATTTTAAATTACTTGCTATAATCATTTTGAAATTATGTAACAATTTAATAATCCTTGTGCATTTTTTATTTTTTTCTTATTCAATCATTTTCACAGTACTTTTAAACATTTAAGATTTTAATTATTGAATGTGCTTTTAAGCTTTATAATTTTTTATAATCTCAATTCCTTTGTTAGAATTAGTTTTTAAATTTATATGTTTTTTATTATGTCTTTTGAGTTTTTTTTTTAAACTTTTCGTCATTTGAAAAAAATGTGCGTATTTGTTTTGTTTTGTTTAACCTTTATGCATATACAAAATTAACTATATACATCTAAAATTACTGTAGTATGTAATAGTTAAAACGTGAATATAATTTGCTATGTTAGAATTTGAACGCAAAACGTAAATTTTGAAAATAAAAGTATCTGTACTCGGTGATATTTTTTTTTCTTTTTCTTTTTATCCTCTTTTTTAAATTTTACAATATACTCTTGAGGTTTGAGCAAATTTTACGAGATACCCTTGAAGTTTCATTTTTATTATGGGATACCTCTGAGGTTTCATTTTTTTTACGATATACCCCTGAGGTTTCATTTCATTACAATATACCCGTGAGGTTTCAATTTTATTACGAGATGCCCTTTCGTTCAGATTAATGGTGGCCACCGAATCCGAATCTACCCGGAACCGGCGGTTCTACCGGAAACATGAACCGGACCGGGCCGGAACCGATTCGGAACCGGAACCGCCCCTTGCGAATCTAATCCGAATACAAGTTTTGAGATTCGGGACGAACGGGACCGGAAACCGGAACCGTCCGGAACCGCCTGAACCGCTCGGATTCGCGTTGGATTCGAATTTGGAAAAACCAGAACCGAAAACCGGTGGAACGGAACAGGAACCGCCCCGGAACCGGCCAAAGTAGCCTATTAGTAAACAATAAGGTTACCTAAGGTTTTAACGAGGAAGTGAATCATATAATAAAATCCGCTTTGCTCTTTATTTTTGCAAATCAATACAAAAATTAAAGTCTTTGGTTCTTACACATTTAAGATTATAAACTTGAGGAATAACCTAGGTAGGAGTAAAGTAGACGAAAAGAGCAACGTGTGTGCGCAAACGAATTCTAATATCAGAGTTAAAAAGAAAGAAACTGGAGCCCATAGAATCTTTCTAGAAACGATCGGAACCGCCCGGAACCGGTCGGAACCGGTACGGAACCGCTCCGGAACCGGTCGGACCGAGCATGTAAAAAAACCGGGATGTTTTTTAAAATGGTACGGGCCTGAAACAAAATAAAAAAAATTCCTTCGACCCGGATTATAACCCGGCCGCCGCCCGAAAGATCATCTCTATCTATACCTTAACAATTTTTATTTATTTTTCAAAATAATTTAATTTTTATATGTTAGTCATTTCTATTTTTTATTTATTTTGTTTTTTGTTAATTTAATTATATTCATTTTTTAATAAAACCTCATGCTATTTTGCTTAATTTATTTTTATTCATTTTTTTTTTGGTTTACATACTATTCTCTATGGACTACTGTCTATTCTAATTTCTTTCACGTTTAAGTATTGCACTTTGTGCGGGCCCGTTTCCTCCGCTATATGCTGATACTTCTCTCTCATTCCAAACATCCAATATTCTCCCGTCTCTACATCTTCTTCCCCTCTCCGGTTGAGACGGCACACGTGAGAGAGGGAGAGATTCCCGCGGATTCCGGATTTCTGTTGGCTACTTCATACTGGCAAACCCACTCTACCCAGCCGGAGAAAGTCCAGAAAACAGTCACTTCATCTGAAGCACCCACAGATGGAGCCGAATAGATCACCGGAAACGGTGGTAATGGGAGGGACAAAGCTTCCGCCGTGGAAATCTCCTCTGGCCGCTGCAGGGACGGGGGCGTTGACCAAGTCACCGATGAGGTTTGTGCAGGGGAAGCTATCATCGCTGGCGCCGTCTTATCGGGCAAATCACCTAAGGAGCTGCAGCTGAAAAAGCCGTGGCGATCATGGAAGTGGGGATGAGGATGCTGTACGCCGCCGATGAGGGGGACTTGGATGAAGTAAGGGAGGTTTTGGACACTGGTCGAGTGGATGTGAATTTCAGAGATATTGACGAGAGAACCGCTCTCCACGTTGCAGCTTGTCAGGGACATGAAGGCGTTGTCGAGTTCTTGATTAAGAGAGGTGCTGAAGTTGACCCTAAAGATCGTTGGGGAGCACGGTAATGCAAGTTTCTCTTTCTCTCTCTACCCCTCCATCTCTAATATTTTAATCTCTGTAGCGTAGCTGTCCTTTGAGTCCCTCCAGGGCCTCCACTATTGCTACAAGCATCGTATTAGTCAACGCCTCAACTGGAAAAAAAATTAATCCAAATCAAATTAGTCCGTCCCTGGAAAAATTAGTCTGAGTAATTATCCCTTATATAGTTTTGATTTAGTACTTTTTGCAAAAGTCTGGCAATTATCGTTCGAGGTACTAACGACAAGTGAGTTGTTTGTCATATCTTTGGACCGAACTGCTACGTGGTTTAATGGTAGTTATTTTAAAATAACTAGTTTCAATGAAACATAAGTTCATGATGAATGCTACAATTTTGCTTCTACTGTTTGGAAATGGTCCAGTAGCTCCTTCCTGGGTCGACGTCATTGACTGGCACTGAGGGATAACTTCGACATACATGGTCGATTCTCCAGTCCGTTTACTCGTTGGAAAATTTCTTCTTGCTTTTGCGATAGATCAAACAATAGCAAAGGCGAAACCTGACTCTGGTGGTAAAATCGTTGCAAAGCTTGATAAGTTTTTCTATTTGATGTGGTCACACTTTGTTGGTTGCTGTCGATGAATGATTTGAATTTCAATATCAATAATTATGATGATGGTAGCCGAGGCCCCAGAAGAACTTTTCACAACACAACAACAACAAAATTAAAGCCTTATCCTCAAAACATTTGGGGTTGGCTAATATGAATCAATATATGAACTTGGAGCAAAGCCATAGATATATAAAAAGAAAAACACAAAGGAGGAGAAGCATACAAATATGACAGGGATGGACGAAGGGGTAGGGGGAAGAAAATACGGTTATTAGAACAGGGTAGAAATGTCTGAAGTAGTACAGTGAAAATACGAAGAAAATGTGACTAAATGACGATCAATTTTGGAAGTACCAAGGAGTATAGGAAGAGAATTAATACATATATCACACAATCCACCACTTGAAATCCAAAATGCTCATTCCTCTTCATTTCTGATGCTAAAATCATAACTTACGTGCACACTCTCAAAGCTGTCATGACTAAAGCCCACGTGCTCGTTGAGGTTGCCATCTATGACAAGCTTCTCATCCCTGGGCACCCGTTGATCCACCTCTTCTTGGTCATCCTGAAATTGTTGGGCTAAGGATGCATCCAACCCAATTTATGGTGCACAGACACTTTGTAACGATCACATCCTTATCACCAATTTAATTATCATAATTTGATCATTCTTCCTACACTCGTTCAATATATTCTCAATATACTCTCGTGCCACAGTAATGCCTATGCCATTTCTATTCTCTCCCACCTTGGATACCACATCTTATAACCCCAATGAGCTATCTTACGAGCCTTCTCTTTTGCCCATTGGTTCTTGCGTGCACTTGATGCTAATCCTTCTCCTACTCATAACTTCACTATTTCAGACAATCTTCCTGTAAGAAACCAAATGTGCCTCATCCCAAAGCGCATGCCTAAAGTTCTCTACCTTACTCTCTCCTACCGTGGCCTCTACCCCGTCCTTGCATATTTGACTCCACCTCTGGGTGTTGGGATGGCGCATCGCTTTGCTAACAACCCTTACATAGGTATAATGCGCCCGTCCTTGCATATGTAGCATGCTACTTATCACTTCACCCGGGACTAGAAAGTATAATGCGCCTTGACATATTTAACTTCATCCCAAGTGTAGAGATGCTATGCTGCTTCTGGGCGGTAACCTACCTTTAATGACCTTCATATCTTGATTCTTGTCATGAGATGTAACTGTGTTTAATGCTGGGCGTCACACTGCCCTACTTACAAGATGCTGTGAATTTTAGCATGCTACATATTATGGAAGTTTGAACTTTTTGTAAAATATGGTATATGCGTATCTTGTGGACCTTTGGTCTGTTTATTTATGAATTGAAAATACTAAGAAGATGATCTGGAAGGATATTTTTGAAGCTACAGTTTGTCGTCAATTGAACCTCCTCTGCTTTTTTGTGTTTTGTTCTGATTACAAGGCATGTTAGCATGAATTTTCCATTAAGTATTCTTTGCTAGATCCTTATAATAACATTTATACATGAAATTATAGCATCTGTGCTACGATTTATATTTTTTTTCTCTGTACCAGCCCCTTGCTGATGCAATTTACTACAAAAACAAGGCGTCATTAAACTTCTAAAGAAATATGGCGCACAACTGCCGGTATGTGGAACAAGTCTTGCTATTGTCATTATTACAGTCTTCATCCTTAAGTTATTTTGAGATGTGAGTGAAGACTCCTGTGTCTTCTATCATAAACTGGTGTTACTATTATATCAGATGGTACCAATGCGTGCCAAAAATGCCCCTGAAGTCCCAGAGTATGAGGTTGATCCTAAGGAGCTTGATTTCACTAACAGCTTTACCATAACAAAGGTAATTAACTCTTCCTTTCATTGTCTGCATGTGCTGTTTGCCTCCCCATATTGGTAGACTATGCTAGCCTCACCGTTTTAATCTTGGGTACTAAATCTAGCTATTCAAGTTGAAGGATCACCTGACCTGTTTATTAGTATGGCGTGTTCTACTCAATCCTTTTTTCAAACCTGTACCTGCAAATATTAAGTCCTGCTCATGTGATTTTCTAAGTGTTAACAGTGTCACCTTGTGTACTATTTATTACAAGTCAGGCCTGGGTTTCATACATCTACCTTACCTTAACACTAATGGGTCTTAAACCTCAATCTGTGCACTACTTCCCATTAGTAATGGGTCAGATTTGTTGGCGGGTCAAACATTATGCCGCGTGCTATATCATCATGCAACTGTTGGTTGCATTCTTGTGCTTGCTTTTGGTCAGAAAATTGGAGTGCCATTACAATTATATGTATGCTTTTAGCTAATAAGAGAAGAAGCGAAAGAGTGGAATGCTGAGTCTGGTTTTTTCTAAAAACACTTCACCACTGTATTGACTTTCAAATACTTCCGTTCCATCACTGTGTGTGATGCGGTTATGTTAATGGCTGTACCATAATCATTGCTGATAAAGTCATCTCACAGAGTGGTGGACTTTTGTTTTGTAGTCTACATCTATTGAACTCTGGCATCTTCCCCTTGGACTTGCACTTTACTCAAAATCAAGATGATGAGTAAAAGGTTAATAAATTATTGACGTGCTGTGATCCTTTCTGTTTTTGCAACGAGGGTCAATATGCAGTTGGCTATCTAGTATGCGTAATCCGAAAATGACTATGTTGCTTTCATTCAAAATCTTTAATAAAAAATCATGATATACACTCCATATCAATAATAAATTATGAAATTGCCCAAAATCAATTGTTTACTATTGAATCATTCTTTTCTCTTCTGTAAATAATGTACTGTTTTGGACTAGCTTTAGGTTGAAACAGACTAAATACATAAAAAAAAGTTCATAAAGCTGTTTGAAATTTCGTAAACAAGTGGCGACCGTTGTCAAGTTGGGAATCGGGTGACAGTCGTTCAGGACCAAACCCGGCGATGGTCGCTAGATCCTGAGTGGGCAACCGTCGCCAGGTCTGGTCCTGGGCTATACTCGACCGCTTCCCAACTTGGCGGCAGTCGCCCACATTTTTTTTGACCTTTTAAACATATTTTAGCTTATTTGTTTTGTACATCAATCCGTTTCGACCTAAATGTAGTTTGAAACAGTATATTATTTACAAAAAATTAAAATATTTGAACCACTGGTATGTAATTGTCTCAGGTGTTAATAGAAAATAAGAGATTTTGATAAAATTGATGTAATTTGTATAAAATTTTCTTATTTTGAATAGGAGAGGCTCAAATTTGATATTAATATTGTCTGTATAAAAGTTGTCATATTTTAAAGATAGACTACTATAAGTTGTTATTTTAATTAAAAGGCAAAGCTTTTAAGAAACTTGGCTGCACGAATTAAGTTTCCAATTGTGCGTATGAATTCCGTTTTGCAATTACTATAACTGGAAAGTATTTATACGATATTATAATGCAGGGTACTTTCCGCATTGCGTTGTGGCGTGGAACTCAAGTTGCTGTTAAAGTTCTCAGTGATGATGTCATAATGGATGCGGGTAAAATGTGGGTTAATGGATATCTTTGTCAAAGGATTCTACTATCTTTCTTAGTTCCTGTACATTTATTACCGTGTCCTATCAAACTACTTGGTGTTCTTGCTGCTCACTTAGCATTTGAAATTTATGGTTCCACAGACAGTCGTTTAGGGATGAGCTAGGATTGCTTCAACAGCTTCGCCATCCAAATGTTGTCCAGTTTCTAGGAGCTGTGACTCAGAGTAGCCCAATGATGATCATCACAGAGTACTTGCCTAAGGTTATTGCTGACTTCTTATGAAGTTCTGTGATATCAAATATTCTTACTTCATTGCAGAGTTGATTACCTATATAATGTGTTTGCTCAAGTTTTCCTTTAGATTGATTTTGATACTTTAACTGTAGGGAGATCTTAAGCAGTACTTGCTGAGAAAAGGTGCTTTGAAGCCCTCGCTAGCTGTGAAGTTTGCACTTGATATAGCCAGGTTTGTTGAAGGGGCTTATGACACATTCGTGATGCATGTTTTGTACGATCAAGAGTGTGTTCTACATTCCCTTTTATTTGTTTGCCTCCTGCCAACCATATCCTTCAACACAGTTTGCAGATATTGCTTATTAACTTGATCTTGTTAGAAAAACCAACTTAAGCAATATCCGGTTTTATTTTAATCCTCTCTATTTCGTCGAGGATTTCTGGCTCAGAGGGTTGGTCTCTTAGGGTAGAGTGGCCGCTTTGACTTTTGGTACATATATTATGTCTTCTTTCAAGTTTCTCCTCACTATCTCTTGGAGGATTTGTGATTCAGAGGATTGGTAGCTTATGGTGATTGAACAGCATATTATGCAGTGAAATTGAGTACTCAAGATATGCTTAGAACGCTTCAGAGAGATTTTAACAGTCAGTTACCATACTTTCTGCAATACTGTGGGTTCAATCGTATGCTTTTGACTCCTGTCTAGTTTCTTATTTAAGTGGATAATGAATGTGCGGTTATATATATATATATATTCCGACCTGCATCTAGCACCAAATATTTGAAGAGTAATTCAAGAGCCTAAGGGTTTTTATTTGGCCCGAGTTTTGCCTAGAGGCCTATTTCTTCTATCCCTGCTGAAGTTCAGGTAGCGTTGTTGACGCTGTAGCTTGTTTTGCTTGTCACAAAGCCAAAGGTATCGGCATCTAGTATTTTTTTTTCTGTTTATGAGACACGTTAGATAGTGTTTCTGCTGTGTTCACTCAGTTGTATTGGGAAAAGCATTAGATGGAGAATGACAACATTGACTGCTTTCCCATGTCTGTATAATGGTTGTGATCTGGGCTGCTGATCTTATTTTTTTCTTGCGTTTGTCCTCAACTTAGGCAAATACTTCTTCCTACTCAAAATATCTGTTGTTTTAGAGATTTAAGTCCAGATTCATCTGAAAAATGACAGATATTTTGAATAGGAGGGAGTATCTATCTATCTGCATTGTCCTTGATGGATGACACACTTGTTTCCTTGATCTGACTGTTCAATGTTTTTTCAGGGGGGTGAACTACTTGCATCAGCGTAGGGCAGCACCAATAATTCATCGGGACCTTGAACCTTCGTATGTCTTTTGAGAGTCCATTTTTTCACCAAATTTAATACTGCTCTAGTTGCCTGGATATTCTTATTACCTGGTTTTCTTAAATCTGATTTCAGCAATATCCTTCAAGATGATGTTGGACATTTGAAGGTTGCAGACTTTGGGCTAAGCAAGTTGCAAAAGGTTGCAAAGACAGAAAAGAAGCGAGCTGTCGCATTTAAGGAAATTTCTTGTGGGTAATTTATGCCTATGAAGATATCCTGTTCTTAAAGTTAAACCAAGCATTCCTATGCTTAATTATTATATATTAACCAAAAAATGGATTGGACTCCCAAACCAAATTAGAAGCACTAAGAGAACTCAGTGTCCATGAGAATTTGGGGTTGTGGCGAGCTTGAATTCCTAGCAAAATAGATAACCCACATCAGCAAGTTTGTTGTTACTCCAAGAGAGGGAAGCTTCTTAACAAGTCTTGAAAATTGAGTTTTTCTCCGAAGGGATATCATCAACCAACTCAAGCTAGAGGTCTGTAACAGAACAACATGAGAAAAAGGCATGAAACTTGCTCATCATTTCACTGAAAAAGCAAGCAGACGAACCTCCAATATCTTAGCCAGGTTTGCCAATAAGGAATGATAATGTTGATGACCTTCCAAATAGAAGCTTCGCTCTTGGAGTGCACCTTGATGGATGGATTCTTTTAAGGATCTTAGCCATATCATTGGGGGAGATAGAGAGTTTCCATATCTTGAAGGAGTCTGTAACGTATATTTACTGGCCATCTTTGCAAAAGTGCCAAATCCAAGAGTCTGGGCATTAAGCTGGAGGTGGACTTTTGGTATAACATCAGATTTTGGAGGCATCATAATTTAGCTTATAAATTCGGAACTCCGGGAGAGGGAATTTGAGTCAGTAAGATCAGCCACTTTTAACTCTGAATCGAAGGAAGGGTTCGGGGTGATGAGTTTGAAAACGGAAAGTCTAGGCCGCCAAGGATAACCCTGAAAGAAGTATTATCATCGTTGCCCCCTAAACTGCAGCACCCCTTCGAGGCAGATTTATATTGGAGAAGAAAGCTTTCCATATAGGGTTACTACATTTCCCTGCAGTAGCATCCCAATTGCAAACATCAGGGTAGTAGATACCTCTCATGAATTAGCTACTAGAGAATCAGGTTTACTAAGAAGTAGCCTCAGTTGTTTAGTAATAAGAGCTTTATTCATGAAGTCAAGAATTGATGTCAGGGTGTTTACATTCTGAAAACCATTTCATTCAGTGCATCAAAGGACCAATTCTTTTACCACCCTATCAAAACCTGAGAAGATAGAGTTAAGTTTTGAAATGATATCATTAGGTTGAAGGAAAATAGTGAAATTTGGGATAGATTGAAGAACTACGGAAACGAGAACAAACCTAGCAGCTTGAGACGTATGCTTAGTCTAAGAATTCACCCTTTTTCTTGACTGACTCAATAAGATAGGAAAACAGCTCATTTTACTCCACCCTAACTTGATACTTGATAGGACGATCAATAAAGGCCTGGTGTAGCAAATTTCATTCCTCTGATTGAGAAGCCCGACAATCTCCTTTTATCTTCTATTAGTGAAGGTCTTTGAGTGAAAAAAGTAAGTGTTTCTTATTCAATCCACCTGTCTTTGGATCTTTGCTTCCACCAAATTTCTTCTTTTAGAGCTAACAACTCTATTTCCACTAGTAGTCTTTCTCAGAGGCAGATCCCTGCACAGAAATCCCATTAGAAACATTAGCTAACTCAACCTTTTTCTTAGTAATTTTCATTTTGATCTTCTTTAAGGACTACCCTTGAGTTTTTTGTGCACAAATAACTTTGTGTTGTGAGTTCATCCCTTCAGAACTCCAAACCTCTTGGACAATTTCCAAACTTCTAGTTTGTGAAAGCCAATAGTTTTCATATCTGAATTTCCTGACAGGTGTTTTGTGGTAACCAAATAAGCTGATAAAAAAGGGGACAATGATTTGAATTCTCACAAAAAAGATGCTCAACAGCTATATGAGGGAACAAAGCAAGACCATCAGAAGAGCTGAAGACCGTGCTGTCAAGTCTACTATGAGCATTGTGGTACTCTAGTTCGCCATTTGTAAAGGTACAGAGTCACCAAAACATCCAAGATCGTGTAGATTACAATCCAGCATCATTACTCTCGAAAACCCCATCTGATTCTCGTGTCTGATCCTTCCTCCTATCTTTTCAGAGGCAAAGAGAATCTGATTGAAATCTCTAGCCACAATCTAGTGAATGTTAACTTGGCTTCTCAAAACTCCCAGCAATCTCCAAGAAAGGTCTTTCAAACCCTAGTTTGCCCACCCACCACGATAGGAGATCTCATGTCTGAAAGATCAACCCATCAGGAAAGAAGATCACAGCAGACAGAAGTTGAGGAGAGGAGTTAATCAGATGTACACCCACTTCATGCTTCCAGAGAAAAGCCTACTCTCCACTCCAACCTCAACAGCTAACAACTAAGTGACCATAACCGGCAGCCCTATTCAGGGACAATGTCCGCCTAATCTATGAAAAGTGTGAGATCATTCAAGTTATGAACTTGCTCTCTCTTAGAGGAAGACTTGACTACCTTGGCTGCTGCGTCAAACTCTCCCTCTTTCTAGGTGTTCCATCTATCTTAATTTACTCTCTTACCCAGTCGCTTCCGCAAACCTAGTGCTAGCATTAGATCCAACTTCAGATTTTCCATTCTGCAACCCTTGAACACACTTATTATCAACGACAGTTGCACTTTGTTTTACCTTTTCTGTTCTGATTTCTTCATTGGGGCATAGTAACATTGACATCACAGCTATCTGAAACTTCACTTTTACTTTTTGTATTTTTGCAGATCCGCACTGAAATTTTTCCCTCATCCAGCCCACTCAGCAGGTTTGATATCCTTTTCTTCCCTCCCTGAGATACTGTCTTACCAGTCTACTCAAAATCAGGAGTAGTAGTTAATTCAGAATTCCTTATCACAGCTTCTTGAACTGAACTTGACTAGCAATTTCAATGCATTGAAGCCAAAGGATCAGCACCTTCCCGTTGGATAATCTTCCCTTTATCCACTTCAAGTTATCAGAATGGCTCACTGACTATCCACCTTCGGTTGATCCTTATCATGAGTATAGCCAGCTGATTTTCTTCTAGCTGTTTCTTCATAATCAAATTTGGTGCCATACGAGACAGGTCTGCTTCTTTAGCAATTGATCTGTTAGATTCTTATCGTGACAGCTGCCGAAGAACCAGCTAACTCCAGTCTAATCCAAGGACCATATCTCTCATGATCTTTTTCAGACATCTTATGATTGCATTCCAGCAGCATGTAATCCATTCTACCACACGTAAACTTAGATGTGGTAGTTTTTCATACAAAACTCAGAATTGATCTTTGCTCCCGTTCTTAACCACAAGAACGCTACTCAAGCATTTAACCTCAACACAAACTTTAAGTAACCCTAGAGGCTAGAGGGTTTATCTTTCCGGAGAACTAACAAAAGTACGCATATTGCCAAATCTAATCGCATTTGAAATAGGAGAGTTAACTAACAGAAGTCTGAATGACCACCCATGTTCTGACCATAGATGGATCTTGCTCTTCAATATGAAGGGAAGTATCAATAGGCATATTCCCACAAGCAACCTATTCTAATAGTGACAGGGACCACTGAAGTGAATTTTTTTAATGATCACCGTCAGTCCAATTAGTCCCTATTCACTAACATACACCAAAGAATTCAGTTCCCCCAACTAAATTACAAAATTCTGCACAGCTTTCTCAGATATCCTATTCAGGTGACAATAAGACCAAACTGAGCTCTTTGGATCTCAGAGAATTGGGCCTGTAGTGAGTAACTCCCCTTCTTTCTCCATCTCAGCCGAGTGGAGTCTTATATTACCCAAGTCGGCTAGCTCCTTTTCCATCGATTTAACTCTCCGCGGAATGCAGACTTTGGAGAGGCAAGCGATCATTAACCAACTCCAACAGGAGAAAGGCTGAAAATGAACGAAGAGGTAAATCGAGATTTCTAAAGTTTGAGTAGTGCTCGATACACAATAGAGATTTGATTGAAAACTAGACGGGAGAGCACCGTGGATTATTCTGCTTTTTCATTAATGGCAGATAGTCACTGTCACCCCATTAAAGTAGTTAAATTCACAGTTAAGAGCTAATTGGACCTTTACTGGTTGACATGGCTTGTTCTCATTGCTAGAAGCTAAACAGTCCTCTGGAGTAACTAGAACATCCCTAGCAGGGTAAACAGTGGTAGATGTTAGAGGGTGGTATGACGTGACGTGCTAAAACCCCAGGCTATCTATCCCTGATCACTCTCAGAATCACCTTCTTTATAAGCAGGAATACTCATAGTTCAACGTTAGAGATCACCATCTAAGATTCATTGGATGTTTATCTTTTTACCTTTTCTGGTTAATACAGGTTGAACAATTTAACGTAGAGTGCCCATCCAATAAAGTTTTGCAAATCACCAACATGCATAATTTTGATGTATAAGCATGTTCCACAATAGGCTGAAGAAGTTCCGATGGTTTAGCTCAAAATGTGACCTTTTTCTTTCTTGTAGGGAGATATGCTGCTCCTGAGGTTTTCAAGAATGAAGAATGTGATACCAAAGTAGACGTGTTCTCTTTTGCCTTGATGGCAAGAAGTAAGAGTACTGTCTTCTCTCTTTCTCTCCCACCCCGTCCCTCTCATCTCAAGAAAATAGGGTACTTACTATATTGCTGGTTTCCTTTCAGATGATTGAAGGATGTCCCCCTTTTCCATCGATGTCGGACAAAGAAGTTTGCAAGGCATATTGTGCTGGGGCGCGCCCAGATTTTCTTGCCCCAGAAAAGAGTTATAAATATGGATTGAAAGGGTGGGTGCTTGCACTTGTTTGATCTTTTGAGTTTTGTATCAATTTTAGCCTATGTGCAAATATGCTGTAATTATTTGGTGTGGTGTACAGGTTAATAGAGGAATGCTGGAATGAGAAGCCACAGAATAGACGTCATTTAGCCATATAATCAAGAAGCTTGAGTATGTGGGCAGAAAATATCACCAGAAAGAGAAATGGAAGGTAGTGTTTGCCCGCCTCCTTGAAAATAAAAAGAAAATGTGATTAGGTGGAGTATTGCTTGAATTTTCGAAGCAGTATATATCGAGTATATAACATCATCATTTTCTTATACTTTCACTACTAAACTTTAGATCTCTTTTTTTTCATCTGATTATGATAACCCTGTTTACCTCATTCCTTCTCCCACGCCTCTCACATTTCTAGTTTTTCGTCTCCTTTCAGTATATTGATGACTTTGCCCAACTTCATGTACTTATTTTTGTTAGCTAACCTAAGGCTTTGATGTTGTTGATTTGGAATTTGCAGTATAGATTGTGTGGATGTTTTGCGAGGTTAACTAAGAAGAAGGGAATCGATGGAGCTCCTTCAAGTAGCCATGCACAAGCTATGCTTTATAATCAGATGATGACGGCACACCAAGATTGGGGTGCCAACTATACGTACAATTGGTGGCGAACTATACAACTATACCGGATTGAAATTGGGATAAAGATGGTCAATTATATATTCTCTTGTGTGTGTGGGAGAGCGTGGAGATGTTCACACTTTACTCTTGCTGCTATCGATTCTCACTTGCCCGAAAATGTGTTTCGACCATTGTCTTTTTCCTCCCTTGAATGTACACTTTTGCATTACCTTTTCATGCCTTTTGTCACGTTCCGCCTTCATGCGTTTGTAGCGTTTGGCCAGTGTTTTGGTGAGGGGTTCATTTGGACTCACATTTTTACTTCAGCAGTAGGTACCTAACGGCTGACCACAAACGAATCCAAGTCACCATGAGCATTTGTTAATGCTGTCATATCCTGGCTCCTTATGCTTCCACACTCCACCATCAGCTGACAAACTTCCAATCTTTCTACCTCACACTTTCTCTATGAAGGAAGGACTCTTCCCCTTTGCATGTTCTTCATCTTTTCCACATTCTCTCACTCATCCTATCTCTTGTTTTCTCTCAATTTACAATGTTATATAAATGCAAGCAACACATGCTCGCTCATTAAAGTAAAATAAACAGCATAACTCAACAAAAACAAAGTGCACTAGTGAATCAATAGTTCATAGGTAAACACCCACCCTCATATGTAAAAAGGAAAACTTGGAAGAAGCTATTAACACTTGCCACTAAATAAAATATCCTCGTTGTAAGAATTATACAAATTTCATATCTATTCAAAAAGTTATTATATTATACGAACAATAATTAATTAAATTAAGCCCATACTCTCCTCCGTGCGATAAGATCTGATATCTTGATCATGTCGATTCTAGCAGCTAAGATAAAATCGTTCATGCTCAAACCACCTTGCATTATTATATCATACATGAATTAGTAAGCTAGAATCAGAATTGAGATATTAATATCATAAGAAGTTCAAGTTCAAACTGATTACCTATTGATGGAGTCCATAACTCAGCTATGACCTGATTAGGTTGCTCTAAACGAAGATACGGAGTGTGGCCAGCATGTTCTGCTACTTTATCGATTCTATTCATGAGCTCCTCTGCACACTCGGTATCTCTCAACTTCCAAATGCAATGTAGTTTCATGCCGGTTTCTTCTTCCGTTAACTTCCAACCAACAATCTAAGGAGGACAAGTTGCAGAGTAAGCATACATATCAATGACCCCCATCAATAGCATAGCATACTAATTTAATTTGAAAACTATGGCTGACTGAATTTTGTTGACAATAATAACATGGCTGAAATTCATGACATTAATTCCATTAAACAGACAAGATAGAAACCTCCACATCGGGCAAAAAGCTCTAAATTGAATACCTTTAGTAGCAATCTCTTGGAATCCTCCAAGGACAACGGAGGATCTGAAGCGGAGATGGGAGAACAATCTTGCATGGCCATAGAGAGAGCAGAAGAGTTCGGTATTAACTTTCGATGTTCAGTGTCAACATTACCCAAAACCTTATCCGCAAAGTTGCTCGCAATTCAGCAGGAAAAGGGTCTCTAGCACCGAAATCACCCAGTTCGGAACCGGCGGCTAATGCTTTCTGGGTTCTTCTCGTCCGGGCAAGGCATTGAGGAATCGTCGGGGATAGGATAGGGAAAATAGGATGGATTGGGGGGATTAGACGGGAAGGATTTTGTGTTTGATTTGTAGCGAGGGAGAGTGGAGAAGACGCAGTGAAGGAGAAGATGCTGGAAGCCATATTGGAGAGAACGTGAAGAGAAAGGATTGGGTTGGTGATCAGATAAGGCAAGGCGTTTTTGAAATGAAGACCTTGTAAACTGTAAAAGTAATATACGAACACTGCAGAAATTCGGTCAGTGAACCTCAAATCAAGCAAGTCGGACAAACGATATGCTATGCATTTTTTTCTTCCATCGCGTTACTCTTTCCTTTCACCTTGCTTTGTGTTCTAATGGTGGTCCCGGTCCCGGTCCCGGTCCCGGTCCCGTCGGTTCATTCTACTATTCCCGGTTCGGGAAATGTGCAGATTTTGAACCGGTCCTCAGGCAGTTTTGGTTCTGAAAACTGTATTCACTTTGGATTCACTCAAAAAAGTGGTTCTGACCGTTCCGGAGTGGTTCCGACCCGTTCCGGAGCAGTTCCGGCCGGTTCTGAAGTGGTTCCCCGACCGGTTTCCGACCGTTTCTCGGAAGAGTGCACGCCTTTAGGTCAAAACGACGTTGTTTTGATGTTTGACCAACGGCTAGTTTGACCGGTTCCGAGGTAGTTCCATTCCGGTTCTGTGGTTCCGAATCCAAGGGCGGTTCCGGGCAGTTCCAGGCGGTTCCGGTTCCCGACCCGTTTCGGTCCCAAATCCCAAAATGTGTATTTGTATTTGCGCTTCGTTCAGATGCGGTTTCCGGTTGCGGTTTTGATCAGTTTTGGTTCTACCTGGCGGTTCTAATGGCCACCATTATTTGGTTCTAGGCAAATTGGACGTACGGTAGGCCTGTGCACAATATGGTGCAACCTACTGATATGGTAGTCATAATTAGCTGCTGACCGGACTGTTTTGTTGACTAGACTGTCTTTTTACTATATTAACTTTAAATGATTGTAACTTTTAATATATAACTTCAAAATAAAAAAAAATTATATCACTGTTCACCTAAATTCGAGCTCTTTAAAACAAGACCGGTCATGGATATATTTTGACAACTTTGAAAAAAAACCTATTTTTACATGTGTATGATGATACACTAAAATGATAATATGATTCATTAATTTTTATATTATGATTGATTAAAATTGATATTACCATTCATTAACTATTAAGAGGTGAATTAGATTACAAATTTCAAAACAGATAAAAATCATTATTGTTTTGTAGTGTATTATTATTGTTGTGTGGTGTATTTTAAACCTTATATGGTGAATCATGTATTTTTCTTATGTACCAAATATTGTTTTGTGTTGTATTATTGTTTAAAAATTTTCTTTTTATATGTTATTGATGATACACTAAAATGATGTTATGATTCATGAAATTTGATATTTTGATTCACTGAAATTGGTATTATGATTCATTAACTAACAAGTGATGAATTAGATGACAAACCCCGGAACCAATAAAAAATTATTATTGTTTTTAGTGTATTATTATTGTATTGTAATATATTTTAAATCTTATATGGCGAATGATGTATTTTTCTTACGTACCAAATATTGTTTTTGTATTGTATTATTGTATAAAAATTTTATTTTTATATGTTACTGATGATACATTAAATTGATGTTATTATTCATTACATTTGATATTATTATTCATTGAAATTGGTATTATAATTCATTAATGAATAAGTGGTGAATTAGATAACAAACTTCAGAAGAAAAAAATGAATCATTATTGTTTTGTGATGTATTATTAATGTTATATGGTGTATTTAAAATGTATATGGTGAATCATAAGTGTCGTTGATATGTACATAAAACTAGAGGTGATCATTTGGATAATTCAGTTAACCGAAATCTAAATTGTAAAAAATAAATTGGATTTTGGTTATTTCGGTTAAAACCGAATTATCCAAATTAAGACCAAAACCGAATTAACCATCATCCAAATTATCTGAAATCCATTTTTTTTAAAAGTGAAATCCGAAATCCAAACTGAAATCCAAATTTAGCTAGTTTGGATTTTAACCTATCAAAATTTAGGGTTTGTGTTTGACTATTTGTCACTAAAGACTAAAATTAGAAATAGAATAATCTTGTGTAAAGAAATTTGGATAATTCGATTAACAGAATTAGACAAAGTCAAAACCAAATCCAAAGCAAATTATAATTAGAATAATTCGTTAACTGAAATTTAATTTCAATTTGGTTTGAAAATTCGGTTAAAAATCCAAAAAACAAAATCGGTTAATTAAGTTTTTATAAATCTAAAATATCCAAACTGAATGCTCACTCCTACATATAAGTAACATAATTTTTAAACTTGCTAAAACATATCCATGACCGGTCTTGTTTTAAAGAGCTTGAATTAGATGAACAATGATGCAATTTTTTTTTATTTTGGACTTATATTTTAAAAGTTATCACTATTTAAAGTTAATACAAATATTACTCCATCATCTTTGTGACACAAGTAGTCCAATCATCAAGCTGACTAGACTGCCACAATATACAACCGCTCAATGCTCATAACGGCCTGCCCGCAGCATTTACCGTCTGTTGATTCTAAATCTACTCAAGAAGTCGGGTTTTTAATTGATGCACTCAAAATTTAAAATAATTTCATTACTTCATAATTTTTATAAATATATTCACAACCCCGTTATTCTAAAAAATACACACACAACCCTAATATTCTCAAAAACTCGCTCACTTTAATCCTCTATCGAGAACGTACAAGGGCATAATTAGAGGTATTTTTACAGTGTGAAAATATTATTCAATATTCTTTGAATATGTTATGTTGTCACTTTGTGTGACTAATCAAACAATTTCTCACTGACTAGTCAGCGAGTCCTGATCCAGGGGTGAAACACCCTAGTAGGGGCTAAAGGCTAGGGTTGTCCATTTAGATAATTCAGTTAACTGATAAACTGAATTTGAAAAAAAATATTGATCGATTGCACATCCCTCATTCAAGTATTTTACTAAATCTAAATCTGACATAGATTCACAATTGCCTTGCTCTGAAGCAAATTTCATATATTTATCTCTCATTAATTTCTCTGAGAGTGTTTCAGAATTAGAAGAAACTCTTACATCTGCTGCTATAGAAGTCACTTCACCACTTGCACTTGATTTATCACCCCCTTTATGGTTAGTTTCATACCACCTAAACAACTCTTTCAAAGCATCCGCTATCTGCTTAGAAATAACAACCCCCTGCTGTATATCCTTGTCTGTAAACTGCACACACCTTAACTTATACCTGGGTCTAAAATGCAAGCAATGTATATCATCACATTCAACTTCTCAAAGTCACCCTAATACCTCACATACTTAGCTTTCATCCTCTCTTATCCATTGAAAAAAAAAAAAATTGTAGATCGATGGGACTGACGGAGTCTGTCTGGGTTGTTAGACTCAAACACTCTTGGAAAGCGGAAGTAGTCAGTTGACATACATGGATACACAATGTAAATTCTTCATTAATGTGTAAACAAAGAACTTACACTGCCTGCTAAGCAGAATGGTTCTACTCAGCAGGATCTTACTTACTCACCCTATACAATTTCTAATCAGCTCTTTGATGAGTATAGTAAGCCTAGGAACACCCTAGATTGAATCTAACTATGAAGTTCAAACTAAAAAGACCAACGAAAGTGACAAGGTGCTTTTCTCAATCTCTCATACAAGGTTCTCTCAGTTTACTTGCAATATCCAAACAGAAAGCATGAATTGTAACTGAATTATCTAACTCCTTAAATAATAGTAGTAGAGTTTGGAGCCGTTGGCAGAGTCTGTTTCGAAAAACCAGGAAGTTGGTCCTTAAATTTCAAATCTGACTTGTGTGAAGTTGTGGCTTCAAATATTTAGGCTCGTGGGAGTTGAACGTTGGTAGACAGACGTTGTGAGTACTTGGACACGTTCCTTGGCCACAAATTTCGCAACTTGTTGTAACCGACAATGTGAGCATCCATACAGCATTAGACAGCTCTCTTGGTTATACAAACTCTTTCATTGGTTAGACGGACTCTTTCACCATCTTCTGTGTTTGTTACAGCAGGGTTTGTCATTCTGCTCGAGGGACTCCGTGCACATGGAAGGACTCTATCATCAGCAACACACTAGATTCCAACACAAATAATTCTCATTTTTAACACCATTCATTTAGCCAATCAACGATTAGAGTGATTTCATCAAAAAAAAGTCTTAGGCGTGATATACAAAGAACTTGAGATTCTATTAGTCTAATCATAGAAATTATGAAGAGCCTTGCTCAAACTTCTAACAATCACCTAATCATCATCATCAAGAGTACCACTAGCTTCTTCAGTCAACTTATTATTAAAATATGGATCAGCCTCTACATGAATCTTAAATGTCTTTTCAAACTTTTGGGCTGCATTTAACATTAGAAAAGTAGAATTTCATATAATGGGCACATCTAGGGTCAAGCAATGTTCACAGAATCGCGATTCGATCTTATGATCCTACGATTTTATGATCCAATTCATAGTTACGATCTGGATCGCAGGTAGGATCGGAGCCATGTAGGATCGTCAAAGGATCATGATTTTATTGCACGATCCTACGATCCTACACTCTAGATCCATAGTACGATCTTACGATCCCATCGATCCCAACTGTATTTATAGTTTATGTTTTTCATATTAATGTGAATTATATCTTAATAAATATAAAGAAACAAAAAGTTCTCAAAATTTTGTAGAGTTTCATAATCCATAAATTATTATGACTTTGAACATTGCAACTGGATGTTATTAAAACAAATTTAATATGTAGATTTATTTGAAGTCATTGAGCGGATAAGGATTAAGATTGAAATATCACTTCTTGTTACTCCATCATGAAAGATTAAAATATGTACCTAGGTTTTCAAAAATGTTTAACATTTAAAGTCTTATTTAATATTGCAATGATTGAAAATTTTAAGTTACAAAGCTCTCAAGTAGAAAATGAAAAAAAACTTAAAAGAACCTATATAAATTTACAAAATATTATTGATCACTCTTATCATTTTTTTCTTATTGGTTTATAATTGAAATAATAAGCTGCTAGAACTCATTTTGACTTTGTGTTCCATTGTTTACTTACTCTTTTGAATGATCATCGATAGGAAAACCCATGATTTTGTAATTAAAGAACTTGTAGCTCATGTTTGTGGGAGGGTGAAAAAATTATGAAAATTTTGGATTTCATTTATGTTTAACTTATCTTATTAAAATTTATCTTTTTTTTATGGACAATATTTTGAGAATTCATACGGTTTGCTTATCTATATTTCTACTTTGTAAGTGTACTATCATAGTTGTGGTCTTAATTTTTATTTTTAAATTCAATAATACTATATATTCTTAACCCACGATTCAATCCCACGATCCGATCCTAGGGGTCACTTACGATCCTATGCTAGGATCGTGATCCTAAAAACATTGGGGTCAAAGAGCCTTCCCCTCTATATTTACACTCTCAACACATTCTTTGAACCTTTCTAACCTCAATGGAGATTTTTTCACATATCTGACATCCACCCTGACTTTCTTTACATACCCCTCAATATGCTCCAAACCATAAAACCAAAAGGTTAACTATATGTGCAATACATCTCATGTGCATGTACTTGCATCCAAGTATATCAGTTCCCCAATTTTTAATATTTTTTCTTCAGGTACTCAATGGTTTTGTCATTTGCAGAAGCATTATCGGTTGTAATTGTAAAAATCATATCAATAAACAATTCTATTCTAGGAGACAACCCTCAACTGCCTTTTCAATGGCCTCTCTTGTGTGTCTTGTGATTGGACAAAAGTGAAGTATCTTTTTTATGCAATTTCCACTCTCTATCTATATAGTGCGCGGTTAATGACATGTAACTTATATTCTGCACAGATTTCCAAGTATCAATGGTAAGATAAACCCTTTGCCCACAGATTCTAAACCAATCTTTCAAAGTCAACTGCTTATCCTCAAATGTTTGAAATTTGTCTCAAGCAATTGTTCGTCTAGATGGAATCTTAATCTTGGATATAACTGAAAGAAATATCTATCTAAACCCTACTTTCTCAACAAACCGAAAAATGACGCATCTACAACAACAATCATAACAGCCAATGCTCTTCTAACAACAGCTTCATCAAATTCCATGAGGATAAACCAACTTTTCTCAAATCACAATCAGCATTATATATGAGGTCAGATTGAAGTGAATCTACTGCTTTACGACTCTGACATGAATTGGTATGAGATCTGAATGAACTAGGTCTATGTTTACTATTATCATGTGCAAGTATCTTTTTACAATACATGCACACAGGCTTAACATTTTCATTTTTATATGTTACCTTGGAAGTGCTGACCTAGGCAACATTGTTTTCCTCTTCTTCCCCACATGTAAACTAACAGATTTTGATGACATTTGTGTTGTTGGGGTGTTGCTGCTCCTACTTCAGAAGGAGCTGGCCCATCTATAGTTGGTTGTGGACTAGCTGCTTGGTTTTGGAGTCCACAATCCAGCCTACTTTTGAATATCACTGATTCATGCATGGGTTGACTACCACTAGAAGCCATTTGTAGTAGATGAAGTATTAAAATATAAGTATACAATCATATAGAAAAATGTTGCTACATATTGAAAATTAGCGAAGTTTTTTGCAGATAAGATAAACACTTCAAAAACTTACCATTAAAATATATAAGACTATCAAACACTGGCCATAAACTGACCATAATAGCAGTTTAATCAGTTTGCAAAACAAGCTTTAATATAGACCATAAACTACACAGTTAAACTGTCAATATGCTACCTAGTAACATACCATAATTAATGAGTGCCAACCTGTTGAGATGAAATTTTTGGCTAGTTCTCTTTTTTAGAAACGTACCAGTCTACCAGGTCCAGAGGCACAAGGGAACTCACATTTTAGTTTCCATGATTCACGTAACTAAATACTGAGACTCACATTTCAGTTGTTCCATGCTTTACATAATTAAAACCAGAGAATCCGATATTTCTACTCTAATTCTCTCCTCACTATTAATGATGGTACTATACCGGAGCTTAATGACAAACACTAAACCTAACATTGCCAACATAACAAACTTAATCAGAGACTCACGACACGACAACAATCTAACAACGTTGATGATGGTAACTAATTAATAATGTGCAAAAAGCTTACAAAAACTTCAAAGAGAATGGCACAGCAACATACGTACGTCTTCATGCGAATTCTACTTCCAGTAGTTCAACATTTCATTAAGCCTAAAACTAGTTAGACATCTTAACTATCACAACTTCACAAGAAAATCGTCACATACTCACGATGGGGTAGAAGGATGTTCAAAACCCAATGGCAACAAGAAGGGGGGGAGCGATTAATGGATAAAAATTAATTTACCTTTGAAGAGGAAGGAGAGCAACCAACAGCACGGAGGGTGATGACAAGGACGAGCACATCAGGAGCAAGATTCAATTCGGGAGTGAGAGCTCCGTGTGTGAAATTTTTAAAGGTTACACAATAGCAGTGCGGTGCCGCAGTGAGAAGAGGAGATGAGAGAGAGAGGGAGAGGTCATAAATTAGACTTGAATTTGGTACAGTAGACGACTAACTTAGGATATATATATATATATTAACTGAAGTAGTCACACATATAACAAAAAACCAAACTGAAATTTGTTGGTTATTATTAGAAAACCGAATTATAAATCGGTTAAAATTTTCGGTACCAAATTAACCAAATCTAATGGACAACCCTACCAAAGGCAACGCCCTAGGTTTTTTTAGGGTCTGTTCGGACTTTCAATCTTAAAGCTTGATGGAGAAACTTTTTGATAAATCTTAGTGTGGTTAACCAATGCGAGGTTGACAAGTAACTATGGGTCAGATTTTTGTCCAACCACAATTTGACATTTGTTCCAAAACTTTTTCAAAAATGGATTAATGTGCACATCGCTGGGAAAGAACGCACTCTTAGAGAGGGGCATTCTATAAACCGTCTCAGCTTATGTTTGAGCTTATTTACACTTAGAATAAATTAGATTAAGAAATTATCAGTCAAAATCTTCAAAAAGCGGGACATACAATGCCCCTGAAAAAACTGGTGTCAGTGACCACAAAGCATGGCGAGCGTCAACACGGGCGAGCGTCAACGGCGGGACCAAAGATCGGGCGGCAGCAGGCGGGCGTTGACGACAAGAAGGAAGGAAGGGCGTCAACGTCGAGTGAATATTGTAGGCGTTGACGCGGGTGTAGGTGGGTAGGGGTAGCGATTTTTACCCAAACCGATAACCCGACCCATACCCAACCCGAAAATAGCAGGTTTGGGTGACGATTATTGACCCATTTAATTATTGGGTCGGGTATGGGTTACCTATTAAATTTTTGGGTTGGGTATGGGTTCAAAGTCCTAACCCGTAGTCAACCCGACCCGTTTATTTTATTTTATTAAATAATAATAAATAATTAATTAGATAAAAATATAAATATATTACTAAGTAAGTGCTAACCTACTATTAGTATAAGATTATTTAGTATCTTTTTTATGAGAGGTTTTTATTTGATAATACTACTTGTTTATTTCTTTATAAAGCAAAAACGAGAGTATTCGTTATGTGGATTGTCAAAAGACAGTGTGCTGCTCTCTTCCTCCACAGCTCTCACTGTGGTCTTATCTCTTCTGTACTCTGAAGATTTTTGTCTATGTTTTGATTCTATATTCTAAAGGAGAAATACAGTAATATTTGGCCTAGGCGCGTACACATCACCTTCTTCTGTTAAGTGCTACTGAGCACGACATGTATGTGGAAAAAGAAAAAAGATGGAGGATAATGAAAACTCTAGAATATCTACCATATTGAATGTATGATTTCATTCATTTGTAACTCTGTTTGAGTAATCATATAAAAAATTTAATTCCAGGTCTTTTAAATTTTGCATAGCCTAATTATTTTGGGTTAAACGGGTCGGGTATGGGTCAATACAATTTTAATCGGGTCGGGTATGGATGAGCTTCAACCCGACCCATTAACCAAATTGCATCCCTATAGGTGGGCCGGGTCTAACACAAGCCGAACCATATAATGACAAGTTTTCGACCAGTTTAGACCAGTTAGACCTAAATGTGACTGGTTTTGATTAGTTTTAACACATTTTGATTGGACATAAGCCATATTGAATTTATATGGACCCGTATCGACTAACTTCGATTGGTTTTGACTAACTTTGAACACATTTAACCAAATTGTATTTACACCAGTTTTGGTAAAACCCGATCAAATTAAACAAAAGTACTTTAACAGATGAAGCACAAAGTAGTCGAAAGCGGTCATCTCTGATAAAACCCGGTCAAATTAAGTCAACCCGTTCCTAAAAATGTCAAAACCGGTCAAATGAAAGAAAAAAATCATCCAAACCGGTCAAAACTCGGCCGAACTGTGTCGACTTTGATTGCAAAAGGTGGCTGACGACGCCCACATGGTGTACCACCGTCAATGTCTGGTCTTCTTCAAGGCCGTCTTCAGCGCACATCGACGTCAGTCTGTTTGTGTGGCCGTTACTTTGCATCCTGGGGTAAAGTTTATCCTATTTTTTCACGCTTCTGACTGTTTTTTTATTTTCTTCTATCCTAGTTGTTTACCCATTTTAACTTAAACGTAAATTTGTAATTTGTCAAAAAATAGGTGAATATTGTAATTTGTTCCAAAAATAAGGTAATAAAGGTCTGTATTGACCCCTAAGGCTCCATTATGAAATCTTAATCAGAAGGTAGATGCTGATGAATGAAATGGAACGCTGCCTCCAGGAGCTTTTGATCAAAAGCTCTAATAATCTAGTGCATTGGATTAGTGGGACCAGGAGAAGAATAATCTCCAATCTCCTCTAAAACACTAGATTGAGAACAGGGCTATAATCTAAGGCATTACAAATGTTTTTCTCCCAACTAGCTAGGGGTGAGCATTTGGATTGGATAATTTGGATTTATCCAAAATCCAAATTAATTGAATTTTTTGTTTGGATTTTTAACCAAGAAATTTAAAACCGAATTTAAAATTTCGGTTATTCGAATATCCAAATTATAATTTGGTTTGGATTTCGGTTTTAACCCTGTAAATTCGGTTAACCGAATTATCCAAACTTTTGTTAAAAGAAAATCCCTAAATTTTTCCTTAATAGTTAATACTCTTTAAACATGACAAACGGAACATCAAAATTCATAACCCTATCTCGCATTGCTCCAATGCTTCAATTATATAATGACATACTATTCTTTTTTCGTCAAATTAATTATATATAACTGGTTTTTTTTGAACATCATTCGTCACTGCTCACCCCATTTTGATGTAACTAGTCTAATGTTTGAGTGAGTTCTTTCTGTTTCTGTTGTGATGAATTGGCAACTAGGGAATTCACAATTTTCTAGCACCTTATGGTTATTACTGCTGCTGCTGCTGATGATAAACATGAAACAAAAATGTGTTTGGTTTTTTTTAAAAAATTCGGTTAACCAAATCCGATTTTAAAAATCGGTTTTCGGTTTTTTTTAAAAAAAAAATCGGTTAATTGAAATCTGAACTAAAGCAAATTTTGGATTTCAGTTCGGTTTTCGTTTTCAACTTTAAAAAAAATTCGGATTTTGGATAATTTGGATTTCGGTTATTCGGTTTTGATCAAAATTTGGATTAACCGAAATCCAATTTTTTTTTTAACAATTTGAATTTCAGTTAACCGAATTATCCAAATGTTCACCCCTACAATTAGCTTTCGGTGCTAATTTTTTTCTACTCGACTAGACTTGCTGACGTACTGAGTGTTTCTTGATTTAGCGGGAGATATTTCGTCCGCAACTTAGGTTTAAGCTTTACAGAAGTTAGAAAAACACAGAATTAGAGTACACATTTGACATTTTACAGTACGAGTTGGAAAATCATATTCAATAGAACAGTGATGGAGTAGTATTTACAAGTGTTGTTGGAAATCACTGAACGATATGAGTTGATACAGACGAAAGGAGATGGGAATAGAATTTGGAAGTTTGCTCGCCGTATTGTAATTCATTAAAGTGTTTTGGTGCCGACTATTGAAGGCGCTTATCTACTTCTGCTCCAAGTCACATACATGATACATGTAGTTGCATTGTATGCCAACATTTTAAACGAAATATAACAAGTTAAATTAAAAGTACTAAAAAAAAAAACTTCTATGTCCAGCCAAGTATTTTTGCTGATGCCACAAAGCATATCAAAATTAATTATTAGGATATAAAAACGAAATGTTGGAGCTGTTATGGAGAAGTGTGTTATAGACGTAGTTTTAACAAATTAGACAAAAAAACAAGCATAAGCAGAATAAATTACTTAAACTAGAGATTTATCAAAGCTAATTTCCAATTTTATGGTGATCTTGTGCAAACCGAATAATACTCGCACTTATCTCGGTATAATTTAAAATCTCATAATTATCTGGAGCAAAGTCAATAAACCTCTCAAGATTATCCAGTGAAATTTCTCAACATGCGAGGCAAAAGAGAAAAGAGTCGGGGCGGTTCAGCCCCCATACAATGTAGCTGTTATTTTTCCCCACCAAAAGCTAGCCTTTATTCCTCGTGGAGATCCTTTGGCTCTTTGCTTTGATGGCATCTCTGGCTCGATGAAAATCAGTTGCCAACATGCCTCTTTTCGTCTCTGCTCGAGGGTCGATGGGCTTGGCGATTTCTATCTAGAGGTACTTCACCATCCCTCGTCCCTCCACACTAACCTTTGTAGCCTGAAGCTTCTTCTTTTTCGTTGCCTTCAAATGTTGTAATTTCTTATTCATCTGAATATAACACAAAAAAAAAAAAAAGCAGACCGGTTATATCGAGTATGCGAAAGTGGCAACAATGGCAACCCCCAACGCACTTCGTGGACGAAGGCCAAAACCAAAAAAAAGGGGTTCTTATCACTGTGCTAAATTACATATGAATCGGTAATCTACTACCCTTCATTTTTGCGCAGGCGCCACATGCGCTGTCTAGAATTGATTGCTTTCCAAACTTAACTGCAAATTACAGTACGTAACCTTTCTTTTCTTTTCCCACCACTTCCCCATCAATGGGCTTTTACCTTCTAAAGATAGGGCGGCCTAATTGTGATGTTCTACCACCTCTTCTGTCACCTAAATGAGGTCAAATCACTCAAGTATCTAGTCTGCCAGCATTTCTCAATTACCACCCGGTGATGGCTTTAACTTCCTAAATGACCATAGTAAGAGTTACAGTTACATTCACCAACTATAGTGTACCTAATAGAAGTCAATGTCCATCATCCAAAAACAGTCCTCTTGTCAGAGTTGGAAAGCAAATGGAGACTCATGGTCCAAATCAAATGATAGGGGACACAAAAGCCGCTGCTCAACTCATTCAACTAACTCACAATGAACAAGTATCTCAGAAGGACTAACCTTCAAACGACGTTGATCTTGCACTACTTGTTTCGCACGAGCTCTAATCTCATCTGGATCAATCTTGGATTGAGGACGAACAACAAAGTCCATTGACATTGCCTCAGGCCTTGAAGCATGCAACCTCAAAGATGACTCATCAAGTTTCTTCTCCCTGAAATGTCAAATAACGTTCAGAAGGCTGCCATTAAATGAATAAACAGAGATACCAGAACTGAAAAGTCACCAGCAAAAGCTTACAATGGGATTTCATGCAGATCAAGATCATCATCTTTTGACTGAGATCCTGAAGATCTGTTAGCTGGCCTGTATTCAGCATTCTTAGTCAAAATGCAAAATTGCATTAGAAGCGGATAACTTAAAGGTAAAAAATAGGCAATTGCATTGTGTGCAGCAGTTTCAATAACCATTACTCATACTTTTTCACAGATGACTTCCGATAATGCATCTTTCATCATCGTAATTTCGCATCTCCTCAAAATCTTGTACTCTTGTTAAATATTGGTCGGCTCTGCACCCAAAGTCAAGAAAAATGCATAAGATGTTTCAACAAGGCTAGCTAATACACAAGCATTGCACAACTTAAAGCTGGCTAACAAGCACTTAAACGACAGCCATAAGACATACATACCAACAAGGAAAACCATTGCCACAGGGATAAACTCTGCCTAAGCTAAAAGGCCGAGATACAACTTCAAATTCAAAATCCACGATGTCTTTCCCCATTACAGCCTACTCGATATATATAGCTATTAGTGCCTTGGAAGCCAAGGAAATACAAATGACTAAATAGCCCTTTCTAGTCCCTTTTCTATTTTACTACAAAATATCATTCTAACAAAAGTACTCTCAGGACAAACAGCACTACTGAATAAATAAACAAACCATAGCAGACAAAAAAGCAGGGCAACAAAATATTCAGGCACCATCCGCTGCTTTGCACCAACATTTTTCATGGGAATGAAAAGTATAATTAGGCATACACAAATAACCCATCTAATACCAGCACAACAAAAGAAGAGCACTACATGACAACACAAGGCACCAATTTTTAAGATTTTTTACTCCTGCAATAGAGGTTCACACAACTGGAATAAGCATTTAGGTAAGGTCAAATAGTATAGTTACCCATTTGTCCACTAAATCCTTTGCGAGCCTTCTATTTGATGTTGTCTCTTCATCTGACCTTGATAGAAACATAACCACCTACAAACATTATCTCAAATGTAAGTGCACAGAAAATTAGACAAACTTAACAGGATTGGCAATGAAAACACCGGTAAGCAGGGTGGGCAATTAAAACACAGGTAATCAGGATCAACCTTTCCAAGGCCACTCTTTTTCAGTTGCTCTCTTCTATCGTGCTGCTCCAAATCAATAGGGTACTGATATAAAAAGGTAGAAGTTCAGATCAACATAAAAACAGCAAAATCATTGCAAAGAAGAAATCTTCAAAAGAAAATATGGATAATAGAAAAAAGGAAAGGAATGCAGTAATACATCAGTCAGGATCTTCAAAATAGCCTCCCGTATGTTAATATTGGGCAGACTCCCATCAGGAAGTGGTTCAAGCCAAGTTCGTAACAGTGTCAAAATACCATGATCTAGAAACTCGTGTTGAAGTTGTTTCCTGTAACAAGAGGGGTTAAGTTCAGACAAGAGCGGGTAACATCAGACATAATTATGTGTTGTTAAAGTATGCGGAAGTTCATACTTTGAGAGAGCATCAATAAGAAGAGGCAACTTCTTTAACTTGTTAATGGCAGGTTTACCCTGCACATTCAGGTTCGCATCTTCTTCAGCTACAACCTCAAGCTCAGCCATAAGTTTCTCAACCAAATAGGAAATCTCTGCAGCACTTTTCTCATTTCTCTTCTTCTTCTTGCCCACCTTAAAAAGCTCATTCATCTCATCATCTTCATCCCCTTCCTCTGCCTGTGATGTGGTGTAGCACAGGGACACAATAAATAAAACAATTGTAGATGATGGCAACACATGTATACAGCAAAAGAAAATCAGATACAAGGAATCTCATCAACCAACTTCCGGAGAAAAAACTCAGTCTTATCAGAGTACTTACAACCATTTTTTTAAAAAAAAGACAGGGCGCAAAAGCTGAGCAGAGAAAAGAAGAATCAAATGCTCACCTGGGCAAAACGACTAGGAGAACCTGCTTCATTGTCACTCCTGTATTTTTCTAAAGGATCTAAACCGCTGTCATCGATGAAATTATCATCATCAAGTGTCCTGGCGCCCTCTTGATCCTCCTGTTTAGGAAAGGTCAAATGTAACCATATGGCTTATTAATAGGGTCAAAGCACAAATCAAACAAAATCAAATCACTGAGTTTGCACTATCTACTGAGAGGGAGAAGTAAAGATACCGCAAAAGCAGACTGATCAATCCAATGAGAATTGTGAAATAGGTTACAGAAAAAAGAAAATAACTTACAGATGGAGTACAAAAGTTAAAAACCCCAGCTCATGCCACTTACGAAGTTCAAGCCCCCCCCCCCCCCCCCCCCCCCCCCCCCCAATAAAAATAAGCCTAAAAATAACCCCACTCTGACAAATTCAAGACAATAAAAAATAGAGCACCCAGTTGAACGATGATTCAGATGAAGCATACTGCACAAATTTAGTAGGCAAATAACCTAAGTGAGGGGACTATAGTCAGGCCTTACGTAACATTCAATTAACCAACTGAAAAATGAAAACTGTCTATATATAGAACCACAAGCCATTACGATCCACAATCATCATCCACACATACTTGAATTCAAAAATAAACTAAGAAAATACCTCAGAATTGTCCCCGGCAATAGTATCCCCACATCTCCTTCATCTCAGGGTCGCCATCATTCCCCTTCATTCTTCTAGAGCTCAACCTACCTCCAGCACTACTGCTACTCCCCGCATGCTTCTCTCTCCTAATCTTCTTCTCCTTCCTCCTCTGCTCGTCTCCACCTCCATGCTTCAGCACCAATCCTCCCTTACCCTTCCTCTTCTTGGAGGAAGATGCAAAGTCATTGTCGGCCTCGTCCCTCGCAAAAGCAGGCGGTGGAGAGCGAGTGCCGTAAAAATCTCCACCTGGGCCATCTTCATCGTCGAAGTCGTTTAGCTCCGGAGGGATCACGCTGTGCTTGTCGCTCTTTTTGACAAGACGTTTCCTCGGTTTTGACATAAAATCTGACGGATCCGATTCGTTGTGAACTGGTGAAGGCGATCGCTGATTCCCCCAATCTTCTCCAGCACCTTCATCAAAGTCGTCAAAGTTCTCAACAACGTCCTCGTCCTGCGCGTCGTCCGGGATATCAAATTCGACCAGTGCCTCCCCTTCTTCATCGAAATCTCTGATCGCGAATTAAGAGAAAGAAAAAAACACAAAAAGAAAATTTGAGCGATCAAACAATATAAAGTATATCTCTTAGTCGTATTAAGACTGAACCGACAGAATAAAAAAAATAGGGCAATTCGCTCAGAAACCCTAATTCGAGGAGGTTCAACGGAGAGGGATAGAACAACTCACGGTTCCATTGTGTAGTAATTGCTCCGTAACAGAGGTAGAGGAACGCAAAGGCGATAGAGGGGAAGAAGGATCGTGAAAGGAATGCGATGGGAGAGACAAAACTTGAAGGGAAGATCACGGGACCGGAGCGAGAGATGGAAACCTACGCGACCTGGGTATCTAGTGGCGGCAATTTTGACCAATCCAACATTCAATCAGTTCTGTTTTCCTTTTTCTTCTTTTTTTGAGTAATCATTTTTTTTTTTTTGAAAGCACCCACCATGTTTCATTAACTTAGCATATAAAGTATATTACTCCATAATAACCATAATAGATCAAAATAAAGCCTAGCTCTATGTGCAATCAATACCCCTTCAACAGCTTACGGATTGACACTAGTGAAAAAAAGGTTTTGTACCACGGTTATTTTGCTCAAAAACTATGGTTGCTAACCGTGGTATATACGTGTGTTGTATATAGAAAAGTGTTATAAACGACGGTTCAAAACCATCGTTTAAAATAAGAGAAAAAACCACGGTTCGGTGGGAACCGTCGTTTAAGACCCTCTTTTCCCACGGATTTAACTGACTTTATACGACGGTTACCAAGGTGAGCTGTGGTTTATAGTTATTTATAAACGATGGTACCCTAGTCAACTGTGGTATATAGTCAATTAAATCCGCGGAAAAGAGGGTCTTAAACGACGGTTCCCGGTCATAACCGTCGTATATAATCTCGCGTCAAAATATTTTAAACCACGGTTTTTGCCTGAACTGTGGTTTATTTAATTTTTTTCAGTTTTTTTTTTGTTTTTTAGCCTCTACCATGCGTTTTCAAACACAACCCATTACAATCACATATACCTGTACAGAGAATTCAACTGGTATTGCTCTTTGGCAACCAACACACTTTACATATATATGCACAACTAGCAAAACAAGACTTGCTAGTTGAATTGCACAAACCCATTCAAACATCTCAAATAAGAGTTACACTTTGCAAAACTTTTGAAGTGTACTTTGCTTCAGCATAAAAAAATGTAAGTCTAATTACACTAGGAGAAGATTTAAGAAACGATTAAGTAATTTTTACACCAATATTGCGACATATGATCTCTTACAAAGTTCAGGTCCGCTTTGGCATAAGTGGCCTGTGCTTTTGTGAAAACGAAATGATCTATCCATAAAAAGAAATTGATCATCATTACTACACACTATTTATTAACACAATAACTTTAACTACAACTTGGATTGGTATCGATTACCTTGTCATCATCATCAAGAGTGTCAATATTTTTAACAATCTCATACATGTACTGCATCACATAATAGCCACAGCTCGTGAATCAGGCTATTTAGGACACTGTCATCACACAATCCCATAGATTGAACTTTTAAGCCTACATGCCTCTACAAATCATCATCAAACAACTGAGGTAGTAGATCCCCAGCTGCACCCATAAAAAACTACAAGGTACCACTACTAAGATACCCTCATAGAGCAAAATGTGAACCAAAACCTACTAACAAGTAATCTATAAGCATGCTCAAAACACAAAATAGCAAACAACACTTAACCAAACAACCAAAAGGGACACTACTTTGAACCAGAGGTTCCAAAAACACTTAATTGCTTAAGTAGTGTCCCTTCTCATGCAATTTAAGATCAAATTCTTCATTCCCTTTGGCGACTATGAGTCTTCCCCAGAGCCGCCTTTACACCACATCTCTACAGACCATTGCTTCCACCAACTAGATCAAAAGGATTATAGCCAGATGTGAACATAACTTTCTTACATTTACAATCCACTTCAGGTAACCTTAAATCCCAAAACTCCTCTCTTAATACATCAGTTAGAAGGTGATCATACTTATGCTTCTTTAATCCTTGAGCAGAATCATATTAATCAATATGCATGGATTATAAAGGGAGGAAGCATCACTCTGGACTACTACTAGACTGAAATTCAGCATTGAACCAACTCCCAAACCCATCTCTCCAGAGGATTAGAATACTCTGCCCACGAAAGTCAAACACCACCCCACACATGTAAGACCAAGAATTTGCGATACAATTAGCCATCCCTAGACATAAACGTAATACATGCCTCATACCTTCTCTTGCAAAATGTGGCTAAGCAATCCCAGGAATTGGATACAATTGATGAGAGAAGAATATAAGGTCTTCTTGCTAATGTGCTAAGCCAAGATACCATAAGGTTATCAATTCCTCAAGAGAAAAAAGGGTCGGGCAAGTTTTAGATACATGCAAAAATAGGTCACGCTTTGAAGAATCGAAGGATATTGTCATAAGTGATTAGAAAACCAAATCCTTCCCATCCAAGAAATTGGAAGATAACGCATAACAGGAGTTGGGTGTTTGGGAGAACCTTGATGCTCATATACCTGTATCAGGAATAGAAACATCCTTCATGACACCAGTGAATCTGCTCAACTTCATCGCCACCCTTTTTGCAAATTAAATGTTGCAATATGGGTGTGGGACTTCATAGGTGCAAAACCAAAAGGGAACCCATCTAAACTTATGTTCATTGATGGCTTTATCAGACTCCAAGCTTTGAATTGCAAAGAAAGAGTTGTTGACGACCCATGGTTCGTGACACAAGAGCTACATGCATGACCATTAGTGATAAGTGAGGATTTTATTGTATTTGTGTGCTTTAATTGTATATTAATTTATGATATAATGTTACAAGTCCCCCCCCCCCCCCCTTAAGTTCTATTTTATGTTAATATGGAGAACTTCCTTACACATGGTTTTGTGCTTTTAGTGAGAAAAAAAATACTCATAGAAAGGTCTGGGAATGTGTGGCGAGAGCTTAAGAACCAAAACAAGACCAAATGGGAGTCAAACAACCCTTTGGTGTATTTTTGGGCTGGTCCGGATATGTGTCCGAACATACATGTTCAGATCAACCTAGTATGCAACTTACTGAACAATTTAAGGTGTGATACGGGTTTATATGTTTGGGAACATACCCAGAGCAGAAAGATAAACCAACCAGATGTGGCGGATACATGAGACGGCCAAAAGAAAAAGGAATTCAGATTTTTTAGAATAAAAAAGCTACATACACATAAGCTGCACTTGAGGAGAACATTTAAAGATAATTAATCATGGAATCATGATTAAACATTCACGGAATAACAAAGCATTGACTACATATCATGTGAAGCATATAAATGGCAATGAATGTGTAACACCCCACTCGTAATCACGTAATAATCACTCATGTAGCATTAATTAACAACGTCTCACAACGGAAGTCACACAGTAATAATCTCACTCGGGTGTCACATGCCATTACTCGCCCATACTAGTAAAGAAGCAGAAATAAATTAAATAAGAAATGACACTGGAAATATATACATGTTTGTAGTGATAATGAGATACTAACCTATACATCAATCTAAACCAAAGATAACTGTAACGACAAGTGAGCGTCTAGGTATTCCCAAATGTATACAACGTTGTTAACACATTAACTATTATTCATCCTAATACAATGCGAAGACTCGTGCGGTAAATGAATTCCTTACTACCCGGGTCCCGCTCTTCGGCTTCAACGGGAGCCATCACCTGCACATATGCCATAAAGGCTCAGCGATAAACGTTGAGTATGCCAGGCCTGGACCCTATTGGTCACTTAATAGTCATGGTCGCCATTATTAAGTTTGTTACATGCTTTACCGGTGTACAGGTATAGAAAGCAGTAAACACATGAATGACGGTAATATAAACAGTTAATACAGGCACTACAAATCACACACCACAGTATATACACAAAACATTCAGTCACAACAACGATAAACATATAGCCGTTAGTAACAGTCTTTCATACAAACTTCACATACGCCCCCCCCCCCCCCACATAACTTACACATTTTTTGTTAGCACTGTCGGGAGTCAAGTTAGGACATCCCGAAATAACTCACATGGACGGTGGTCCTCATTGCCCAGATGATCTGAAGATCCGGGGCTCTCATTCTCTTTGCCTGTTAAAAGCGTCCATATTTCCCTATTTAAAGGCGTTCACATATTCACTTTGCCTGACGATCTATCTAGGCTCGATCAGGTTTTAACTAGAGTAAACCTGATCCGGGTATTAACTCAAGAGATCTCTACGCGCGACCAGTAGCCAATGACTAACTGGATTAAGGTAAACCATCACACTCATCCACACTCATTCCCACTCATTCACACTCCATCGTTAGACTTAGTTAGTCAGTTACCCAAATACAGTTTTAGGTATGGAGAAATCACATTTTACTTGGCTGCCCTGTGGGTCTTACGCATGCCTAGAAGTAATCTAGGTTATATTCTATTCGAGTCAAAGCTCTAGAGATCGACGATGTCGTATCTCGTCCCTAAGTAATTTACATAATTATATTACTTAGAGTATTATGTCAAGTAACAGCAGTCACACACACATTGCTCGTATATGTAGATTTATATAAGTCGATCTATAGTCGACGTAGTATTAGTCCCGAGGGACGTTCGCGCATATTAAATAATGCGGGAAAATAAACAATTAACATCACATAACATACTCACACCATACATACACACACATACATACATACACACACGTTATTCAACACACATATGTGAGCCCGAGAAAGCCCTCAGAACATCTCAGATCAGACCTCTTACATACCGTTCACCAAAGACCTAGGTTGCGCAGTAGACCACTAGCTCGTCGAGCGCCGTCGTCGGTGATACGATCTAGATATCAAACACACTATAAGTCAATCCACATGACTTACTTAAGCTCGGTAAATCGAACAACACAAGTAATCCCGACATTACATCCCCGGATTTCAACTGTTATTTGTTAAGGTATTGTTATACGAACTCGTCAGTCGTAATACGTATTAATTACCAACGCCCGGATTTATTTTAAATGTGTCGTTATAAAGACGCCTTAGTTATAACGTATTCAATATTAGGATTTACTCCTTACATTTTACGAGTATACGAATATATATATTCACGTTTATACGTATGTATTAATTTAACCTTTCCGTTAGGTATACGAGTATACATTTATAATACATAGTTACATGTATTCATGCAACGTTAATTCGCATCGCATTTAATGCTCATGCACTATTGTTTTATGGCATTATTAATTTAACCATTTATTATACCATATATTATACATCTCATTATTCATCTTAATAAGCTATGTTTTAATTTTGTAATTGCATGACTTATAGTATATTTATTTATACTAATGTCATCACACTTGTCATTTATCATTTCATGACATTAAAACCATATTGTATATACTTAAATATACTCTCGGTTTACATATATATTTATATATGTTTTTTTATTTGATTTAATCATATTATATATAGTTGCATGCATCCATGCACCATATTATATAGTTCCAACTATACCATATACTTAATGTGTATATAATTTTAATATATGCTTGCGCATTTATATATACACTCATATACATTTATATTTCATGAAGCACTCTTATATCATATGTCATATTTTTTATCATCTTAATGTAAGATGATTATTTTGATTTGTTGCATTATATTATGCAATTTATATTAAGAGCTTATCTTAATATTATGTAACATTTCATGACATGTCTTATAACTTCCTAATATTTATTTAATTCTAACCTTAGTTTATAATTTCCATTTCTCATTAATTGTCACATTATTTCATGTGAATATTATTAATGATAATTGTTTCATTTAATCACATTAATACTATATAATATCTATAGTATTTATAACATTGTAAACTATAGCTTATAAATTCATTTCTTGAATGTTATATATGCCGTTTTAGTATATGGTTTAATGAACTATGTTTGACCACATAAAATCATACAATGTTGCACTTATATCTTATACCATATAGTATGGTATTTTTATATCTCATTTAACATTATAGTATATAGTTTTTAAAACCATATTTAATTGGCCGAAAGGCCCTTATATTATATACTTATTATTCACCACTTCCCATAGTTTCTATTTATTACTAATAACAACACATTTTATACCATGTTATAAATTCATCTTTTATAACATTAAAACTTTATAACATATTATAACCTATAGTTTTACTTCAACTATAAACATATACATTTTTCCGAAATGGGCACATATATCATAAATCTCATTTCTCTCCATATTTTATACTTTTCAATTATTACAATTACCACCCATATTTTATAACATACCATATTCATCATATACTATAACATTTAAACCTTAGTAAGTATAATATATAGTTTTTAAAATTTCGAAATCAATGAACAGACCTTGGGTCTGTTTTGAATTTTATTTCCAACACACTTATTTTCTTATAATCACAAATTGCCACATATTTACATAATGTTATATATACTTTACATTATAACATTTTATTCCATTAATTCATTATAACATATGGTTTACACATATATAATTTTGTTTATTACCGAACAACCCCATCTGTTTTGGTTATTTTTTCCAGCACATTATATTTTCTTATTTACAATATTTCCACACATATTATATAGTTACATATAGGTTATATTATATGGTTTTTATGTTTATAATCTTGTATAACCTATAGTTTGTGTTATATTAATTCCGAACAGACCCCCACTTATTTTCAACTCCTTCTTCAGCCCCAATATTTTTCCCTTATTTACCTATTGACCACACTTTATATAATATACTTTCTATATCTCACACAAACTATATATTATACACTCTTATCAATATAGTCATTTATATAACTCCAAAAATTCCCAAACTTTATACTTAGGATATGAACTTTTATATTAACACATCCTAACCCCTTATTTTCGGTAATTACCTTTTCTACCCCATTATTTTATAAATTCAACATTTAACTTATAATGTTACTATAAGTTCATAGATTAATTACTTATGTTATAAATTTGGTCAAGGCCTTTAACTTGGTCAATGTTGACCTATAATATACCGGTTTAACCACAAATTCTTATTCATTTACGGTTTTGACCCAATATTTCCAGAAATTACATTTTGACCCCAATTTTTTTGCAAACTTTATAAAATTCATTTTAATAGTTTTTAATACATGGTTTTCGGCTATACTACATAGTTAGCCCCTAAATTTATTTAAATTACCAATCAACCCACATTGTTTTCGGTAACATTTATTTAATTCTAAACTTTGTTTTAAACTTAGTAAAACATAAAGGTAAATAGCCTAAAATACATGGTTTGTTACACACCTTTAATATATAACATAAATTACTTATAAATCTCATAAAAGACATTATAGCTTACGGTTTTGGTTTCTACTTGTAACAATATTTTATAAATTATGTTTTTAATCATTTATTAATTTCTATGACATTTTATGTCACATAAACATTAGGTTAACTTACTAAAAATGTTATACCACACTTTATTACATAGTTTGGTCATATAATTTTTATAAACCCTCGGTTTGCTCCATTCACAACCCAAAAATCTTATAAACTATATTTAACCTTTAAATCGTTTTCATGGCATTATAAGCCACTTACAAGCTAAACAAGCTAGCCACATAATGTATAGTATTTAATACATAATTTAGTCCTTACACCATCTCTTCCCCACGGCTAATATTACATATATATATATATATATTACCAATGATATGAAAACTTTATAATATACTAGTTAGTATACTCACTTGATCAACAGTACATAATTCAGCCAAGCCCACTCCAAGCTCACGCTACACATTACATATACTTATGGTTAGTTTTTTTTAAAAACATCACACACCCATATACACTTAATTAGCATATGGTTAAGATAGTAATTTAGCTTACTTGCTAGATTTATACACACACTAGGCTTCCACAAATTTTGCAGAATTTTTCCCAACTCCAACGCCATGCGGCAGTTTATATATGCAAAGAAAAAATAGGCATTAGTCCAATGAAATTAGTAGTTAGTTTAGGTATTTTACTAGCTTAGGTTAAGCATAGTTTTACCTTAAAGTTGGAGGCCATTAAAGGCTACTCTCGCCTGAATAAATGGAGCCAAACAAAGGTGTTAAAACACCATACAAAGAAAGGAGTAAAACCTGTATTAACAAGGTAGAAAAGGGCTTGGATTAACTTGCTGAAATTTCAAAATTAGCATGTTTGGTCATGAATCTTGTTAGGCCTTAAGTGTATTGATACATGGACTGAAAGAAATATAAAGGGCATGGAAATGAGCTTGAAATGGAAATGAGGAAATCAGAACCAGAAGTAAGGAGGAGAAAACTAGCATTTTTAATGCACATTCTTACCATGGAAGAACTAGAACAGTTAAGCTCCCTCCTTCCTTCTTTGTTTCCAGCCGTGACAAGCCCTTAGTTCAGCAGCTAACCCACACTAAAATGGATGGATGGAAATGAGATTTAGTGAGTTAAATGAAGAGCGAAAGAAGAAAGGAAAAAAATGAGCATACCCTTGTCATGAGAGCTTACTAGAGCATGAGGTATCACCCATGGAAGTTGGCAACTGCTGCTGGTTTTGGATGTGGTAAAGAGAGGGTTTGGGGGGCTGCTTACGGCTGGGAGAAAGAGGTAATGAGAAAAGAAAGGAATTTTAGTTTATACGGGGAATGAGTCATATTTAGTCACTAGTTCAAGCATGACTCATCCTAGATATTTTAGGAGCTTTATTAAGCATGGGGAAAGCTCTAAGAGCTGGCGGAAGTGCAGAATTAATGTGAGGGAGTGTTTGTTTGGCTTAGATAAACATTAAGTGTTGGCATGTAATAAAGCTCATCTTTTAGGTACCGTATTTGATGACTCTTTAGTAGATATTTTAAGCTTTCTAGTGGATAAGTATGACACATCAAGCAGGCGGAAATAATATAGTCAAGGTGGGAAAGTAGGGTTGATTAGTTAATTTTGTAAAGTAATAAGAATGTTACTTTAACAAAAGTAACTTGGTGAGTCATTATATACATATGTGTGTGGCCGGCAATTTGATGAGAAAAAGGCCTTAAGTTGGCGGCGAAGAATAGCCAAGGTCAAAGAATTAACATTGACCATGAATTTAATTAAGTACCTAAATGTTATAAAAGTACTATTCACAATCAAGGCAATATTTTTTGATTTTTTTGAAAAAACTTTGAATTATACACTCTAATGTGGTAAATTATGTCACATTAGTATATTTAAGGGTATTCAAGACCCTAAAGTCAACACAACTCATTTTGAAGACAATCTCACAAAAATGTGCTTTAAGAAAGCTTAGTGCACATTTTGTGTTAAAGCTTGTTTTTGACCTTGGTTTTCTTGGTAATTAATTAATTACATCCATTACATGATTAATAATCTTAGGAATTTTATTTGGAATCAAACGGAGGTCACATGACCTTTAAAGCTTGTTTAGAGCACATTTTGCTCTAAGTGACTTTTAAGCATGTTAATGCTGGTTCTTGATGTGGAGTGTTGTCCAATAATTTTAGTACATTCATTTATGAGTTATAATGCTTAGGAAAAAAATTTAGGTCCTAAGGAGTTCATTTAGGTATATATTTACCCTAAATGGTCAAAGGGTGCAATATTTGCTTTATGTTGACCACTATTGTTTTTAAATTGATTTTAAGGCATGTTTAGGCCTTAATTTAATTGATTAAATGTTTAATCAATGTTTAATTAATTAGGGTATTTCAGAATGGATCAATCATCTGGACCTATTTTTTAGAGAGAGCACACCGCATTTTGGAATCAATTTTACACATACGAACAAACCACATCTTTGACCTAGAGACGAGAGGGCAGCCGCACAGAGAATAGAGGATAAACAACAGCAATCAAGAAGAGCATCAGAAGCAAAGAACTAGGATCATGTGGGAGCTTGAAAGTTTTAGGATAATTCATGATTTATAGAGGTTTGATATTTGTGAAGGTTGGAATCTTGTGGAGCTTGAAAGTGTTTAATGTATTAGAAGGTTTATGAGATATTTGAATTCTCTTGAGATGCTAGAGTTTGTGAGATGCTCGGTCTATGATACATTCAAAATCTTGAAATGACAGAGTTTGTGAGACGCTCGGGTGTTTGAGACATTCAAAATCCTGGAATTTTTTCATTGTTTGGAGTAATTTGAGAATGGTCAAGGCTTTAAAAGCTCATGAAATGTATTATTTGATGATTATAGAATTTTTTATGAGTTTCGAGGTTTTCAAGGAAGGTTTGTGTGTGAGAGGTATGTAAAAACGTTGAAATATGTGAGACGTTGGAGTCAGTTAGACCTTGTAAGATGTGCGGATCTGTGAGATGTCTGAGTTTATGAGACATTCGATCTGTGAGATAATTCAGATGTCTAGACGGGATGAGAATTTGAGATGTTTTAGGTTTTGAAAACGATGAAGTATGTGAGACGGTCAGGTTTGTGAGACATTTGAGATGTTGGAATGGTGGGAATTTTGATTTGTTGGAGCCTTTCATTGTTTGAAACACATTGAACATACTTGTGAATTTGAGAGCTTATGAAATGTTTGAAGATTTGAGCATCTTAATGTGTTTAGATTTTTAGCATGAGTTCATGAGTTAAAGGCACGTATGGATTAATATTGGAAAAAGACTAAACAATGGTCAAAATTGAATGAATTGAGTATTGAACTAACCAAGTTTTAAATGAATTGAATATGGAATTAATTAACTTTGAAGTTAAACTCATAATGGAACAAATTGAATTCGATTAGGATTTTCTTTTTGGAAGTTTTTTAATGATCTGAAAATAATGGTTCTATTAATGAATTATGATTGGTTTGACTTTCTTTTTGGGCTTCAGGGATGTGTTTTAGGGGAAAGACCTCCAATAAGTAAGGACCATGACTCACTTTCAGCGAATGGGGCTTCTCGAAATGGTACCGGTGGGCTGGTTTCTAGGGCCACCTGTCCTTGACCGGTTGAGCTAGCCATGAGCTGGGCTTGAATTGGAGTTGAAATCAAATTTGGGTTGTAGGTTATATCAGCCCAACCCAACCTAGAAGAATGAAAGACAATAAGACATATACATTGAATAGCACATGCACGATTTTTATATCCTAATGAGGTTCTAAAGATTACAAAATAAGGCGATATTATAAAGCATATAAAAAAAAAAAAACTAAGCCAAAGATTACACAAGATGACCAAACTAAGCATAAACTTTTCATTAATAAGAATATCTACTGTACACCCAGGATTTTACCTCTTTATAAAGTACGAATCGACACGAGTACAATGCCGCAAACGGGGACTAAAACACATGTCAAACGAGTCTTAAAACTGAAAATAAAGAGGTTTCCGGACTTGTGTCCGAACCTGGATGTTCAGACGCAGTCCGCGACCAAATCCAAAGGTGTCCGACATACGTTCAACCTTACAATCCGGACGTATGTCAAACCCGTTTGAAGAAGTGTCCGGACTTCCATCCGACCTTGGAAGTCCGGACGAGTTTTGAATTGAAAACCATAGAGTGTCCGACATACGTCCAGACGTCGAAGTTTGGACAGCTGTCGAACCCCAACCCAGACTTGTCCTCGCACTCTGTCCGGACAACACTAAACAGCAGAAATAAAGAACATTCAGGGCCTGTCCGAACATACAAGTTCAGACGCATGTCCGGACAAAGCCAAAATTTGGAAACTTGATTAAATCATTCCCCTTTATAAACACACATTGAGATCACAACAACACATTATGTTAGTGTTCATAAACCAATAACTTTTGTCATAATCAAGATTGTTGTAAAACAATAACAACGGAATAAAAATGAATCCGAGGTATACCGCCACACTCATCCACATGAGTGCTCAGTCTAATCCTCCTCTTCAAACATAAAAACTTTCTGAAATAGGAATCCAAAATAATGTAGATTAAACAACGTCAACTCAACATAATACATCTATCTGTATTATCTATGTGGCGACGCAATCCCAACCCCAAAGTCTTAGCCATCATACTTGCGATCAGAAAACACACTAACACACAAGGAACCCGCACAAATAAAAAAATTGAGTAAACCTCTGCCTCATAATGTAAAATACATTTTGGAAATCTTTTGAGCAATTACACAGACAAGCATAACTAACACACCACCTTTCCAAACCATTTTCCCGCAATCACCAATCGGGGGAGCTTTCACAGGGAACCACTCACTTTTATACACGGACGGACACCCAATACGGGGCCGCAATAATAATACCTACTCACTCTAAGTCCTTAAGTGTGCACACCCCCACCAGCCTCTGACTAAATGAAGTAGATCATAAAGTTTAACTACGTTTCACTGTTCACAGCGCAAATAAATATACACGGGGTACAAAGTACCAACAATTTACACAGAGTGCCAAAGGTACCAACAAATTTACACGGAGTACCAACCGGTACCAATAATGTAATCTTTCCAGTGAAAGTCTCCCAATCGGTAACCAACTCCTTAAGATTATAAAACCATAAATCCTTCAGTTCACAATAGCTCGGGGGATTAATTCCTGACAAAACCTTAAGATTGTAAATCCATAAATCTTCAATTCATATTAGCTCAGAGGAATAACTCCCAAATCGCAAATTCCCAAATAGGGTTCAGAACCACCAGTAAATCACCATAATCCACGTAGGCAATAAAATATGAGCACAGTAGTATACCTGGAGTCTATGTCCAACCAAGAAGAGATAATCACCCACAACAATAGCATTCACCATTAACGAACTCGAGATCTAAACGTTAATATACACACTTTCAAACAATCCACCAACAAAATGTAATCCAATCATAACCTTGTAAACCCCAACTAATATAATTACACTTACCCTTCGACATAACCGAAGGCAGCATCGATGGAGGAAGAGATGTAAAGTGGAAGGAGAAGAAAGTTAAGGAGCATGAAGAGATGATGGGAGGCGCCAGTTAGGAGAAGGAAGAGATGTGAAAAAAATAATGAGGAAGGGGAAAAGAGAGGAAATAAATTAGGTTAATCCTCTTGCCCCAATTATTAACATGATTCTCACAAGCAATTAAATTACCTACCACCATTATTTCAATATCCTCTCATTTTCTAAGGCTACGGTTCAAAATATATAAAATATAATTATAGCTCATCTTTATATATATTTCTCATAATTAAGAAAACGTTATTTAGAATTATTCCCAAATATCAACCAAAATTGTAAAACTATAACCAATTCTATAAAATAAAATAATTATAAATAAATTTGTATAATATTCCTAGTTCAAATTTTAAGAGGGGTATAATGTTATGCCCCAGATGTTTTGGTTTTCTTTTCGATTTGCAAAGGGAGGTTCATAACACATTAATCTTATGATAGTTCATTCATGATATTATTCCGATCTTTGTATTCATTTTGAGGAGGGAGGATTACATCGTCCTTTTTCCTTTTGTTATTATTTATTAGTAAGAGAGGGATCATTATTATTAACTAATTTCCTTTTCCTTTTGTTATTTATTTATTAATTAGTAAAAGGATTTCTATTTTACTCATTTATTTCCCTCTCTTTCCCTGACATTCTCCCCGACAGTTTTATCGTACTTTCCTCTCCCTTTGCGCTCTTCATTCTCCCCTCAACTTCCTTCACTCTCCTTTGATTCCTTGTTGATTGATCGTTCGTTCTGGTCATGGGAATTCCGGTCTTCAAGTTGTCATTCTTCAGGTTTGTAGGTTGAGGTTCGTCCGTATATATTCTAGTCAGTTTCTTTCCCCTTTCCTGATGTTGCTTTTGATTTTGGAATGGTTCAGTTCTTCGATCGTTGTGTCGAGTGGATATTCGAGGAGTGAACGTTGTGGAGTTTGTGGAGATTTGCTTTGCTTCGGATGTGAGGTAGGTGGTGGATGGATTCGGTTGTGTGTGTTCGCCCACGGGGAATTCCAGTTTTTGTATGTTTTCTTATATGTTTATTTGATTTTCTGATTGTGACGATTTTGGTTTGTTTGGTTTGCGTTTTGATCTGTTAAAATCTTGTGGTAATGTGTTTTCGATTTGCTACTTTGCTATGATAAGTTATGTATAAATTGTGGAAGATTTTTGCCACTGTGTGTTCTGTTCGTTCACACTAGTTTTCTGCAGTTTATGCAGCGTCCAGATGTGGCTTCGGACGTTATGGTTCTGCGCTGTTTTGTGTTGTGTCCGGACGAAAGTCCGGACATGTAAGTCCAGACTTGAAGCGAGGACGAGTTCTGGGTTAAATTTCAGACTTTGTCCAGACTTGTAAGCCCGGACACCAGTCCGGACACCCTCGTAAGTTTTTTTTCTTGGACTTTGTCCGAACATGTAAGTTCGGGCAAATGTCCGGACGTCTGTTGATTTCTTCCCTCGGCGTGTGTTGGACATGCAAGGTCGAACGTATGTCCGGACACGTGTCTATTTTTGCGTAACTTTTGCGTCTGAGCTCCGTTTTGATCGTCGTTTGTGGCGTTGTGTTCCTCTCACGTGCCACATCTGTTTGATATGTTTGGCATACATATATGAATTTTTTCTTGTAAGTCTATGTTAAGATTCTGATCTTTGATTTGCCCTGAAAGCGTGTTTGGGCTTCTACGTTGATTTAGCTTTCGTATCTACTAGTCGGTATACGACTTCTGTTTTGATAAGGACTTTCAATCTGTTTGATCAGATTCTGTCTCCTGATCTATTCGGTTAAAGGCTTCGCTGCTCTGTTTTGCAAAGTTGCGGTTTTGGGGACCTAGATGTTTAGCTTTTAAGCCTTGGATAGTTGGGTCGGGCTGTCCCGTAGCATGCTGTGCGGGAATTCCTTCTATTTTACCTCCTCGGGTTCCCTTATGTTCTGTCTCTCAGGGTCCCTTGGATATTTAGTGACCAACGGGTCCATAGTTGTCTCTACAACTTCTGTGTGGAATCTTCGGATCCATAGGGCCATAGCGTTACCCTTCTGATGTGTCAGCTGGTGTCTAGGGTCCCACCTCTGTTTTGATAAGTGTTATGCTCTGAGCTTCTCTGCCTATTGTCTGCTCTATTCTGGTTAAGACTTCTGTTCAGTTTGCTCAACTTCTGTCTCTCGTATGATTTGACAAACTTCTATTTCTGTTTCTGATCTACTTCTCTTCTGATTTGACAAAGCTTCGCAATTTGTCTTTTTTCTGCTTCGACCTCTGATCTTTTTTTTTGTTAAGCTTATGTATATGTACGAATATGTTCAGTATAATTGTGTTGAGCATGCACAACTGATGATGTCTGCTGCTTACTGAGCTGTGGTTTGCTCACCCCTATTATATTAACATTTTGCTGGTTTAAGCTTCCTTGGAGTTTGGCTTTTGCTTTTAGGTTGGCTTTTGACTTTGTATTTGTACTATGGCTTGAGGCCCCTTCAGTAGTTTGTGTTGGTTATGTAATTTGATTTGGCTTCTGCTCTGTATTTGTAAACGCTTAAGCTTTGTAATCATCGTTTCAGTTAATAAAAGTGTATTTTGCATCTGGTTTGGGATTCGTGAGAGTAGCCTTGCGTGCCTTAGGTAGTAAGCACTAGGTGTGTAACGACTTCTCAACCAAGGTGGTTTTGGGGTCGTTACAGTTACAACGAGATAGACACATAATTTCAAACCCAACCAAATCATTATCTATCGAATCAAAGAGACAAGATCCTGCTCAAGCTCAGTGCTTTAAAACTAGTTTCAAAAAGCTTTTCTATTCACACCACAAATCGGTGACTAAATCAGAACCTAGTCTAGTGCTCTTTTGACATCAGAAATGAAGACGATTACGGACTGAGCAGGACACCAGTGACAAGAATGTGATAAGCCATATATAACCAAATATGAAACAGAACCTTAATCAAGAAGTAAATTCACATAAAGTATAACCAACAACACTGAACAAAGATTAAAAACCAGCAAGGAACAAGTACCAATTAATTAAAGGACCAAATTAAATCCATTGGTGGCTAGAAACTCAAACCGAACAGGAGCCAAACAATGCACGCTTCAAAGGCAAAAAAATGGTGTGGTGGACGCTGATTTCTTCAGATGGAGAGAGGCGTTTAGAGAGCACTCGAGGGAGAAGAGTTTTCAGATTCTTCGGAGAAATTCAAGGAAGTTGGAGAGAGAGGTGGAAATAGTGGCGCTTGAGAAGAGCGGAAGTGGAAGTGCTTCTCGAGTTTCGGACGTGAAAAACAAAATTTGGGAGAGAGACCGTGGAAGACGACAGAAGAAAGAAAGTAGTCACCATTCTTTATAGGATTTTGGGTTTTTTCTTTTTACTTTTTGAAGATGGAGAGCGGAGTATCTGGAAGAATGAGTTTTGTTAAGTCAAGATCCTTTAGTTTTGATGATAGCAAACCTTGTATTGTCTATATAATATGTTTGTCAAGCTTTATGATTCAGATAGATAGGCAAAATAGTGGCTTAGCATGCAAGGTTGCAAGCACACTCGATTCACGACATGTGCCCAACCAGTCTGGCACCTGTCTGGGAGAGTTCACGCTAGAACTTCTAGCACATACAACAAGTCAGACACCACACGAAGATATCTCTAATGCTTAAGAAGAAAATCAAAGACAAAAGACTGCAAAGGATCGACATATTCAGACAGACTCATATACCCACATAATCAACTAGCACACGACAAGAACACAACTAATTAATGTGCAAATGAACAAGATAAGTAAAGGGCTACTTATCAGAACAATTACATAGCCGTGATGAAGACTAAATGAGCATTAATGAGCATTTAATAAGCCAGACAGAATCAGGCAAGTGGGTACACAAGTGGTGCTCGACCAATCAAGAGGGTTGCAGCCGACGTGACCAACCATAAGGCGACACGTAGTCCAAATGCCTTCAGATCAAGTTGAAGACTCTCTGTAAGTCTAGTGTGGTTGTTATGTGAATAATAGAAGCTGTAGTCGACTCCTAGAGTCTAGGGACTTATAGGACGGTATACACCCTAACTAACCGTATATATACTTGCATTTATTTTGTATGCAAGGAAGCCTGTACAAGAGAGAAAAAGATAGATATTATCTGGGCAAGTGTGGATTAGACTTAAGAGTGTAAGGGCTAGAGAGTTAGTGAGCTGGTTAGGACTGGTATTGTGTGTCAACACTTTGTATTTGGTAGACTGATCAGACGGGGAGCGGGTGGGGAACCGTAGGCCGACTGTCAGGAGAGGGTAGAGGACTTTGGGATAAAGCCCTAAACTGTCCCGGAGTCCATGTGTGGGGCGAGGGAGATTGAGTGAATTTCTTGTGTGTAAATTCTCAATCTAAATGGAGTTTCCAGTTTAAGTTTATCTTGTGTCTTTTCCTAACTATCAAAGTTTCATTAAAGTCCACGATACGTCTACGATAAGTCGGGGACGCGTCAGGAACGCTTGCTAGTTTCAAGTTTGATTTGTTGTCATAAGAGTTTGAATAATTTTGAAGCTCATCAGGAAGTGATGGCTCTGATGAGGATAAGTGAGAGTGGTCATTTTTTTGTTTTCGGAATGTAGGGAGGATTGAAGAAGAAGGGTAAACACTAGCTGTGGGTTTTTGATCGAGGAGGAATGTCAGCTACCATATGTAGTCTCTATGTCTTTTATTATGTTGATGAAGATGCTCAGCGAGAAAAAAGTTCAGGAGTGTGAATGGGATATGTTCATTGAGAACGAAGAGAAGGGTGACGACTGATAGTGTAACACCCTCAAAACCGGCCTAAGAGTTAGGGGCATTACACGTCGCGTATTACTACCTAATAACGCAAGACTCTAAATCTAACAATCACATTAAGGCCCAAAACCACGCTTTCATAAACAGCATAAACCAGAGTATTCTAATACAACAGAAGTTAACACAAACTCCCAAATACATGTCCAAATCAGAAACAGAGGTCAAAACAGTGTAAGGCCAGAAGGCTACAACATCATAAACGAATAGTTTGAACAGACAAATGAGCTAAACACTACGGCTCCAGAAAACTTAGATGATCCTCGCTGATCATCTGCAAAAACAGTAAGAGTAGGGGGAGAGCATACAACTATGCCCAGTAAGCAGTGACCGTCATCAGTGAGGTCGCTCAAAACAATTGAAGCCAGAAGAAGGAGAAGATAAACATTATATCCATAATTCCCAAACAGTCAGAAGCTTTCAGAATCAGAAACAGAATGGAACACAAGAGTTCCTGGTACAGAAACAATCAGAGTTCTTAAACAGAGAAGGGACAAGATACAATGCACACACTCAGAAGGGGTCGAAGACCCATAGATCATAACAGATGTCTCGACAACGCAGAAATGACTCTAAGAGCCAAAGGGTTCGTCAACCCCACAGAACAGAAAGGGAATGACCCACACTCAGAATGACGTCTACATGGTATACCACAGAATAGCTCGACCTAACCATTCACTGCTCAGAAGCAAAGTATAATGTCCCAAAACAGAAGGATTGCATAATCAGAGGCAAACTTGCATTTAAATATGCCAAAACACTCATAAATCAGTAGTACAGATCAAAAGGAATCCATCGCCGTAAACGACACTCAAATCGGAATTCAAACGAAGAAGTTACGCTGAAAACAGTAAGGTGTCCGAACTTGTGTCCTGACGTTGAAGTTCGGACACAAGTCAATTTGAAAAGGAAGGAAATTTCAGAGTGTCCGAACATCGAAGTTCGGACTGATGTTCGGACGTTTTACGAAAAAAGTTACGTGGTGAAGTCCGAGCTTCGAAGTCAGAAAACTGGGGTGTGTCCGAACATCAAAGTTCGGACCGAAGTTTGGACACGCCCTGAACTCGAAAATACAGAAGCGCAAAACACGCTGTCCGAACTTCAAAGTTAGGACAGAAGTTCGGACAACACAAAACTGCAATTTCCAGAAGACGAACAGAGCAGAAAAAATGCAAATCACCATCACCACTTGTCAAAACGGTACACACACCCAATCAGCCTTAAACACAGAGAGCCATGTGGTTTTTAGCCATTCAAAAATGCAGTCAAACAACCAACAACAATCAAATCTGCACACAAACAGATGGAAAAACCATGCAATATCCCCATGGTTGAACTTCCACACCGAATCAAGCAACCACCTACCTCAATTCGAAGTGCAGAGAAACTACTGAACGCAACAGCAGCAGCACCGAACAATCGCTCAACCAGACGGAACCAACAGCCACTGAATTCCCACAATTGACAATCCAAAATCAGAAACAAGGAAGAAACCTAGAACTTTGGAACTCAAAACTGCAACACTTTGCATCACAAACCTGAACCGAGAGTGCAGAAAGTCCAACACTTTGCAGAGCAACAGCCACACGCAGATCACGAACCCAAACGTAGAGCACAATCGCTGAATCCAACTACATTCAAGACTCAAAATCAGAAAGTGAGAGGGGAGAAAGCTGCCAACGAAATCCAGAATTCTGCAGAACAAACCTGATAACAAAGAGAGGGAAAACCAGCAACGAAGAACTCCAATCCAATCACAGCAGCAGAATTACAATTCTCAGTAGAGGAGGGAGAGAGAGAGAGGAAGAAAACGCTCGTTCAAACCACGATGAGAGACGCTCCTCACGAACTGCGTGCATAACAACGATCAGGAAAAGAAAAGAAATATGGAATTACTTTCCTTATAAATTAGATAATTAATTACCTTAATTAATTAATCGAATGACTTTCTTGTCCTTGGTAATTAAAATAATGCCGCTGACGTCCCAACTGATAGCAAAAGATTTAATCCAACTTAGAAACAACAATATAAATCGGACATAATATAATGTTGCAATTGTACGGGTTATAACATCACCTCCCCCTTAAAAGAATTTCGTCCTCGAAATTGACTCACCTTACTGCTCGAAAAGGGAGGGAAACTTGGCACACAGCTCTTCCTCGAGCTCCCAAGTCGCTTCACGTTCTGAATGATCAGACCACTGAACCTTAACCATAGGCAGGGTCTTACTACGAAGCCGACACACATCTAGCCAGAATGCGGGTAGGCACCGTCTCATAACTGAAGTCCTCTCTCAACTGAAGCTGACTATGGTCGATCACATGAGACGGATCATGCAAGTACTTCCTCAGCATCGAAACATGGAAAACTGTGGACAACAGACAAGGACGGAGGCAAAGCTAGACGATAAGCCGCAGGGCCAATCCTCTACAGAATCTCAAACGGTCCAACGAACCTTGGGCTAAGCTTCCCACGCTTCCCAAACCGGACAACTCCCCTGACTGGTGACACACGCAGGTAGACATGGTCACCAACATCAAACTCAAGCGGCCTGCGCCTCTGGTCTGCATAGCACATCTGTCTACTCTGAGCAACAAGCAGACGCTCTCGAATCATCCTGATCTTCTCTCTTCTCTACTGCACCCTGCACCAGCTCAGGTCCAACCAAGACCCTCTCCTTCAGGTCATCCCAACAGATGGGAGACCTGCACCTCCTACCATACAACGCTTCAAACGGAGCCATACTAATGCTCGCCTGAAAGCTGTTGTTGTAGGCAAACTCGATTAGAGTCACGTGCTGCTCCCAACTACCTCCGAAGTCTAGGACACATGCGTGAAGCATGTCCTCCAGGACCTGATTAGTCCTCTCTGTCTGGCCATCCGACTGAGGATGGTAGGTTGAACTGAAAGCTAGATTCGTACCCAGGGTCTTATGCAAACTGCGCCAGAATCTCGAAACAAAGCGCGGATCACGATCAGAAACTATAGTAGTAGGCACACCATGCAGCCTCACTATCTCATCGAGGTACAAACGAGCCAAACGCTCCAAACTGAAAGTCTTCTTTACAGGTAAGAAGTGGGCAGACTTCGTCAGTCGATCAACTATTACCCATACAGCGTCACACAGCCTGAAGGAGTCCTAGGTAACCCCATGATAAAGTCCATCCCCACACTCTCCCACTTCCACTCGGGAATGGGAAGAGGCTGAAGCAAACTCGCTGGCCTCTGGTGCTCAGCCTTCACTGCTGGCAGGTCTGTCACTTCGAAACGAACTCAGAGATGTCACGCTTCATCCCAGACCACCAGAATGACTCCCTGAGATCCCGGTACATCTTCACCCCTCCAGGGTGAAATGAGTATGGAGCTTCATGTGCCTCCTGAAGGATCTCCCTGCGTAGAACTGCATCAGCCGGCACACACACTGGACCTCTGAAACGCAGACAACCATCGCTGGAGATACTGAAGTCTAAAATCTGCAGACAGCCCCTCTCTGATTCGGCTCAACGCTGAATCTGACTCCTGACCAACTCTGATCCTGTCAACCAACGAAGACTGAACCTGAAGCGCTGCTATCATACTGGCACTAGCTGATCTGACTACCCAAACGCCCATACGCTGAAGCTCTAAGGTGGACCTCTGAACTCCTGACAAGGCACAAGCTACACCCAGAGCACCTCTCCGACTCAATGCATCTGCCACAACGTTGCTCTACCAGGGTGGTAGAGGATCTCCAAGTCGTAGTCGTGAAGTAGCTCCAACCACCTCCTCTGTCTCAAGTTCAGCTCCTTCTAAGTGAACAGATACTTGAGACTCTTGTGGTCAGTGTAAACCTTACACGACGCTCCATACAGATAATGCCTCCAAATCTTCGGCGCGAAAACCACAGCTGCCAACTCCAGATCGTGGGTAGGGTAGTTCTTCTCATAGGGCTTCAGCTGCCGAGAGCCATAAGCCACTACCTTACCCTGCTGCATCAAGACACATCCAAGTCCCTTATGGACGCATCACAAAAGACCTCGAAGCCCTCGGTCCCAGAAGGCAAAGTCAGAATTGGTGCGGTACTCAATCTCTTCTTAATGTCTTGAAAGCTCTGCTCGCAAGCCTCGCTCCACTCATACTTGATCTCCTTCCTCAGCAGACGGGTCAGCGGGGATACAATCTTAGAAAACTCCTCAACGAACTTCGTGTAATACCCAGCTAATCCAAGGAAGCTACGAATCTCAGTAACATTTGTGGGCCTCGCCCACTCCATCACACTCTAATCTTCTCGGGATCCACCGAGATACCGTCCTTCGAGACTACATGTCCCAAGAATACTATGCGATCTAGCCAGAAGTCACACTTCAGCTTAGCATACAGCTCACGATCCTTCGTCTGTAGGACTATCCTCAGATGCTCCTCATGCTCCTCTGCACTCTTGGAGTACACCAAGATATCATCTACGAAGACAACCACAAACTGATTCAGATAGGGTTTGAAAACCCGGTTCATCATATCCATAAAAATAGAGGGATCATTAGTCAAACCAAACGGCATAACTAAGAACTCGTAATGACCATAACGAGTCCTAAAAGTGGACTTAGGCACATCCTCGGCCTTAATCCTCAACTGATGGTAGCCTGAACGAAGATCAATCTTCTAGAACACTGTGACGCCCGCCAACTGGTCAAACAGGTCGTTAATACACGGAAGGGGATAGCGGTTCTTGATGGTCACCTTATTCAGCTCCCTATAATGGATGCATAACCTGAAGGTTCCATCCTTCTTCGTCACAAATAGCAATGGCGCTCCCCAAGGTGAAACGCTAGGGCGAATGAAGCCCTTATCTAGCAACTCTTGAAGCTGAACCTTCAGCTCCTTCAACTCTGCCGGACTCATACGGTAAGGGGCCCTAGAGATGGGCTGAGTCTCTGGCGCTAAGTCAATCGTGAACTCCACCTCCCTCACTGGTGGAAGTCCGTGCACGTCATCCTGGGAGACCTCAGGAAACTCTATGACAATCGGGATACTCTCCAAGCTAGATCCCTCACGCACCTCTGGCAGATAACACAAGAATCCCTGGCAGCCCTTCCTCAAAAAGTTGGCTGCCTGCATCGCCGACACCAACACAGGCGCACCTGGAACTACATTCCCAGAGAAAGCAAAGCGAGTCCTGTCTGGAAAATCAAATACCACTCTCATAGCTGCACAATCTATATGGGCATGGTGCTCTGCTAGCCAGTCCATGCCCAAGATCACATCAAACAGGCCATCCGCATCGGGATGAGGTCAGCATAAAATTGTCTTGTCCCTAAATGCTATGGGACAAGTCTTACACACAGAATTCAGCACACAAGGGGCAACCCCACCTAATGGACTATTCACACATAGGTCAACCTCACTAGGCATGGCAGTCAGTCCAAGGTTACCCAACAAATCAGAACAGATAAAGAAGCGTAGCTCCAGAGTCAAACAGGCAAAACACATCCTGAGAATGGATTTGGAGAATACCTGAGACGACGCGATCACCAGCTCGATCACGCTCTCCAGCCATAGCATAAACTCGGGCCTGAGTCCGAGGCTTCTTCTGGTCGGACCTCGCCCCTGAGTCTGAGCCGGTGCCTCTACCAGACGCCTGAGGGTACTGAGCAATCCTGTGCTTCATCGACCCGCACTTAAAGCAGGCACCAGTCTTCTTGTAGCACTCCCTACCAGGATGGGAGTGGCCACAAGACCCACACTTCGCCCCAGCTGACAAAGATGAAGAAGCTCCCCGGTGATCTCCATAAGACTTTTTCTTCTGAGGAGGAGCAACCTCCTTCTTCTGAGACTCTTCAGCACGTCTCTTCCCCTTGTGGTCCTTGCCAGCCTGCCTACCCTTGATGTCAGTCTCCACCAGCAGGGCGACATCTGCCACATCTCTGAAGGTCCGGTGACGAAGAGGTGTCACAGCGGACCTAATATCAGGTCTCAGCCCGCTCTCGAACTTACGGGCCTTCCTGTGCTCATCCGACTCAGGTGCATACTTCGAGAGAGTCACGAACTTCCTCACGTACTCCTCGACTAACATATCTCTCCCCTGACGTAACCGATTATACTCGTTGATCTTCTGGTCTTTGTAAACATCAGGGTAGAACTGCTTGTTGAACTCCAAGCAGAACTGCTCCCTGGTCCAAGGTGGGGATGCTTACCCATCACCATTCGCCACCACTCCTTCGCCTCCCCGAGGAACGTGGCGAAGTCCACCTTCTGATCATCCTCTGAACCCATCACTCTAAGCAGGTCCTCCACCTCAGTAATCCAGTGGCTCGTCTCCTGAGGGTCGCCACAGCCGTCGAAGGAAGGCGGCTTCAGCTTCATAAACTCCTGGAGGGCCCTGACTCGGCCTCCTCAGCATTCGCCCCAACTGGGCCTGCACCACCAGCTCCTCCACCAGCTCCCCCAGCAGCTGCAGCCACTGTCTGCATGAGCTGTGTCACAAACTGTTGCACTGCCTCTGCAGCATCTCCCTGAGGGGTCACTGGTGCTCTACAAGGAGGCATTATGAGACAAACAAATCCAACTCGTTAGAACTGACCCACTTCAAGAAGCTGTCACAACTGATCCTTACACAAGCAAACACACCCACATACACCAAAGAAAACCAAACCTGGCTCTGATACCACTAAATGTAACACCCCCAAAACCGGCCTAAGAGTTAGGGGCATTACACGCCGCGTATTACTACCTAATAATGCAATGCTCTAAATCTAACAATCGCATTAAGGCCCCAAACCACACTTTCATAAACAACATAAACTAGAGTATTCTAATACAACGGAAGTTAACACAAACTCCCAAATACATGTCCAAATCAGAAACAGAGGTCAAAACAGTGTAAGGCCCGAAGGCTACAACATCATAAACGAATAGTTTGAACAAACAAATGAGGTAAACACTACGGCTCCAAAACTTAGATGATCCTCGCTGATCAATCTGCAAAAACAGTAAGAGTAGGGGGTGAGCATACAACTATGCCCAGTAAGCAGTGACCGTCATCAGTGAGGTCGCTCAAAACAATTGAAGCCAGAAGAAGGAGAAGATAAACACTATATCCACAATTCCCAAACAGTCAGAAGCTTTCAGAATCAGAAACAGAATGGAACACAAGAGTTCCCTGTACAGAAACAATCAGAGTTCTTAACAGAGAAGGGACAAGATACAATGCACACACTCAGAAGGGGTCGAAGACCTATAGATCATAACAGATCTCTCGACAACGCAGAAATGACTCTAAAAAGCCAAAGGGTTCGTCAACCCCACAGAACAGAAAGGGAATGACCCACACTCAGAATGAAGTCTACATGGTATACCACAGAATAGCTCGACCCAGCCATTCACGGCTCAAAAACAAAGTATAATGTCCTAAAACAGAAGGATTGCATAATCAGAAGAAAACTTGCATTTAAATATGCCAAAACACTCATAAATCAGTAGTACAGATCAAAAGAATCCAACGCCGTAAATGACACTCAAATCAGAATTCAAACGAAGAAGTTACATTGAAAACAGTAAGGTGTCCGAACTTGTGTCTTGACGTTGAAGTTCGGACACAAGTCGATTTGAAAATAGAAGGAAATTTCAGAGTGTCCGAACATCGAAGTTCGGACTGATGTTCGGACGTTTTACGAAAAAAGTTACGTGGTGAAGTCCGAGCTTTGAAGTCAGAAAACTGGGGTGTGTCCGAACATCGAAGTTCAGACCGAAGTTCGGACACGCCCCGAACTCGAAAATACAGAAGCGCAAAACACGCTGTCCGAACTTCAAAGTTAGGACAGCGCGAAAACTGCAATTTCCAGAAGACAAACAAAGCAGAAAAAAATGCAAATCACCATCACCACTTTCAAAACGGTACACACACCAAATCAGCCTTAAACACAGAGAGCCATGGGGTTTTAGCCATTCAAAAATGCAGTCAAACAACCAACAACAATCAAAATCTGCACACAAAACAGATGAAAAAACCTTGCAATATCCCCATGGTTGAACTTCCACACCGAATCAAGCAACCACCTACCTCAATTCGAAGTGCAGAGAAACCACTGAACGCAACAGCAGCAGCACCGAACAATCGCTCAACCAGTCGGAACCAACAACCACTGAATTCCCACAATTGACAATCCAAAATCAGAAACAAGGAAGAAACCTAGAACTTTGGAACTCAAAACTGCAACACTCTGCATCACAAACCTGAACCGAGAGTGCAGAAAATCCAACTCTTCGCAGAGCACAGCCACACGCAGATCACGAACCCAAACGCAGAGCACAATCGCTGAATCCAACTACATTCAAGACTCAAATCAGAAACTGAGAGGGGAGAAAGCTGCCAACGAAATCCAGAATTCTGCAGAACAAACCTGATAACAAGAGAGGGAAACCCGGCAACGAAGAACTCCAATCCAATCGCAGTAGCGGAATTACAATTCTCAGCAGAGGAGGGAGAGAGAGAGGAAGAAACACTCGTTCAAACCACGATGAGAGACGCTCCTCACGAACTGACGTGCATAACAATGATCAGGAAAAGAAAAGAAATAAGGAATTCCTTTCCTTATAAATCAGATAATTAATTACCTTAATTAATTAATCGAATGACTTCCTTGTCCTTGTCAATTAAAACAATGCCGCTGACGTCCCAACTGATAGCAAAAGATTTAATCCAACTTAGAAACAACAATATAAACCGGACATAATATAATGTTGTAATTGTACGGGTTATAACAGATAGGACCGGGAGTGCTGACTGAGTTTGTCTGAGGTGTTAGATTCAAGCAAACTCGTTATGAGACAAATGATAGATGTGAAGGCTTTGAGGCACAATCTACAAGAATGGAAAACTTGTATTGAGAATTATATGATGAATTTACAACCTAGTCTTCTACTCTTGGGGTTAGACATAAAGACTCTATATAACTCCTACACTCAAGCACTCTAGATATAGATCAATACAACATATGGAGAGTTTGGATGCAATATCTCTATAAGCTAGATGAATCTATGCGAGCATAGAAATAACTTAGTCTTGAAAAAAATCTCTCAAAGTGAAAACTCTCTCTCAATGTGACTCTCTATAAATGTGTATGTGAAAGCCCCCAGAAGTGCAAATGACTTCTAACTGGTTAAATACTGATAAAATGGAAGTAACTGCTCCAATGAAGTGTAAACTGATGTTTCCACGACCTTCCACTAAGCATTGGGCGGGAATATCTTCAACTGTTGTGGGTTAACTCGTTTTGACTTAACTGTCACAGATTGACTCACTATGACATGCCATAACTGCAATCCACTTTATTGGTCGACCTTGAGAGTGATGGGTAGTTATTTCCTTAACTTCTTCACGTTTTAGGAAGGTTTGGATCAGCCACCACTTCATATTAATAAAGCTTGGCTCGTAGTAACCGTCAACTCCTCCATTACTTTTGAATTTATCTTCAGCGACAGTTACTCCCACGTCTGATGTGGACCAGGGTAGACGACTCAGTCTAACCGTTCTGTCTTTCGTTTTGCAACCGGACTCTGTATGCCAGACCTACTCGGTTTTTGCAGTGGGACTCGTTCTGGCTTTCTTCAACCATTGTCGCCTTGATTATGTCAAAAAACATAACTCCTTCATGCAGTGAGACTCTTTCTGTCATTTAGACTTACTTTGATGCCATTATCAACAAACCCTAGGGTTCCAACAACGACTACTGTTGCTTAGTAGGGTTTTTAATGAAGAGCTGTGTTTGGATGAGGGAAAAGGTTGGGTAAGGAATGACTCTTTGGGGCGATCTGGGCCAGAACCGACATGGCAACGAGTTGGGCGACGTTAAGAAGATTTTGCTGGCTCCGAAATAAAACAAAACAAAGTTGCTACTCACGGGACTCAAACCTAGGAACTCACACCAAAGGAGAATGCCTGAGAGGACGGACCATTGCTGGTTTCTTGGATATTTCACACAACAAATAATAAATATGTAGTTTGACAGATTTAAAATGAATAATCTCGGTAACAAACAATAACTAAAGATATGCCAAGTTAGGAACACAAGAATATGGGGTGTATCAAATAGAAAAAAATGGTGTTAAACTTGTATTTTGTATACGTTTCATTTTTTTCTGAAATACTTTAGTTTGTTGCTGTTTTTGTGTTTTTTTTTTTTCAAAAATCCAATTAAAGAAAAAGAATTTTCTCAAATGCACAGAAATTGGTTCGAAAATTTTGTAATAAATGATGGCTTTTTTTTTGGCATGCACATTGTGACATTTTGAGAAAGAAAGACGATGACCACTTTTATTTTATTTATTTTCTCAAAATTGCTTCATGGGGTGAGAATTTATGGTATCTACGGAACCCAACCACTTATGTTAATCAACAACCCAATAAACTAACCTACCTTCCTTGTATTAATTTGGGCGGAAGCCCAATAAAATGCTCTACTCTTGTTAAGTAAGGCGGCATCTCATTATAATCTCTCATTTGTAAACCCTAACTGACGAAAATCATGCTCTGCACCTCTTTTTTTTCACTTAGAAAACCTTAACACTCTTTCACTGTAAAACTCGCCACCTCTTTTTCTCTCAGCTCTTTCCCTCTTTCAATTCAAACCAGATGAAAACTTTATCTTTTTAAACCCTAAGAGCATAATTATCAACATATCTTAAGGTTCTAGAATTAAAAAAAATGTGTGGATACACAGGTGGATGAGAGAGAAAGAAGAACTTTAATTTTCGATTCTTCCGGAGGAACCCCTAAGTACCCATAAATGGGACCCACCAACTTTTCTTTTCTAATTACAATATTCCAAATGTAAATGGTTAAACCTTATATATTTCAAATCTTAATATTCTAAAAACTAATAATGATATAAATAAAATAAATATATCAAAAATTTTTAAAATGTCATTCTCTACAACATGAGATCCATATTGACTATGTTTTTAAATATATTTTAAGTAAATTAGTACTTATTACTTGTATTTTGGTGATATAAAAATGTAATACTAAAATATACTTAAAATTTATAATATGTGTGAATATATTCATTCCAAAATTTATAATACAATAACTAGAAAATTGAGTGGCATATAATAAAAAGAATTTACATTAATAATACAAAGGAATAAATTTTATTATATTTGTTTTTATCAAAATATAATAAACTTTAATCTTAAATAGTTTATTAAGTTAAGATTATTTTGTGTATTATTGAAAATAGTAGTGATAATAATAAAGGTTAATGTTTGTATTCTTAAACAATTAATATGTATAAAGTAAAATGACATAACAAATAGAGAGAGCAAGAATTAAAGAAGGGAAAATTACATCCCCCACCCATCAGGTTTAACCGAATTACAAAAACCACCCACGAGGTTTGGGTATTTAAATTACCCCCCATGAGTTTTGCCACGTTTGTCACCCGTCACCATTCTCTTCTGTCCGTTACTTATTTGTAATTGGTATCCACGTGGCCATATCTTATTGGAGATAGTGTTTGCTGACATGGCAAACATTTCTAACCCTAATTCCCCGTCATCTCTCTCTCTGTGCTACTCTTCTCTCTCTCTCTGTTCTACTCCTCGTCGCTGTGCGATTCCGGTTGTATCCCTAAATCCCTAATTCCCGTCTTCTTCTAATACACTCCTCTCTCTCTTCTAGTTCTCGCTGCTGCTCTACTCTCTACTCCAATTGCAATGGCGCTGTATCGAACGCTGCCCCCTTGCACTAGGGCTGCCTTTTAAGCTTGAAAGGCTGGGGCGAATCGAATCTGTACCCTAATTCTCGTCATCTTTGATCCACTCCTCTCTCTGTGCTCTACTCCTCGTCGCTGTGCTCTACTCCATCGCACTGGCGCTGTAGCGACGCTGCCCGCCTGCACTAGCGCTTTATCTTGAAAGGTTGTCTCTCTGTACCCCTTCTCTCTTGACGATTCTGACTCTGTGCCATTTTCGCTTTGCGGATTTGTGCCCTTTATGCTTTGTCGGAGATGGTTTTGCTCTGCTATCTGAAGCAACTGGCTTCTGTTGCCATGCTTCTTGCTCTCGTTTTCCCTGTGGAAAATGAAACACCTGCTTGTGTCACGGTGACACTCATTGTTGTATACACCTGCTGGGTTTTCACGGTCTTTGTAATACAGACGCTTATCTGGTAGTCTTGGATTTGTATTTCTTCTACACATGCCGCAGCCTACTGTATGTGTTCTGTCAACTATGAACCCTACACAATGATCTGTTGGTTGTCTTTGCACTATCTGTGTAATGTTAATGATGGAATATGATTTTAAACAGCCCCCCTTAGTGATTCCAGTGTACAATCTTGTATTGAATTGTGTAGTAGCGGTAACTGTTTCTAGCCAATTTGATAGTTGAAGCGATGTTGCATACCCTATGTTGCTCCTGTCCTTTTGGAAAGAAACTGTAATTGCTCCATGTTGATATGGATTACCTGGTATTGCTCTTAGCAGCTGTGATGATGGGGGCACCATTCCCAATCTGAGCTCATTATTGATTTTGTCTTCACTGGTTGATCTGTTGGTTGTCTTTGCACTATCTGTGTAATGTTAATGATGGAATATGATTTTAAACAGCCCCCCTTAGTGATTCCAGTGTACAATCTTGTATTGAATTGTGTATTAGCGGTAACTGTTTCTAGCCAATTTGATAGTTGAAGCGATGTTGCATACCCTATGTTGCTCCTGTCCTTTTGGAAAGAAACTGTAATTGCTCCACGTTGATATGTGATTACCTGGTATTTTCTCTTAGCAGCTGTGATGATGGGGGCACCATTCCCAATCTTAGCTCATTATTGATTTTGTCTTCACTGGTTGATCTGTTGGTTGTCTTTGCACTATCTGTGTAATGTTAATGATGGAATTTGATTTTAACACAGCCCCCTTAGTGATTCCAGTGTACAATCTTGTATTGAATTGTGTAGTAGCGGTAACTGTTTCTAGCCAATTTGATAGTTGAAGCGATGTTGCATACCCTATGTTGGCTCCTGTCCTTTTGGAAAGAAACTGTAATTGCTCCACGTTGATATGTGATTACTGGTATTGCTCTTAGCAGCTGTGATGATGGGGGCACCATTCCCAATCTGAGCTCATTATTGAATTTTGTCTTCACTGGTTGATCTGTTGGTTGTCTTTTCACTATCTGTGGTAATGTTTATGATGGAATATGATTTTAAACAGCCCCCTTAGTGATTCAGTGTACAATCTTGTATTGAATTGTGTATTAGCGGTAACTGTTTCTAGCCAATTTGATAGTTGAAGCGATGTTGCATACCCTATGTTGCTCCTGTCCTTTTGGAAAGAAACTGTAATGCTCCACGTTGATATGTGATTACCTGGTATTGCTCTTAGCAGCTGTGATGATGGGGGCACCATTCCCAATCTGAGCTCATTATTGATTTTGTCTTCACTGGTTTGATAAGTGGTGAGCATAGGCTATGACCCCCAATGTGTTGAGAATTGTGAAGTTAGCTGTGTTTCATGTGCTCATGTATTGCTGATAATTTGTAGTTGTTTCAGTATATGTCATCTTCAAACAACCGAAACAGTGAGAGCCGCTTTACATTCATTAATGTAAAGTGTCGCTGTAAGAAGAACGCCCGTCTGTTTGTCGCGGGACAATTGACAACCTCGGCAAGATGTTTTATAAATGTGATTGTGCTAACGGAATATTCAAGTGGTGGTATGAGGTGGAGCATAATAGGCATCTTCTGCGGCCTGAAATTTACAGTGGGGAAGTCACCTCAAATGACCCCAATGCTGATACAATAATTCAACGGCAAATGCGACTACTTATAGAAGAGCTGACGGAGTTGAAGACTCTTCGTGAGAGAGATAGAGTTGAGTTGAAGGCTGAAATTAATAAGCTAGTTACACTTTCTTATGTAATAGTTGCTGCCATTGTGCTGTTGTTTGAAATTAGTGTAGTTTAGTTTTAGTTAGTCAAGTTTTTATGTAATCTGTAATATGTAGTTTGGTTAGTGAACTCGAATCTGCTGCTAAGTCAAGTTTTTATGTAATCTGAAACATGTATTGTGTGTTATCTTTAATCAAACAGAGCACCAACTTATGTACTAATCTACTATAGCAGCAATTACATCCCTACTGTCGCATTGTTTCATCAGAATTTCCAAGCAGAAACCTGTTAAATAATCTCCTAAAAAAACTGCTGTCAACAGAGAATAAATCCAAGCAGAAACCTGTTACAAAATCAAAGAAGAAACCTGTTATAAAATCTGATAAAAAAACTGCTGTCAACAGAGAATAAATCCAAGCAGAATCCTGTTACAAAATCTGTTTAAAAAACTGATGTCAAACAGGAATCCCAGCATTTGCACAATCTGTGTCGTGTCCATACTCATAAACATCAGGTACACTCGAACAGATAGGAACTACACATGTCACTAAACATGTCACAACAAAAACAGATGCGCAAATAGGTAATTATCAAAAAGCCTTTCCATTTACACCAGACTTCAAAAGCTGTTGCAGCTAAACTGCAATCCAATCAACACAAAAGCTATTACAGCTTACAGACTAAACAAGCCGTTACAAAATACCGTGAGTAAGTACCAATCACAACATCTGTCTAGACAAAATATCAAGACTTCAAAAGCCATTACACACCATCTTTCAATTGATCCTAGACATTACATATCTATGTAAACACCACTAAGTTCACAAAAGCTACTAAGTAAAACAACAGAGCTCCATTGTTTCCTTTGATTTCTTGCTGTCCAGTCACACTAAGCTCCTCTGTTACATGCCTGAAACAAGAAAGAACATAATAATATTGATCAGAAGTCACCAATTCACAAAAGAGATATCAATTTTTATACTGATTACATATGAAGCACAATACCATGAGAACGTGTCCTCATGCTCCGCTCTTCAACTCCGGCAGATGTAGATGTTACTTCTTTTCCTTTCTCTTTTTTCCTTTGCCAGCAGCTGTCACTTCAACTGTGTGGCATCCCCATCAGTGACAGCAAGTAAACCCTTACCCTGACCGTCTCCTCTATTGACTTGCGCAGAGCATGTCCTAGAATTGTGCCCCCTCTGCTTACATTTTGCACAAGTAACATGAGATGATCTTTTAGTTGTGGGTCTAGCCTCGCCATCTTCCCGTCTTCTGTGCTTCTTGGGCCTACCAGGTAATTTTCTAAGAAACGGTGGTGACAAGATTGTTAAACTTCCATCTTCTGGCCACAATGACGGATCTGGGATTGGAGAAATGGCTAGTGCATATGTTGAAGCATACATGTTCAAGGAGAAATAATGATGCACGAACTGATCCTTATCCATTCTCTTCCAATTCAGTACCGCACATGCATGCTTGCACGGGATACCAGATTGATCCCAAGCCAAACAGTCACAGTGCCAATCTCTTAGGTTTACAATATAATGCCTGTTTGCGTCTGTAACCTCAAACTCAAACTCACTGCTTGCTGTAAGTCCACATCTACATCCTGCTTTAGTGTTTTTATACAGCATCTTCCGTGCATATGGAGTGATCCGTCCATTCATCTTGTTTATTGATTCCCTCCTTGCATTTATTTTCTTCATTAGCGTGCGTCTTAGACTTTCTAAGAGAGGAAAGATAGGGCTGCTCCTTAGCCGGACAGCTTGCTGTTGAATGACTCAACAAAATTCGAAGTTGTCTCTATAACCTTTACCTCCTTCGGCATGTGCAACCTCACCCACAAGTTATAGTCAACTTCACGCAAATACATGTACGCTCCAACAGAAGTCTCTTCAATTTTCTTCATAACTTCCCTCAATCCAACTGTGGTATAACACTGTGAGGCCTCCCAAAACAAATTTCGTAACAGAGCACCTAATATCGAATTTAAGATCTATTACGGACCTGGATTTCGCTCAAGGGCTATTTTGGTGTATTGATGCAAACGGGCATACGATTCAGAATGGTTACCTTGGAGAAGTTTCATAGCCTCTTTTTTTGCCCTGAAACACTTCATGTAGTTCACCATGACACCAAATTTGGCCTGAATGAAGTCCTGGATATTGGCAGGGGACATGGAATTGTTAGCTCTTAGCTCCGGCAAAACCTTTCTCATAATCCACCTTGAGGTGGCAGCAGGGTTTTCTGACAATCTTGAACAACTGTGCTCAGCTCTAATAGTTTTGATCATGAAAGTGACATTGTCTGCTAACAACGACGCATGTAGTCGCCACTGACAAGTATCTGTGTTGTTGCACAACACAGTGTATTTCCATGGGTCATTGGCCACTCTATGCAAGTCTATTCCTTCTTGGACTGCATAGTCCTCCATCACCTCTCTGAAACAGTCTTTGTTCAAGAACATTTGACGAGGTTCTAGCCTAATTGTTCCATCAGGCTGTAACTCAAACGGTTTACCTTGCCTTAGGTACTTCTCATCACCAACAACACCTTCGTCTTCATCACCGGAAAAGCACCCACCTTCTCGCAGTACATCCAACTCGTCAATGTCCATGTCATCAACATCATCATCAGCTTGTACATAATCTGATCCACTATCTTCATTTGAGCTGAAACCATACACCTTATCAGATTTTTTATCCCAAGAGTCATCAGAGAAGCAAGGCTGTTGATCATCTAGTTGTTCTTCATTGGTTTCAATGCTTGGATTTGCAGGGATAATCTGTAACTCATGGTTGACAGATGTTATAGCACCAACCGTTGCATTCCCAGTTCCACTGTTACGGTTAGATGCAACTCTGGGGCTGGATAATGTCGGTGTGAGAGATCCAATGGGCTGAACATGTTCAGCCGGTCTCCCCGTATCTAAAGGAGGCATTGGATTTTGAGTGGAGGTGGAACCATAAGTCTGATTGAGACCTCGAGGTTTTTCTTCTTCTTCCCTTTTTTCAGACTGTCATGAGTGGCTGATTGCTTAGATGTTGGCTGACGAGGAAGAACTTGAGAGGGATTCGTTTGTTGCTGAATAGGTGCTGGTTGAGGAGGGATCACTTGATAGAGATTTGTTTGTTGCTGATTAGGTGAGGGTGAGGAGGGATAACTTGAGAGGGATTTGTTTGTTGCTGATTAGGTGTGGGTTGAGGAGGGATAACTTGAGAGGGATTTGTTTGTTGCTGATTAGGTGCAGGTTGAGTAGGGATAACTTGAGATGGTTGTGTTTGTGGAGGTGGTGGTGAACTAGGAAAAATTACTTCTTGGTCATTGAGACACTGTATATCTTCGTCATCCAACTGAATAATTGTCTCACTGCCATGGTGATCGACACTCTCTCTTTTGTCCGCATCTTCCAACCATCTTTTAAATGTGGACATGAGGGTTGTTTCCTTGTCACCCTCTTCCACCATTATTTCAATCGATTCCTTTCCATGAAACAGCGAAAGCATACTCATAAGCTGTCTGTCACACACTATCTCTATGTTCTTCTGACTTTTTGGGTGCTTGTAGAAAAACATAGGGTGTCGTGGTACTCCGGCATTGCTATGCTTCTTAAGTGTATCAAGACAATCATTCACCAGCTCTATAGTTGAATATCTGTCTGGTTCAAATGGCATTGCGACCTTGTAGCGAGCACGTTTATACATGAATTCAAGATAGCACTCCTCCATCTCTGGAAACACAATAACAAGCAACACATTTAGATAGAAGTAGCAGTCTTTAGTAACCACAAATAACAAACAAAACAAACACCAACAAACAGAATAACTGATCTTTATCCACCACATACAGCACACGAAACTATCACCAGTATCAATGTATTTTCGTTACAGATTATACAAACACACAGCACACGAAACTATCACCAGTATCAATGTATTTTCATTACTGATTAAACAAACAACAACCTTATTCTATCATTAACATTACACAGATAGTGCAAAGACAACCAACAGATCATTGTGTAGGGTTCATAGTTGACAGAACACATACAGTAGGCTGCGGCATGTAGAAGAAATACAAATCCAAGACTACCAGATAAGCGTCTGTATTACAAAGACCGTGAAAACCCAGCAGGTGTATACAACAATGAGTGTCACCGTGACACAAGCAGGTGTTTCATTTTCTACAGGGAAAGCGAGAGCAAGAAGCATGGCAACAGAAGCCAGTTGCTTCAGATAGCAGAGCAAAACCATCTCCGACAAAGCATAAAGGGCACGAAACCGCAAAGCGAAAATGGCACAGAGTCAGAATCGTCAAGAGAGAAGGGTACAGAGAGACAACCTTTCAAGATAAAGCGCTAGTGCAAGGGGGCAGCGTCGCCACAGCGCCAGTGCGATGGAGTAGAGCACAGCGACGAGGAGTAGAGCACGGCGACGAGTAGAGCACAGCGACGAGGAGTAGAACAAAGAGAGAGAAGAGTAGCACAGAGAGAGAGATGACGGGGAATTAGGGTAGAAATGTTTGCCATGTCAGCAAACACTATCTCCAATAAGATATGGCCACGTGGATACCAATTACAAATAAGTAACGGACAGAAGAGAATGGTGACGGGTGACAAACGTGGCAAAACTCAGGGTGGGTAATTTAAATACCCAAACTCGTGGGTGGTTTTTTGTAATCGGTTAAAGTGTGGGTGGGGGATGTATGTATTTTCCCATTAAAGAATGGGTGATTTGATGTTGGTAAAAAGTAGAGATAATTCTTAAAAGGTCCGTTTGTGATCAGCTGTGAGATGAAGCTGTCAGAATAAAGTAGAGAAGAAATGGTGGGACCAACACTGAATTTGATGACAATTGTTAGATCGGTTGTAGCGTTTGAATAAAGTAGAAGAGAAATAGTGAGACCGACACTGAAATTGCTGACAAAGAGAGAAAACCAGAAAGATAGTGTTGGTAAAAAGTAGATATGATTCTTAAAATGTAGGTTCCATGATAATTAGGCTCTAAGAGCAACTTTGGTAGAGAGGAATCCACTTATAATGTAAGTAAGGAAAAAGAAAAAAAACTTTACAATAGAGGGGATTCCACTTATTTTCTCGCTCAAAGGGTTTTAGTAAAGGTTTTTACCATATTAACGTGATAAGTAAGATCGTAGAGTTTCTTAACAAATATAATGACTTCGTTTGTGGTCAGTTATTAGATACAACTGTCAAAATAGAGTAGAGGGAAATGGTGGACCAACACTGGAACTGATGTCGAACAAAGGAAGAAACTCTTCTTTATAATCCAACTTTATCTTCAAAAATGTGAAGAGCTTTTGTTCACTGTTAAATGTAGCTGTAGAATAAAGTAGAAAAAAAATCGTGTAATTGACCCTCAAATTGATTGGTGATTTCATTAGAAATTTTAATCTTAATTTTAATTCATTTAATTTTAAGATAAGGACTTAACTCAAAATTGTTATTTACGATTTTATTAGGTTGTTTGTGTACGCCAATATATTATTTTGGTGAGATGTTATATTGAAAATAACTTTTTTTTTTTTTGAAACAAATGAAAATGTTAATAACTTGGATGCTCTAAACCGCCTTCTCCTCAGCTCTCATATAGACTCATTTTTCTTCCAACCGGCAAACAAGAACATACATGTTCTGCGCCTCCATTCGATCTTTTCTGGTGTCTGCGAATCTGGTAAACAAGAACGAACTTGGCATCTTGCACACTAGATTGGAAACGGGTCTGAGAACAACTGAATCTGAAACCGGCTGTACGGTGTAGACCGAAAAGGTGAGACCTTGTTTCTCGAGCGGTTGTCTTCTGGATTTCGAAAGCAAATCCCTTCTTAGTTCTTACTTCTACTCTCCTCTTTCCAAGTTGATTAAAGCCCGAAGCCAGAGAGGGAAAACAGAGGCGACGCATCCTTTTGCCCAAACCGAAACTTTAGTGGTAAGAAGCCCATCTTCTTATGTTAGTTTCGGGATTTTTAGCTTAGAATCCTTCTTAACTTCCTCCTCAGTAATTCATTTTCTTGCATGTCGATTTGGACATTAGAGCTTGTGGTAATCTGGCCAAAACTGAAATGAAATCAACGAAAAGCTCTAACCCTTTTAGGGTTCCTTTAAGTGGCAGGGAAATTTGTATTTTGCTGTTGATTTCAAGTTCAAGCTCTGCATTATTAACTGAAAATTGTGGTTGAGTTGAACTTCTTGAAGGTTGGGCGGTGTATAATTAAAACCCTAATCAGAAGAACATTAAATTGGTGAATTTGAATTCTCAGGGTGTGAATTGTGATGAGTGAACCTAAATATCATTCTGGGTTAATTAATCGTAAGATAGGGTTTTGGATAATCGAAGGTAAATTGTGATTTTGGGATTAATATGTTAATGACGGCTGTTAAGGTTGCTGTATCTTGGTTGTTTTAGGGGCTCGAATATAGCTGGTATTGATCTGACATGTGATTGCGCATCAGGGTTGTGATGATTTAGGCTTTGTGTTAATAGGTGAAAAAAGTGGTGGTTATGTTATGTTTAGGGCTTAGTGTTAATCGGCATAATCCACATGATCGGGTTTAAATTCACAGTTGTACACTGTCTTTTGTAAGTTGTATGTTCTTTGGAATTATCTTGTATGGATAATGTTAGGGTCAGGTTTTGGTATCTTGAGATGAAGATTGATATTCGTTTTGATCTTTAGAATGATGCTGTTGTTTGTTTAACATTATTTGGAATCTTTCATTATTGATTGCTACTTCGTTCATCTCTGTTGCTGCTGTTAGCTTTGTCATTTATGTTTATAACATCATATAGCTATTGGTTAATTGAAAATGAAAGGTCTTTTATCTTGTTTAAGTTTATAAATGATTCCAGCGAGCATTATATAGTTAACTCATTTTCTATTTAGGCAGTGTTATTCAAAAGTCAAGAAGTATGCCTCCAGAAAGAAGAGTTTTGGCTCTTACTGATGATGCAGTATTGCACTGCAGTGCCGTATATGATACGCTTGGGGACTCTCACGATCATAGATTTGAAGATAAGATTGTGCTCACAGCTACTCAGGCTATCTCTCTAGGTACAAAACTATATAACTGTGATAATCATCATTCTGGCTGACTGAAACTGTGAAAGGTTTGTTTAGGTGTTGACTTTAAAATCAGTTAGTTTGAGGGTTAAAGTAAGTTATATGTAGTAGATCTAGTATTATTAGGCATGTACATCATCTATGCAATTTGTTGGATTTCTTATTCTGACTGACACTAATTAGTTCTTATTATGCGTTTATTTTTCTTAGTACCTTAATTTATGTGGGGTCATTAGGTTCTTCTTCTTTTGTATTACGAAGATTCCTTTCCCCAAGTAAATTTCCACTGCGTTGCTTCTCCCAAGTTGGATATTTATAAGTGTGTTTGTTCCAGAACGCTTGGTTCAGATGCTGACAGCTGCAATCTTTGTTTCTACCTCATAATTCATCTGTGTGTTCAGCATTATTTTCTCAACTTTTAATTATTCAATTTGATATCTTCTATTAAATATTTTTTTGGTACACTAAGACTTGTATTTGGATTTTTAACCATTGTTTGTTGCAGCTCATATTCCGCTGGATGCTTCTTCAATAGATATCGTTGTTGCTATATGTAAATCGCTTGATTTTCCGACCAGCCCACTTCTTCAAGAAATATTTAGAGTGTTGAAGCCTGGAGCAAGTATCATATTTAAATGTGTTTCACAAGCTACTAGTTCCCTGACCGATGAGGCATTTGATCTCTTCCCTTGTTGTTTTCCATAAGCTAAACCATCTGCACATTTTATGATCTTTGTGCTCATAGTATATTTTCATATGCGCTGTCAATTTACAGATACTTTCTCCAACTTACGGCAAATTACTTGTTTCGGGTTTCGTGGAACCCACTAAACTCGTGGAGATAGATGGCCTGTCTAAGGCACGGTGTTTCGGGGTGAGTCCTTTGTAAGCTTCCTTGTTTGGTTGGGGGGGGGGCGTTATTCCCTCATCCCTCTTTTAAAATTTTCAAGATATAGATTTCAGTTTGTTATTATTATTATTCCTGGCGTGTAGGGATCTGAAAGGGATAACATTACTTAACCTTGGAGGTGCTTTGAGAAAAAGAAATAAGCCTGATGATATGGTTCGGCCAAGTTGGTTGCGTTAACGTATTCCAACTCAATTATTGCGCGGGTTGAAAATCTCAATCCTAACCTGAGCCATTCACAAATGGGTCAGGTTTCGGTTGATTCATGAATAAGAAAGTTGAACGTAATTCTTTATAAACAGTAACAGCGAGCGAAGTTTGGGTCGCCTTTTTTAGTTTATAACATTTTGCTTTCCATTCTTTCATGTCAAACTTATGATTTGGCACTAAACGGTATATGTCATATTGATTTTGCTGTAAAACTTGTCTAATATATTATGGATTTATTGTTATATTATTTAAAGTTATTGAATCTAATACCATATCGGTTAGACTCCATAAGCTGACCCATTTATTAAGGGGTCAAAAGTCTTGACACTAACAGGCCGATCCTTGGGTTGGCTCAATGTTGTCAGGCCTAGAGAAAAGGACATTTTTTGTTTCTTTTTTTCTTCTCTTGGAGGATACTGCCTCTTTCTCTTATTTCATTTTCATATATGGGTTCCAATCTAATTTGTATGATCATATATGGCATATTGCCTCAGACCCTCCAGAAAGAGGATTTTTTTTAATATTGGACCTTTTTTAATCCTTCATTGTCCTGTTAAAAACATTTTGTTAAGGTTGTATTGATTTCCGAAACCAAAATAGCCAACTGCATAGCTCCAAACATGTTTCAGATTTTGATGTAATTCTCTTTGCTTTGGCTGACCTTCATTTTTAATGAATCTTTAAGAAAAGTACTCTTACTTTCGTTTTCTGAATTTCACTGCTTTGGCATTTGATAACATGGAGAAACTGTATTAGTGCCACTGAGTTGAGTCCATTTTTATGTTCGAAGTTGCTTTGGTAATTTGTTACGAAGTTCTTTATAGCATTCCATAACTTTTTCTTACTTCCAGATTAGAGCTACTAAACCTTCTTGGAATATTGGTTCATCCTTCTCCCTCAAGAAAGTACCGAAGAGCTTACCAAAAATTCAGGTCGATGATGACGTTGAGCTTATTGATGAGGACAGTCTATTAAGCGAGGAGGACATGAAGAAACCACAATTACCTGTTGGTAAGATCTCAAGATAAGAAGATGATATAGATATATGTTTTAAACCCATGAAACTCTTGTACTCTTCTTAGTTTAATGTGTGCTTTCTGATTTCATTTTGGTTATTCCAGTTGGTGATTGTGGAGTTGCAAGCACAAGGAAAGCCTGTAAGAACTGTTCATGTGGAAGAGCCGAGGCAGAAGAGAAAGTTGAGAAACTTGGTTTGACTGCTGAGCTGATAGATAATCCTCAGTCGGCATGTGGAAATGTATGCTTCCTTGTACTGTATGATAATGCCCTTTTGCTGTCTGGACGTAGGTTGAACTGCTTGAATTATTGTGTGATTTTTTTTATGTTTGTGGTAGCCGACCTAGATTCACTCCTTTACGGGAGAGAAACAGAGGCTCTTGGGTCGGTTTTGGCCTAACATGATGATGTTCTACATAATTTCTTATTTGATATGACGGTATTCAGTTTAATAAATTAATTCTAAGTCCTCTGGAAACCCTTAGAAGCTAGCTAATCCTGACACCAGCTCTAATGATTCTGTAAATGCGATTAGGTTTGAAAGGATGAGAGTTGGGATTTCTTCTTTTCTCCACTTTTATTTCCTATTTGGGGATAGACTTTATGTTGGCCTGTTGATCTCTGACTACTGATATTCTTTGTATAACAGTGTGGGCTTGGAGATGCCTTCCGGTGCAGCACATGTCCTTACAAAGGCTTAGCGCCGTTCAAGCTTGGGGAGAAGGTAAAAAAACTGATTAAATTGTTTGGATATCTGTCTGTCTCCACGTTTCCGTCCGTTTACAGGGTATTCGGTTGGTATTTACAAATCTTTTAAAAGAGTATGAATATGGTTGTTTCTTTCAGTTAGTACCAATGATGAAATTGACCCGCTGCCAATCTAACTGTTTGGTTTTTGCATGTTGATAGGTATCTTTGTCCGCTAATTTCCTCTCGGCTGATATATAGACATGTACTCTCTGAGTTGCCTATTTTGGTTGCGTCTCGAGTTTGTCTTGAATTGGATCTATATATAGATGAAGCTAGCTAGCTTCAGTTACAAACCAATTAGTTGAGGCTTGCAGTGGAGAACTTGGTATGGTTTGACGAACTATTAGTTGAGAGAGTGACAACCTTAGCTGGTTCTTTTATTGTACCGCGGTTTGGATGTTCTGAAAATTTCTTCATAGTGTCGTGCCTTGTAATATGCGTTGATTTCTTTAAAAAGATGGGTATTTTATTAACTATTAATCATACATTACATTTCATATCGACGTACAGTTAACTTATATGTTGTCTATAATAGATAACCTTATATATGCTGATGAACAGATCGACTAATAATCCATCAGTAGTCATCACCTTTAACAACTCTAACCTTACATCCATACTTCATCGATAAAACAATAGCCAACCCAGGTTCAATACTTTGGCCTTCAATAACCCTAAACTTAAAACCATTAATATAAATAGTCGCAATCGCCGCTTTCATTTGCATCAAAGACATCTCCTTTCCAAGACAGATTCTTGGACCCGCATTAAACGAGAAGAACTTATGTGACGGCTCATGCCTGATAGTACCTTGTTCCGTGATCCATCTTTCTGGTTTAAACTCCAAACAATCATCACCCCAGATTGATCTCATCCTTCCCATACCGTAACAGTTCAAGATGATTTTGGTCCATGGGTGTACCTTTTGTCCACTTGGTAAGACTATTGTGTTTAAGGATGCTTTGTGGTTTAATGGGACTGGTGGGTATAGTCTTAGTGTTTCACAGATTGCAGCATGAAGATATACAAGCTTGTTCACGGCTGCGGATTCTTGGGTATACTCAGCTGTGGTAGTGTGTTGTTGTAGTAGTGTTTAGTTCTTGCTTGAGTTTTGTCTCGGCTTGTGGGTTATTTGACATAAGCCAGAAAAACCAAGCTAAAGCGACACTAGTAGTATCCTGTCCAGCAGATAAGAAAGTGCTAAGGTATCTCTTAAGAACTTTGTGTTTGATTCAAAACCATGATCAGGTGTTCCATGATTCTCTATAATATACTGTCTCAACAAATCTATCCCACCACTTTCTTCTCCTTCTTCATCACCACCACCACCGTTAAGATGATGTAATAATTTGACTTCATCTCGTGTTTTCTGAATACAATCATACATAATTCTCTCAGTAGCTTCAACACTCTCCCTACATTTCTTCTCACTCCCAAAATCAAACCATCTCTGTAATCTCCAAACCATATCAGGCAAAACATGTCTCCGAAGCAAAACTCCTTCCACAAAATGAATATGATTACAAACCGGATTCTCAGGTAAATCCAATGATAATGAACCAGGATCATGTCCCATAATCGTTATAAAAGTAACATCAGAAGTATACCTTGTGAAAAGATCCTGTAGATCAAGTATGGTGCCTTCTCGACTCGCTCGTGCGAGAATTGGGATTAAATTATCATCAACTTTTCGTCGGATTGTAGTCGTAAGTAGTTTCCGGAACTGTGGTCCAGTAAACGCCGCATGAGCAATTTTTCTTTGGTATTTCCAGAGATGATCATCGACGTTGAAGATACCATCACCGAATACATCGAAAATCTTATTGAAATTATTGCCTTTATGGAAATCATCGTAGTGTTTTGATGAAATGTGTTGGATATTAGCTAGATCTGAAGTGAAGAAAAGTTCCATTTTAGTGAACCATGGACCGCGAAGCATGAATGAACCGTTGGATTGGAGTTGGAGATTGGTTACGTAAAGGAGTAGTTTAGGGGAATTGTTGATTATTGATGGAGCATTCGAAGGATTGGCCAGTTTGTAGGGAATGGTGAAGATGGGAATTGATCTGGTAGGGATTTGAATTTCTTGGGGTGGGGTTTGAATTTGAAGAGTAAAAGAGATGAGGAAAAGGCGAAAATGAAAAGTAACAGGAAAAGAGAGGTAGTCGTTGAAGAGGATGATGGAAGTATATGATTCATGAAGTAGTACTCCATTTTAATTTTTTATAATAACTGATGATATACTAGCTAGCTACTATAAGATAGAGAGGATTGATGCATAGAGAAAAGAGGCGAAGAGAGGTTCAATGTTAATTACTAGCTCATGAGCTTTTATTGATTTTGATCTCTCTTCACACTAACAATTAATGCGGTGATCATGCAACTGATGCGGTTAAGTAGTAGGAAACATAAAACAGAAATGCATGCATGGTCTTTTTGCTCTAAGGTTATTTGATATGTGCTTAGGATGCATGAATGCTGATTTTGTGGCTGATTCTTAGAAAATGACAGATTGATGGTTTCAGTTGGTAAAAACGGAGACGAAACAGAAACCCAAAGAGGGTTCATGTGTTTTACGTGCATCTATACTACTAGTATATGTGATTTTTAGACAATTACAACTACAGTATAATACGATGTCTGTTAAATTCATATTATATACTTACTTTATTTTTTTTTTGAAATAAGAAGAGATTTATATTAAGAACAGAGAGAGATTGACACATCACTTTTAAAAATACTATTACCCGAAGTCACCGGTTCGAAAATGATCTTTTTGTCATTGTTTTAAAATGTTTTCAAAATATACCAAAAACTTTTAACACTCAGAAGTATTTTTTAAATGTATTTATAGTACTTTTAAGTTAAATTATCATAAAATAATAGAACAGATAACAGAAAAAAAAACTACTATTAGAATTGTGAAAATAGTGGCAAATTCTACCTGGGAAGGTAGACATCGACACCAACCTAGAAGAGCATGCGTCGATGCCAGCGAGTGGCGACGGACGCCGTGATGAAGAGGCGGGCGGTGGCGTCGGCCTTTTGCTACAGGTGTTAACGCTTGCTGAGAACAACTGAATCTGAAACCGGCTGTACGGTGTAGACCGAAAAGGTGAGACCTTGTTTCTCGAGCGGTTGTCTTCTGGATTTCGAAGGCAAATCCCTTCTTAGTTCTTACTTCTACTCTCTTTCCAAGTTGATTAAAGCCCGAAACCAGAGAGGGAAAACAGAGGCGACGCATCCTTTTGCCCAAACCGAAACTTTAGTGGTAAGAAGCCCATCTTCTTATGTTTAGTTTCGGGATTTTTAGCTTAGAATCCTTCTTAACTTCCTCCTCAGTAATTCATTTTCCTTGCATGTCGATTTGGACATTAGAGCTTGTGGTAATCTGGCCAAAACTGAAATGAAATCAACGAAAAGCTCTAACCCGTTTAGGGTTCCTTTAAGTGGCAGGGAAATTTGTATTTTGCTGTTGATTTCAAGTTCAAGCTCTGCATTATTAACTGAAAATTGTGGTTGAGTTGAACTTCTTGAAGGTTGGGCGGTGTATAATTAAAACCCTAATCAGAAGAACATTAAATTGGTGAATTTGAATTCTCAGGGTGTGAATATGTGATGAGTGAACCTAAATATCATTCTGGGTTAATTAATTGTAAGATAGGGTTTTGGATAATCGAAGGTAAATTGTGATTTTGGGATTAATATGTTAATGACGGCTGTAAGGTGCGTATCTTGGTTGTAGGGCTCGAATATAGGGTTGATATGACATGTGATTGCGCATCAGGGTTGTGATGATTTAGGCTTTGTGTTAATAGGTGAAAAAAGGGGTGGATATGTTATGTTTAGGGCTTAGTGTTAATCGGCATAATCCACATGATCGGGTTTAAATTCACAGTTGTACACTGTCTTTTGTAAGTTGTATATTCTTTGGAATTATCTTGTATGGATAATGTTAGGGTCAGGTTTTGGTATCTTGAGATGAAGATTGATATTCGTTTTGATCTTTAGAATGATGCTGTTGTTTGTTTAAAATTATTTGGAATCTTTCATTAATTGATTGCTACTTCGTTCATCTCTGTTGCTGCTGTTAGCTTTGTCATTTATGTTTATAACATCATATAGCTATTGGTTAATTGAAAATGAAAGGTCTTTTATGTTGTTTAAGTTTATAAATGATTCCAGCGAGCATTATATAGTTAACTCATTTTCTATTTAGGCAGTGTTATTCAAAAGTCAAAAGTATGCCTCCAGAAAGAAGAGTTTTGGCTCTTACTGATGATGCAGTATTGCACTGCAGTGCCGTATATGATACGCTTGGGGACTCTCACGATCATAGATTTGAAGATAAGATTGTGCTCACAGCTACTCAGGCTATCTCTCTAGGTACAAAACTATATAACGGTGATAATCATCATTCTGGCTGACTGAAACTGTGTAAGGTTTGTTTAGGTGTTGACTTTAAAATCAGTTAGTTTGAGGGTTAAAGTAAGTTATATGTAGTAGATCTAGTATTATTAGGCATGTACATCATCTTATGCAATTGTTGGATTTCATATTCTGACTGACACTAATGTTAGTTCTTATTATGCGTTTATTTTTCTTAGTACCTTAATTTATGGGAGTCATTAGGTTCTTCTTTTGTATTACGAAGATTCCTTTCCCCAAGTAGATTTCCACTGCGTTGCTTCTCCCAAGTTGGATATTTATAAGTGTGTTTGTTCCAGAACGCTTGGTTCAGATGCTGACAGCTGCAATCTTTGTTTCTACCTCATAATTCATCTGTGTGTTCAGCATTATTTTTCTCAACTTTTAATTATTCAATTTGATATCTTCTATTAAATATTTTTTTGGTACACTAAGACTTGTATTGGATTTTAACCATTGTTTGTTGCAGGTCATATTCCGCTGGATGCTTCTTCAATAGATATCGTTGTTGCTATATGTAAATCGCTTGATTTTCCGACCAGCCCACTTCTTCAAGAAATATTTAGAGTGTTGAAGCCTGGAGCAAGTATCTTATTTAAATGTGTTTCACAAGCTACTAGTTCCCTGACCGATGAGGCATTTGATCTCTTCCCTTGTTGTTTTCCATAAGCTAAACCATCTGCACATTTTATGATTTGTGCTCATAGTATATTTTTCATATGCGCTGTCAATTCACAGATACTTTCTCCAACTTACGGCAAATTACTTGTTTCGGGTTTCGTGGAACCCACTAAACTCGTGGAGATAGATGGCCTGTCTAAGGCACGGTGTTTCGGGGTGAGTCCTTTGTAAGCTTCCTTGTTTGGTTGGGGGGGGGGGGGTGCATTATTCCCTCATCCCTCTTTTAAAATTTTCAAGATATAGATTTCAGTTTTTATTATTATTATTCCTGGCGTGTAGGGATCTGAAACTGGGATAACATTACTTAACCTTGGAGGTGCTTTGAGAAAAAGAAATAAGCCTGATGATATGGTTCGGCCAAGTTGGTTGCGTTAACGTATTCCAACTCATTTATTGCGCGGGTCGAAAATCTCAATCCTAACCTGAGCCATTCACAAATGGGTCAGGTTTCGGTTGATTCATGAATAAGAAAGTTGAACGTAATTCTTTATAAACAGTAACAGCGAGCGGAGTTTGGGTCGCCTTTTTTAGTTTATAACATTTTGCGTTCCATTCTTTCATGTCAAACTTATGATTTGGCACTAAACGGTATATGTCATATTGATTTTGCTGTAAAACTTGTCTAATATATTATGGATTTATTGTTATATTATTTAAAGTTATTGAATCTAATACCATATCGGTTACTCCATAAGCTGACCCATTTATTAAGGGGTCAAAAGTCTTGACACTAACAGGCTAATAACTGATCCGATCCTTGGGTTGGCTCAATGTTGTCAGGCCTAGAGAAAAGGACATTTTTTGTTTTTTTTTCTTCTCTTGGAGGATACTGCCTCTTTCTCTTATCTTTTCATTTTCATATATGGGTTCCAATCTAATTTATCTGATCATATATGCGATATGCCTCAGTAGCCTCCACAAAGAGGATTTTTTTTTTTTTTTTAATATTGGACCTTTGTTAATCCTTCATTGTCCTTTTAAAAACTTTTTGTTAAGGTTGTATTGATTTCCGAATCCAAAATAGCTAACTGCATAGCTCCAAACATGTTTCAGATTTTGATGTAATTCTCTTTGCTTTGGCTGACCTTCATTTTTAATGAATCTTTAAGAAAAGTACTCTTACTTTCCTCTTCTGAATTTCTCTGCTTTGGCATTTGATAACATGGAGAAACTGTATTAGTGCCACTGAGTTGAGTCCATTTTTATGTTCGAAGTTGCTTTGGTAATTTGTTACGAAGTTCTTTATAGCATTCCATAACTTTTTCTTACTTCCAGATTAGAGCTACTAAACCTTCTTGGAATATTGGTTCATCCTTCTCCCTCAAGAAAGTACCGAAGAGCTTACCAAAAATTCAGGTCGATGATGTTGAGCTTATTGATGAGGACAGTCTATTAAGCGAGGAGGACATGAAGAAACCACAATTACCTGTTGGTAAGATCTCAAGATAAGAAGATGACTATAGATATATGTTTTAAACCCATGAAACTCTTGTACTCTTCTTTGTTTAATGTGTGTTTTTCTGGTTTCATTTTGGTTATTCCAGTCGGTGATTGTGGAGTTGCAAGCACAAGGAAAGCCTGTAAGAACTGTTCATGTGGAAGAGCCGAGGCAGAAGAGAAAGTTGAGAAACTTGGTTTGACTGCTGAGCTGATAGATAATCCTCAGTCGGCATGTGGAAATGTATGTTTCCTTGTACTGTATGATAATGCCCTTTTGCTGTCTGGACGTAGGTTGAACTGCTTGAATTATTGTGTGAAATTTTTTATGTTTGTGTTAGCCGACCTAGATTCACTCCTTTACGGGAAAGAAACAGAGGCTCTTGGGTTGGTTTTGGCACTAACACGATGATGTTCAACATAATTTCTTATTTTATATGACGGTATCCAGTTTAATAAATTAATTCTAAGTCCTCTGGAAGCTAGCTAATCCTGACACCTGCTATAATGATTCTGTGAAATGTTACTTCAAATCCTACTTCTATATCCTATTTGGGGAGATACTTTATCTTGGTCTATTGATCTCTGACTAGTGATATTCTTTGTAACAGTGTGGGCTTGGAGATGCCTTCCGGTGCAGCACATGTCCTTACAAAGGCTTAGCGCCGTTCAAGCTTGGGGAGAAGGTAAAAAAACTGATTAAATTGTTTGGATATCTGTCTGTCTCTCCACGTTTCCGTCCGTTTACAGGGTATTCGGTTGGTATTTACAAATCTTTGTAGAGTATGAAATTGACCCGCTGCCAATCTAACTGTTTGGTTTTTTCATGTTGATAGGTATCTTTGTCCGCTAATTTCCTCTCGGCTGATATATAGACAGACATGTACTCTCTGACTTACCTATTTTGGTTGCGTCTCGAGTTTGTCTTGAATTCGATCTATATATAGATGAAGCTAGCTAGCTTCAATTACAATACAATTAGTTGAGGCTTGCAGAGGAGAAACCTGGGTATGGTTTGACGAACTACTCCCTCCGTCACCATTTGACCTTCCTATTCACTATTTGGACGTGTCGTTTGACTTCAATATTTAACATATAAGATAACATAATTTTACAAATCTAAGTTTTGCAATGAAATCCTCATTTGGAAAAATGTGCCAAAAAGCAAACAAGAAGGTCTAAGTGGGACGGAGGTAGTATTAGTTGAGAGAGTGACAACCTGCGGTTTGGATGTTCTGAAGATTTCTTCATAGTGTCGTGCCTTGTAATATGCCGTTGATTTCTTTAAAAAGGGGTATTTTATTAACTATTAATCATACATTACATTTCATATCGACGTACAATTAACTTATATGTTTGTCTATAATAGATAACCATATATATGCTGATGAACAGATCGACTAATAATCCATCATTAGTCATCACCTTTAACAACTCTAACCTTACATCCATACTTCATCGATAAAACAATAGCCAACCCAGGCTCAATAGATTGGCCTTCAATAACCCTAAACTTAAAACCAATAATATAAATAGTCGCAATTGCCGCTTTCATTTGCATCAAAGACATCTCTTTTCCAAGACAGATTCTTGGACCCGCATTAAATGAGAAGAACTTATGTGACGGCTCATGCCTGATAGTACCTTGTTCCGTGATCCATCTTTCTGGTTTAAACTCCAAACAATCATCACCCCAGATTGATCTCATCCTCCCCATACCGTAACAGTTTAAGATGATTTTAGTCCATGGGTGTACCTTTTGTCCACTTGGTAAGACTATTGTGTTTAAGGATGCTTTATGGTTTAATGGGACTGGTGGGTTTAGTCTTAGGGTTTCACAGATTGCAGCATGAAGATATACAAGCTTGTTCACGGCTGCGGATTCTTGAGTATAATCAGCTGTTGTTGTTGTTGTTGTAGTAGTAGTGTTTAGTTCTTGCTTGAGTTTTGTCTCGGCTTTTGGGTTATTTGACATAAGCCAGAAAAACCAAGCTAAAGCGACACTAGTAGTATCCTGTCCAGCAGATAAGAAAGTCGCTAAGGTATCTCTTAAGAACTTTGTGTTTGATTCAAAACCATGGTCAGGTGTTCCATGATTCTCTATAATATATTGTCTCAACAAATCCATCCCACCATTTTCTTCTCCTTCTTCATCACCACCATTTCCACACCACCACCATCACCACCGTTATTGATCATCTGATGATGATGTAATAATTTGACTTCATCTCGTGTTTTCTGAATACAATCATACATAATTCTCTCAGTAGCTTCAACACTCTCCCTACATTTCTTCTCACTCCCAAAATCAAACCATCTCTGTAATCTCCAAACCATATCAGGCAAAACATGTCTCCGAAGCAAAACTCCTTCCACAAAATGAATATGATTACAAACCGGATTCTCTGGTAAATCCAACGATAATGAACCAGGATCATGCCCCATAATCGTTATAAAAGTAACATCAGAAGTATACCGTGTGAAAAGATCCTGTAGATCAAGTATGGTGCCATCTCGACTCGCTCGAGCTAGGATTGGGATTAAATTATCATCAACTTTTCATCGGATTGTAGTCGTAAGTAGTTTCCGGAACTGTGGCCCCGTAAACGCCGTATGAGCAATTTTTCTTTGATATTTCCAGAGATGATCATTGACGTTGAAGATACCATCACCGAATACATTGAAAATCTTATTGAAATTATTGCCTTTATGGAAATCATCATAGTGTTTTGATGAAATGTGTTGGATATTAGCTGGATCTGAAGTGAAGAAAAGTTCCATTTTAGTGAACCATGGACCACGAAGCATGAATGAACCATTGGATTGGAGTTGGAGATTTGTTACGTAAAGGAGTAGTTTAGGGAAATTGTTGATTATTGATGGGAGCATTCGAAGGATTGGCCAGTTTGTAGGGAATGGTGAAGATGGGAATTGATCTGGTAGGGATTTGAATTTCTTGGGGTGGGGTTTGAATTTGAAGAGTAAAAGAGATGAAGAGAAGAAGAAGAAAAGTAATAGGAAAAGAGAGGTAGTGGTTGAAGAGGATGATGGAAGTATATGATTCATGAAGTAGTACTCCATTGTACTAGCTAATAACTGATGATACTAGGTAGCTAACTAGCTACTATAAGATAGATGATGCATTTGAGTATTGAACAAGAGAAAAGAAGTGAAGAGAGCTTCAATGTTAATTACTATCTGCTAGCTATGATATTCATGAGCTTTTATTTTAGTCATCTATCTCTCTTCACACAAGAATTAATATTCATGCAACTGATGCGGTTAAGTAGTGGGAAACATAAAACAGAAATGCATGCATGGTCTTTTTGCTGGGATACATGCTCTAAGGTTATTGATTTGATATGTGCTTAGGATGCATGAATGCTGATTTTGTGGCTGTTTCTTAGATAACTCTACAAACAGACTGATTGATGGTTTCAGGCAAGTGTAAAAAAACGGAGACGAAACCGGAAACCAAAAGAGGGTTCATGTGTTTTACGTGTATTAATACCAGTATATGTGATTCTTAGACAATTATAACTACAGTATAATATTGTAACACCCTGGATTTTGCCTTAAAACTTAGATAACTAAATTACAAAACCAACGGTGAAAACGGCTTCGAAAACGGACTCCAAACGAGCCCCCAATTGAGCAAAACAAGATTAGTCCGAGCTTGTGTCCGGACATGAGAAGTTCGGACACAAGTCGAGAAAGTTAAACTGCGGCAATCCCCTTGTCCGAACTTGTGTCCGGACATTGATGTTCGGACACAAGTCGAGAGTTGAAAAGCTTGAAAACCAAAGGCGTCCGAACTTGTGTCCGGACTTTGAAGTTCGGACACAAGTGAGTTTTAAAAGTCCGAGATTTTACGCGGCGTGTCCGAACATTGATGCTCGGACCAAAGTTCGGACACGTCAAAACAGAAAGCTTCTAAAACATTCGGGGCCTGTCCGAACATGGATGTCCGGACGGACGTTCGGATAGGTCCTGATGAGCATCTTTTCCAGCCAAAAACAGAACCAAATTAACATCAATAATAACCATAAAGCTCAGCAACCAAAGAAGAATGATTCCAATAACTTAGTACCTCAAATGATAACGACAAAACCATCGTAGGATCTCTTATACAGAAAGCAAATCTCCAACATAAACAAAACTCCATAGAGAACAAAACCAGTAAGACACCTCAACTTATTAGCAGCGGAACAGTAAAATCCAAAAAGGCGTTACCGCTACACTCTAACGAAGAGTGCTCAGGCTTTAAACTACCAACTAAAAACCAAACGTTTCCAAAACTTGTAAAACATAGCAATTCCAAAACATAACTCAACTCGAAATTAAGCGTAGAAAATATCTAGTCGTCCTAAGCTAGGTGATAGCGTGTCCCAATCCCCCAATTCAGCCATGAATACCTGCGATCATAAAACAACAATAGAAAACGCGAAGGGATCGCGCAAATCAGCAAACTGAGTAAACATTGCCTCAACCTGTAAAATACATTTGGAAACCCATTTGCAATTATAAAACTATACTTGTACATAAACATAAACCACGATACCAATTCCAAATATCAATCACAAAACATTTCGGGGGAGAACTTTCCAAGAATCAAATCAATGGTTTACACGGACGACCCCCAAATCGGGTCGCAACAATTAGAATCCCACCTCACTCTACGTCCTTAAGTGTGCACACCCCCCAGAAGGTAACTTATGACCCAAAGGAGTAGATCATTAGAGTTTAACTGCAAGTAATGTCTGCAGGCAAAATAATAAGAATATCCACGGGGTACATAGTACCAATAATTACACGGAGCGCCATAAGACACCAACAATTTACACGGAGCACCAAGAGGTACCAACATTCCAATAACCAATTCAAAGAAAGTCTCCCAAAACATTTATTCAAACTCTTTTTGCAAAACATCTCACCAGAATACACAGGGAAAATAATCCCCAGACCTCCACAATATCAAAACCCACAGTAAATCCAATCCATTGATATCTCGCAAAACACAGAGGTAGAGAATGTTGAGCACAACATTTACCTGGATACGCTCACAGCCACGAAATCACTCAGCAGAATCAGCAGTAGCGTTCGTCAGGGAAATCGGAGTCTAGAATACAAGCAGAACACAATCAGATACTACCCAGATACTAGCGAATTAATAATCTAACCTTACCAACGGATTTCCCCTTACCCTTCTACCAGATTCGGCACCAGAGAGCAGTCTAATAGCGACGGGGAACAAGAACGAGAATTTAAGAGGAGTTGGAAGCTTGAAGAAAGAGAGGAGCGTAGTGACGGCGTAATGAGGATGAAGGAGATCGTGAATACGACCGTGTTATTAAATAGGAAGCAGAGTAAAATAATTTTAAGGAATTAGAAATCAACTAATAAATATACCTAGTTTAAAGGAAGGAGAGTTTATAAATCAGATTTCAATTTAGAAGTAAAAGAATAACGTTAAAATCATGGAAGAATCTAGATTCAGGATTTAGAGGGATAAATAGATAAAGAATAAATACATGGTAGTTAAATAAATAAGTAAGGGAATATTTTAGGAAGGTGTAGAAACCTGTTTATATTCCTGGACATAATAAGGTAGTCGGAGACGAACGTAAATATATATATATGTATATATATAGCTTCTCTGGGCCTTTAAGAATTCTGTTAATAACATTCCCAACTATATGCTAACTTAATCCTATGCCAAAATTCCCGAGTATTTCATCTCATCCCCCTTAAAAGAAAGCTTCGCCCTCGAAGCTAAGCCTAGACAATGCTCCAACTAAAAGACTGACTATGAAAACTGAGTCCAACTAAACTTGACATTAGTCTTAAACGGTTACCTGCTCGAAAAGCTGAGGGTACTTCTTCTTCATTTCCTCTTCGACCTCCCACGTCGCTTCCTCAGTCCCATGATTCGACCACAACACCTTGACCATTCGGGTGGACTTCGATCGGGTCTCTCTGGTCTTGGTGTCCAATACCTTAATGGGGTATTCCTCGTACGATAGGTTCTGATCCAATTCCAGCACCTCAGGCTGTAGAACGTGGGACGGGTCGGGAACGTAACGCTTCAGCTGAGAGACATGGAAAACATTATGGACTCTCTCCAGCTCGCCAGGTAGTGCCAATCTGTAGGCCACCTCTCCAATTCTCTCCAGGACCTCGTAAGGACCCACGAATTTGGGGCTCAATTTCCCCTTCTTCCCAAATCTGGTTACCCCTCTCACAGGAGACACCTTCAGGAAGACTCTATCACCAACTTCGAATTCAACCGGTCTCCTCTTTAAGTCGGCATAGGACTTCTGCCTGTCCTGGGCCGCTTTCATTCGGCTCTGAATGATTCGGACTTGCTCCATCGTCTCCTCTATCAGCTGGGGTCCCAATATCACTGCCTCACTGATGTCGCTCCAGCACAAAGGGGTTCTGCATTTTCTCCCATACAAGGCTTCATAAGGAGCCATCTTAATACTAGAGTGGTTACTGTTATTATATGAAAATTCCACCAGGTGAAGTCTATCTGTCCAAGTCCCCTGAAAGTCCATGACACATGCCCGAAGCATGTCCTCTAAGGTTTGGATAGTCCTCTCTGTCTGACCATCTGTCGTCGGGTGAAAAGCAGTGCTCAACTTCAATTTAGTACCCATAGCTTTCTGAAACTGCTGCCAGAAATGTGCTGAGAATCTCGAGTCCCGATCAGATACTATCGTCTGAGGCACCATGGTATCTGACCACATTCTTAATGTATGCATCCACTAGCTGGCTCATAGACCAAGTGCTCTTCATAGGTATGAATCGAGCGGACTTGGTGAGTCGATCCACGATCACCCATATCTGATTGACTCCACCCTTCGCTGGCGGTAGTCCAACTACGAAATCCATAGAAATAGAATCCCACTTCCATTTGGGTACTTCCAAAGGCTGCAACAATCCTCCCATCCTCTTATGCTCGAACTTCACCTTCTGACAGGTGAGGCATCTAGACACGAACTCTGCTACCTCCCGCTTCATCTTTGGCCACCAGAACAGCTTCTTCAGATCCTTGTACAATTTATCTCCGCCTGGGTGGACTGAATAGGGAGTATTATGAGCCTCCCTCACCAGTCTCTCCTTCACATCCACACAACTCTGAGGGACGCACCAACGGCCTCTGAACCTAAGACTGCCATCATCGTGGATTTCAAACCCTTCTGCCTTACCCTCCTTCAACTTCTCCCTGATTCGTTCCAACTTAACATCGCCAGACTGCCCTTCGAGTATCTCCCCGTAAGTGTCGGAAGAGGCACTCATGTGGTACAGCTTTACCTCGTGCTCTACTCCTCCAGACTTCATCACTTCCAACTTCAACTTCTGAAACTCACGAGCTAGTTCATCAGGAAGGACCCACATGGAATTCACTGAATGACTTCTCTTCCTGCTCAATGCATCTGCTACTAAGTTGGACTTCCCTTCATGATACAGAATCTCCAAGTCATAGTCCTTAATCAGCTCTAACCATTGTCTCTGCCTCATGTTCCATTCCTTCTGGGTGAAAATATACTTGAGGCTTTTGTGGTCGGTGTAGATCTTGCACGAGACGCCATAGAGGTAGTGTCTCCAGATCTTGAGTGCAAAAACCATGGCTGCTAACTCTAGGTCATGCGTCGGATATCTGGTCTCATATTCCTTCAACTGCCTTGACGCGTAGGCTATGACCTTCCCATGCTGCATCAGTACGCATCCTAAGCCATATTTGGAAGCGTCGCTGAAAACTTCAAATCCATCTGTCCCTGAAGGCAAGGTCAGAACTGGAGCTGTGGTCAACCTCTCCTTCAATGTCTGGAACGCCTTCTCACAGTCGCCATCCCACTGGAATTTGATCACCTTCTTCATAAGGGTGGTGAGAGGTCTCGCTATCTTCGAAAAGTCCTTCACGAAACGTCTATAATACCCCGCTAAGCCCAGAAAGCTTCGCACTTCAGTCAGGTTACTGGGCTTTGGCCATTCTTTTACGGCCTGAATCTTCGACGGGTCCACTGAGATGCCTTCTCTGGTGATGACGTGGCCCAGGAATGCCACTTGGTCTAACCAGAAATCACACTTGGACAACTTCGCGTACAGCTGCTGCTCCCTCAATGTCTGCAATACTAGCCTCAAATGCTCCTCATGCTCCCGTTCGTCCTTAGAATATATAAGGATGTCATCTATGAAAACCACCACGAACTGATCCAGGTAGGGGTGGAAGATATGGTTCATGAGGTCCACAAAGACAGCTGGGGCGTTGGTAAGTCCAAAGGGCATCACCAAGAATTCAAAGTGCCCATACCTAGTTCGGAAGGCTGTCTTCAGGATGTCTCTCTCTGCCACTCTGAGCTGATGGTATCCTGACCTCAAATCGATCTTCGAGAAGGTCCCTGCCCCTTGCAGCTGGTCGAAAAGATCGTCTATTCTCGGCAAGGGATATCTGTTCTTTACTGTGATCTGGTTCAGCTCCCTGTAGTCTATGCATAACCTCATACTCCCGTCTTTCTTCTTTACAAACAAGACCGAGGCTCCCCAAGGCGATACACTAGGGCGAATGTATCCCTTATCCAGCAGGTCCTCCAACTGAGTCTTCAGTTCTTTCAATTCTGAGGGTGCCATCCGGTAAGGAGCCTTCGAAATCGGCGCTGAGCCTGGCACAAGATCGATGCTGAATTCTACTTCTCGGTCTGGCGGCATACCCGGTATCTCGTCTGGGAACACGTCTGGAAATTCGTTTACTACTCGGATCTCCTTCTTCTTGTCTGGCTCCTGGCTCAGGTCTTGGACATAGCAAAGGTATGCTTGCTGTCCTTTCTTTACTTGGGAGAGAATTGTCATTGCTGATACGAGCTTCACTCCGGGCTTCTCCTCCACATTTCTGTACGAGACTCTCCGTCCCGACGGTCCTCTGAGAATAATTTTCTGCTCGCTGCAGTCTATTTTTCCCTTGTATTTGCTCAGCCAATCCATCCCCAGAATTATATCAAAGTCGGTCAGAGCGAATTGGATCAAATCTATTACAAATTGCTCCACTTTGATATCTATGCTTACGTCTTTCATTACATTCTTACAAGTAATCACCCGTCCCGAGGGTATAGATACAGCTATAGGAGAAGTCTCACGAATCTCTATCCCCAATTTCCCAACTAGGCTATCAGATATAAAGGAATAAGTAGCCCCCGTATCAAAAAGAATGCGTGCAGGAGTACCAAGAACAGTAAAGGTACCTGCCAACACGTCTGCCTCGGCCTCGGCTTCTGCCCGACTCATCACATTTATCTTCCCTGGAGCTCGCTGCTGGTTGCCTCGGTACTCCCCTTGGCCTCTGTTGCCACCATTGCCGCCCTCTCCATTACTACGCTGAGGAGCGTCCCCACGCTGACTCTGATTCGGGCCTCTGCCCTGCTGGTCGGACTGCCTGGATGAGCGGTCGCCACTATAGCCTCTCTGCTGACTGCCTCCCTGGGGACTCTGGAAGCACTCGAATAATCGGTGTCCCCGCCTTCCACAGCGAAAGCAGGTGACCGAGTTCCCCTCACAATCTTTCCCCGGGTGATCCTTGTTGCACCTCTTACAGTAGAAGTGCCTCTCCTGCCTGTGCTCTCCTCTCCGAGTCTGGTGCTGGGGCTGGTCACCTCGCCTCTGGTCACCCCTCTGATCTCCCGCAAGTCTCGGCCTTCCGTCTCTGCGGTCCGAGTGAGGCTTCCACCTCTTCTCCTGCTGATGATGTCTGTGGGACTGATCCTCTCGTCCCCGGGGCTCATCTCCTCCCTCCATCTTCCTTTTATTACCAGCCAGGACCTCCTTCCTCTTCTGCTGCACCCTGTACAGGTTAGTAGCCTTCCCATACGCATCCTGGAGCGTCGGGATTGTCAGTACGCTGAGGGCCTCCTGTAGACTCCAGTTTAGCCCGCCTACAAACCTCTGCACTTTCGACGCCTCGTCGGGAACCATCGTAGGCGTGAACCAGGCCAGCTCCAGAAACTTCGAATGGTACTCCTTGACACTCAAAGATAGCTGCTTGAGTTCTGAAAACTCCAAGTACTTCTGCATCCTGACATGCTCGGGGTAGAAGCGTCTCCTCATGGCCTCCTTCAGGCCATCCCAACCGAAATCAGGTCCAGCCAGTAGCACATCTCTGTTGGCGGACCACCAGATGTCTGCCTCACTCTTGAAATAGTAAACTGCTGCGTTGACCCTTCGGTCCGCGGGGCAATTGACTGCCTCAAAAATCTTGTCAAATTCTTTTATCCAGTCCTCAAGTAGCACTGGGTCCTCCTCTCCTTTGAAGGATGTGGGCTTTAGATGAGCAATCCTCTTAGTGTAATCCTCCGGCACATTATCCCTCTGCGCCTGCCTTTGGACTATCTGTCCCAGGTTGAGAGCCAACTCCTGCAACTGCCTCATGGGGTCGTTGGCGGCCATCTGAGTTCGGCGACTCCTACTTCTGGTATGGTATGGGAAACTCAGCCTGTCAGCCAGTCCTGCACCCCCTAGAGCTCTATGCGAACTCCTGATTACATATACTAAGCAAGGTAAGCAACATCCACCCATATCCCCACATATTAAGTCTCTATCCCATATTAGGAGCTAGCATGTACAATAGCCCCAATCAATACATAACACTCATTCAGTTATGCTAATATCATCACAATCATTGCAATACACAAACGAAGAATGGAATTCAATATCCATACAATATAACATCACATACACAGTATCGCAGGCACTGTAACTCCCCAAGCGGCTTACCCCACATTTTAATTCCTTTTTAATCCAAATTTTATCTTGTTTACCAAACTCGGCTCTGATACCACCTTGTAACACCCTGGATTTTGCCTTAAAACTTAGATAACTAAATTACAAAACCAACGGTGAAAACGGCTTCGAAAACGGACTCCAAACGAGCCCCCAATTGAGCAAAACAAGATTAGTCCGAGCTTGTGTCCGGACATGAGAAGTTCAGACACAAGTCGAGAAAGTTAAACTGCGGCAATCCCCTTGTCCGAACTTGTGTCCGGACATTGATGTTCGGACACAAGTCGAGAGTTGAAAAGCTTGAAAACCAAAGGCGTCCGAACTTGTGTCCGGACTTTGAAGTTCGGACACAAGTGAGTTTTAAAAGTCCGAGATTTCTTACGCGGCGTGTCCGAACATTGATGCTCGGACCAAAGTTCGGACACGTCAAAACAGAAAGCTTCTAAAACATTCGGGGCCTGTCCGAACATGGATGTCCGGACGGACGTTCGGACAGGTCCTGATGAACATCTTTTCCAGCCAAAAACAGAACCAAATTAACATCAATAATAACCATAAAGCTCAGCAACCAAAGAAGAATGATTCCAATAACTTAGTACCTCAAATGCTAACGACAAAACCATCGTAGGATCTCTTATACAGAAAGCAAATCTCCAACATAAACAAAACTCCATAGAGAACAAAACCAGTAAGACACCTCAACTTATTAGCAGCGGAACAGCAAAATCCAAAAAGGCGTTACCGCCACACTCTAACGAAGAGTGCTCAGGCTTTAAACTACCAACTAAAAACCAAACGTTTCCAAAACTTGTAAAACATAGCAATTCCAAAACATAACTCAACTCGAAATTAAGCGTAGAAAATATCCAGTCGTCCTAAGCTAGGTGATAGCGTGTCCCAATCCCCCAATTCAGCCATGAATACCTGCGATCATAAAACAACAATAGAAAACGCGAAGGGATCGCGCAAATCAGCAAACTGAGTAAACATTGCCTCAACCTGTAAAATACATTTGGAAACCCATTTGCAATTATAAAACTATACTTGTACAGAAACGTAAACCACGATACCAATTCCAAATATCAATCACAAAACATTTCGGGGGAGAACTTTCCAAGAATCAAATCAATGGTTTACACGGACGACCCCCAAATTGGGTCGCAACAATTAGAATCCCACCTCACTCTACGTCCTTAAGTGTGCACACCCCCCATAAGGTAACTTATGACCCAAAGGAGTAGATCATTAGAGCTTAACTGCAAGTAATGTCTGCAAACAAAATAATAAGAATATCCACGGGGTACATAGTACCAATAATTACACGGAGCGCCATAAGGCACCAACAATTTACACGGAGCACCAAGAGGTACCAACATTCCAATAACCAATTCAAAGAAAGTCTCCCAAAACATTTATTCAAACCCTTTTTGCAAAACATCTCACCAGAATACACAGGGAAAATAATCCCCAGACCTCCACAATATCAAAACCCACAGTAAATCCAATCCATTGATATCTCGCGAAACAGAGTAGAGTAGAATGTTGAGCACAACATTTACCTGGATGCACTCACAGCCACGAAATCACTCAGCAGAATCAGCAGTAGCGTTCGTCAGGGAAATCGGAGTCTAGAATACAAGCAGAACACAATCGGATACTACCCAGATACTAGAGAATTAATCATCTAACCTTACCAACGGATTTCCCCTTACCCTTCTACCAGATTCGGCACCAGAGAGCAGTCTAACAGCGACGGGGAACAAGAACGAGAATTTAAGAGGAGTTGGAAGCTTGAAGAAAGAGAGGAGCGTAGTGACGGCGTAATAAGGATGAAGGAGATCGTGAATACGATCGTGTTATTAAATAGGAAGCAGAGTAAAAATAATTTTAAGGAATTAGAAATCAACTAATAAATATACATAGTTTAAAGGAAGGAGAGTTTATAAATCAGATTTCAATTTAGAAGTAAAAGATAACGTTAAAATCATGGAAGGATCTAGATTCAGGATTTAGAGGGATAAATAGATAAAGAATAAATACATGGTAGTTAAATAAATAAGTAAGGGAATATTTTAGGAAGGTGTAGAAACTGTATATATTTTTGGACATAATAAGGTAGTCGGAGACGAACGTAAATATATATATATATATATATATAGCTTCTCTGGGCCTTTAAGAATTATGTTAATAACATTCCCGACTATATGCTAACTTAATCCTATGCCAAAATTCCCGAGTATTTCAAATATAGATGTCTGTTAAATTCATATTATATACATACTTTATTTCTTCATTTTTTTTCTTCTAAATATATGTATGAGTAACAGAGAGAGATTGACGACGAGCATACATCACTGGCCAGTCCGAAAATGATCTTTTTGTTATTGTTTTAAAATTAATGTTTTCAAAATTATAAAATATATCCAAAACTTTTAACATATTATAAAAGGCTCATCCAGAGGTATTTTTTTTATGTATTTGTAAGTACTTTTAAGTTAAAGTTCCATAAACTAGTAGGACAGAAAATGAAAAAAAACTGTCAGAATCGTGAAAATAGTGACAAATTCTACCCGGGAAGGCAAACGTCGACGCCAACCTAGAAGAGCCTACGTCGATGCCAGCGGGCGGCGACGGACGCCACGATGAAGAGGCGGGCGGTGGCGTCGGCCTTTTGCTATAGGCGTTGACGCTTGCTGAACAGGCCGGTTCACCCGATTTTGATCGGTTCAGGCTGTTTTTTGTCCTTTTTGATCAATTTTGACCTTTTTTTGGATCGGTTATGACTTAATTTGACCTTTTTCTGACCAATTTGTGCTTCATTTGTCTAATTTTAGCTTAATTACTTATCCATTGTTAGCTTTGACCATGCTCTTAGTCTTAGTTTTTGTATTCAATAGTCAATGCTCTTAGCCTTAGTTTCTGTATTCACTAGCCAATGCTCTGAGCCCATTTCAAACTTGTCTGTCTTGTTATTTTCCTCTATGGATTCATTGTTAGCTGTTAGAATTAACGCAATATCCATTGAGTTGCTCTTGTGGAGTTAATTTGTTTCGTCTTCCAATTAATATATTATTTACAAAGAGTTTCACGGAAGTTGAAGATGCATTAATGTGAGCATTTATACAGTGCAAATTCATCACGTCTAAAGCATGTGATTTTCTAAATTATGAGGAGAGTTATAAGGAAGTTAAATCCTTGAATTTTTTTTAGACTTCTAGTTTTCTAGATCCCAGAGTGTTCATTGTTCCTAGGTGTTAATGGATTGTGTTAATGATGTTGTAACCGTTGTAACTTGTAAGCCCTTTTACGGTTGTTGTTACAAGGTTAATGTGGGGATAAGTGAAGGGTTTAGATCTAGCACTATAAATAGATCTAGTAACCCGTAGCTTAGGATCATCCCAACTTGTGGGAATCACATCCAAGAGAGTCAAGTGTGGTTCTGTAGAAACTCAATGGACTCGTATAAAAACACTAAGGGAAACACAGGTTGATGGGTTGGTTGGGTAATCCTCATGTAAACTTGTAATCCTCATCCTCTTAATGAAAGTTGTTCTATCTTCTCCCGTGGATGTAGGCCATGTTTGGACCGAACCACGTATATCCTTGTGTCACTATTTTATTATTACATTATCCTGTGAATTTTCTTCTTTGGTAACCATGTCGATCTCACTACGATCCTGGGGATGTGGGCCCGAAATCCTAACACTAGCCAACTACCCAAATTAACAAATTTTCTCAATCTTGTATCCTGAAACCTCAATCTTTGTCGTCTTCTTTTTCCACCCTATTTTCTGCTCTCCATCCACCTAAATCTCATCTTGATCCAGGTGCACTGGTCAGCTCCTTTGATACAATCCCAAGCCCTAAAAGGATCGTCCAGTTTAGGCCTCCGGTGATTCCATCACCCACCTCTTCTTCAAATCTGAACGATGATGACGACAACGATGAATATGACGATTTAGATAGGAAGAAGCACCTGGTAGCTAAACAGAATACCTCGGCCAAGTGTTTGATATCTAGTATGTTTGCGCCAACGAATTTAGTTCGGTGGAACAGGCAAGTAAAAATGTTAAGTTATTATAGAATCGATGTCTGGTGAAACAAGTTTCTCTGCCCTTACATTTCCCAACGATAATCAATGTTTTTAAAAGAAGTATTACTTCGTCAGATGTCGTAGACCTTCTGAATTCAAACAAGAGCAAGGGATTCCCTCAACGTCAAAATCACTGAGATCAGTGTCCAAATCTTCAGCTTTTTCAGCCTCATCTTCAAAAATTATACAAATGAACGATTGTTTTTTTGTAAGAGAATGTCTATCTCATCCTACCTAGTGTCCTCGTAGTCCTTCAGTTAACTTGAATAGCTTCCTTTACTTAGTGTCATAGTTCTGCTGAACAAATGCGATGTTATTACTGTACAAGTTGACCGAATGTAAAAGAGTTTCACCAATTACAATTGTAAAAAGGTTGTGTTGTTAGTGCTACTACTGTCAATCTTTACATTTAGTTCAGTAGAACAGACAAGTAAAAAAGTCAGATTATGTTGTACAACCTCTGAATTCATACAAGAACTACAAATTCCTTCAACGTTAAACTCACTGAGATCCGTGTTCAAATCGTCAGCTTCAAAAAATCCAGAAGCAATGACTCTGGTCTGTTAGTCTATACCAGTCCAATTAAGTTCAATGTGGTTCATATCTAGTGAGGATCAATTAAAAATATTCAAAACCGGTCAAATTTAGGTCAAACTAGTTTAAAGCGGTCAAAGCCGTCAAAAACCCGGCTCACCGCTGCCGTCAATGCCCGCCCTTCTACCCCCGTGACGCCCGCCATACTCACCCGGTGTTGATGCCCTTCCTTCCATCCCGTCATCGACGTTTGCCCTTTGGTCCCGCCGTTGACGCCAACCCACGTAGATGCCAATTTTCCCGGTGGCGTTGAACGTCCCGCTATCTAACATTATTGACTAATTTTTCTTAATCCGTTCTATTCTAAAGCTGTAAATAAGCTCATAACATAAACTGAGACGGTTTACATAATGCCCCTCGCTGACAGGTCAGCGAGACCACCGTTTGACTAGTCACACGAAGTGAAAACATAACAAATTCAAAGCATATTGAACAATATTTTTCACACTGTAAAAAGAACCTCTGTTATGCCCTCGTACGTCCTCAACAAAGGACTTAGAGAGATAGAGAGTTTTTTGAGAATAGTGGGGGTGGATGCACTTTTTGAGAATTGTGGGGGTGGATGTATGTTTTGAGAATAATGGGGGTGTAGGTGTTATTTATATAAGTTTTTGAAGCTAATGGCGATATCGTAATGTTCTTTTAAAGTCTGACCATGCTCAATGCAAGTATTACTATATATTGGGTTTTCCTTTCCCTTTTTAATGTACACTTAAATGTATATGACATTGAATCTACTCTAAATTAATATTTCTATAAAGCACAATTGCTTTGAGAAGATAATTTTTCTATGGTAATTAACTTGAAAACAATATTGGCCTAATAAATTTAGGCCATATATATGCCCTAAGAAATATACTTACTCGTTTAGGCCAATAGCCTTCAAATTTGGTTTTGTTAAATATGGTCTCTGTGTCCATCATTATTACAAGATGGTTACCTCTAACCACACTTATTAACGTGTTTAACAAAACCAAATGTCTATTTAATTTATTACTACTTGTCGGCCTAAACGAGTAAGTATATTTCTTACATATATTTTTGGGCATATATATGAGGAAAGTTTATAAGGCCAATATTGTTTTGTTCAAGTTATTTACCATAGACAAATTTTCTTCTGAAAGCAACTGTGTTATGTAGAGATATTGATTTAGAGCAGGAATGAATGCCATATCCATTTAAGTGTACATATATATTGTAGGTCAAAAAAGGAAAGGAAAAACCAATATATAGTATGTTTAATTTTGTTGGGCCAGAAAATTCCAACCGTAAGGATGGCGATAAGGTTAGGGGTGCTAATTCGGGTTAATGAGACGGGTTGGAGCTCACCAATACCCAACCCGATTAAAATTGTATTGACCCATACCCGACCCAAAAATAATCGGGTTATAAATTTTCAACCCATACCCAACCTATATAAAATCATTGAACCCAAATCTGACCCGTTTAACCCGTTTAATTATAAACACTTTTGTTCTTCTGCAGAATGATCAGTCGTCCATAAAAGCGTGCACATGACGGTCATTTATTTCGAATCATTGTGTACTGTTTTTTAAAATGTCAACATTGTGTTATATGGATCAATTTGTGCGGATGAAATAGTGTGAACGGTGGAGTTTGCGCAACTAATGATTGACATAGTATTTCGGTTTTCAAACAAAGAGTGAATGGTGGATATAGATGGCTTAGAGAATGTTTTTAGATTTATTAAATAATTATGTGTGCAGCCTAAAAGAAGTGATAGTATTTTTGTTTGCTATTATACTAATGGTTATAAAATTAATACATATCCAGTAAAATATATACATATTTATTTATTTTTAATTAAATTAAGTAAACGGGGTCGGGTTGAATTCGGGTTGGGTACCTTAACCCATACCCAACCCATATATTTAATAGGTAACCCATACCCGACCCAATAATTAAATGGGTCAATAATCTTAACTCATACCCGCTATTTACAGGTTGGGTTTGGGTCGGGTCGGGTTGGGTAAATATTGCCACACCCATAAGGTGGCCGAAGTGATGTTTTGTATTTAATGTGGTGACTTGTTAGGGGTTAGTGGTAGAAAACAGTCAACCTCATGCATATTTGTGTATATATACAGAAATTGACATCTTCTTTTTTATAGAGGAAAGTTAATATATATATTGCATGCTACATATGCTCATCATCAATCTCTCTGTTACACAAGTATATGTGGTTTTTTTCTTCCTTTAAATATATATATGTTGTTTTAGTTTGTCTACTGATTTTCCAACTTTTTCATTTTTTTCCATGCCTATATTTTTTCTTATCTAGTTCTTCTATTCAATGGAAAATTACAGGTATCTATACGTATCTACCTTTTCACCTTAATTTGATGGATATACCTGACCTAAACAACTTAAGCAACTTTTTTCTGTATGTATATTTCGATGTAAAGAGCTTGTCAACATATCTATATACGTTTTTTGTTCGCGAATGTATAACATATTAGTATATATATATTTATGCTTCAGTAATTTATGTATAAATTAGTAAAATTGATTGTAATCTTTTAAATATACTTTTTGTTTATAAAAACTAAACTATTCTAATTATAAAAGTAAAAAAATTCCATTCAATATCCTTGAGTTTTGAGCAAATTTTACCAAATACGTTATCTTCTATAAGTTACTAAAATTAATTTAAATTTTAAAAAATGTGACAAATGACTAATTTTTTTATAAAAACTTACCAGCCATCATCTTTTAGTGTGTTCTTCTTCAGAAAGATTCTACCGCCCTAAAGGCTCATTACTCTTTTTCCTTATTGTTGGATGTATCTCTACACAGTAGTCTCACAAGTTCCACTTTTATTCTAAAAAATGAAAGGTTTAGAAATAAAAGCATAAAAAATTTTATTCACAATTTATATTTCCACCCTCTTATTCCGGTCCCATAAGTTTTGTTTTTTTAGCCATATGAAAAAAACAAACTTTTAAATATCTACCCCTTTTGCATTCCTCAATCTTTCCTTGCAGTCCCAGTTGCTGTTGAGAAAATTACAAACATGAGTAATTAAACCTAACTAAACGGGCAAGTGCACCCAATTCGTTGCAATATAACAAGTGTCGTATTCACAAGGAAATTGGTTTCTAAATCTCAAGCTTCGGTACTTTAGTAAAATGAAAATAAAAACAGTAAACGGGGGTTTAGCCAGAGGCAAGCTTAGTTGTTTGCAAATGGAAAAGCAATAAAACAGTAAATTGTTTGTTTGATGGAATGGGTGAAAAAGTACCCTAGAATAGTGGGGAATCACTGAAATCACACAATGAATCTTATAACCATAACTCATCATCTCATTGTCTATTAGAGTTCAATTCATGAATCCCCAAATCATGGGAATCCCAATTCTTACCTAATTATTCAAACCCCTTAATTAAAGGAGGTTTAAGTCACTAAGTAGCATTAAGCAAAAACTCTTAAATAATAGCCCTAAGATTTTACCCCCAAAATCAAGAGAGCAAAAGATAGGGTTTTTCCCCCTCTGGGTCTAGTTCCAAACTCAAGCTCAAATGTTGAATGAAACCACCATAAATGCCATAGTTGATCAAATTAAAGCATTAATTGATATTGAAGGAGATAAAAACAAGAGCATTCAATGAGTTAGGTCACAAGCATTAGATGTGCAATATTAGGGTCAAACCCCATCCTAGGATACAAAATGAGACTACTCAACCATTGGAAAGGAAAAGAGAAGGGAAAAGAGGGATTTAGCAATTATAGGAGCTCTAGAGCTTCAATGGAGGTAGATTTCTTCACTTTCTTCTTCCTCCTCTTCTTATCTTCTTTTCTCCTCTTATTTTCTCCTTCTTGATCGCCTCTCTCTCCTCTCTTTCTGGCTGGAGTCGTGTGGAATAAGTGATGGGAATAGATGCCCCCAAATCCAGCTTTTTAAAACACAAAACTAGGCAATTTTTCCGTCCAACCGACCTTACCAAGGTCGGTCTCGTGGGTCGGTCGGACTCTCTGGTGAGAGAAGCACGTGACATTTTTAAGCTCGGCCGACCTTACCAGGGTTGGTCCTAAGGTTGGTCGATTCCAGTAGCTTTTGGCCCCTGAAATTTGCGATTCCGGCCTCTAGAACTTCCGACCGACCCTCCCAAGGTCGGTCGAGACCAGTAGTGATTTTCTTCAACTTGTGCGGGGCCTAGAATCTTCGCTGTGGCTTGGAATTGCTCCCCGTTTGTGCCGTTGGAAAGCTTGAAAGATGGGAGATCTGTTGATGCACTCCACTAGCTCTAAAATAACCTAAAAGTATGATCAAAATGAGCTTTTACCTATCAAAAGATCAAACTATATAAGTTCACTATTAATCACAAAAACACTCTATTAAGTGGTGAAATAGGTTATGCACCAAGTAAAATGAAGGTGTATGAAGACATTAAAACATCATTATTTCACCACTTATCAACTCCCCCACACTTATCTATTGGCTTGTCCTCAAGCAAAATTAGCTAGGAACCCACAACAAGGAGCATTTAAAGCAAGCAAGTGTTTAGATGAATTCTTGAATTCAAGTGAGCAAAATTTGTGAAAAATCTCGAGAGGAGTGCAACCAACCTTCTCATGGAGACATGGGTGTGCTTAGGGTAAATAAAAATATAGAGTTTCGGGGTATGATCTAGAGTGCTTCCAAGTTCTTACAGGTTATGGAACTTGGAGAACTTTTACCATGACAAACTTCTCTCAAGAATGGGCATTAAGGAAAAACAAACGGAAAACTAGAGATTTGCATTTGATTCACTTTTGCAACAAGATATGAGGAGAGATAATTTGGCATTTTGACTTGCTTTAATGAACACTCAACTCTCATTTGTTGGTTACCTATGGCGTCTCTCAAGTTCCTTTTTAAAAATTATCACAAGGAAGCACCCTTTAGCAATCCCTAGATGAGAAGATAGAAAGAACCCCTAAGCAATAAAAGTTCACCAAGATAGGGATTTACGGTTGCACCGCAAATAAATGCTCCTCAAGAGAGAACTTTTCAAAAAATTTGGTGGAAAATTCCAAGGATTCATGAAAAAACGTGCTTACTATAAATGTAACTTCTACATGGAAGCTATAGATATGCATGAGGAAATTGAGTAGTGCACCAAAAAGAAAAGGTCGTCTCCCCCACACTTGAAGGGGACAATGTACTCATTGTTCAAAGTAAAACTTAAGGGGAAACAAACAGAAGACCTTTTCGAAGCACTAAGCATAGAGTAGACAAAAGTGTAAATGTTAGAGAGTTAGAGAACTAGTACTCCCCTGATAAAAATGATTTATTGGCGGGGTTCCCCCACACTTGCTAGTGTTCAGGGTCGTTGAAGCGCTCGCTCCGGCGGTAAGAGTCGGAGACCGTTGAAAAAATTCGCAAGTGTTCCTTTAGAATTCGTCCTAACTCATCCTTGAGGAGTTCTTGTGTTTGAAGTGTATAGATCTACACTGTATAGCCAAAAAGAAACTAGGCGCAAAATTGATTCCAAAGAATACTAAAAAAGGCCATAATTAGATACCAAAATGGGACTCATCCATGAGTCCTAAACCAAAATATTTGAAATTGCTGTAAGTAAAGTACCGGAGTTAAAGAAAAAGTACTGCAAGCGGAAGTGTAAAATTTAAATGACAGAAATGTAAATGAGAGTCAAAGATAAATAAAAGTGCAGATAAACATTTAAACGAAAAGGAAAATTTAAATGACAGAAGGTACCTAAACCACACCAACACCAATTGCTCTTAAGTAGTAGGAAATGTAAGAATATAGACAAACAACTAAACACACAAATAACAAAAAGAAAATAAACAAGATAAAAGTACTAAATACACAAAAACTAAAATACCGAAACTGAGGAAATGATAGAAACTATCAATTTCCCCGACAACCGCGCCATAAGCTTGTTGGGAAGATTACAAACATGAGTAATTAAACCTAGCTAAACGGGCAAGTGCACCCAATTCATTGCAATATAACAAGTGTCGTATCCACAAGGAAATTGTTTTCTAAATCCCAAGCTTCGGTACTTTAGTAAAATGAAAATAAAAACAGTAAACGGGGGTTTAGCCAGAGGCAAGCTTAGTTGTTTGTAAATGGAAAAGCAATAAAACAGTAAATTGTTTATTTGATGGAATGGGTGGAACAGTACCCTAGAATAGTGGGGAATCACCTAAATCACACAATGAATCTTATAACCATAACTCATCATCTCATTGTCTATTTAGAGTTCAATTCATGAAACCCCAAATCATGGGAAACCCAATTCTTACCTAATTATTCAAACCCCTTAATTAAAGAAGGTTTAAGTCACTAAGTATCATTAAACAAAAACTCTTAAATAATAGCCCTAAGATTTTACCCCCAAAATCAAGAGAGCAAAAGTTAGGATTTATCCCCCTTTGGGTCTAGTTCCAAACTCAAGCTCAAATGTTGAATGAAACCACCATAAATGTCATAGTTGATCAAATTAAAGCATTAATTGATATTGAAGGAGATAAAAACAAGAGCATTCAATGAGTTAGGTCACAAGCATTTGATGTGCAATATTAGGGTCAAACCCCATCCTAGGATACAAAATGGGACTACTCAACCATTGGAAAGGAAAAGAGAAGGGAAAAGAGGGATTTAGCCATTACAGGAGCTCTAGAGCTTCAATGGAGGTAGATTTCTTCACTTTCTTCTTCCTCCTCTTCTTCTCTTCTTTTCTCCTCTTATTTTCTCCTTCTTGATCGCATCTCTCTCCTCTCTTTCTGGCTGGAGTCGTGTGGAATAAGTGATGGGAATAGATGCCCCCAAATCCAGCTTTTTAAAACACAAAACTAGGCAATTTTTTCGTCCGACCGACCTTGCCAAGGTCGGTCTCGTGGGTCGGTCAGACTTTGGTGAGAGAAGCATGTGACATTTTTAAGCTCGACCAACCTTACCAGGTTCAGTCCTAAGGTCGGTCGATTCCAGTAGCTTTCGGCCCCTGAAATTGTAATTCCAGCCTCCGGAACTTCCGACCGACCCTCCCTAGGTCGGTTCTAAGGTCTGCCTAGAATCTTCGTTGTGGCTCGGAATTGCTCCCATTTGCGGCGTTGGAAAGCTTGAAAGATGGGGGATCTGTTGATGCACACCACTAGCTCTAAAAAAGTATGCTCAAAATGAGCTTTTACCTATTAAAAGATCAAACTATATAAGTTCACTATTAATCACAAAAACACTCTATTAAGTGGTGAAATAGGTTATGCACCAAGTAAAATGAAGGTGTATGAAGACATTAAAATATCATTATTTCACCACTTATCAGTTGCCTCTCCTTCTCTTTTGGTTGCCCAAAAGTCTATCGGAGCGTTCTTCCCTTTGTCTGGATTGAAACCTGTTTAGTTGATCTGGAACGAAGTTTTTTGTTTGCGTTTGGTCATTTTGTCCTTTATCTTTTGCTTGCCACTTTGGTTTTGCTCATTCTCTTTTAGTCCGCCCAAGGATTGAACAACTTCCTTTTGTTATGTCTGGTATCACATGACTGTTTTGTCCTAGGTATAAAGAGGGGAAATTTTCTCAACATCCAACTCCTTTCTTATGATTCTCCCGACTCTCCAACCTCTATGAAACTATACATTAAACATATAAAAAATTGTAAATTCAGTATACACAAAAACTATATTCTCAGTATAATGGTTCATAGTATAGTTTTTCCTCATTCATTGTATATACTGTCATTGTTAAAAGTGTAGTTATTGTAGCCATCATTCGATAAATTTGGGTATAATTAAATTTACCTTTAACAAGATACATCTAATATGTTCAAAAATGTCAAACAACTCAATTAAAATGTACCAGTGTACACACAATTAGACCTGACAAAGGTGACCCGAACTAAAAAACCGAACCGATCCAACCCGAATCCGATTTTAAACCGAATAGCGTGACCCGAAAATCTGAACCGAACTAAACCAAAACCGAATCAAACCAAACTTTGGTACAACCCAAATCCACCCGAACCGAATTCACCCAAACCAAATCAACCTGAACCGAATCCACCCGCATGCTTTATTAAATATAAATCTACTATAGTTGTTCCAACCGTGAAAATAATCTTGAAACTAAAAACACATAATGAAGATTTAGACATCCAATAAGTGTTCATTGCTCATAAACTATATATATATATATAATATTGAACATCTTTAATCTTCAAGCATCTCAAGCCTTGTTGTATTAAAACATTCATAAATTGTGTTATTACCCTTCCCACACATAGATATTTTGCTTTAAAATTTTTTATAATACAATTTAATCTGTATCATTATTATTTTATAATACACTACTAATTTTGATTTTAATAAAGTTAGGTTTTTTTTTTATATTTAGGACATGATACTTGGGAATCATTTTAATGATGATAAAGTTTAATTATAAAATCTAAACTTTTCAGTTGAGACATATACTAACCAAGATTGATGTGTATATGCCTAGAGAAAATTACGCAATAAAATGAGGATAACAAATATTCTCAATGGTTGATTATTGTGAAGCGTGGGATAGACTAGCATTTTGAAAGATGAATAATCTCTACCCGATTATTTCATCAACCTTGACAACATAACCTAAAATGTTTTATAAGACATAATAATGTGTATCATTACTATTTTATACTACTCTATATTTTTATAAACTTAGGTTTCTTTATGTTTATGACTTAGAAATGGTTTGAATGTTGATGGATGGGCGTGGACGCATGATGCTTGCGCGAGGTGGGGATGGATGGGTGCAGGCGCACGACGCTTGCGCGAGGTGATGAGCGCGGGGTGTGACAAGCTTGGGACGGCAGTAGGCACAACGTCGGGCGTGGGGGGCACTGGGCGTCGAGTGCCGAATACTGACCACTAATTCACAAAATTTAAATTTATATACTTGCTAGATTCAATTAATAAATGTATAGTTTAAATATTATATACAAAGATTGTCATCCAATTTGATTTTGTCCAACCAATACACAATTGCAGTCTTGATCAAGGGTAACACTATATTAAAAAAATTTGGAGCCGCACTTGAATAATCAATACAAGTTACAAAGTTTGCTTAAAATTCGTATTTTCAATTTTTTGTCAATCAAACCTAACCCGAATAAGTCACCTGAATTTGACCTATAACCCCAAAAAACCGAATGACGTAGAGGCTAACCTAAACCGAAAGCACCCAAACCCGAAAATCTAATTTAAACCAGATCAACCCGAGCCGATCCGAACTGAGTAGTAATCATCTACAAATTGACCCAAACCGAACCGACATGAACCGAACTCGAATCGAGTGACACGAATTGCCAGGTCTAACACAATGGATAGATCCTTTTAGACGCCTTGGCCACTTCATAGCTTTCTAAATATTTTTTCAAGATTTTAGGGTTCAAGATTCAAGATTTAGAGGTTAAGAATTTTGCTTTATGGTATATATTTTAAATTTGGAGGCTACGTCTTGGCTACACCCAACTGTAGCTACATCCCACTTTTTCTTTTTCTTTTTTTTTACACCCCCGGCGCGCCTGTTGCTGTTTTTTTTACGCCTTCGACACGCCTTTTTTTTAAAGTTTTTTTTCCTCTTTTTATCACAAAACCTTTAAATTATTGTAACTTTTAACATATAAGTCCAAAATGAAAAACAATTATATCATTGTTCACCTAAATTCAAGCTCTTCAAAACAAGACCAGTCATGGATATAT
>CM041782.1:117213540-117728804 GCA_023374045.1 Limonium bicolor | reverse complement strand
TTTGACAACTTAAAAAAAAAATTATTTTACATATATAGTACACAGAATGTAGAAGAAAACTTGTACAGATAGTCATACAAACCTATACAAATGTTCACTAAAACATTTACACCCACACATAAAAACATGTACATCCTCATATTAAAATATATTGATTGTCACATAAATCTATACGAATCATTAAATATGTACATCCTTAGATTAAAATCTGTACATATAAGGGAGAAAACTTACACAGATGACCATACAAACATGTACAGATGTTCATTAAAGAACATGTACATTCTCACATTTGAACATGTACATCGTTACATTAAAACATGTACATTCTCACATTAAAATATGTACATTCTCACATTAAAGTATATAACGGCTTCCAAATAGATTACCCTAACCCCATACACCCTAAAACCCACCCTAGGAAAGCTAAAAAACGTCGAAGGCATTTTTAGGGTTTGTAGTGGCGGGTTTAGGGTCGTTAGACCCTAAACCCGCCACCACAAACCCTAAAAACCTGTCGAGTTAGTTGCTACAATATAAAGTATAGAACGGTTTCCAAATAGATTATCCTACCCCCCCAAAACCCCCAAAACCACCCTAGGATAGCTAACAACGTCGAAGGCATTTTTAGGGTTTACAGTAGACCCTAAACCCGCTACCACAAACCCTAAAAATCTGTCGAGTTAGTTGCTACAATATAAAGTACGAAACCAATTCCAAATAGATTACCCTACCCCCAAAACACCCCAAAAACCACCCTAGATAGCTAAAAAATGTCGAAGGCATTTTTAGGGTTTGTAGTAGCGGTTTAGAGTGGTCATACAAACATGTACAAATGTTCATTAAAGAATATGTACATTCTCACATTTGAACATGTACATCGTCACATTAAAACATGTACATTCTCACATTAAAATATGTACATACATCCTCACATTAAAGTATAGGACGACTTATACATGTAAAATAATTTTTTTTCAAAGTAACATATCTATGACTGGTCTTGTTTTGAAGAGTTTGAATTTATATGAACAATTATATAATTTTTTTTTCATTTTTGACCTATATATTAAAAGTTACAATAATTTAAAGGTTTTATGATGATAAAAGGAAAACAAAAAATTTTTAAAAAGAAAAAAAAAGCGCAGAGCGCTGGGCGCAAAAAAAAAAAAGCGACGAGCACTGGGCATGAAAAAAAAAAAAGAAGCGACGGGCGCTGGGGTCGCCAAAAAAAAAAAAAGAACGGGAGCGCAGGTACCTGTAGCCAAGAAAACGTCTTTAAAGATTAAGCTTTAGGTTTACGTTTACCAAAGAAAGAGTTTAAGGTTTAATTAGGTTTACCAAAAAAAAGTTTAAGCTTTAGATTTTTGAGGTTTGTAAATTTAGTAATACTAAGATTTAACGGTTTTACCAAAGTCCGAAGCACAAGAAGGATAGATCATAGATACATATACCGTAACAATACAAATAGATAATTGGTAGAGTATCAAGAGATTTCATTAATTTACATTCTGCATTACATAGTCATGTTCCATTATTTACATCATCACATTGTAGTGAACAAAACATTCCCTTCATGACGTAAGGATGTTCCACAAAGCATAGCACAGAGTTTAGAAACTCATCAAGTCAAATGACCAAACAAAAAACCCACACACACCATAGATCCTACATAGATTGATTGCTCTCAGAAAACCTTTGTACTGATGCTTAACCCAATCAAGTATATAACAAATCATTTCGTAGACACCCTAAAACTTCCCTTTTCACAGGATTTTTTCCATCATCGACACTGCAAATTTATATTCGGGAGAACTATGCTCTAGACCTTTGACAGTGGATAGTCTAGCTATAGCCGAAACAGTTGACATAACCATGCTTTGCGGAGAAGTCGCTGGTGCTGCAGTAGGGACAAGATGGGTCTGAATGAAGTCTAGAACCGAGTTGATGTTAGTCATTACTAGCCCACTCAGGGGCGGAGCCAGAACCAGAAATATAAGTTGAGGGGGTCAAAGACAGAATTATAAAAAATTAGGGGGTGTTTTTACTAAATTTTTTCTAAAAAAAGAAATTTTTACACTACAAATTTATGTAATTTAACAAAAGTTAGTTAGGGGGTGTTTTACCCCTCCGGCCAATGCCTACCTCCGCCACTGAGCCCACTAAAACTAGCAAGAATTTCATTCAGATACATCTCTTGTTGGCATAGGGAACAAGTAGTATGATGATAGGGTTCCTTGTGTTCGGCACAAGAATCGTGGATTCTATAGAACATAATTGCCGCTGCCAACATATCTAAAGCACTGTTATCATTCTGTAGCATAAGCAGGAGTTGTTTTGACAAATTGTTGTCTTGTAACAAGTTTTGTCTAACTTCCATTGCATGAGCAGGATCCATGAGTTGTGAGAAAAAATTTGTGTCTCGCAATAGTTTTTGCTGAACTTCCATAAGTCGTTCCATAACTCGAGCACGATCCATATCAACACAACAACACTGCAATAATTCCACAGAGTAAAAGATACATATTATGTACTGTCTATTAACTACAGCTAGATAACAATGCAAGAATCAGTAGTAACTCATCTCCCATAAATAATTTTTTGGTTGTTCTTGCTGTTGTGGAGAGAAAATTTCAACATGTGAATTTACTTCATTTGAAATTTCAAACAAGTAAGCACTAATGTAAGACAACTGTGACACGTTGATTTTGTCAAAAACAATCAATTGAGTAAAATGTGAGCTTTGATTTACATTGTCCTGAATACAAATTGCAGATTCAATATCACTAATGTCAATATTACACACGTTTGATAACATGCCAATATCAAACTGAAGGTACAGCAGATCGCAAGTAAACAGGATGCAACCACAGGCTTTCCAATTGATTGGTAATCGAAAATCGTTTACTGCGAGAATAAGAGATTTTACCTCGAACAGTTTTGTGGAGTCTGTTGGTGATTACGCCCTGCGAGTACAGCGTCGAGATCAGATAGAAGATCTGGCTACCCTTTACGGGGGAAAGGTGGAAATATCGTCATGTTTGAGTGAGAAGAGAATGTGAACCTGGATTTCGGAGCGCTCAAATGTACAAGGTGAATACAGAGAAACAACATTGCTACTCTTCTTCGACTTCGTCAGAAAAAAGAACCTCGTCGTTACGCCGCTATCATCTGAGAGCGCTTATTCTCAGCCGTTGGATCAGATGAACTTTCTTATTTGTTGATCCAACGGGACATATATTTCTTTCACTATAATTAAAAAGTCAAGTGAAAATTACATTCAATTGACAAAATACACACTCTACAAGTAGAGGTTTCACAAATTACATTCCCTAGGTTGATTGTTTTATATCCGATAGTTTTTTTAGTTTTCTAAACAAATCAGTTTTTTCTAATTTTGGTTTAATTTAAGAGATGTTTAAACATTTTTTTGGGATTCTGGCGTAATTTGATTTTTATTTCTAATTTTCTTTCAAGTTATAGGATATGCTTAAACGTTACCAGAAGTTATAAACTTTTACATGGACGATATAAAGTGTTATATTTCCTACCTGTCAAAATTAAAAGTTTTTTAAGCTCATATGTGACTTGTGGTGATCTAGTGAAAACACGTTCGGAGTAAGCCCTTTTACAGATTCTGGCGCAAAAAAACTTACTCTAAAAGTGTTTTCATTGGATCCCAGGTCACATGTGAGCTCAAAAAACTTTTGATTTGACATAGGTACGAAATATAATACTTGGACATCGTCCATGTAAATTTCATCAACTTTGGACAATGTTTAACCATCTATTAAATTGAGTGGAAGACAAAATCAACTTACATAAAAAATACAAAAAAAAACTTATTATAAACATATTTTCATTGAGTCCCGTAATCACATGTGAACTTAAAAAACTTTAGATTTAACATAGGTATGAAATATAATATTTAACATTGTCTATTAAAAAATTCATCAATTTTAGATTGCGGTTAATCATCTCCTAAATTAAATAAAAATTAAAAAACCAACTTACCAATCTTTTGAAAAAAATCATTTACACTCAGAACTCAAATTGAATAACTCTCGAATACTCAAATGTAATTTTTCCAAAAATCAATCTTCCCGGGAGTAAACTATACTCCCTCCGTCCTGAATTGACCGTCCTGTTTGCTTTATGGCACGTTTTTCCACTTCAATATAAGCATATAAGATAAAATAATTTTATAAAACTAAAATTTGTGACATATATTTATCATGTAAGGATTCATATGCAAAACTTAAATTTTCAAAATAATTTATCATATATGTTAAAAATTGAAGTCAAACGATATATCCAAATAATAAACAGGACGGTCAATTCAGGACGGAGGGAGTATTTTTTTTTTAAAAAAGGGGAGTAAACCATACTGATTGCAAATATCAGCAAGTCAAATTGATGCCCCGATGGCCCTGGGGGATAAAAGAGATCAAGAGAAACCGCCTTTAATGGTCAATCAAAGGAGATGGATCTCCTTTCTTCAAAAAATAAGGAGATGGATCTCAATAACAGCCACCTCCCGGTTACGGGCCGTCGCCGGCCTTCTATCCTACTACCGACGCGGCTGCCAGTGAGCATCTCCTCTTCCTCTCTTTAACTTCTCTTTGTCGCAAGTTCTGAATTTCATGATCGCAACTTCACAGCTTATGGCGGCTCCCCTTCCACGGTCTTAGAGATCACTGATTCGCAACCAACATCAGTCCCCTCCGCCTCAAATACGGTGGGTGAGACCTTCCACTGTCTCTTTGAACGCTTCACTTTTACGGGATTCTCGCCTTGTAGCTGCCGTTTTGTTATCTTTAAAGTGCTAAAATTCCGTTGATCGCTGGCATTCTACTATCCCCTAAAGATGATCATATGGTCTTTCTAATGCCTTGCTACCGATGGTACTCTGGACTAGAGATTTATCTCCTGGATATACAGATAATGCTTTTACTAGATTTGCTTCTTGGCTATGTAACTTTAGGAAGCATTAGTTTTCGTCTTTCTTTACCTACAGTTTGTTTATGGTACAAGTAGAGAATCATTAACCTCAGAAAGAGTGAATTTACCTGGAAAGCCCTAATTATTGTTACGCTTAGTGGACATTGTTTCAATATTCCCTGGTGAACAGCCCACCGCAAATTAATAATGCTAAACCAGAATATCCCCCAGTGACTGAATTGTGAGTGCAGCAATGAACGCCCTGTATGATGTGGATCTGCATTTCTCATTTATGTCGTGGTCATCAATAAAGTTTACAACATTACCCTCCAATATTCCACGGAACTACTCAGAACATCTTCATTACCTTAAGAATTCTATCCTTCATGTGGTTCTTAAAATCTCAATGACTATGCCATAACATTTTTGACATTACGATGATAAGATTTTGAATTAGTCTAAATACGTTTACCATATCCTGCTACCTGCCAAATTGGCATTTACATTGTCGTGCTGACTCTGTATTTCCTTTACCTCCTGTTTCATTTTTTTATAATTGTGAAAATGTTGACACGAAATCCAGGGTTATGAGACCCTTTGCTGGGGCTGTGGATTGCGCATTGTTCTTACCTCAAATGTCCCCGTTTACAAGTGTGGTTGGTGGGGGCCATAACGAATCAAAGCACATGTGTACGCCAAAGTGGAAGGTTTCCCTGGAGACGAGTCCGTGACCGTTTCTTTGTTTGTTTCCTCCTCACATTCATTTGCTTTGTAATATGTAGGTTCTGATCGATGTCCATCTGTCCGTCAGTGTAACCACTCATGACTCTTTGGCATTTTTCATTTACCCTTGTTTGTGTCATATTCTAAAATTCTGCATTTAGGTATCTATAAAAATGTATCTAACTACTATGTCTGTTACATAGTATCCTTCATTGAGGATGGTTTTAAGGGTATTTTCTTGTAGTGTACTCTCATGTTTAATTCTCGGGCCTTGTAAAGTAGAATATAATCTTGAGCTAAGGTACTTTCTTTTCTCAGTTGCGTAAACCTTTTATCTGTTAGAATGACTTTGTTTTTTCACTTAAACAGTCTTTGATAACTTGAGGACACTTTGCTCTGCAATTTGGATGAATCAGAGTTGATGCTTAGAAGTCTTTGTATGTTCAACGCCTTTTTTAGTTTGCTCAACTGCAATATTAGTTGTTTACTATTTGTTCCAAATTGATTTTATAATACAATACCCCTTTTTTTCTTTATCCACAATTCCATATTTCCCTATAATATCATTCAAATATGTGTTTGTGAACCAAAGAGGACTGCGTAAGTGGTCTTTCAAGTGACACAAAGATGGCCTAGGAGTGCGGTGAAGCATGTCTTTTATGGTGGTTTTGCCTATCTTTCCTGTCCATCCCATAATGAGTAACAGCAGAGATTTGGCTTTCTATGTTTTATATATTTGATAGGCTTTCCATATTATGTCATATTCTCGTAGAGATATGAAATAGTCAGTGTTTCCCTTCATGTGTGTTTTTGTTTGCAGTTTTCATTTCATCCACATTGACTTGCTAGTTAAGAGGGGTGTGGTTCTTTGGGTGCTTTCTTGTAATATACTCGTTTTGTTTAAATTGACCTGCTAGGTGGGGGCATATGGGCTGTTTATCCGGTGGTCTTCTCTGTGAGCAATTTATGTGGGGTTTTCCACTGTACCATCACGTTCATTTTGGCTGTGGCTACTGTTTCCACGTTCAGCCTTGCAGCCTTCAAGAATGCCGGTTCACCTCCGCTGGTGGTGTGGGGTAGTTATCCAGTTGTAGGGAAAGGTCATCTTGAGAACTATACATTTTGCCGGTACTGCTCAAAGCCTAAGCCAAGCAGAGCTCACCATTGCCGTTCCTGCAGGATGTGTTGTCTAGATATGGACCATCACTGCCCATTTGTAAGTTCTTCATATGCTTAAGTAATTAGATTCAGTGACGTTACTGGCTGTCCCTTATTACAGGCTGCCCATTATTTTCTATACATGTGTGAGCATCCCAACAGCTCTTACAAGGAGTTAAGGTTTGGAAACAAGAGGAAAAATGATAAGAACGATAGGATCCCCTTGACAGGTTCTCCTCCTACTCCACTCCCAACAGAGAGGGTCTAGCTTATTTTCTCATTTCATCGACAACACTTTACACTATAGGAAGTTTCCTTTATAACAGTAGCACCTCCCTTTTCTGACACGCAACCCTCTCTCTCTCTCTCTCTCTATAACAACCTTACCTAGCTGGCATTACAACCCACTAGTGCAGTAAGTAGGAATAACAGAAATACAAAACATAATATTAATGCCTAGAATAAACCTGTCCCCAACGCCTACAAAAAATATGGCTTTGAGAAAGAAAGAGAGACAATAAATGAAATTGAAGGGGGAGAGTGAAAACATGAGCAAATTGATGATTTTGGCAACTGACTTATTGCTATCTTAGTCAGTTGGTCGTCGAATGATCTGATGCCTTAATTTTGATAATCAGGTTCATCTGTTCGTAATTTGTATTTTTGAGCAATTTCAACCAACTGCTCAAATAAAAGATAAACTAATACTACAACCCAGTTATTGTGTGGCCTCTATACGATCTTCCCAAACATGAAAAGATAGGAACAAAAGCAAAGCGAAACAAAAGAAAGATGTCACTAAGACATCTATCCCGTACCCCGGACATAATAGAAAAGAGAGAAAATAAAACCAAAATGAAAAGGACAGGTGGACTAGAACAAAGAAAACCTCTTGGCCTGAAGAAACCCCAAAAGCAAAATCCCTGCTTAACCACAACAGCTCACAATCTCATATACTCCTGCCTGGGATGGAAACTGGGTTATTAAAACTCGTAGCTACTAGTAAATATGTTATGGTACAAGAGTTTCGCTGTCTTCTTATTGCAATACATAAGCACATGTTGAATGTCTGTATATTCAACACATAATTCCTCAGTTTTGCCTCCTAGTATTGCCTTGCAACTGTATCTTAGACTATTGATTTCCTTGCATAAAGCGTTAGAGAAAACAGTGCTGTGTGACTCATGTAATATATTTAACTTGGTAATGTCAGTTCACCTGCAACTAGTGTGTCTGTAAATATTCTGTTTTCAAAATGCTTTAGCTGATCAGGGCAGTGTTATTCCTTTTCCAGATTGGAAATTGTGTTGGTGCTGCAAACCACAAACACTTTGTCATGTTCTTGATCTCAGCAGTAACGAGCATGGTATACGTGACCTTCATGACTGCCTATTCTGTAATTCTTACTCTACCTGCAATAGCCGGCAGATCCTCCCTTCTGCTCCTCGATTCAGGTAGTAGGAACAACAGCATGGCCGTATTTGGTTTTTTGAAGGAAATGATGTTAAAATTTTTGGAATCTGATGATCTTTTCTCCCCTAGAAAGCTGCTTCTCGTTTACCTATTTGTGGCTAGCGTCTCTGTGCAGATTGTTTAGTTGTGCTATTGTGGCAACAACTTTGTTATATTTATGAGGGGACAACATATTTGAGCAGCTTAAGTTCTTCCGATGAAGAATTGGGTGGGAAACGAGATTGTCTAAACATAGTTCGTTTTTTTGGATGCTCATGTTTGTACTTATTCTAGATGCTTGTTATTCTTATCCTCTTTCTTTAAACGTGACAAGATTCATGAGAAGTAAGAGCGTGGATATACTGGACTACGGTTTGCATTGTTGTCTTTCACTTATGATGGATGTTACCGATTCTGTTAAATAGTTTGTAACATAGCAGATTAGGGGAAGTAATTTGTTGTGCTCTTTTCTTGTATTGTGTTTGTTCAGACTAGACATTGTATTTTTGCTCTTTCCTGTTTTACGAAGTAATTGAGATATAAATCTTTTTCTTCTTTGTTATTTGCTTTTGGTTTGTGCAGCCAATAGTTTATGGTACCATAATGCCAGGTTAATATTCTTTAGAGGTCATCATTGTTTGGATATAACTGGAATCAGAGGCATGCGAATAGTGCTTCTATTCTTTCGTTTTTTTATTTGAACAATAGGCTTTCATAGTTCCATGCGTTCCATTATTTCTCCATTACCTGTAGGGGGTCGAATTTGCGGGTACAATTGCGGGTGAGATTTTTTTTAATATATTTCATTAAATATAATTGAGATAAAGTGTTATTCCAATTTCATTATTATGTTTTTAGAATTAGACAGGTAGTTTATATTTCTATTATCAGATTTTGCACCGTCCATCGCCCGTAGCTTTGTCATTAACGTTCTTGCCAAATATCTATAATATCTCTTCCATTTAATAAACCACATGACAACGGTTAGTTATGATCTATCTTATTGATAAATTTCAAAGAGATATCATTTATGCTCAAAATAATTGCTAATTAATCTTACAATTGCAAACTTTCAGAAGATACTACTGATTTCCAAAATAATGGTTGTGTTCGGCATGGTTATTTTGGTCTGGCTGTTTTGTGGTTGTTTTATATGTGACGGTATATTATTAGAGTAGAATGTAGGACCCATGTGGGTCCCACCCCCAAAACAGCCATGTTTCTGCCACCACCGAACGAAGCCAATAGCTAGTGTTGGATATGTTGCAAAATTTACACCCAATGACATAGACAAGAAAAACAATATCTGAGTTGGTAGAGTAGCAAAACGAAAGCAGCGTTTTCTCCGTCGTTTACCCGAACCCCTCTATGGCGAACACAGGTGGTGATGAGGAAGAAGTCCTCGACCAACTGAAAATTTGGCCGTTCACCCTTGTGCGCCTCCCCTCTTGCTTCTTTCCAGGAGGGTGGTGATCATGGTAGCCCCGTCTCTAGTGATCGACTAGTAGATTTAAAGAAACCCTAAAAATTCTCCCCAATTTTAAAAAGCTCAAATGTAGATGAAATTGACTCCATGGATGTGGGTGGGGGTCGAATTCAGTCTCCTCAGTAGCCTGGGATTGGGCGACATCCATATGAGATTCCTTAGGAGTAGGCAGTGGTTTGACTCCTCGCAAACTGGCTGGGGTACAACCAGTGGCTGCTGACTCAAGGGTCCCCCTGTTGCGTATGAATTAGCTGAGAAGGAGGGAGAAGTTGAAGGAGAAGGAAAGCTTGAAGGAGATTCCTAACAGAGATAATACGCTTAAGAGCTAGGCTAGTTGTTTCCAAACAACACGGTCAAGCAAAATGGTGCTGAGGTAGAATTTATCAAACCATCAGAAGAGGATGAAGAAAATACCATTACCGTTGATGAAGATAAGGTGGAGTATTGGAATTTTTTTACAGTGTGTTTCCTGTGGGGGATTGACCTCCCTTTCACTACTATGGATAAGTTTTTAAGAAGCATTTGGTTAGGAAAAGATACCGAAGCAATCTACAGGCTATTGGAAGGGGTGTATCTTACTAGATTCAAGAGTGAGCAAGGTAAAGCTAATGCTGTTGAAGGTAGCTGGACATTCGGAGGGCGACCACTCTTTGTGAAACCATGGTCGGAAGACCTTTAGATGATCAAAGATGTTGGGGATTCCCTCCCTGTGTGGGTTAAGTTTCCAGCTTTGAAACTTCACTTCTGGGACAACAAGACGTTGAGCAAGTTAGCGAGCAGAATTGGGATTCCCTTGTTCATGGATCGATGTACTATCAATCGAGAGAGATTGGCATATGCAAGGGTACTTATTAAGGTTAAAAAGGGCAACAACTTTCTAAACAACTTGTGGATTAAGGATATAAGAGTGGAGACCTACAAGCAACAGGTTGAGTATGAATGGAAACTCACCTGGTGTACCATTTGCAAGAAAGGGGACGCCAAGAACAACATTGCAAGGTTATGAGAAAGAAGGTGTGGGTTCAAAAAGCTAATAATGTGGAGAAACAGAGTGTAGAAAAAGAGCTAGAGGAGGAGAAAATCCAGAAGAAACAGGTTGAAGGAAAAGAACAAGAGGAGGAGAAAATGAAGCTACTACTAGCATGACCGCCCATAAGGCATCAGATCCAGCAAGCAGTGGAAATGTGGAAGGAGATGAGCATGAATGGAGGATATTCCCTAAGATTAAGAGGAAGTTATGGGTCAACAACCCATCACAAATATCCCATCAAAAAGAGATGTTACTAGAACCTCGAAAGTAAGGGCTTGTAAGAAGCAAACAAACGAAAACATTAAGGTGCTTCAAAGAAAAAAAACGCGATAGCGATACATCACAGGACAACAGTTATGATGCTGAATCAAGTAGCGAGCTGGAACATTAGATGGCTTAACACCCCCGGCAAGCACAATGGGTGGAAAGGTGGGTCAAGAAGAATGGTATTTCTTTTGGTGCTATTTTAGACTAAGATCGCGCAAAATAATCTGGGAAGTGTTACCAGGAAATGTTTTGGGAGCTGGAAGACACTGTCTAGTATTGGGCATGTTGAGAAGGCTCATATCATTGTCTTTTGGGATGAGACCCGGTGGGATATCACTTCATTTGTTATGACAGATCAGCTGGTCCACTGTGTAGCTATTGACAAGGTTAATGACCTCACTTTTGTCGTTTCTTTTGTGTATGCTTCAAATAAATATATGGAAAGAAGGAAGATTTGGGATAATCTTGTGAAGGTTAACAACTCTATCCAATCCCTAGACTATCTTAGGGGATTTTAATGTTGTGAAATCAAAAGACGAACGTGTGGCATGTAGAAGTGTCCTTGGGCTTGCGATTTTGGAGTTTAAAGACTGCTTGCATACCCTTGGAGTCGATGGTCTCAATTCTAAAGTTTCACCTATATCTGGTGGAATAAACATGAACAAGGGGACACTATCTGGTCAAAGCTGGACAAGGAATTAGCTAATGGTTATGGACCATAAAGTGTCAACTCTTTTGCAAGCTTTCTGGCTCGAGACATTTCAGATAATTGCTCTATTATTGTTAAGATCCAGGAGAATGTAAATTTTGGCCCGAAACCTTTGAAGTACTGTAAGATGTGGAGATCATTTCCCGGATTCTAGCAAGCTGCTACGAATGTGTGGGGTAGAAGGCATAATGGTAAGATGATGGATGAAGTGTGTAACAAGCTTAAAGAGCTTAAAAGTGGCCTTCAAGAGATCAACCAACACCAGTTTTCAGATATCAGTGGCAGGGTGGATGAAGCGCAAAAGAAGTTGAATGACATCCAAGATAGATTAAGGGTCAAAATGATGAGCTGATCAAAGAGGAGAAAATAGGTACTTGTCATTTGAAGCAAATGCCCATTGCAGAGGATAGTTTTCTTAGGAAGAAGAGTCATTGTGAGTGGCTAAAGTCCATGGACAAAAACACTTATTTCCATGCAATTATCAAAAGACGCCGTGTTAGAAATACTATTATTTCTCTTGATGGGCTAGATGGTGAATGTAAAACCAAACCAGATGAGATTTCAAGTGAATTGATTAAGTACTTTGAGAAAATCATTACTACCTGCTTAAAAATTGACCAAAAGGTGGTGAACAGGGGCCCAACTATTCCCAAGTGTGCAATATCTGAGAGAGGTGTTGGAGAATGAAATAAAGACATCCTTTTTCTATTCTTGACACAAAGGCACCCAACCCGGATGGGTATAATAGTGCTTTTTTTAAAGACACGTGGGAGATGACAGAGCCGTTAGTGTGTGCAGCTGTTAAAGAGTTCTCTCATTTGGTAGACTCCAAGGAAAAGTCAACTCTACAACAATTAGCCTCATTCGAAGAAGGATAGCCCAAGGGGCATGTGATTTTAGGCATATTTCTTGCTGTAATGTGATCTACAAGACTATTAGTAAAATTCATGCAATTTGACTTCCAAGATTGTTAGGGGGTATTATCTACCCAAACTAGGTTGCTTGTGTCAAAGGAAGATTTATCTTCCATAAAGTCCTCCTTTGTCAAGAATATTATCTTTCTAGATGCATGTTGAAAGTTGACCTACAGAAGGCTTATGATAGTATCAATTGGGGTTTTGTCCATGACATCCTTAAAACACTTAATTTCCTGGCCACATTTGTGGGATGGATCATGGAGTGTATTACCACACCAAGATACTCAGTGGTGGTCAATGGGAGCCTTACAGGCTTCTTCTCAAGGAGAAAAGGATTGAGACAAGGTGATGTCATATCGTCCTACATTTTTGTATTGTGTATGGAATACCTTAGTGATAAGTGCGAAATACATGTATTTTTAAGGATTCAATTCTTCCTATTTTCATAATAATTCATATCATATTTCACACTTATCATATGTTTTTCCTTAATTTATGTTTTGATGTGAACTGATACATTTTATGTGTTTAATGCAGGGAAAAATCTACAAAATGCATATATTTTCTCATAAGGACCACAAAGCAACAAACGGACATATATATATATATATATATATATATATATTATATATATATATAACACTACTCATGGCGATCAACTTATCACATACGTTGGAGCATGGTGAATGATTAATAATCTTGGGCTGCATGTCATATGCAGAGGAGGAGTTGCTGCAACATAATTAGGTCATGATTATTAAATCATGTTTGTCAGGAGCTAAATTACTCATGTCTATGGGCCGCAAAGCATTATGCACATGCATTCATTATTAATTCTCATGCGATGGAATAGTCTCTTGTTCACGTAAATCACACAATGGCCACTTCATTCAAGATATATTCACGTGGCAGACAATTGATCGATGCCACATCATCAATTTACTTACCACTCACATCTTATTTAACGAGGCAGTGATTACATTAATCGCGTACACACAGCGCAAGAGATAAAAAGAAGATTTTATCAAATAAAATTCATCTTTGTATAAAAGGGACTACTGACGCCGCATGCTCCCACGTAGGGTTGGCGATTCGGGTGATGGGTCGGGTTGAAGCTCACCCATACCCAAACCCGTTTAAAATTGTATGACCCATACCCGTCCCAAAAATACACAGGTTACAAACTTTCAACCCATACCCAACCCATATAAAATCATTGAATCCAAACCCGACCCGTTTAAACCGTTTAAATACAAATACTCTTGTCTTCTGCAGAATGACCAGTCATCCATAAAAGCGTGCACATGACGGTCATGTATTTTGAATCATTGTGTGCCGTTTTTTCAAATGTCAACATTCTATTAAATGGGTCAATAATCTTAACTCATAGTCGTTATTTGTGCGGATGAAATAGTGTGAACGGTGGAGTTTGTGTGACTAATAATTGACATAGTATTTAGGTTTTCAAACAAACAATGAATGGTGGATATAAAATGACCTAAAGAATGTATTTGGATTTATAAATAATTATTTGTGTAGGTCTAAAAAGTGATAGTATTTTTGTTTGCTATTGTATTAATGGTTATAGAATTAATACATATCCACGTAAAATATACACATTTATTTATTTATTTATTTTATTTTAATAAATTAAGTAAACGAGTCGGGTTGAATTCGGGTTAGGACCCTTAACCCATACCCCACCCATATATTTAATAGGTAACCCATACCGACTCAGAAATTAAATGGGTCAATAATCTTAACCCATACCCGCTATTTACGGGTTGGGTTTGGGTTCGGGTTATCGGGTTGGGTAAAAATTGCACCTCTACTCCCACGCCCACGCCGCATTGCCTTCACACAGGGTCTTCGGCATCCTCTCTCACACCCACACAAGTCCACCATTGTTGACATCATACCACACTTCTGACAGAGAATTGACGTGAAGACGGGCGGGGAGTCGGAGACAAACTTGCTAACTGGAGTTTTCTCTACCCTTCCTCTTATTTCGTTTAATGTCATTCTTTGTTACTTTTGTTATTTTATATTATGTTTGAGTAGTTAGTTAGCTCCCCGGATTGGGGTAGCAAACCGGATCTTTATATTATTTTGTAATCTTTTCTCTAATCATTAATGCAGTAGTTTAATTCCAGGTCTTCATGTCGCTTTAATTTTTTAATTAATTGTTAAAGAAATCTTTGTAGTTTTCTAATCAACACATGAGAGCCGAGATAGATAACAAGACATAGGAAGTTAAACGTGATTAGTGACTAGAAGCGTGATCCCGCCTATAGGTTAATCGGTCTCCAATAGAAACTGTTCTTTATGCAATTAGTTGTGTCCGAATTAGAGTATTAGTTTGCTGCTAGTTCTACCAACTGGTTAGGATTCGTTAGACTTAACCGTTGACGAATTATTTATAGTTTCTGAGTTTATTGCAGAATTAGGGAAGAGTTTATTAATGAATTATAAAGTGAAGGTTTGCAGAACACTCCGGGGTGCTTCCTTAGACTTAGAATTTTAATCTTTATATTATTTATTATTTATTCAGTTTATTTTAATTGTTTTATTATTTTTATGTTTGTTCATTAAGTCAGTATTTTCGTTTAATTAAGTGAACATGAAAAAGTGGCGTTTCTAGTTTTCTTAGTTTATTTTAGTTTCTCAGTTAATTAATAAATTGTCAATTAATTAACGAGGTCCCTGAAATCGACAACCCCACTTCATTCACTATACCTGCAAAACGATAGGTACACTGCCTAGGTAGAGATAGTCACATATTTCTGCTACACTTAGCAGGCTGTTTCTCAGTCTTCAGATGAGGAAAGAGTTTCAGTTTCACCTGAAGTGCAAGAAGCTTGATCCAACTCATCTTTGTTCCTATTATGATCTCATGTTATTCTGTAAAGCAAAGCATGGGGATGTTAGGGAGATGATGACTATGTTTACATGCTTCTCCAAGGTGTCGGGGTTGAAAGCAAATATGAACAAAACCAAGGTGTATATGGCATGAGCATCTGATGGCTTTAAGACCTACTTAAGAGCTAACTACAATATGAAGGAAGATAAGTTGCCTTTTAAGTACTTAGGTGTCCCTCTTAACCCTACCAGACTTTCCGTGCTAGAGTGTCGGGAACTGGTGGATAAACTTGTGAGGAAAGTTCAGAGTTGACCTTCTAAATTCCCCATATATGTAAGGAGGTTGCAACTCATCAAATCAGTACTTCTTTCTATGCAGATTTGTTGAATGTATATCTTTGCACTCCCGAGTAAGGTGATCAAAGAAGTCACAACTATCAGTAGGGATTTACTTTGGACAGGAAATACGAACTCCAAGAAGGCAAGTATTGCTTGGAAAAAAGTGTGTCAATAGAAGTCGAATGGAGGACTGGGACTAAATGCCTAGAAACTTGGAACAAGGCACCCATTTGTAAGCAGATTTGATAGATTGAAACAAATGCAAAATACAAATACAATGGGATTAAACGGGTTCATGAGTACTAATAAAGCATAATACTCTTTGGGATGTAAGTGGTGTTCGAGGTACCTGCTGAGGAAAATACTATAAGAAGTAAAGACCTTAAGCTAACACTGGGCAAGTACACCTAATTCGCTACAGTACAACAAGTATCATATCTACAAAAAAATTGGTTTCTAGTTCCCAATCTATGGTATCTTAATAATTAAAAGCAATAACAGTAAATGATGAAGGTTTAGCCAACGACAAGCTTAATGATTTTGAATTGGTGATAAATTAAATGACAATTAGATAAAGTGGTGCTTGGATGGATTTGAAAGTGAAATACTCTAGGATAGCAGGAAATCCTCTGAATTGCCCCAATATATTCATAAACATATCTCATCATAGCTGTCTATTAGAGCTAAAGTAAAAGATTCTTCAAATCTTGGATTAACCAAATCTTACCTAATTAATCAAACCTCTTAATTCAAAGAAGGCTAGAGTCAATAGATATCATTAATTTCAAGCTCCTAACAATATCCTTAAAGTTCCACTCCCTAATTCTAGAGAAATGAAAGTCAGGGTTTATCCCCGAATTTCCCAATTTCTAGCTTAAACGCTAATTTGGCTAAATTCCTAATAAATGCAATGGGTGATCAATCCAAGACATTAATGAAGCATTAATGGAGATAAAAAAACTATCATAATTGAGATAAGGTTTACAAGCATAAATGAAGCTTTCAAGATTCAATTCCCATCCTAGAGCACAAATGGAGTTTACACAAACATGAAGGAAAGAGAAAGAACAAGGGCGTAACACTAAGAAGAAGCTATTAATGAAGTGGAGAAGGTTGGTGAAGGTGATCTCTTCTTATCTCTTCTTTTATTTTCTTCTTTCTCTCTTCTTTTCTCCTCTTTTGACCTCCTCTGTCAGCTGGAACGGGCTGGGCGCTACTGGAGAAGAATCATAAGAAATTTCTCATTTTTCTGTGTTGGCTGACTCTGGAGGTGCGTCTTATGTGTGGTCCGGGTTTCCATTCGAGAAACATACCCGGACCACACTGTCGTGGCTGATTTAAGGGTGCTGGTGCTTGGTCCAAGTTGTTCCCCGAACACAAACCCTAACCAGGTCGAAAACTTGGCAAAGAGTTCAGCGTAGAGTGGTCCGGGTCTATAAACTCGGACACAAACGCAAAAGCAGGTCAAAAACTTGGCAGAGACTTCAGCATAGAGTGGCCCGGGTCTGTAGACTCGGACGCACCATGGAAAGCACCAGAATGAATGTTTTGCTCCCACTTGGTTCTAACCTCATGACACGCATCCAAAAGTCTCGTTCAAGCACCCGAACATCTCCTTATCATTGTTCTATTGTGCTCCAATGAGCTTTTACCTAATTATAACCAAAATGTATAAGTTCACTGATAATTACCAAATACTCTATGAGTGGTGAAAATAGGTTATAACCCAAGTAAAATGCACATGAATATAAACCTCATAAATGCATATTTTCACCACTTATCAACTCTCCCTCACACTTAATATTGCTTGGCTTGGTGTTTGGAAAATAAATTGATAGCGAGGGATGCTTGTTGTAGCAAGCGGTCAAATCCGAGGAGAGCAACAAAAGATGTTGAGAAGACGCCCGAAGGAGATAAGTGTTGGTTTCAGTATTGGGTTGGAAATAAAGAGCTGATTGTGCGTGGATTGTGAAAGAGCGTAAAACAAAAATAAAAAGGATGTGAACAATGGAATACCTAATAGAAAGATATAGTATTTTTAATGTAGCTAGTTTAACAATAAGAACTACATAATTATTAAACACCCAAGTGGGTAGTACCTGTGTAATTATCTAATATTTACTAGAATATAAATATCTAAATTATATGAGTATTTCAGCTGCATTTCTTCGTAGTGTGCCACCGCCTTTAACAAGAAGAGGACGATTCACCTAGGTTATTGCATGGCATTTTCTTCCCATACCTCTCACACGTCAACATTAGTTCACCATTATCCCTAATAGTCTGTCTGATTAAATAGATATTGTTATTCTCAGCAACGTGTATCACATGAGTAGCTGCCTCTCTCTGTCTGCAAATATTTAGCTCGTACTGAAAAGATAACCTGTGTCTATCGCACTTCTTTGTGATCAAATTCATCATCGTCACACCCTTAACAATACATAATAGCATGCGGTCAACTAATGCTCGCATTAGACAACGTAACTATGTAAATGGTACAAGTGTGTAATTAAGCAACAAAAAAACAAACACATCAAGCAAAAAGACATCTAATAGGATCAAGTTATCTTCCAAGCGTAATTAAACTAAGTGGGCGAAAAAAGGAACACGTGGACGCAAACAGATCCGAAATCAAGACTAAAACGAAGAAGAAGATAGAGCGTTTATGAGACGACCTCCCTAGACGGCTGACCCAGGTTGGTCGGTCGTCAACACCGACACCCGCCCTCCACTCGTCGTCAACGCCGGCGGCCATCAACACCCGCCCTTCACCATCGCCGTCAACGCCGGTGTAGTTTTGTGGGCGTCAACGCCTACTGCATCGACGCTAGTCATGTTATGTCGACATCTGCACTAGGTTCCTGGGTATATTGTCACTTTTGATGTTTTTGACTATTTTTTACCTGTTTTTTTTTTGTCTATATTTGTACCCCAATTTAACTTAAAAGAACAAATGCATAAAAAGTAGCTTTAAATAAACCCCTCGTATATGCTCATCGAAGTTAAGATCATTTACATTTTTGCCGAAGATCCCTGCATCGTCACCTTCATTATTTCCTCTTTTTTTGCTGTCTTCCGACAACTTTCTTCAAATTTCAAAACAATTTTCCTCTTCTTCTCTTACTATATGATTTATGATTTGAATATGTGTTCATAACATATTCATCTTCCTTATAGAATAAAATTTAAGTGTTGCTACACATTTTGGATATATATATATATATATTATAATTTTAAACAAGAACAAAATAATCATTTTCTAAGCGAATTAGAATTCCAACAGTGTGGAGACCCAATTCTATCGATATCTTTGAATCTTGTTTGTTATCAAAATAAAATTGTTCCAAGGAGATTGGTTAAAAGGTAATTTAATCATCATAACTTAAAGTTGATATTCATTAATTGGTCAATACATACCCTTAAAAATTACTGGCTTTATACCCAAAAGTAAGAATTTCTGATAGAAGGGTAAGCAAGGTAGTTTGACACACACATCCCTGAAAAGAATGGTACAAGTGGGAAGGAGAGGATAACAAGCCAAGTAAACCAGGAAAAACAATAAAAAGGAAAATAGGGGCGTCACTATTGAAGCTGTGATATGATCATATGAACAAAACCCCACAATATCCTACAACCACAGATACGACTAACTACAAGAGAAAGGATGCAACCACAAACCTAAGATGAAAAGAAAGCAGGACCATGATTTTACACATTATCTCCAAAAATAAACTTATCATCAATATACATGACGCTCACCAAGACCCCAGAAGTAAAGGGAAAAGAATTTACAAAACTGTGTTGATGTGAAGCGCCTTGAGCAAAGAAGTGGCCATCTGCTTAACCAGAACTTGCCCCCCAGATTTCTGTCCCTCTCTTCTTTCCTCTATCAAGTTCTGAAGTTTTTGAGGCAAATCATTCTCCACTATCAGCTGTTTCGGCCTTGGATGGTGCTCGTAAACAGCCTGCGACATAGTAGAGAAAGATAACACACATATGTATATATTAACATACATTTCTCTTGAAAAAAAATGTCGCAGTTGATGTTATGAAAAGAAATGAAATGGTTTAGGAACTTTTGCCGCACTGAAATTTAAACAACTTGACAGAGTAATGAAGTCATGAACATACAAACCCACCTTTATCAACTTGAGCAGATTAAGCCGAGCTATAGCATCACGATGGTCAAGCTTAGCGATCAGCAAAGGTGTCAAGCCATTAACAGCTAACACTGTTTAGCCGAGGAGATTTCCTAAAATGAATAAAAGATTAATGTTAAAAAGTCTCAAAATCCGCATACAAAAACTTCACCCATATCTTTTTAATGTAGCAGAGAGTGAGTGCAAGAGAAAATTTTCATAAGATACATAATGGATGGAAACATACGTAATAATTTTGAGGAAAGGTTCCAGTATGTGCACGAAATGTTGTTCGGGACACTTCTGGAAGAATTTGACCAGCTTCTGAACAGCATCCTTCTTTAACAAAGCTTGTTCAACTTTCCTGTTATCATTATCGTGTGCAAGACAAACGGCAATTGAATCCAAGGCAGTTGCAGACCAAAGATCATCGTCAAGAAGGCTCAAGTACACATCCAATCCACCATGGGCCCTCAGTTGCTCTCTTGAGTTACGAGAAGCATGCGCCATATCACACAGCAAGGGCAATGCATATTGTTTCAAAGGAGAGTCAGACATGATAAAATTCATTAGGTGGGGTATGATCCCGTTCTCAGCTGCCTGTTCTTGTCTCCTCTTGTTTATCTTACAGAGATTGAAAAGGGCATTAAGGACCTACAAGGAAACAAGGAATCGTGTCATGTCCAGTTGTAAGGTAAAGTACTTCCACCCACATTCTGTTTTTCGAGGAAAACTAATACCCATATGCAGATAGGAATTAGGATAGGCACATATTGTCTTGGAATGAAAGACGGGGTAACATGAACCCAAAACAAAAGGACAACATAAGTCAAAGGTCCCACCTCATGATGTATATGTGAAATTAGTGGTCCTTCCTTGAGTTCAAGGTTTGGAATTAGGTGCTTGATTGCCTCTGCCCTCTGAAGATTCTCCAGGCAGTTAGGATCAGTTGACAAGAGGTTGATGCATTTCAGTAGCTGCAGAAATATATAATCATCAGGAACATACCAATGTAGCAAAAACAATGATATCAAATCTCGCCATGGCAGCAGCACCACGGAAAAGTTGTGTGATTATATATTACCTTCAAGAGAATGGGGGGCTCGACCCTATTGAACATATGAAAGAGACGGGTAAGCAAACTTTGGTTACACATGTAAGACTTCACAGTCGTGTCAGCTTGAGCAAACTCCAATAGCAATTCAGCTACTTTCTCAAGATACTCTCTTGCCACATCAGCACTCATTGTAGACACCATGTGGGACAGTAAGCCTGATGATGTGGCACTACCAGGTCTTGCATTAAGCACACCAGAACCAGATAACACACCTGATGCTGTCTGGGAAGCAAGCCCAGACGTAGAAGCAGCTCCGTCATGGGAAGCTATTGACGCCATCTTCTTGCTAAAAGTTCTCTGTGCAAATTTTGTTGCCACATCAGAGTTTCCATTTTCTCTTCCACGTCCAGATACCTCGGCAAATTCAGCCATTAGAAAGTCTAGTTCACCATTCGTTTCCTTTCATTGGAAGAGTGAAAAGAGGCAAGAATGCTCTCATCCTCCATACCCGTGAAATGGCGTACACCAGAAAGCTCCAGCTGACAGAGAAATGCCTCGACGGAGGCTCCTTTTCCAACAGGCTGAGAAGAGGTCGAACTTGGTCTGTGGATCCCGGGGGTCCTTCAGAGGAGGCAGTCCCCCATCTAGTGACTTAGAAGATCTATCTAGAGACATTTTGTTAGATGAGCTGCCAACCCCTTGTCTCACGTCAGCCTCTAATCTGGAGGCCTCTTTGGACGCTAGATTTGATCCTCTTTCCAGTGGTTCCATCAATCTAGATGAACCTGAAGCTTCACCAGCAGTAGCACTAGTGCTGGTTCGAGGCCTCTCAGAATTGGTAATAGAATTCCGAGATTCACCTGGTTGGTTATGTGAGACTGAGGCACGAGCAGGTTCTTGTATCCCTGTTGAAGAGTGATTGCTCACAGCTTGCTTTGCTCTGAAATCAGCCTGATCAGATCCAGAAGGCAGAGGCAAAAGTTCATTCTGGAAGAAACTTGGATGCTTAGGATCAAGTTGACCTGATCGTTGTCTAGGAATTGAACTGTCTATTTGAAAACCGCCAGAAGCCGTTGTGGAAGCTAGGCGAGCAGCCTCATTTAAGCAATAAAGAGTGTTTATCAGCCTCAATAAAATCCCATTTTTAGCGGCAATTCGGCAGAAATCATTTCTCGGAGTTGATGCCTGAAGCTTGAAAACCTGCCATATTCCATCAATGGCAAGATGAACCATTTCCCTGCCATATGATTATAAGTTAAAAAAAATTAATTAAACTTCCACAGGATACTTACAATCATACACCAGTCAATCAAATTTGTCCTATTTCTTTTTTCTAATAAAGAGTATATTACAGATCAAAGATCACTGAAAGAGAATGATTTTACAACTGTGGGAGCATCAGTAGTGTTTTTCTAATTATATGTTTAGCACGTACTTGTGATCTACAAAATAGATCCTAGAAAATCCTGCTATTTCGTTCCAATCTGTCCACACTTGTTATATGATTGTGGTAAATACAAACGTATTGATTCTATTCATTTCCTAAACCTTTCTTCTCCAGTTGCAGCAAATCCGTCTCACTAATCCAGGCCAATCTAAATGCCTCAAAAAACCTCCCGACTATAGTCCAAATTTCTTAAGCAAAAGAACACGGAAAGGAGAGGAGGTGTAGAATCTTTCTGTCACCAGTACAGAAGACGCATGCGTCCACAGTAATAACGATTTCTTTTTACCAAAGAAAACATATAGAAACAATAATAAATAAATAAAAACTCTTAGATAACGAGATTTATACGAAATGATAGCATAAGAAATCATGAATTCTTGATGAATCGAAAGGTTATATTCACTTTTACCGTAAGGAACCAGCCAATGCCCATAGGAAGCTAATAAAACCACTTTTAGTTGAGCTTCCTTCGTATGTTTATCCATGTGTTAATATCTATATATTTTTTACTAGCAGAATACTAGTAATTTAGTAGTGTCAAACATCGCAAACCTGAATTTTGCATAATCTGCCTCCAGAAAGCCAACCAGAACAGGAATTCCACGGCAGGCAATGAACATTTGCAAAGTCAGAGAGCTGCAGAAGTGAAATCGGCAAAATTAAGTTCTAATGTGCACAGATAGAAGAGACACGTGCATACAATTTAGTAATTTGGGTTCAATTCCCAACTATCCATAATAATTCCACAACTTATTACCAACTCATCAACCAACAGAAAATAATGATGTCAGAGGATCCAAAATAATCAGTACTCTTTAATGAGCATGTAAGATACTAGGAACGGAGTACAAATTGGACCTTATGTAGGTTTTCCATTTTTTCTTTGTGTTACTAATAATTTCATACATTTCTCCAGCCAAATAACCATTTTATAGATACTAAATAACAAGAATAGACAAGGAAGAAAATGACACCTAGACTGACACAGCTGCTGGAGAAAATAAGCTGCTTGCATACGAACTTCTCGAGGCCGATCAGGCACTGCAAAACCTATAACGACGGGAATCTGCAGCATAAATATAAAGGTACATGAACAAAATTAAGAAGAGAACACAGAAATCAGAGGTAAGCATATCTTTTAAATTATTTCTATTTGAAGGCAGCCTTTGGGGTTTCAATGGAGGGGCTACGATAAGTGTTGAAAGTGCTTGCAAATCTATACTCATAAGTATGAGCCATCAAGATATAATGCTCACTTAAAATGCCAGAATGGGGGAAACAAGGGGGAATAGTAGTCAAGATCATCAGATTCCAAGAGAATTTCACACATACCAAGCCAACAAGGCAAGCATTTTCCAGAAAATCGGTATTATCCTTCACAATCTGATTCATCACTTGAAGAACAGAACAAATGACCTGCATATATGCATCAATTAATTAAATATGTCAAGTAAAGCAATTCACCCAAAAAATGAACATGCATATAGTTGTGGCACATAACATACACGTGGTCCGGGAACCTCTAGCAGTTCCATCAAGGGAAGCAAGCCATGCTGTGTGACAAAAGCAATTTTCTGTTCTGGACGCTGATGAAAGAAAGCAATTAGCTTCTGACATGATGAAACAATGACATCCTCAGGTTCTTCTGGTCTTAAAGATCCAACCAACCTGGTGAATTCAACAGCCTGCAAAGCATAACAAACTGATACTTCTCAAAACAAGGAAAAGTCAAGAAAAGGTGAAGCAGCACATAATGGCACCTCTAAAAGTATTAATTAAGACAAAAGACATGTAATCCTAACATATATCACCATCACAGATGAGCGAGTTGCAGGACAACAGCAACCTAGACTATATCACAGGAGGGAGAGAGTAATCTCCCCAATATGATAATGAAAAATTGCGTTTGCAAATTTACAATCTAAGATGTAAACAGGAGTTCTTATAGTCAACCTACACCTATCAAAGTTTGACAAATAAAAAAACAAATAAGCACAATGATGGATCACATACCTGCAATGGGAACAGGTTTTCACCAGGTAATTTTTCATCAAATACCTGCGACAATAAAATATGCAGATATGTTAGCGAAGCTAAATATCAAAACATAAACCGTGATGTACTAATAGGACGAATACATACCAGACTGTTATCAATATCTATCACATCCTTTGCCTGCATCATCACGTGAAACAGGTTACCTCCACTTGCCTGACCCATCTCATTGTCCATCTGTTTCTGTGCAATAGCAGCCCTTAACTTTGTCGCCAAGTCAATCTTTCCAACATCATTTGCAACTGCATTCCCTTGCTTGGTACTTGCAGCAGATGCAGAGGTAGATGATTCAGCAATTTGACCCTCCTGGTTTTTATCCAGTGGATGAAACAAGTCATCCAAAGAAGCATCACCTGGTGTGTCACTGAACCGACTTAGCTCATTTTCATTGCTGGTCTTGGCAGCCTTCAAAAGAGAGACGACCAGCCTTTCAAAATCACAACAATGATGTCGAATAGTATGAAGGACACTAAAACCATTACTGGAGGTGCAATGTTCTCTATTTCTTTGCGAAAGTAAATACAACAACTACAGCTTTCCAAAGTTTAGGACATCTTAATGCATCAAGTTTGCAAAATCCAAGGGACAAAATCAAAGAAAATACACAGCATGGAACAAAAAACAAAATACCTTCTGAGAATCTTGATTCCGTGCTCCAAAGCTAAACAAACTATTCACTTTATGCACAGCACTCGCTTTTCTTTCATGTTTTCCACTTGCAATATCTTTTTTCCTAGAACTAGGAGATCCTGTATCAAGATTTGCTGGTACTTCATCTTGATCTACTTTGTGAGGATGCTTCTCATCCTCATCAGAATGATCAGGGCCAACTTCTTTACTAGCTATGGCTTGAGAAGAACCAGCTTCAGCAGATGGTATTTCATGAATCGCAAAAGTGAGAGCTTTATCTGATGCACTATCATCTACAACTTCGGCTCCATCCTCAACAAGACTACCACTCCGGCCATGCTCTATCCTGGTATCATCGACATCAACCGTATCTTTAGATGAGTTATCTCTTCCAGATACCTGCAAGAAAAGTGTTTATTTTGTAGAGTGCCTAGCATCATTAAGATTGTGTGTGCGTGTGTGAGAGAGAGAAAAGAAGAAGAACGAAAGTAAAGCCTCAAAGCTTCACTTACTTTCTCAGCAGATGGGCTTTCGCTAGCACTCTGCTCATCTTGATTATCTCCCTCCACAACACCATTTTCCTGTGCACCCCTGTCCAAGGGAGCTCAAGAGTCAAGGTAAAAGAATAAGCAATCAATAACAGCTGAAGCCTTTTTGTGCAGCACAACCTTGTGCAAATTTTGTAATTAGAAAAGCTGCTTACAGCAGAATATAGATTGTATAGTCCATTTGGTGATCCTTGAAATCCTTTGATACATGTCCAATTACCAAAAAAGAGAAAATAACAGCCAATTACCAGTGCTATCTCAGAATTTAGGGGCGTTCACTTCGAGGCGAGGAAACGAAATGGAATCAGAAAAGACAATGGAAAGGAAAGGGATTCCCCTGAACCAAGAAATCTGTTTGGTTCTAACACGGAAAAGAAATAGAATTCTCATTGATTGTCTTTGATGTAGTTTGATTCTTAACAGAGAAGTGTTGATACTTATTTAAATTATAAATAATAGTAATTAATACTGATATAAATTAATCTAACATATTAAAATTTCCATAGCATATATTAATAATATTCGAATTATAAATTTACTATATTAATATTTATAAAAATTACATAATATTATTCATAAGAAAAAAATTATATATTAATATTTATTAAATAATATATAATATTTATATTTATTATATAATATTTATTAATATTTCTATTTATTATATATATATTGATATAAATTATTTCTAACATATATTAAAATTTCTATATAAATTATATAGCATATATAAATAATTATTCGAATTATAAATTTACTATATTAATATTTATATAAATTACATAATATTATTCATAAGAAAAAAAATATATTAATATTTATTAATATTTATATGTATTTATATATAATATGAATAATATATATTTATGAATAATGTATGTAAGTATATGTATAAATTGTAAATGATATTATTAATTCATATATGCTTTATATAATATCTATAAAAATTATAAATAATACATTTAAATATAATATATATATATAAGTTATATATAACATATATTAATATTCAGTGAAATTTACAAGTAATTTTTTTTATAGTATTTAAATTATAAATAAAATTTAAAAGCATTAATATATATTATATATTTTTAATATTTATTTAAATTATATATTATATGTAAAATGTATATAATTATATATAATAAATATTAATATTTTTAAAACCTTATTAATAATATATATTAATATTACTGAATTTTATAGTACTTAAATTATAAATAATAATCATATATATTATATAATTATAAAAATATAAATTATATTTTATTTTTTATCAGTAGGCTACATTAGTAGCAGTACAATAGCAGTAAAGACTGCTAGCAAATGTGTGATCTGCTAGAATAGCAAGAGCACATAAACAAAAAGTAAATGGGAAACAAGTACAGACTCCAAAAGACCAAAGAACAAATACAGCACAAAACTGAGAAAAAATCCATTAGATGAGCTCCTTTAGGTCGGTGACGGAGAGTAGTCTGCAGGTAGGGAGAGGAGACTTGATAGCAGCTCCTCCCATTCAAGAATCCGTAACTTGGAAGAGTTAAGGACATCAAGCCAATCAATAGGACTTTGCTCAAAAATGAGCTTGTTGCGGGCATGCCAAATGCTATACAAGCAGAACATTAAAGTTGATTTCCAGACTGTCCTTAGTCTGCGAATTGGTAGGAGGTCACACCATTTGACCAGGCTATCCTCCACTGCACAATCCACAAAACCTGTTACTCCCCACCATTGTCATGGCCAAAGTTTTGATGGTATTCATAGACCAGGCTATCCTCCCAAGCTTCCATGTTGCAAGGCCTATTGAGATGGGTTTCCATCAGGCCTACTAGCACTGCTTGAGTTTTCTTGATTTCCTTTTTGACTGCCCTCCATTTTTCCTCTCTTTTTGCTCCTTGAATATTGTAGAAAGCAATGACTGTCATGGCTGCGTCGTGGTTTTAGGGAAACTCCTTGCAATAGTCTATTGATATTAGCAAGCGATTTTTCTGGGTGGGGATAGAAGACATTCAGTTTCTGCCCGTACCGTAAACAGTCAACTGCCTCTTGTGAGAAATGCTTGTATGTCTCTTTTCCTCTTCAGATGAAAACCTCTTTGAGAAGTGGGTTTGGGCTGGGAAGAGTTAGGCTGAGGGAGTTGTTTAGAACTTGGGGGTGAGGGGGGTTGTCGCTTGAGAGAGGAGAGATTTGAGGTGAAATAATTGTGTGACAATCAGGATCAGGAGAATTAATAGGACATGACGTTTCACTACCAGGGGAAAATCATAAGGTAGAAGGGGAGAGGCATCTGAAAGGCCAGGGGAAAATTGAGTAACTGCTGGTAACTGACTGGGCGGTTCAAGGGAATTAACAGTCTTGGGGTACGGGAATGGGAGGTTTGGAATTTGGTTCCTTAAGGGTGAATTAACGGCCAAGTTTGATGGGGAGTTTAAGAGATTCCTCATAATTTGACTGATAAAGTTGATGGATCCAGAGCCCCAAACCAGAAAGGTTTCCAATAAAAAATTAATTTCCTTGTGGTAAATACATCCTCCCATGTAATCAATTACAACTCTTGGTTGTCCATCCCATGGGGAGATTAGAAGGGTCACATCCTTATGCTGGGCATAATGCCAATTTTGAGTCCCACACTTATGAGTTCCAAGAGAGGAGCCATTATAAGCCGCAGTAATTAATTCAGTATTAATTATCTCTTCTGAGACGTGGCCAGATTGGCCATCTGGCATAGGCGTCACCTGGTGGCTGTAGGCCTCGCTAGCAGGGCCACCTTGAGCGCCGCCACTGTCTGCCGTTTGCGGCCCCAGAACTTGTTCAGCCAGTCAGTCACCCAGATCCTCAGACCAAACTTCCACGATGCCGACAGAGCTGAGTTTATTATCAAAAATGACTTCTCTTTGTTCGTTGATAATGCTGAAAGTTGACGTTTCCAGAGAGGCAAAGACATCCAGTGATTCCGGCAGGGTGTTCATGTTGGTTTCAATTAAGATGTTGCATCCAAGGTGATTTAGGATACTCCTAACAGAGGATTCTCACCATGCCCGGGGGGGAATACCACGTACAACAACTTGAGCTTTTCTTCTATCGTGAACCATCTCATCTTCCCACGCTTCGACCCTCCAATCCTGACCCCATTTCTTTCCTCTCAGAAATTTATTTTTGTCATCTTCCTCTCTGAAAAATACCAGAAATTCAAAAGCCGACTTGGTCGTAACATGATAGACTTGCTCTTGAATCTTGAGAGCCTCCACGACTTTATCTGCAGTACTTTTAGCTCTGGAGTAGATTAAGACACAACTCTCTAGTCTCGGGAACATCAATCCTGATGGGCATAATTTTATTGGGACATTCTCGCCAGGATTGTTGGATGCCTGCGCATCTTGCTCCGCATCAGATACATGTTCGTCATTCATCGGGGGTGCAAATGAGCAACGCGGAGGGGGAGGTGGAGGAGGTTGAAAACAGTGCGTGGGAGGCTGAGGAGGGGGGCGCGCCGGTCGCTGGGGTGGCCGTTTTCGCAGAGGTCTTGCTAGCTGGGTTGCAATTCGTTTACCATCAACCCAGAGCCCATTTGTTTCTCTTATGGCATCCAGCGCCTCCTGCTTACTTCTATAGCCAATGAAGGCATATCTAGTGTTTGTGGCGACGCGACGTTTGAGTGGCCTGTGTACACTAATGATTTTGCCAAAGTCTGAGAAGGTTTTCCATAGGGTAGCGTATGTGGTTCCGTCTTGGAGGTTATCAACGAAAACCGTAGAGTGATCCATTGATGCAATGTTTTGAGAGGGGAATTAATGGAAAAGAGATGGGGAACCTTACGATCTCACACCCTTGGAGGATGGAAACCATTCACCCCACACTTTTGTCCTTCCTTGCTGGTTTCAGGAAACCGACAGGCCAGGAGCGCAGATGGGGGGGAGAACGTGAGGTTCGAGAGAGGCAAGAAATTCGGCGGCCAGAGGCAGAAGTTCCAGCAAGACGGAGACTGGTTTGCGGTGAGGAGTGAGGCGGTTGGGAGGTCACTGGCGGTGGAGGAGAGGGCGGTTTGGGGTCAGTGGAGGCGGCGGAGGCATGGCGTGCCAAGGGTGGGGGGAATTAGGAGAGAGGAGGGAGCGTGAGCGCATCATGTTCACAACAGGGTAGGTCGCATACTATCTAAATAATATATTATATTGATATAAATTATATATATTTAAGTTATAAATGATAAATATTAAATAATTATATTATATTCATATTCATATCCATATTTATATTTATATTTATATAAATTATAATAATATATATAACAAATTTATTTAAGATACAAATATTGTATATTAATATTTATAAATATTACAATCATATGCTAATATTTAATATAAATTATATATCATATATGTTAATATTAATTTATGTTTCCTTATTATATCACCCTATTCTTACTATATTGTAGTACACTATATTGTAGTACCAGCTAACTGCTCCTATTAGCTCCCCGTCCTATATATATAGTTACTTATACAATAACCTCCCCTATTATTGTATGCTATTATAATTCTTATCATTATATAACATTAATCTCCTTTCTACATATATTATATACATAGGTACTCATTTATAGAGTTGTAGGTTTTTATATTACCCAAAACACCATATATTATATCATCTTCTTTATATATATATATAATCCTTATATATATCTTTCCTTAGGATTGTGGGGGGAATCACTAAAGAAGGATATGGGGGTTTTTGAAAGTTGAAATGAAGGAAACGGAATCACTAAAAGTACAAAACAAACAACTACAAATGGAATGAATCCCTTTCCCGTTGCTGATTACCCAAAGTGAACACACCCTTACGGTTTCGAGAAAAGATGTATGCAGCCATATGCTAAGAACATGCAGTTTCTCAATTTGTGAACTCAATAAAAGAATTTTACCATGGCTACTGTTATTTTTTTAAGAAAAACAAAGAGCCAGCAAACTGTCCAATCTATTGTCTTAAGATCAATTAAGACGAAACCACCAAGGAAGAAAAAGGATCTAGCAACTTTCTAGACAGCTCTTCAAAAGGGATTTCACAATTTGACTATTAAAATGCTCCAACAATTTCAAACAACTTCCATACTTTGTATTATGATGCTGAATCGGATGGAAGTAGTGGAAGGTCTATAGTTGAAGGACGGTCAACCAAAGGTCAAAGGCAAAGAGAATGCATGATGAACACACCTCTTAAGTGGATTGATTAGTTAGAATGTCTTATATTCTTTTGAATTGGTAGCTGTTAGCAGTAAAGAGTATGAAGAGGCAGATTGGGTTGTTTACTGTTGCAAGCCAAGAGAGCCAAGTGGACAGTTGAAGTAGGACCCACTTGCATTCTATTATGAGGGAGCTCGATTAGGACCCACTTGTATTCTGCTATGAGGGGTTGTCAGCAAATCAGTGGGGTGTCCTATAAAATAGTAGTCTTTACTATTCTGTCATAGCATGTCTGAGTTGTGATAAAGTTTAGTTACTCGCCCTCCATGGTTGGATTAGTAATGTGGGGGACTTTGAGTGTTAACCTCGATGACTGTGACATATAGCCTGAAAGAAAAGATCTGGCTCTCATTTTGTGCCAGATTGTTCTCTCTCAATTTCATACACTAAAAACTCTGGCTATTGCTTTCGGGTATCAGAACTTGTATCCCAATGAAATACACAATCTATGATTGTCGTCTCATCCTGGTTTGTGTGCATGTTTTCAATACCGTTTGTGATTTTTTTCCTTAGCAGGGTTTGCTCACATTATGGGTATAGTGGTGATTATTTAATGATTGCTAAATCATTATAGTAGTAATTTAGAGTCAATCATAGATTGTGTATTTCATTGGGATGAGTGTGTGCGTATAGGTGTGAACCTTAATGTTACCAAGCATGTATTTATTGTGAGTTTGTTAAGTATAATTAGTGCATAATATAGATATTATTAGTAGCAAATGTGGAATTATGGTCACTAGATGTAGAATAATTAGTTTATGTCAAAGTTCAAATTTTTTAAAATTTAATATATTGTTCTAGGGTTCCGTGTCAAAGGTAAAACGAGGGTTTCATAATTATATAAGGCCTAGAGCTTATAATTATAAAAATGAGCTAGTTGACCCACTTTTAAGAGTCTGGTGTGGCAATTCGGCGTAATGACTATTTTGGCTCTCAATCCTAATTTTGGAGGCAATAGAATTATATTCACAGTGGTTCTGAGCCTTCGATAATAAAGACGAGTATAGAATAAGCACAGTTATTAATTTACTTATAATACGATCAATTGTAGCGATTGATGATGGCATAGTTATCTGTATTATAATTAGATGCTGAAGATAACTCATGGTACCACCGAGTGACTAGTTTTGAAGGGCCTTGTCTACCAGCGTGCTAGCTATTTTATTGTGGCTGATTATGTTGAATGTCTTCTTAAGCGAGGATTCCAGGTAAACTACTATGTTCACTTAAATACCCCATGTAGATGGTAGTTATTTGGTGGTTGTACTTGGGTGCTTGGTGATTAACTTGTTTGAGAATTTATATGAGGCTGATGGTTGTGGCTCTGAGTATGTAATTATTATGAATTTAGGAGAATTGAGATGTTACGACAAAAATTTGGATTTGTTGTGATGAGCTATATTTGGAATGTGTGGAACTGATCAGGGAGATTTTCACCGGGTTATTTTAACACAGTACACATTGGTACAATGAAATTAAACATAATGCACTATGACCAATCCACAGCACCGTTTATAAAGATTAGCTACCAGATGCAGGTTAATGATATGGGGCCTTAGTACACATCGTATGTGCATCTTCGTAATATAGAAAAAGATGTGCATCCTCTTCTAAACAGGTCTTGAGTTCAGTTTGAAATTCTTTTGTCAGGACTAGAGGCCCATAAGAGTGGCACAAATTTGTTAGATGGGTAAGCAGGGATGGAAGAATGGAGAGAAGGGAACTCAGTTGTGCTCACGATTAATTTGTCATACGTGGAGAGAAAGGAAGAACAGAATCCTGAACAACCTTTTTTGTACAGTACAAGCCAGATCAAAATCAGTAATTAGAAAGGCAAGACTTGGTACAGATTTTTGGTGACCGTTGTAATCTTAATATATTGCTTGCTTGTCTCAAAGAAAGTGCCGTCCATCACCCTTTGTTCTATTCTAATGTCTCTCTCTCATCAAATTGCTTCTATAACAAACAATATTGGCAAACAGAAAAAATCAACATAGCCGATTGACTCATTTTCCAAACTTGGATTTGAGCAAAAGAAAAACAAACAAAATCAGGAAGTCATCATGTGACATGTACACTGGCTACTAAAAATTCAGACAAAAGGTATGGCGATACAGAAGAGAAAATGGTTGAAACAAGAGCCATCATAAATGCTAGCGCATAACACCTAAAACAAGACAGAAAGATCAGGAAGAGTGAAATCACCTGATTGCACCAGTATGAGCGAGAGATGGCTGTAAAATACGCCTGTAATTCTGTATCCAAGGATGTGATAGTAGTGTCTTTGCATCAGGCCTCTGCCTAGCATCCTGTATATGGAGTACAAAAGTCAAAGTCAACCAAGGATTTGTAATAAAGTAACCGGAAACTTGCAATTTAAAGACACTGCAAATATTGCTACTAACATACAGATATAGCAGATTTATGCACAAAGCAAGAACAAAGACTACTTAGGATACTAAGATTAACTTTGGCTCTGTTTGGTGCCCTCTGCCACTGGCATGTAGCATTTTTTTTTTAAGTGGCTGAAGAATCAGCAAGAGCGATACTAAAGTTCTAAATGAAAATTTCTCGCTAAACAGTAGTGTATAGGTTTTGAACTCAGGACCTTTGGTTCTAGGATACGTTCCACTACCGACCAAGCCACGAGGGCTTGGCCACTGGCATGTAGCATATCAACTTTAATACTCCTTCATTGAGTTTTTCTCTTTCATTATCAAAGAAAGCCAGGGCAGCCCATACTACCAGCAGATTTTTTCAACCCCTGTTCAATTCTCTCAGCCTAGCTAGAAAACTGATGGGACCACATTAGTAGGACTGAGGGCGGTTTTGGAAATAATTAGTGGTTACCCCTCGCCAAGATAACTCTCCTAGTTGACTATTTAAAGAAGTGGTAGCTGTAGCTGAGGACATGAAGAAGAATACTCATGTTTTGGCCTCTTAAGAGGAATAGGCAGGGTTATTCCCTGATTAGGCAAGATCCATCTTGATTTTATCTTCCCATTTTCTATCTTGTTACCTTATCAGTTCATTTCCAGAATTAGTCCTTGTGTTCTGTTGAATCAATTATACACGATTTCATCAATTGGTATCAGAGCTGTACAGTCCCTTTGTGATGGGGGAGATTGATCGAGAATTTCGGTAATCCTAAGAAGATGATGGGAAGATTGGAAGAGCATACTAGCCGCTGGAGACGTGACAGTCCTCAACCACGACACTCCCTTACCACCACCAAATCCCAGAAGCGGGATGACGAATGAAATCGGCAAGGAATGGGAAACGATAACTCTGATCAATCCAGTAGTAGAGGGAGCAACACTGGGACTGAGGTCGATTGCCTTGGAGGGGCTGCTGGAGGAGGTCAGCTTTGCTGCTGGAGGAGGTCGAGAAGCCAAACTGATACAAAAACTGACACAAGCAGAGCACAAACAGAAACCGACACTAGCAGAGCACATACAGATACCAAAACTGACACAATCGCTATTGAAGAGGGAAATAAGTCACACATACAGTATGTGGAGTTGGAAGAAGGAAAAGAAAGAAAGGTTCAATAAAGACCGAGACAGCTCGATCACAGAAAACAAGCAACTCCCAACTCTCCCTTTCTTGGGACAGAAGGGGAGGATTCGAGAAGAAATTGAGACAACACAAAATCAAAAGGAAGATAAGAGAGAGGATGAAACGAATAAAGGAGAAGAAAATGAAGAACACATTGAAGGCAGACTGGAAAAACAGGGTCAAGGAGCAGACAGTTTCAGTTCACAGGAGTCGGGTGAAGTGGGGCGGTTCGGCCAACCGGAGATGTGATGACGTCGCCATGTTCGCTGGGAAAGTCTCACCAGAGATGCCCCTTGAGGAAAAATGGAGAAGGAGAGAAGCTACAGCCTTGAACTGGAGACAGAAGTGGCGACCAGCAAAGAAGATCACCTTCTCGCGGTGCTGCTTGCTCGACCAGACTCGACTGTGGGCGACGGAGACTGGCATCAATCATGGGGTAACCAGCAGAAAGGATCCATGGCGCTCAGAAGTGAGACAGGCAGATGAGAAAAGGTTGAAGATGAGAGGAGTTAGTGACGGCGTAAGGAAAAAGAAGAAAGAGGGGCATGTGACAGGAAGACTGCCAGGGTTATTTTTTTTAACTCAGCAGCAAGGCCTTAATTATGGGCTTGGGTTTCTTTTGACTGGGCCTGTATTTCCTTCAAGAAAGCAAGGGGTCAGTAATAACCCATTACAATACAAAACAACAAATAAGGGTTTGAATCCCCTTGTTAGTGAGGCCCAACCAGAACTGTACACTCACTCCTTCCTTTGGAGTATACAGCTGCAGAAAAATAGCGAATTTTTGTGCTCGAGCCTTTTTTTGAGAAATGAGGAGCCTCACCTTGTGAAGCCTGTAATTGACAGCAGCGTGTGAAAAAAAAATGAGGGTCGTCCTCGACATGCTTTGATTGAGATAGGATTCCGTGAAAGACAAGAAGCTTATGATTTTCAAGCAGCTTTTCAAGACCATATGACGAAAACAAGAAACCTGCAGAAGAGATGGAGCAACAGTACCAGAACATAGCATCACCTGATTATCGCCTGAAAGATGGAGGGACCCTAATTCTAGATCTGAAGAACAAATCTGATGGCACCAACAAAACATGCAATACTATCAGATACAAGTTCAAACACCACCATGAGGACAAGGTGGTTTATCGGGGGAGGTATGATGGGACCACGTTAGTAGGACTAAGGGCAGTTTTGGAAATAATTAGTGGTTGTCCCTTGGCCAAGATAACTCTCCTAGTTTTGACTACTGAAAGAAGTGGTAGTTGTAGCTTAGGACATGAAGAAGAATACTCATGTTTTGGCCTCTTAGAGGAATAGGCAGGGTATTCCCTGATTAGGCAGGATCCATCCTGATTTTGTCTTCCCTTTTTCTATCTTGTTACCTTATCAGTTCATTTCCAGATTTAGTCCTTGTGTTCTGTTGAATCAATTATACACGGTTTCATCAAAAACCATATGAGGTCTTCCTCTTCTAACTTAATCAAAGATACAGGTACTTTAAGAAATAATATGGCCAACAATGTTAGGAAAGATAAATTCTAAAAAGGGGACATCGGAAAAGGGAACTTTTGATCAAGGGGAACTGTAATGAGATAAGAGAGGTATGAGGGAAAAGGGAAATTTGACTCAAGAGAAAAAGAAGGGGAATAATAAAGGACATGGAAGAGGAATAATTCAAGCACCAAGTAGGAATGCAGTCACCTTTTTAAGTTTGAACAGTCTCTTTTATGTTTGAATAATTAACCTTTCTATCTGAGTAGTTTTTTAGACAAAGGAAGGGGAGTGGGCAATACGCCTATAAATAGGGTAGTTAGGAAGGGTAGAAGGGGATATGGAATTACTTGTGAATGTTCTTGTGTTAGTGTTCTTGTGTAAGTGTTTGAAAATTCTTGTTAGTTAATGAAAGTAGTATCGTTGTTCCGGTGTGAATTATCCCACTCTAGTGTATCTTTATCTTCCCTAGACTTTTTCCTCAATCCTATCTTTCTTAACTCAATTGTTCCTACCTTGCTTCCTTCTCTGATTTTACTCTCTAACAAGTAGTGTGGCGAACGTGGAAAGAAAGATGAAATTTGATTGTAGTTAGGTAGAGAGAAATCTGAGAAGGTAGGAAGACGATGTCTTACCTTGAGAAAGATGACTTTCAGCATGGCTTGCTTGAGTTGCTTAGAGAGGTGAGAAGTTTTCGTAACGAAATGAAGAATAGTTATGACGAAATATTAAGGACATGGCCCAGTTTAGATAAATCCAGGGATCAAAAACATCCCCATCAGTTAGCTCAAAGGCCTTAGTAACTTCTGGGGTTGAAAGGAACCTTGGGCATGTGGTAGCCACATCAGCGGATCTAGAGCAAGCAACGCCAATAATTCAGGGGGAGAACAAGCCCAACCAGACTGCTGAGAAGAAAAACAAGAGTTTCCCAAATCTAGAGGATCGTCCTGTATCCGATCATGTTCCCAAACCAGGTTGAGAAGGTGGAGCACAATATTTGATCCCGGAGAAGAAGGGTGATGCCCACATTGACCACTTCCGAACCTTGAACCCAAAAGAAAAGAAGGAAATGCCACATAGAGAAAGGGATGTCCTTGAGTCAAAATCTATCAAATGTTGTCGTGAGGATGCAACCTTCACTGTGCTAACTGTATGCCGAATAGAAACAAAAGAAACAGAAGCTGATAGCACAGGAGCGGGGTTCGCGTGGCTTCAGGAAGGAAAAACCATCAAAAGCCTCAAATTTGGAAAGAAGAACTTCAATTGAATCACAAAAGAAAAATAAACAAATAAAGATGCAAAGAAAGAAAAGAAAGAAGGAAGCTTTTGAAAAAACAGAGAAAGAAAAAGATGAATAAATTTGTGGTTAGAAGGATGGAGGAGAAGAAGCAATCACCAGTACCAAGCCCAAGGGAATCGAAAGGTTAAGCACGGCCAATCCTCAGCAAAAAGCATGTATCAAATGCAACGTTCTATCAATAGGAGAAAAGATTTGGTACTGATGGGGAGACGGAGAAGCTCAATTACAAAAAGAAGCTCGAACAAAAGTTGTCAAGAGCAGTGCCTGACAGAAGCTTACCAGCACCGACTACAAAGAAGACCAAGGAGCCGAAAGGTGATCAAGACAGGGACGTCCACAGCTCTAAATTTGGGTTTGAGGAAAGGAAGTTGTCCTCGCAGTTTGGGTCAGATCAGACTGGTTTAAAAAAAATCCAGCCTTGAGGACAAGGCTTATTTCAAAGGGGGGAGGTATGTTAGGATAGATAAATTCTAAAAAGGGGAACATATGGGAAAAGGGAAGTTTGACTCAATCGGGAAAGAAGCAATTAATAAGAGATAAAGAGGTTAATGTGAGGGAAAAAGGGAAGTTTGACTCGAGAAAAAGAAGGGAAATAATAAAGGAGATGGAAGAGGAATAATTCAAACATTAAGCAGGGAGTTAATGCAGTCACCTTTTTAAGTTTGAATAATTTCTTTTATGTTTGAATAATTAACCTTTCTATCTGTGTAGTATTTTAGACAGAGGAGGGGGCATATAAATGGGGTAGTCAGGAAGGGTAGAAGGGGATATGGAATTACTTGTGAATGTTCTTGTGTAAGTGTTCTTGTGAGTGTTCTTGTGTAAGTGTTTAAAAATTCTGGTTGGTTAATGGAAGTAGTATCATTGTTCCGGTGTGAATTATCCCTCTCTAGTTTATCTTTATCTTCCCTAGACTTTTTCCACCATCCTATCTTTCTTAATTCAATTGTTCCTACCTAGCTTCCTTCTCCGATTTTACTCTCTAACAAACAACATCAAGATCCGGAATTAAAACAGCAGCAAAGAACAAACATAAGCACGGCATGGAATATGAAGAATAATGAAATTAATAGAATGAAACTTCAAAATGCATATATAACAGACAATCATTGTAAAGTCAAAACCTTCTTGAAACACTGCTGAAGAAAATCAGTAATATCAGCAGATAGGCCATCGGGAATTGGAGGATTTTCGTCCTAGAAACAGTACAGAAAAAAATAATTAGCGACCAAGGTACATGACAAACACCAATCAAGTAGCACTTATGCTCTTGTTAAGGTGAAGGAAAATAATTAAATTAGGAAATCTCCAATCTATAAGTTATCATCAGATACTATTTTGTCCAATCCAGCAAAAACTTATTTTCATCAACCAATAACTTCTAAATACAACATAAGTATACCAAATTTCATACATACTTTAATGCAATACTTATTCTCAAGGATCCAAAAGATACTTCTGGTTAAAACATCAGTCTCTAATATGAAAGCATTCGTTTTCAAAATTGCTTCTTGCGTCTCACTTTCCCTGTCCTACATCTTCTACTCTCTCATCCAGTAGCAAAGAGTAGGTATTCAACATTTCACTTCCTTGTTCCAGCTCTCCTCCTTCTCCCTCTGTTGCAAATTTCCTTCATTTACCTAACTCATCCAACAAACTTTTCTCATAATAATTTAGAGAAATCCCAGCTCCACTGCATATTACCTATTTGTAGACTCATATCAAAAGGTATTTTAAATTTACATGGAATAACTAGCATCAGATAATAAATCAAAGGCCACTTTTGCATTGGAATTTTAGACCTTGAGACACTCTATGTTGAATATATTATTTATAGTTTACGTCTTCAATGATGTGGGAATTAAGGTTTAGGTCTTAGAATTTATATTTTAGTTTGGTTGGTGTAAGATAAAGGAGTTGCATTACATATAGTGGCAGATTTTGATATTTTGAAAAGCTAGTGGCATCTTGTAAAATTTCTCAAAAAAAAAAGTGAGCTTGTGAAAATGCTTCATAGGCCCCAAAAGGGAACGTGAAATGAAAAAGTATAGATTGTAAGCCAGACCTGTACAATGCGAAAGAGAGCAGGCATAGGCTGTAGATCATAGTAAGGAGGTACACAAGTAAGAAGTTCAATCACAGTACAGCCAACACTCCAAATGTCAGATGCAGCACACACTCCAGACATCTCAATCACCTGAAAATTACATCTAGATTAATGAAAATATCACATTTACCTGCAAATCAATGCCCAAAACATACGTGTGTATAGTGATGGAACTTATTTAGGTTGTATTGATCCAATACACCATAATATACAGGGTGTCTGTCACATCATATAGGTCATAACCATAATAAGATGCATTAAGAACAAGGACAGAGCAAGTTCTTGACTCAAGTTATATTTAGAATCAAGCAGACAACAGCAAAAAAAGGAGGGAAATTATTAAACCTCCAGTTGAAAAATGCAGCATTATCCTTGAGCAGCATAGGAACTTAAGTCTAATCCATAACCATATTCAACAGAGTAAGAGTAATGCACATAGTAAACAGTGGGGTTCACCCATCACTTTAATATCTACTTGCCTTGGCAATCCCATACTTAGCATACATTAAATGTCTGCACGTCACCTCAAGCATATTAGGTGCTTCTGAATATAGGTTACTGATTAGACTACAATTAATAACAACATGATGATTACAAAGGTCATGGAAGCATTTTTATTATACCTCAGGGGCCATCCAATATGGTGTCCCGACAACAGAGTGTGTATTGACATCTGCCTCAGTCAGCTTAGTTGCGACTCCAAAATCAGCAAGTTTGACCCAACCCTAATAAATACAATTAGTTAGCACGTCAACACTATAAAATAAGACGATGCATATAGCAGACCACAAAAGACTAATTAAATATATAATGGAGTAACTCCAAAGCACCAATGGAAAATATAAATATAAGTGCAACAAGCGTTGCAGAAAAAAAAAACTCTTCCCTGTGAGTGTAGACATAATGATAATGGCAGTTACACAATGGCCAATGTCCCTCATTAAACCATATACACCATCCAGCAGCCAGTCAGGGAAAAGGAGATGAGAAGGAAACCAACAGGGAATATAGAATAGGATGAGAGAACGAGAATGAAATCCTGCCTAATCCTACCAGCCTAATATATCTTACTATTTATAATTATATCTCCCAAGTCTGAACTGCATCTGTTAAGATCTGCAGCCACAGCAGCCCCCGCATCTCCATTCTGTTGAACGCCATGGGCCCTACCTGAATTAGATGTTATCTTCACCTGTGGTTTCCCTTTTCCGGTATAAACCCGACATACCTTGCCCTTATTTCCCCTGTAGTAGCTGGATCTTCTGCAGAGTCTGAATTTAGAGTTGTTGCTCACGGACTTTGTGAGCTGCTGTGGGTTTGAAAATCCTATCCCAATTACAGGTTAAGTTGGAAGGTTCTATAGAGCTGAGATGTGATAACAAATCAGCTATCAGCAAGTGCACAACACAGTCCAACATTATTGGACTAAGCACATTGATATTGATCATCACTTCATCAAAGAGAAGATAGAAGGAGGGCGGATTAAACTTAACCACATTGCCTCAAAGGACCAAGTGGCTGATGCCTTCACTTAGCCTCTTCACAGTCCGAGATTTCATGAGCTTATTACCAATCTGAATGCAGAATATCAACAGTCCAGTTTGAGGAGTGTTTTTTTTTTTTTTTGTTAATTAGAGTATATTAATCACGGGGATAAAAAACCCAACTATACAGCCTATAGGTTGCTTAGAGCAGCCTTTCTAAGTACATGGATAGCACAAGTCTGAGCTGAACAAAAGGAATTCCTAAAAATTCTATTGTTTCTTTCTCTCCAAACAAAGTAGATAAGATAAGTGAAGACAAAAGAGAAGGTTTTATGAGAGCTACAATTCTTCTTCCATCTAAAGCTAACCCATCTAAGGAGATTAGGCCAGTCCTTAGGAGCTCTAATACCCCCAAAGTGACAGTTTGAGTGTTGTCGGGCCTATTTTTATCTGTTGGGAACCGTGTAATAGTTATTAGGCCTTGTTAATAGTTGATTACCTCTGTCCACAATCAGTTTCTTCCTAACTCTGACCTGTACGTACTGTATATATATAGGGCTGCAAAACTTCTGTACAGACTGAACTAGCAATAAGAATCTCTCAAAAAGTTCACTTATACTAGCCCCCAAGTCCCAACTGTATTCTGTAAGAGCAACAGTCATGGTATTATCCAATAGCTCATATTATTATTTATAATGAAAGCCAAACTACATTCTGTTAGGATCTTTAACCAGCTGCACATCTGCACTAATTATCCATTAAGTTGCATGCACTGGGCCCCACCTGCATCAGATACTATCCCCCACGCAGTTTCCCTTTTCTGGGATAAACAGCAAACCTTGGTGGCTGAGTCAGCAGCTTTATAAACCTATCTAACAAAGCCTATTAGCAGCAATCAAACTTTGATCTCGTATGTACCAAATCTACTTTAGAATCATTTAAGAAGTGTGGATAAATTCCAAGCTTCAAACCACACATTTCGGTCAAAACCAAAAGAATGTTTTATATCAAAGAACTGTTCATTTTCGTTGGCCAGCGCTGTTGCAACCTCAAAACCAGCAAGTGTAACCCAACCCTAATAAACAAAGTTAATTCACATATGAGCACTTAAAGTTCAAAATAAGTAGACGCACATAGAAGGCCACGAAGGCTACACACTTAAACCTTCTCTCACAACAGAATGCTCAATTTGTAAAGGGAAGCTAAAATGCATCAATGAGAAATATAAATATAAAACCCCACAAGCTTTGCGGAGATAACAGTTATATAATGGCCCAGGGCCCTCCATGTTAAGTAACAATGACCATACTGCAGTCCAGTACTTACCTTAGGCAATAAATTCACCACAGCAATGCCTGTATATCAGCAGCAATCAAACTAGATTTCTTAAGTTTTTTTATAGATAGTGGCTAAACAGCCGAAAGGTAACTACCTAACTAGCAGAACATAGATAATCCCGAGTAAACTTCTCAATCTAAGATTTCTTAAGTACCAAATACTTAAGAATCATTTGGAAATTGCAGCTAAAGTCCAGTCTTCAGTCCATTCATATCAATGGAATCATAAACAGTAAATAGATTTATATCGAAAGAAAATTCCTCCTGGTCATTATTACATGCCTCCTTAATGTACAGAAGCAGAACACTGCCTCAGAAAGGTATAAGCAAGAACCTAAAGTGTGAAGATGGTGAAATAGAAGTTCAAAGTATCAACCTCAAAAGCCAACCAAGTTAATTAATGGTATATTCTGGTCATAACATATGAAAAAGATATGCATATAATTTACAGTCTACGATCTCGAATTCAGCTCAGCCATTAACACTACCAAATGTAACAGCATACTTAAAGCCTAAAGCCATAAGAAAAATAAGCCATTAATTTCTTCATCATGATTACCTCTTTAGTAGTCAGGATGTTGGCACCTTTAATATCACGGTGAATTACTCCCTGCTCATGCAAATATACCAGGCCTTCTAACACCTACTAACAGATTAATGTGAGTAGTCAATCACAAACACGTTTAATTGCAGATAATAAGTGAGAGTAGATTATAGCAAACCTGGGCAATATAATGAGCAACCAGCTGTTCTGGAAAAGGCCCAAACTTGTTTGGCTTAATAATATTTGCAAGTGAACCATTTTCAACATATCTACACCAAAAGTATCCAATAAATAAGATTAGCACTTTGAACAAGTAGGGATAACCAGTACAGTTTCTGTTGAGCATGATTTAGAACTTACTCAAGGATTATATGTAAATGAGATCTGGTCTTCAAGGACCCAAGATATTTTACAATGTTTTTGTGGTTAAGGTTCTGCAGTTGAAATATCTCAAGTCAGACAGCATATTCAGCATAAGACAGTGAGAAGCAAGCAGCAACTGCTTCTTACTAGGACCATACTAAGCGGCCATATAAAATAAGAAAATGATGAGTTCATATACGGAGCAGCAAATCATTATGCAAATTGAAATAAGGGGAAACTAACTGAAATTAAAGAGCATCAGTCAAAGTGTACCTTAAGAAGATCAATTTCTTGCTGGAAGCAAAATTAATCCCACGAGCAGATCATACAAATAGCAATTAGAAACCAATTAGTTATTCTACATATTACCAGTATCATACAATACAAATAGCCCAAGTGGGAGAAGCAAAATTATGTTGCAATCATCTAAACAGCAAAAACTACACATATGCCTAGCCATTTTTTTATAGATATCGGCAAATGCCATAGTTATACAACATTCCAGGTCACACATAAGATTTTTCACCCTAGAAAATGATCAAGACAGCATCAGTCTGACCACACATGTGCCTAGGTAACACATCTTTCTTTCTTTTTTGATTTTCACAAGTTCATACATGTTGTTCCTATAATTGGTACATACTTATAATATTAGGATGCACACATGGAAGATAGCAACAAAAAAAAAAGATCTACAATCTCTTTCCATATCTTCTACACTTAGTAAGAGATGATAATATAACATCTTTTTTGTTACGTAGTCATTTAAGAACCATTAACGGAGGCTCACCTATATCATACGACAGCATATATCGAAAATTATTTTTTATTTATAGTGGTTAGGTTGATTAATATTGTATCTTATTTGAAAGTGCAACCTAATTCCATACAGTTTCATCTCGCTTCTGAAACCACCTGGTATCAGAGCTCCAGGTTCTCCATCTTAACTGTTGTCACTACAATGCTCCATCACTTCCCTTACTAATGGCTCCCTTTTCTCTTAGTACTTCTTCACTGCTCAACATCTAGTCTTGGCCCTGACCACCAAGTTCTCAAGATCCGCTTCTGCCTATGCCACCACTGTCTTTTGTGCTGTCAATGCACTATTACCATCTTCTACAGCGTTGTTGTTGTCGTGATGATGTTCTAGTCAGAGAAGGACGCCAGCGTTGTTGGAGTCTTCTATGTCATTATCTATTGGTGCAATGTGGTCTAGTCACACTAACACACAATTCAGGATTCTTCTATTTCATTTTTTTCCACTGCCATTGTCATCCTCACCTCCAGCAACTTTCATTTCTCTTCTTTCATCCACAACCATTGTCAGTTTCTAAAAGCTTGGTTTATGAGATTGCCGATCTCTCTTCCAGTTACATCAGCTGCGTAGCACCCCATATAGATAACCGTCCAACAACCTAGTTTACAAACCATTCGGGCTTGAAAAATAGCTTTCTTAAACCCTTTGTCTTCACTTGGGCTTAAAAGTGGAAAATTTTGTTGTTATAGTCAACCTATATGTATCCTTATAAATCACTCAGATTTTACAACTTATATCACGATGTGGGATGGGAGTATTACATACTTCCCCCATTCGAAGAACGCAACATCCTCGTCGCAAGCCTAACATCCAAGTCCCACGGACCTCCTCGGTAGGTGTCGGGTAGCCCATCTCGACACGGTCTCGAGTTGGCTTTAATACCATTTGTAATACCCCATATGGTTAATTGTTCAACAATCTACTTACAAACCATTCAGGTTTGAAAACTAGTGACCTTAAGCCTTTGTCCTCACTTGGACTTAAAATGAAAGACCTGGTAGTTGTAGTCAACCCAAATCACTCAGATTTTACTAGCAAGGTCCTTTTCCTTTCTCTTTGTTCTATGTTGTTCTCTTCTCAAAGTATCTCCACTTTAACAGAATTCGTAATTGTTGCCACCTCTAAAGTAAAAAAAATCCTTTTATTCCTTTACTGCTTCCTCTATCCATGTTCGATTTCTTTGTTAATTTCCTTTATCATGTGGGTATTAAGCACTCTTGGGTTTTTCCCCATATTAGGTCACATCTCATTTTCCTTATTTCAGATGCCTTTTTTGGTTGATCATGTTTCAATTTTTTCTATATATTTATTTCATCTTTCATGATGTAGAAACCAACTTCTCTTATTTTACTTTTCACAATTTGCCACATATTCACTTTTCTTCTTCGTCTCACTAATGGCATTAGTTCTCCAATCATCCTTCTAGTTCAAATCTTCAACTTTTTCTCAGGTTAGACTTTCTTCTCTTCAACCTCATATCCTTATTGTCCATATCTGACCTTCTCTCTCTCCTGATTGGTGTTTACACTTCAGACTCCTGGTCGGCATCTCTGCAAATAGTCTCTCCTGACTGGTGTCTACACCTCAAAGTCCTGGTTGGCACCCAGAAAACTGTCTCTCATGACTGGTGTCTACACCGTTAGACTCCTGATTGACATCTCTGCAGCCAAACTCTACCCTTACTAGTTTCTACATCATCAGACTCTCTCCAGACAAGTGTCTAAATTGTCATATCTTTTGGTTGGTTTCTTTGCAGGAAATATCTCTAGTTGGTGTCTAAACCACCAAACTCTCGTGGTAGGATCTCTGCCGCCACTCTGTATCTTGGTTGTCATCTCCACCACCAGACCCTCTATTGGTATCAATTATCACCACCAAGCTCTCCCCTGAACAGTGTCTACATCGTGAGACTCTCTCCTGGATGACCCTACACTGCCACACTCTGATCAAGGAACAATCACATTGTACCAAAGTGGAGCCGCGATTAATACTTCACATACTGCTTCCACGTCCTGCCTTTCTAGTACAGCCTGTTTGTTCACTCTACTTCCAGTCAGATTTGCAAGAGAGTAATGGACTGACATATAAGAAAATTTAAGTTAAGTATAATGTTAGACATTATAAGGCCTATAAGCTGAGGGTTACTTATGTTATACGCCTATATAGTTAATCTTATCTAGAATAAGGGTTTTACTTCTCTATATATGGTGTTTAAGAATGTAATACACTAATACGGCAGTATCATATTCAGGACTGCAATTTGACTGAAAAAAACAATCGTCAAGATATATAGGGCTTGAGCTACTTGTTCCAGGTATAGCTTAAGTGCAACAAGAGAAGTAAATACAAAAAGAATCAGAAATTACAGGAACATAGTCGGAAAAAGCAAGATTGCGACAATTAAGATTTTCATTTTTTTGGGAGCATTATAGAGATTAATAGAAGAAAAATTATTCTGCCTCACTTTCAGACCATTAGATCAACATAAGTGGCATAAAGAAGCTTGAGAATCAAACCATAATGATATTCAAGTCTTCTTGAGCTATATTTTCCAGTGACACTTGCTTGATAGCAACGAAATCTCCATTTTCCAAATCCAGTCCCTTGTAAACTCGACCATAAGCTCCTTTGCCTATCTCATCACCAAGCATCTAGCACGAATAAAAGAGAAAAATAAAAAACAAATGAAAACACTATTTAAAACACAATAAAGTACATAGAAGAAAACTAAACCACTACTAAACCAGCACAATTAAACCCTTAATGAAATAGTGGAAAATTCCCTCAAGGAAAAATCGCAGCAGAGATACAAGAGCACAATGCTAGTATGCTACACCTAAACCTAAACTTCACAAAACCTAAGGGGCTGAAGCAAAACCATGCAATTATGCCCCACATGGTTGACTAGAAAGCAAGATTCAACATATAAATCAAAATTCAAGCACAATTACAGTTCAATTGTGATTATATTAGTAACTACCATTACTCTAACTTCATATAACAAATGTACATCAGTTGAAAGTAAATGAGACATTCTCATCACACGAACAGATATAACACTAAAATATACAATATATATTTGAAAGGATGCTCACATATTTGTTCTCAAGGGTCTTCGATTTGTGAAAATGGGCCGAGGGTGTCTGACGAGACATTCTGCGCTCTCTCCCCTTTATTTACCTCTCGAAGGAAAAGTAATCGAATTTCAGGGAAAATCCGCAGCTATCGCTCCGTAATTTCCATGTCTGAGCAGGGGATAGAGGTAGAAGGAAAGGCGAAAGAGAGAAGAGATCCCAGAAAAAGACTGCAACGAGCTGCGGAGACAAGGAGGAGAGAACGAGGGGAGAGAAACTGATTGACGCAATTCGTTGGAATACGCTTTTTTTTTATTTAATTTTGGTTCTCTTTTCCATTTCCTTGAGTGACCTGCAAAAGTGAAATTACCGGTTTTGCATAGGGGGGTTAACCAAAAATTGAGATCGCCTACTCAAAGCAAAATTGGTGAAATTAAACTGAATTAAAATGGTTTGTTGGTTTAGTTAATTGAAATTTTTTCATATTTGTTTTCAGTATTGATTTTATCGGATTCAATTTATTTGAAACGTCAATTGAGCATTATCTTTAAAAAGTCATTATTTAAAAAACAATGAAATTATGCGAGTTATCGTCAAAATTGTACCGAACTACATGAAAACCAACTATTTATTAGTTTAATATCACTAAAATCCATAAAATTGTACATTTTCATTAATTATTTAAAAGATTTTAAAAAAGAAATTGTTATTTCTGTTACACAAATAAATGTTGAATCATTACTAAAATCAGATATTAATTGATGTTACTAAACTGATTTTAAATTAACCTGTTAGGTTTAATAAATTTGATAATCTGTCAATATGGTTAATCGAATAGTTGGTTAAGGTTATGTACACCTCTAACTCTATTTTTTTATTTCATTTTTTTAGAATTTTTTAAAGAAATGTCAATGTTTATTTATATGGTAACCTTTAATACTATTTGTTTTTTATATTATAACACAAAACTTTTAGTATATTCTTTATCATACTTATTAGTATTAATTATTTATTTTTATCACATTTGCTTTCAACTTCTCCTACTCAATGAAATTGTTTTACAAAATTTTTGATAACTCTTTTAGTAACAATTTTATTTCTGTTAGTTCTTGCTATTTTTTAGAAAATATCAACATTCCTAATCTCATTCGCTCTGTGTTAAATTTCAGTATTGTGACACGTGAAAATTGCCCCACCTGAAAAATCCTACTTCAACTGTTCATTATTGCAAATGGTTTAAGTGGTTTTATTGACGCATCCATTCCAGCTCCTGCGCCATCGTCAATGGTCTGTCGAATCCATAGTATATCTCATGGAAGTAAAAAGATCAGATGGTATTTGCGATTCTCGCCAGCTCTCTCTTCGATCAGGTACTTGGTTAGGTAATAGAATGTACCATTGCTCTTTAGATTTGGAATGTTTTGGATGAGAATAACTCATTTCAATCGATTGCATGATCTCAGCAATTAAAATATTTGTTGTTCTTTATTAAGAAAGGAGAAGATGATATTCAGAATTACTATAGTAGAGCTTGATCTATATCCACTTCCTTGGTCGCTGTTGGATCTCCTATTACTAATGATGATTTCGCCGTTTGTCTCATCCATGGTTTTCCATCTGAATATGAAACTAGAGCAACGCTTTTACTTTTTCAATCATCATTTTCCTCTCAAGTTTACAGCCAACTTCTGAATTTTCAAAGTCATCTTGTGAACAAAATTGCCAATTTAATTGATTTCAATCCCATATTTGCTAACAACACTAATGTTCAGTTTTTTAGAAATCGTGAAAGAGAATATGGAGGTGGCTTCAATGGTTACAGACGTAGGGGATCTAGAGGCGACAATGACAATCAGGGAAGAGGTAGTGGTTGCTATTCCTCTACTCTTTTCAATGGAAGCCCATATTTGTGTGATGTTTGTCAAATTGGTAATAAACCGGGACATGTCCTATCATCACCGATTCAACAACAGATATCAGGATTCCAGCTCTACAAAATATAAAGCTCATTATACTAATGTTGATCTTGGATCTAAGGCTGTAACTAGGACCTTGTCTTGGTATCTAGACACAGGTGCATCAGATCATTTCACCAATAAATTTTCCAATCTCACCATCAACAATCAACCGTATACTGGGACAGATTTTGTAACTATTGAAGACGGCTCTCTTTTGACTATAGAAAATCAAGGCATGGGACATTACTTTCTCGAATTAGCAGTATTTGTTATCTCATCTACTTCATATCCCAACTCTCGTAAAGAATATTATATTTGTTTGTAAGTTTTGCATTGACAATCATGTTTTCTTTGATTGTCATCCTTCTTTTTTTGTGGTGAAGGATTTGAAACCAATACATTTCTTCTTTGAGGCGGTACTAAGGATGGCTTGTATCAGTTTGATAAAATGTTATTATCTCACCAACTGAAGCCTACTCGACTATGAAAACCAACTCCCACACCTGGCACCTTCATCTTGGTCACCCTGGTGACAAAATTACTAATTACACTCTTCACAAATATCAACTACCTTACAATGAAAATACTCCACATCTGGTATGTTGAGGTTGTGGCAAGGGAAAAAAACACTGTCTACCCCACTTTTGTTCTAGGTCAGTTAGCACTAGACCATTTGCTTTAATTTTCATGGACATTTGGGGTCCTGCTCCTATACTAATACTGATGGCAGTCGTTATTATCTGTTCAGCCTAGATGATTATACGAATTTCATATGGTTATTTACTCTATCTCTTGCAAAAGCAGTGCTGCTCGTATCTTTACTGAGTTTCACACTTATGTTCAGACTCAATTTGGTTTATCTATTCAAATCTTCCTGAGCTATATTTTTCACCGAAACTTCTTAATAGCAACACAATCTCCTTTTTCCAATTCCATTCCCTTGTAAACTAGACCATAAGCTCCTTTGCCTATCTCATCACCAAGCATCTAGCACGAACAAAAGAGAAAAATAAAAAACAAATGAGCACTCATTAAAACATAATCAAATACATAGAAGAAAACTAAACCACCACCAGTAACCCACCACAACCAAACCCTTATTGAAATGAGGGCAAAACTACCCCGAGATAAAATTATGCAGTAGAGATACAAGAGCACAATGTTAGTGCTACACAGAAACCCAAACTTCAAAAAACATAAAGAGCTGAAGCAAAGCCATGTAATTATTGCCCACTTGGTTGACTAGAAAGCAATATTCAACATATAAATGAAAATCCAAATATATATTAGTACCTCTTATTACTCTAACTTCATATAACAAATGTAAGACATTGTCATCACATGAAAAGATATAACTACCAATGTACCACCAAACAGGCCAAGCTAACAATTGTTATTGCCCAATATCTCTATAGAAATAAGCTTTATGTACATATATAGATATTAAACAAATATTTCGTGTCAATATATATATAGCGATTGACTATAGGTCTGTAACAGGGAGAGATGAATTAGTAAAACAATAAATTCATATTTGTGAATCTGTATGGTATCAGAGTTGATAAAGGAGCTCCTTCTCCTTTCAATAGCAAGCTCTGGGATATCAGGATCTGAAACTGGATCTTCACTTCACCTTTTGCTTCCATCACCAATCAAAACCACAGACCATTCATAATCTCATTAACACTGTATTAAATTTTAGCAGGTTGACACGTGAAAGTTATCCCACCTGCAAAATTCAGCTTCAACCGTTCATTATTGCAAATGGTTTAAGTGGTTTTATTCACGGATCCACCCCAACTCCTGCTAAAATCGTCAGTGGTCTGTTGAATCCAGAGTATATCTCACAGAAGCAAAAAGATCATATGGTCTTTGCGATTCTCACCAACTCTCTCTCTGATTAGGTACTTGGCCAGGTCACATGATGTACCATTGCTCTACGAATCTGGAATGTTTTGGCTAAGAATTACTTCTCTAGATCGATTGCTCGATCACAACAATTGAAATATCATATGTTCTTTAATAAGAAAGGCGAAGATTATAATCAAACTTACTATAATAGAGCTTGATCTATAGCCACTTCCTTAGCAGTTGCTTGATCTCTTATTACTGATGATGATTTCAATGTCTGTCTCATCCATGGTTTGCCACCTGAATATGGAACTATAACAACTCTTGTATTTTCTTAATCATCATCTTCCTCTCAAGTTTACAGCCAACTCTTGAATTTTCAAAGTCATATTGCGAACAAAACTGCCAATCTAATTGATTTCAGTCTCATATCTGCTAATAACACTAATGTTCAGTTTTCTATAAATCATGGAACAGATGTAGAGGGAATAGAGGCGATAATACAATCCTGGCAGAGGTCGTGGTTGCTATTCCTCTACTCTTTTCAATGGAAACCCAGATCTGCGTGATGTTTGTCAAATCTGTGATAAGCCATAACATGTTGCTCGTTCTTTTTATCACCGATTCAACCACGATTATCAGGTTTCCAGCTCTCCAAAATAAATGTTGATCATGTATGTAATCCTATGACGAGTACCCTGTCTTGGTATCGAGATACTGCTGCATCAAATCATTTCACCAATGAATTTTCCAATCTCACCATCAACAATCAACTATATACTAGGACAAATTTTGTAACTAGTGAAGATGGCTCTTTTTATCCTATAGAAAATCTAAGCATGGGACACATTACTTTCTCAAATAAGCAGATTTTGTTATCTCATCTGCTTCATGTCCCAACTCTTGCAAATAATCTTTTATTTGTTTCGTAAGTTTTGCATTGGCAATCATGTTTTCTTTGAGTGGCATCCTTCTTTATTTATGGTGAAGGATTTGAAAACCAAGACAATTCTTCTTCAAGGTGGTACTAGGGATGGCTTGTTTCAATTTGATACAATGTCCTCTCCTTTTGCTAAAGCCTACTCGACTATGAAAACCAACTCCCACATCTAGCACCTTCGTCTTGGTCACCCTGGTGACAAAATTTATAATTACGCTCTTCACAAATATCATCTACCTTACAATTCTGGTTGTCACAAGGGAAAATAACTTTTTATCCCACTTTCATTCTATATGTCAGTTAGCAACAAACCATTTGCTTTAATTTTTCATGGACATTTGGGTCTACTCATGTACTTAGGGGGCGTTTGTTTCAGGCAGGGGAAACAGAATGGAATCAAGAAAGGGAATGAAAAAGAATTCCCTTTGATTTTCCTGGTTGTTTGTTTGAGCTGAGGGAAATGAAATAAATAACTAGTCAACGACCACCAGTCAATGGTCAACGGCTGCGGTCAACGGTCACTTATTGCTGGTCAACATTCACCGATCACCGGTCAATGGTTATTAGTCATCAGTCAATGGTCATATGTCTCCGGTCAAAGTGTACTGGGGAAAGGGAATCCCATTCCCTAGTAGGGGTGGGGAATCAAGATAGAGGGTTTTGGGGTAATACCATACCCTTTCACTTTCCTGAAAATAGAAAAAACTGACAAAACAAACAACAGCAAAGGGAATCATTCCGATTCCCTTTCCTGATTACCCCAAAACAAAAGCCCCCTTAATACTGATGGCAATTGTTCTTATATGTCCACCCTAGATGATTATATGAATTTCATATGGTTATTTACTATCTCTTGCGACCAGTGCAACTCGTCTCTTTACAGAGTTTCGAAGTTTTATTCATACTCAATTTGGTTTATCTATTCAAATCTTCCTGAGCTATATTTTCCAGTGAAACTTCTTGATAGCAACAAGATCTCCATTTTCCAAATCCATTCCCTTGTAGACTCGGCCATAAGCTTCTTTGCCTATCTCATCACTCAGCATCTAGCACGAACAAAAGAGAAAAAAAGAAAGAAAGCACTCTCTAAAACACAATCAAATACATAAAAGAAAACTAAACCACCACAACCACTAACCCAACACAACCAAACTCTTAATGAAACGAGGGCAAAACTACAGTGAGGCAAAATTGTGCAACATAGATACAGGAGCACAATGCTAGTGTACTACACCGAAACCAAAACTTCACAAAACTTAAAAAGCTTAAGCAAAACCATGCAATTGTGCCCCCACATGGTTGACCAGAAAGAAGGATTCAAAATATAAGTCAAAATCCAAGCATATTAGTAACTACTATTAATCTGACTCCATATAACAAATGTAAGACATTGTCATCACATGAAAATATATAACTACCAATGTAGCACCAAAAAGGCCAAGCCCAACAATTGTTATTGCCCAATATCTCTATAGAAATAAGCTTTATGTACATCTCTAGATATTAAACAGATATTTCATGTCAATATATATAGCGATTGACTATAGGTCTGTAACAGGGAGAGATGAATCAATAAAACAGTAAATTCATATTTGTGAATTCGTGTGGTATTAGAGCTGATAAAGGAGCTCCTTCTCCTCTACAATGGTGAGCTCTGGGATATCAGGATCTGAAACTGGATCTCCCACTTCACCTTTTATTTCTAACACCAATCAAAACCACAAACCATTCCTAATCTCATTTGCCATGTATCAAATTTCAGGAATTTGACACGTGAAAATTACCCCACCTGGAAAATCCAACTTCAACGGTTCATTACTGCAGATGGTTTAAGGTGTTTTATTGACGCATAAACTCCAGCTCTTGCTACAATCGGCAATGGTCTGTCAAATTAAAATATATCTCATGGAAGCACAAAGAATAGATGGTCTTTATGATTCTCACCAACTCTCTCTCCGATCAAGTACTTGGCCAAGGACAGGATGCACAATTGCTCTTCATATCTGGAATGTTTTGGCTGAGAACTACTCCTCTCTGTTGATTGCTCGATATTAGCAATTGAAATATCTGATGTTCTTTATTAAGAAAGGATGAGATGATATTCAAGCTTACTGTAGTAGAGCTCGATCTATAACCACTTCCTTGGCCGCTGCTGGATCTCCTATTACTGATGATGATTTCAATGTTTGTCTCATCCATGGTTTGCCACCTGAATATGAAACTATAGCAACTCTTTTACTTTCTTAATCGCCATCTTCCTCTCAAGTTTACAGCCAAGTCCTAAATTCCAAAGTGGTATTGCGAACAAAATTACCGATCTAGTTGATTTCAGTCCCATATCTGCTAATAACACTAATGCTCAGTTTTTCTGGAAATTGTGGAAGTATATATGGAAGTTTCATGGTTATAGACATAGGGGAAATAGAGGCACCAATGAGGCAATGACAATCATGGAAGAGGCACCAATTAGTAGTATTTGTTATCTCATCTACTTCATATCCCAACTCTCGTAAAGAATCTTATATCTGTTTGTAAGTTTTGCATTGACAATCATGTTTTCTTTGAGTGTTTTCCTTCTTTTTTGTGGCGAAGGATTTGGAAACTAGGACATTTATTCTTTGAGGCGGTACTAAGGATGGCTTGTATCACTTTGATACAATGTTATATCCTCCAACTGAAGCCTACTCGACTATGAAAACCAATTCCTACACTTGGAACCTTCATCTTGGTCACCCTGGTGACAAAATTACTAATTACACTCTTCACAAATATCAGCTACCTTACAATAAAACTGCTTGAGATCTGGTGTGTTCAAGTTGTGGCAAGGGAAAAAATCACTCTCTACCCCCTTTTGTTCTATGTTAGTTAGCACTAGACCATTTGCTTCAATTTTCATGGACATTTGGGGTCCTGCTCTTGTACTTAATATTGATGGCATTCATTATTATATGTTCATCCTAAATGGTTATACGAAGTTCATATGGTTATTTACTATCTCTTGCAAAAGGAGTGCTGCTCGTCTCTTTACTGAGTTTCACAGGTATGTTCAGACTCAATTTGGTTTATTTATTCAAATCTTTCTAAGCTATATTTTCCAGTGGAACTTCTTGATAACAACATTCTAAATCCATTCACTTGTAAAAATGGCCACAAGCTCCTTTGCCTATCTCATCACCAAGCATCTTAGCATGAACAAAAGAGAAAAATAAAAAACAAATGAAATCAATCTTAAAACATAATCAAATACATAGAAGAAAACTAAACCACCACCATTAACCCAACATAACCAAACCCTTAATGAAATGAGGGCAAAACTACCCCAAGGAAAAATTGTGCAACGGAGATACAAGAGCACAATGCTGGTATGCTGCAGTGAAACCCAAACTTCAGAAAACCTAATGAGTTGAAGTAAAGCCATGCAATTATGCCCCACATGGTTGACTAGAAAGCAAAATTCAACATATAAATCAAAATCCCAGCATAAATTAGTACCTATTATTACTCTGACAACATATAACAAATGTAAGACATTGTTATCAAATGAACAGATATAACTACCAATGTACCACCAAACAGGCCCAAGCCCAATAATTGTTATAGCTCAATATCTCTATAGAAATTATCCTTATGTACATATCTAGATATTATTCAGATATTTTCATGTCAATATAATATAACGATTTACTATAGTATTGTAACGTGGAGAGATGAATCAATAAAACAGTAAATTCATATTTGTGAATTCATATGGTATCAGAGCTGATAAAGGAGCTACTTCTCCCTTTTAATGGCGAGCTTTGGGATATCAGTATTGAAACTAGATCTCTCACTTCACCTTTTACTTCTGCCACCAATTAAAACCACAAACCATTCCTAATCTCATTAGCCCTGCATCAAATTTTAGCAATCTTACACGTGAAAATACCCCACCTGGAAAATCTAGCTTCAACTATTCATTATTGCAAATGGTTTCAGTGGTTGTATTGACGTGTTTGCTCCAACTCCTGTTGCAATCGTCAATGGTCTGTCGAATCTAGATTATATCTCATGGAAGCAAAATGAACAGATGGTCTTTGCGTTTCTCACCAACTCTCTCTCCGATCTGGTACTTAGCCAGGTAACAAGATGTACCATTGCTCTTCAGATCTGGAATGTTTTGGCTGAGATCTACTCCTCTCTATCGATGGATCGATCTCAGCAATTGAAATATATGATTTTCTTTATTAAGATAGGAGGAGATGATATTCAAACTTGTTAGAGCTCGATCTATAGCCACTTCCTTGGCCGCTGCTGGATCTCCTATTACATATGATGATTTAAATGTCTGTCTCATCCATGGGTTGCCACCTGAATATGAACTGTAGCAACTCTTATACTTTCTTAATCATCATCTTCCTCTCAAGTCTACAACCAACTCTTGAATTTTCAAAGTCGTATTACGGAAAAAAATTGCCGATCTAATTGATTTCAGTCCCATATCTGCTAATAACACAAATGTTCAATTTTCTTGAAATCATGGAAAAGGATATGGAAAATGTTTTAGTGGTTACAGACGTAGGGAAAATAGAGGTGGCAATGACAATAGTGGAAGAGGTCGTGGTCGATGTTCATCTACTATTTTTCAATGGAAACCCATATTTGTGTGATGTTTGTTAAATCTGTGATAAACCGGGACATGTTGCTCGTTCTTGTTATCACCGATTCAACAACAGTTATCAGAATTCTAGCTTTGTAAAATATAAAGCTCATTATACTAATGCTGGTCTTGGATCTAATGTTGTAACTGGTACCCAAGCCCGTCTTAGTTCTAGACACTAGTGCATCAAATCATTTGACCAATGAATTTTCCAATCTCACCATCAACAATCAATCGTATGCTGGGACATATTCTATAACTGTTGGAGATGGCTCTCTTTTTACTATAGAAAATCAAGCATGGGACACATTACTTTCTCGAATAAGCAGTTTTTGTTATCTCATATGCTTCATATCCCAACTCTTACAAAAAATTTTCTATATGTTCGTAAGTTTTGAGTGTCTTCCTTCTTTTTTTGTGGTGAAGGATTTGAAAATCAATACAGTTCTTCTTTGAGGCAGTACTAAGGATGGCTTGTATCAGTTTGATACAATGTCCTCTCCTACTGCTGAAGCCTACTCGACTATGAAATCCAACTCCCACATCTAGCACCTTTGTCTTGGTCACCTTGGTTACAAAATTACTAATTAAACTCTTCATAAATATCAACCACCTTACAATAAAACTGCTCTAGATCTGGTATGTTCAGGTTGTCGACTCTCTACCCCACTTTTGTTCTATGTTAGTTAGCACTGGATCATTTGCTTTAATTTTCATGGACTTCTAGGGTCCTACTCCTTAACTTAATACTGATGGTATTCGTTATTATCTTTCCATCCTAGATGATTATATATGAACTTCATATGGTTATTTACTATCTCTTGCAAGAGCAGTGTTGCTCGTCTCTTTACTGACTTTCACAGTTTTGTTTAGACTCAATTAGTTTTATCTATTCAAATATTTTTGAGCTATACTTTCCAGTGAAACTTCTTGATAGCAACACAATCTCCTTTTTCCAAATCTATTCCCTTGTAAACTTGGCCATAAACACCTTTGCATATCTCATCACCAAGCATCTAGCCCAAACAAAAGAGAAAAATAAAAAACAAACGAAAGCACTCTTTAAAACATAATCAAATACATAGAAGAAAACTAAACCACTATCACTAACTAAACACAACAAAACCCTCAATGAAATGAGCGCAAAACTACCTGGGGCAAAATTGAGTAGGAGAGATACAAGAGCACAATGCTAGTATGCTACACCGAAACCCAAATTTCACAAGCAAAGTTATGCAATTATGTCCCACATAGTTGACTAGAAAGAAGGATTCAACATATAAATCAAAATCCAAGCATATATTAGTACCTACTATTACTCTAACCTCATATAACAAATGTAAGACATTGTTATCACATGAACAGATATAACTACCAATGTACCACCAAGCAAGCCCAAGCCCAACAATTGTTATAGTCCAATATCTCTATAGATTTAAGCCTTATGTACATCTATAGATATTAAACATATATTTTCATGTCAATATATATATATATCAATTGACTATAGGCCTGTAACGTGGAGAGAATCAATAAAATAGTCAATTCATATTTGTGGATTCGTATGGTATCAGAGCTGATAAAGGAGCTCCTTCTCCTCTTCAATGGTGAGCTCTGGATATCAGGATCTGAAACTGGATCTCCCACTTCACCTTTTACTTCCGAAACCAATCAAAACCATAAAATATTCCTAATCTCATCAGCCTTGCATCAAATTTCAGCAATCTGACACTTGAAAATACCCCAACTGGAAAAATCCAGCTTCAACGGTTCATTACTGGTAATGGTTTAAGTGGTTTCATTGACGCATCCACTCCAGCTCCTACTGCAATCGTCAATGATCTGTCGAATCTAGAGTATATCTCATGGAAGTAAAAAGATCATATGGTATTTACGATTCTTATCAGCTCTCTTTGGTCAGGTACTTGGCCAGGTAAGAGGATGTACCATTACTCTTCAGATCAGGAATGTTTCGGCTGAGATCTAATCCTCTCCATCGATTGCTCGATCTCAACAATTGAAATATCTGGTGTTCTTTATTACGAAAAGAGGAGATGATATTCAAATTTACTATAGTAGAGCTTGATCTATAGCCATTTCCTTGGCCGCTGCTGGATCTCCTATTATTGATGATGATTTCAATGTCTATTCATCCATGGTTTGCCACCTGGATATGAAACTATTTCAACTCTTATACTTTTTTAATCATCATCTTCCTCTCAAGTTTACAACCAACTCCTAAATTTTAAAAGTCGTCTTGCAAACAAAATTACCGATCTAATTGATTTCAGTCCCAAATCTGGTAATAACACTAATGTTCAGTTTTCTGGAAATTGTGGAAGAGGATATGGAAGTGTTGCTTGTCACTTTTCTGAGTTTCATAGTAATGTTTAGACTCAATTTGATTTATCTATTCAAATCTTTTTGAGCTATATTTTCCAGTGAAACTTCTTGATAGCAATGAAATCTCTATTTTCCAAACCTATTCCCTTGTAAACTTGGCCATAAGCTCCTTTGCCTACCTCATCACCAAGCATCTAGCACGAAGAAAAGAGAAAAATTAAAAACAAATGAAAACACTCTTTAAACACAATTAAATACATTGAAGGAAACTAAACCACCACCACTAACCCAACACAACCACACCCTTAATGAAATGAGGGCAAAACTACCCTAAGGCAAAAATTGTGCAGCAGAGATACAAGAGCATAATGCTAGTATGCTGCACCAAAACCCAAACTTCACAAAACCTAAAGAGCTGAAGCAAATCCATGCAATTATGCCCCCACATGGAAGACTATAAAGCATGATTCAACATATAAATCAAAATCCAAGCATATATTAGTACCTACTATTACTCTGACCTCATACAATAAATATAAGACATTGTCATCACATGAACAGATATAACTACTAATGTACCACCAAGCATGCCTAAGCCCAACAATTGTTATAGCCCAATATCTCTATAGAAATCAGCCTTATGTACATATCTAGATATTAAACATATATTTTCATGTCAATATATATATATCAATTGACTATAGGTCTGTAACGTGAAGAGATTAATCAATATAATAATAAATTCATATTTGTGAATTCATATGGTATCAGAACTGATAAATGAACTCCTTCTCCTCTCTAATGGTGAGCTCTAGGATATCGGGATCTAAAACTGGATCTCTCACTTTACCTGTTACTCCCGACACCAATAAAAACCACAAACCATTCCTAATCTTATTAACCCTGCATCAAATTTCAGCAATCTTACACGTGAAAATACCCCATAAGGAAAATCCAACTTCAACTGTTCATTACTACAAATGGTTTAAGTGGTTTTATTGACGCATCCACTCCAGCTCCTACTGCATTCGTCAGTGGTTTGTTAAAGTAAGAGTATATTTCATAAAAACAAAATAATCATATGGTCTTTGCGATTCTCACAAGCTCTCTTCGACCTGGTACTTGGCCAAGTAACAGGATGTACCATTGCTCTACAATCTAGAATGTTTTTACTGAGAATTACTCCTGTCAATCGATTGCTCAATCTCAACAATTGAAATATCTGATGTTATTTATTATGAAAAGAGGAGATGCTATTCAAACTTACTAAAGTAGAGCTCGATGTATAGCCACTTCTTTGGCCGTTATTGGATCTCCTATTACTGATGATGATTTCAATGTCTTTCTCATCCATGGTTTTCCACCTGAATATGAAACTAGAGCAACACTTTTACTTTCTCAATCGTCATCTTCCTCTTAAGTTTACAGCCAACTTCCTAATTTTCAAAGTCGTCTTGCGAACAAAATTGCCTATCAAATTGATTACAGTCTCATATCTGCTAATAACACTAATGTTTAGTTTTTAGAAATCGTGGAAGAGGATATGAAAGTTGTTTCAATGGTTACAAACGTATGGGAAATAGAGACGACAATGACAATCATGGAAGAGGTCGTGGTCGTTATTCCTCTACTCTTTTCAATGGAAACCCATATCCGTGTGATATTTGTTAAATCTGTGAGAAACAGGGACTTATTGCGCATTCTTGTTATCACCGATTCTACAACATTTATCAGGATTCCAGCTCTCCAAAATATAAAGCTCATTATACTAATGCTGATCATGGATCTAATGTTGTAACTAGTACCCCGTCTTGGAATCCAGACATTGGTGTATCAAATCATTTCACCAATGAATTTTCCAATCTCACCATCAACAATCAACCATGTAGTGGGACAAATTCTGTAAATGTTGGAGATGGCTCTCTTTTGACTATAGAAATCAAGGCATGGGACATATTACTTTCTCGAATAAACAGTTTTTGTTATCTTACCTGCTTCATGTCCCAACTCTTACAAAGAATCTTCAATTTATTTGTAAGTTTTGCATTGAAAATCATGTTTTCTTTGAGTGTCATCCTTTTTTTTGTGGTGAAGGATTTGGAAACTAATACAAATCTTCTTCGAGGCGGTACTAAGGATGGCTTGTATCAGTTTCATACAATGTCCTCTCCTCCCGTTGAAGCCAACTCGACTATGAAAACCAACTCCCACATATGGCACCTTCGTCTTGGTCACCTTGGTGACAAAATTACTAATTACTCTTCCCAAATATCAGCTAACTTACAATAAACTACTTCAGATATGGTATTTTCATGTTGTCGCTAGGGAAAAAGTCATTTCCTCCCCACTTTTGTTCTATGTCAGTTAGCACTAGACCATTTTCTTTAATTTTCATGGACATTTGGGGTCCTACTTCTGTACTTAATACTGAAGGCAGTCATTATTATCAGTCCATCCTAGATGATTGCATGAATTTCATATGATTATTTACTATGTCTTGCAAGAGCAGTGCTGCTCGCCTCTTCACTTACTTTCACAGTTTTGTTCAGACTCAATTTGGTTTATCTATTCAAATCTTCCTGAGCTATATTTTCTGGTGAAATTTCTTGATAGCAACGCAATCTTCTTTGTCGAAATCCATCCCTTGTAAATTAGGCCATAAGCTCTTTTGCCTATCTCATCACCAAGCATCTATCACGAACCAAAGAGAAAAATAAAAAACAAATGAAAGCACTCTTTAAAACATAATCAAATACATAGAAGAAAACTAAACTACCACCACTAACCCAACACGACAAAACCCTTAATGAAATGATGGCAAAACTACCACAGGGCAAAATTGTGCAGTAGAGATACAAGAGCACAATGCGGGGATGCTATACCGAAACCCAAACTTCACAAAACCTCCATCGTATCTAGCCAGTTTTCAAAGATTCTCATACTTGGTGATATAAAGTTTTCGCTCATGCCTTTTAGCACCTCATTGAAATCTCCAACCATTAGGAGGGAGGTTGTAATGATTTGAACTTGTTGTTGGATCTCCTCATACATTTTAGTTCTAGATTGTGCCATTGTTGGGACGTAGACAAACAAAATGAATCCCTCAAATTGTAAAGTGTCTCATTTGCTAAACTACTTTTTCTCACTTCTTTAGTGATTGGAGATGCGGGGGTATCTTGATTGGTGAATGAATGAGGTGAAGAATCTTGATGAGGGGTTAATACGACGCAGAGGTTAGTAGCAGGTGCTAACATGGGGGCATAGATCCAAGACATTATCCTCAAAGAACGTGGAACTAGATTGGGCTTGTGTTGGGCTTGAAGTTTCTCTTGGCTTTGGCCTGTATTCAAGAAGCTGATGTTTAGACCACTTAGGCATATCAACAGTAGAGACTTCTTTAACAAAGTGATAGGTTTGAAGAAGGTTTTTGGGAGTGACTGGGTCTTTATCTTATGCAGTTTTTGATGCGGAGATGATGCTTAGGAATCTATAATTTCAATAAGAGTTGGAATCACTCATCTCTTTCTGTAACACCCCTAATCATAATCTCGTATTATCGCAAGTCGTAGCATAATTAAAGACGTAATTCCCAGCGGAAAATTAAACTAACTATCGCATTGGTGTTACACGCCGTCACTCACCCTTGTGAGTAACTAGGCAACCTCATACCGTCAAACTAAACTTCATACTTATAGCCGTTATGACGACTAGATACCGATCAACCATAAAAATACAATCCAAATCCAAAACCGAACAAGTGAGCTACTAATCCAAAATACATCCGAATTCCCAAAATATAATGCATAACGAATTCAAAAGCGCAATACCAAAAATACGCTAACTACCCAGCATCCCGCACTCCGGCTTCACGATCCGATCAACAACCTGTAATGTGTTGGCCCAAAAAGGGCTCAGCGAACTATGCTCATATGCTAAAGTGTAATCTTAGAATCAATCGGATCCCTTAGGTCATTTAGCCATCTTAACATGCGGTTCATTTCATGCTTTTCCAATTTACAATATAGTAATCAACTGTAAATGCTTAAATAAACACACAGCAGATCATCCAACAATATCACCACATAATCAGTAAAACAATACCAAACGAGATACGAGCTTTAACTAACCGTTCTCGTTACTCGGCCTTAAGGCCCCATTATTATTTAACTACCACTTAATTCTCTTAGTTAACTTCTACCTCGGGTGTCATGTTAGGACAACCCTTAATAACTTGATAGTGTTTGATAACACTGGACAGTAGTCCCTGGGTCCCAAATAATGGAACCATTTGCCAGCCAACCCTTTGGTCCTAGACTTATCCCATTTGCCTTGAAGGCGTCCAATTCGGCCGAAGCCTGCACCAACGGTAGTGCCCTCTGCCATCATTGAGTGTGGATGTATGGTTTTCTTTGAGTGACTCTTGATAGTAGGCCCTCGTCGTGATCACGCTGCGTGACCAGATAGTCGAGACTAACTGGATTTTCTCCTCCAAACCATCATGTAACTAAAATTTTTTAACCATTAACCTAAGATCAAATCATTAGGTTTAAGACTATCTTACTTGACTGCCAATTAGATTCTCGTGATACCTAAAGGTCGTCTAAGTCATGTTCAAGTTTAGATGTATAAACTTCCAATCTAAAAGACGTTCGCGTAATAATAAAACACAATGGTGTCGAGCAATACAATTTACATGGTCGCATGAATAAATCATAGATATCACTCTTACAGGTAAACACACAACGTCTGGACCCAAGAAAACCCTCAAGACGTTCAGACCACACAATTAACATACCGTTCACCGAAATAAACGCTAGCGTGACGTTTCACGCTCTCTAGCTAGTCCTCGAAGTACTGTTATATGTACATGCATATACCGAGTAACGTTAATACAACTATCGCTAACTAATACGGTATATTAATACAGAGCTAATACCCCCGGTATCTTAACCCCATATGTTTATTAATTTCTCCCGATTATTAAACGGTGTTTCGAGGTTGTTTAACAGTTCATTACTTATGTAGTGACTACATGTGATAATGAATTTCTACTTATAATATATCTCTAACTCAATGGTTATCATCCAATAATCGTTTCCACTTACTCCATATATTTATATAATTCGTAGTGGTTATAATTCCAACTTGTAATAATGATGTCCGATCATTTTATGTGAGATATATTAACTTGCAACGTCTTAGTATTTATGTATTACTTACTAAGACTACAATCTTAGTTGTATATGTTGTTACATGTAACATCATAAACACGTTATATTATTTCTTTGAACTTTGTAAGATTCCCAACTTTATATTATAATCCTTGTCTCCATAACATCCTACATGAATTATCAAACTCATTTATATAATAACTCCCCTTTGTTATTTCATGTGTAGGACTTTATAATTCCATTTATGTTATTTATTCGCAAATCTTTTATTAAGGATCTACCTTAATGTTATGCAATGTATTTTATACATTACAGTGTTCCTTATATTATAAGGTTTCTAACCATATGTTATACTTCCCAAATCTTTAATTTAATCTCATCATTTTATGTGGTTGTTTATAAGGTATAATTATTATTTAACCCTCTTATAACATACCCTCTCATACCTTAATACAATGTCACACTATTTCATTTCCAATCTTATATTATAAATCTATAATATTCTTTGCTAAATTGCACCAGCAACACTCTTATTTTCGGTAATCACATTTCTCACCTCTTAACTTTTCATTGATTATAAAATCACCCTTAAATGTTATACTTGTTACATTTGTAACCTTATTTAATTTATAACCTAAAGTTTCAACCAATTTTTGTTCATTTCAAAACAGCCCCCTAACTGTTCGGTTTTCACCTCCTTAACCCACAACTTTTATTAATTACATTGTAGCCAACTTTTATTTTATAACTTACAATTTAATTCCTAGAACTTTATATTATACATATTACTTTATTTAATTCTAAAATAAATCCAACAATTATCCTAAATTCATAACAGACCCCTAAGGTCCTTTTACTCTCGGTTTTGACCCCATAGTTTGGTTAATTACATATTAACCCCATAAGTTTTATAATTGTTACAATTAAACCTTAAAACTATATATTATATCCTTTAATTTATTAAATCACCAAAATCATCCCAAAATTCATACAAATTCCAAACAGACCCCTACTGGTCATTTATATTACATTCTAACACTCCATTTTCGGAAATTACACAAAAACCCCAACTAGTTTTATAAATTTCATTTTTAACCTAATACTTTATTAAATCACCAAATTAATTCCTCCTTTTATTTTATTTTGGTCGAACCTCAATATTGGTAAAGGTTGACCACTAGATTACTCCCTTGACCATAATTCCCATAAATTACGAATTTGCCCCATTTTAATCATTAATTTACATTTAGGTACTTTAACTTTTAAAATTCATTTTTAATATTCCAATCCACCAAACAGCACCCATTTCGGCTTTTATACAGTTTCAACACCTCATATTTTACTTAATTACAATTTGACCCCATTAATGAATCTTTTATTCATTTTAAGTACTTATAAGGTTTATAATTCCTTAAAAAATCATATTTCCAACTTTATAAAATATTACTTAGCACCCATATTCACCAATATTTATTTTTATGTTCCTAAGTACCTATTTTTACCAAAATTACAGTTTATACCCAGATTTTTACATAACTCACTTTAACACCTCTAAAACTTTATATCTTGTCATTTAAATGCCTTAAAACTTAACCAATCATTCCAAAAATTTTAACATAAGTGTATATACATATTTACGTCATTAAGGACCCCTAGTTACAGGATATTCATGGCTGTATACAGTTTATACCCCAGATTTTATAAAAATTGCATTTTAACCACATAACTTAATAAACTTACTACTTAAATGTCTAAACCTTATTCCAACCTATCCAAAACTTATAATATAGTTTTATAAACATTATTAGGTCATTATAAGCCCCTTTATACAGAGAGTTATTGGCCATAATCAATATAAACCCATAGTTCACAAAAATTACATTTTAACCCCTTTTTACACATTCCTTTGTACATATAAATCTCCTAACTCATATTAGTGTTATAACATGGTCTTAAAATAAATATTTACTCAAATAAAGCATAGTATACAGTAGGTTCTCGGTCCTAAATTATACAACGCCAAAACTTACCAAAATGACATTAAATCTTAGTTTAAGGAGATTTACCTCTTAATATTTTTCCAAGGAGCTTTGTAGCTTGAAATCCTTGTATTTTTGGGCCTAAATAATCACAAGGGGTTAAATTAATTTTTTTTGTACATATCTAAGGCTTAATGGAGCTTAAACCACAAAAACTAGCTTAAAAGTTTACCTTCTCTAAGATGGATTTTCCACTTGTTTCGTCCTTGGTTGAGCTTGGTTTTGGAAGGATCAATGGCTCAAGATTTCAGCCATGAAACTAGGAAAAAGTTTCAAGGATTAAAACCTCTTCTAAGCTCCTTAAACAAAGGTAGAAAGCTTAAAGCACAAAAACATTACCTTAGGTAGAGCTAGTGGTGTTCTCGGCCTATATGGAGTTTGGTGTTGTCAAGGGCTGCTCCATGGATATAATGAAGGAAATGGAGTCAATAGAAGGTGGTATTTTCAGTCAAAAGAAGTCTTGTGAAAGGATGAGAGCTTAGAGCACATTTTACCTTTGATTTGTGTTCAACTTGTTTCCCTTCTACCCAGCCTCTTTTCCGGTTTCCTACAGCTCTTTTTGGATCTTGGTTTTGGCCTCAACAAGTGGGGATGGATGAAGCTTGACCATAGAATAAGAAATGGAGAGATTTGGAGTTTAAATGAGCTAAAAACACTTAAGTGTTCTATGAAGTTCAAAAGTAAAATAAGAAGAGGGGAGGAGTGTCTTACCCACGGCTGGAACAAGAGAGAGTGTTGGAGAGGCTTAGTTGGTGCCGGAAAGAATGAGAGCAAAGAGTGAGAGAGTGTTATGTAGGGTAAAGTTCTCTTAATGCTATTCTAGGTAAGGTCTACTCTCTTCTTTTCCTCCTTTCTTACTTCTTTCTTTTCCTTTCTTCTTTGTCTTCTACGGATGACTAAGTCTTGAGAAGGATGGTTTCTGATTTTTTTTGGGGGATTGTGAGAGGAGGAGGAGATATTTATGGGATAAAGGTGATACTAGGTGTGTAAGCTATATGAATTTGTTCTCTTATTTTTATTTGTCCAACATTTGACTTTTCTTCCTCTTTTGAACCTATGCATCGGTCACCATTGGCTATTTGGCTTTGGAGGGAAAATTGAAAATTTTGTAACATTATTATGTTACACTTAATTGTTGTACATAAGGCTAGGTTCATGTGTTATATTATGACATATATTATTTCCTTGATAAGTGAGTGTATTAAAGTGGTTAACACACTAGGAATTTAGTTTTGGTTATATAAAATAATTTATATACTCTTTCCACATTGTTTGTGGTATTTTTACATGTATTGATGTATTACATGTTTAGTTGATTTTAGGAGTTAATTTCTCCTTAGTAGTGTTCTCTCCTTGTCTAGAGAGTTTATGTATAGTTTAGTGTCCATCTTGGACTATACATTTTTATAGTAATATCCCATGATGAAAATTGATCATTAGATGACTAATTAGTGATTATTTCCTTTTATTTAAATTAACTCCTTATTAATTAAGGCAATTAATGTTTGGGGTATTTCAGTTTTTGGGAGTGACTTGGTCTTTATCTTATGCAGTTTTTGATGCGGAGATGCTGCTTAGGAATCTATAATTTCAAGAAGAGTTGGAATCACTTATCTCTTTCTGAAAACCTTTGATGATATCATCAGACTTTTGGAGTTTGGGTCGGTTTGGTGATATGACCTTTAAGAACTTAAATCTCTTCATATAGAAGTGCTATTTGTTCTTGCTCCTCAGTTAGATCGACAACAGGGCGATTGAGATATATAAAGTAAGTAGCAAGATCTAGAGATATAGTTGATAGGTTAGACGAAGAGGAATTCTTGTTTTCCTTATCTTGAGAAATTTTTGTGCCATTATGAGTCATCAGACAAATAAGACTAGTGGTGCCTGACTTGGGATCCTCCGAGTTAGAGTCTCCCCAGGCTACATTAGCCAAAAAAGAGAGTAATGACTTTTGACCGTTTGGGAGGACAATTATTAGTGTAATGTCCTGGTTTTAAAACATTATAAACAAACTCACTCGTTGGAAGTCAAGTTTCCCTGATAGCTGTGGTTTTGTGGTTGATAAGACCGACTTTGTCCTTGACTTGGCTTGTTCAACTTCTAGTTATTTTTATTCGGTCTGTCGCTCGTGAATATTTTAATTTTTTTTACTATCATAGCCGTATCTTCAAAGGTATAGCCCAACCCTTCCTCAATTATCCCATCCAAAAGTGAATCACTTAGTTGTTGAATGTGATCTTAAACTACCAGTGGAGAGTCATAAAAGTGAGAATCATGTTGGGGTGACTGATACTGGTTCGAGGATTGTAACTGCAGAGCTTGATTGGGGTTAGGATAAAAACTAATTGGTTTGAAGTATAAGGGTTACCTCTATTTTTGACATTGTTCTTGTATTTCTTTATAGACTACAAATACAACCCAAGGTCAGCCAGAGTCCACTTGTCCATACTCTTAGAAGCTTTAGTCAAAATGATTCTCTCAGCCCATTCCTCACAAAGAATGTCGACAAATTTTTTGTTTATGTTCTCATAAGTCTCCCAAATTTGTAGTTCTTCCATTGTTGTAATAAGTTCAATGAATCTCGTTAGCATGTCGTCGAGAGACTCACCCGATTTCCCAATGAAATTTTCATAGTCCATCTTTAACTCTTGAATCGTACTTTTTCTTAACTAGATGTTGCCTTCATTAACGGCTTGAAGATGGTTCCAAATATCCTTAGCCACTTTCATTTGTTATACTCTCTTTTTTTCTAGGGAAGATAGACTGGTGTAGATTGTGTGAATAGCTTGTGCGTTGAGTTCTGCACTCCGACATTCTTTTGCACAGTAGTCAACCTCAACTTTGTCTACTGGTAAAGAAAAATTACTCTTGATTAATGTTGTGAAAAATAGTAGTGAAACTATCCTGCTAACTATGGGCAGTGAACTCAATCATTGTAGTACAATAAGGTCGTATCCACAGGGACTTCGTAACTATCTAGCTAATTATAAGCTTAGTAAACGTGCCATAAGATAAATAAAAGTGCATAAACTTAAATTGGGGGTTTTGGGTTTTTAGGTTTTTGGTTGTAATTGGAGAAATAATGAAAAGCAATAAACACTAAGCTAACTATCTAGGATAGATGTAGCCTGGGATAGATATTTGCACCCGTCCTCCCCTTACTACCGATTGTCGACCCTTGAACTTATAACTAAACAACGGAACACTTAATTAATTAGCAACCTAATCTAGGCCTACTAATTCTAACCGATTTAACCGGAACTTCTTAATCAGCTAAGTCCTGAGTCAATCAATAGCACTAAGCTTAAGTTCCACTAAGTTGCAATGTAGTCTAATCTCAAAATCATCCAAATTAGAGTACACTGTTCTAGTCCCCACGGTTTAGGTTTCTATCTCATAATATCATTTTGATAGAATCCCACAATAATGCTAAACTAATCGGTAGGCCAAACCAACCAATTTAATACATAATTGATAATTTGTGCAAAACCCTAAACACATCCCCAAATCATGAGCAACAAGTTTAGAAGCCATATAAACACTCTTAATCAATTATCTTCATTAAGCACAAGGACTAAAATAGAGCATAAAAACAAGTTCAAGATTCAACAATGGAGGTTTTATGGATTTTGGGGCAAAATCCTCATCCCAAGATACAAGGAGACTACACAACCATTAAAGCACAAAAATGAGAGAAGGGAGAAGAATTAGCCATGGGAGGTTGAAGAAGAGATTCAATGGAGGTGAGCCTTCTCCTCCTTATCTTCTTCTTCTTCCTTTCCTTTCTTCTTCTTCCCTCTTTTCTCTTCTTTTTCCATCGTTTTTTGTGTTGTGTAGAATGCCTCTCTCTCCTCTTTTCTTCTGCTTTTAAAACGCAGATCTGGGTAAAATTCAGGCCCGACCGACCCACCCTGGGTCGGTCACCCTGTTGAAGACGATGCACGTGAGCAATTTTAAGTCCGACCAACCCACCTTGGGTCGGTCGATTCCAATAGGTTACGACCGACCCATCGTCTGGGTCAGCCTAACCTAGTAGTTTCCGAAAAAAGTCCGACCGACCCACCCTGGGTCGGTCTTGTGGGCAGGCTAGTCTTCAAAACGTTATATCTTCTTCATTTTAGCTTCAATTTTGGATCTGTTTGCGGCCCACATGTTTGTCTTTTCGTCTACTATTAGTAGCTGTGTTGTTCCTCCTGTTTCAGCAATAATTGTGTAAAACACCAATAAAACACAATATTAGAGGAAAACTAGCTAGAGTGGAGAAATGAGCATGAAAAGTGTTGATAAAACATATGAAATACACCCCTAAAGCATGCTCATTTGGACACTCATCAATTAACACTGTCCATAGCTGCTAGTCGAGGGACTTCAGATTTGTCTCCATCTCATTTTTCCACATGTGGTAGTTAGTGGAAGTCGGTTTGGGATTCTCAGACTCCAACTTCTTGTTGTAGGTGTTGTTGATTTCTGTCATGGTGATTGATTATAAGCCAACTCAGGCTTTGATAGCACTTGACAGGAACATGGTGCTAACCGAGTAAGCCTAAATTGTTAGATTCAAAACAACTCGCTTTAGGTTTGTTTGTTGTAGACTTGTTAAATGCAGAAGCTTTAGACTATAGATACAAGAATGGAACACTTGTATTGATAACTCAAGGCGAACTGCAATCCTAGTATTCTGTTATTGGGAGCATTGGTCGTAATAAAGAACTACTGGAGGCTTTAAATACTGAACTAAGACTCAACATAACTTTCAATGGTGTGATGTGACGATTGAACATGAAGCTCCACGATTATGCTCCTCTTTGACTCAACCGTAACTCCAGGAAGATCTGTCTTGGCTTTAATCTCAACCGCTTCACTCTTTGGACTTGGTCAAAACTTGGGCAGTTGGACTTCACGATCTGAAACTGAGCACACCTTTTTTCTTGCCCATACATAGTCTAAGTCTGTGTCACTCGCTCTGGTCTTTAGTTACCTTATCTCAGGTCGCAGTTAGAGTTTGTCACAAGGATGACTAACTGAGATTGACATCATCTTGCAAAACCTGGGTTCTAACAGATTCATTGGCGACAATTGTCTAGAGATAAGGTGGTGAAGGAAATTGATAAAAATACTACATTCTATCATGGAAGGGCTACTCTTCACAGGAAGTGAAAATAGATATCGAGCCTGAAGGTCAGAGAACAACTCATAGAGAACCCGAATGACATTAAGAGCCACATAATTCAGTTCTTCACAGAACTTTATCGGTCCCGTTCTTTTTCAGATATTGGGCTCCAACAATCGATCATCCCAAGCTAACAAGAGCACAAGCAGCAAGCTTAGAAGTACTCCCAACATTGGCAGAAATTCGAGCAGCATTATGGGAATGTGATGGATCAAAGGTCCCGGGTTGTGACGGATACAACATGAAATTCATCAAACAACTATGGAATGTCATTGGAGCTGAGTTCAGATCTGTTATATGAAAAAATTTTGTCACAAGAAAACTCGAGAATGGGATGAACATCACTTAGATTATGCCGATCCCGAAACGATATGATGCTATAGAGCTGAATGATTATAGACCAATCATTATGATATGGCGCATATATAAGGTGACTGCAAAACTTTTAACCAAGAGATTAAGCGAGTGCTACTGCTACTAATTGGGGAGACCCAATCAGCCTTTGTTAACAGAAGACATATTTTAGAAGGGCCCTTCATAGCAAATGAAGTTATCCATTAGCTTCCAAAGTTAAAGAAAAAAAGGATATATTCAAATTAACTTTAGAAAGGCTTATGCTTGTGTCTCGTGAAGTTTATGGATATGATGTTAGAGAAATTGGTTTTGGGGACATGTGGCGGCAATGGATAAGATAGTGTGTTACAACAACAATGATTTCAATTTTAATCAAAGGCTCTCCCACAAGACCCTTCTCCCCAAGTAGAGGATGAGGCAAGTGTGAGCCTTGATTTTTGAACCCTATCCTATGTGATTAGATTGATTAAGATCTGTTCGGTTCTAGGTCCACTTATAACCTAAGTTTAATAACTAAGTCATATAACTATAATTATTAAAGCCTAAGTTAGTTCACTGGAACCTTATTAGAGTCGCCACCTAATTTTAACCTAGGGTAAATTAGGAAAGGTAGAGTTCAGGTTCGGGGGCTTGGTATTCGACTTATTCAGGGTTCAATTACTTTCATTACCCCTCGAAGTCATTTTTCCTCTACTTAGTTTAATTACGGCTTATTACGAGTCGTTTTAACCTAAGTGCGCAAACTTCTGACTTCTTTTATTTTTTAACATGTTTTGACAAAAAATTAAAGTGAAAATTAAAACTACCTAAACTAGGGTTTCGAAGGCAGAATTAGGTCAAATTTCAATTATGTCCGTAGCCACGGACCTAATGTCTGAGACCACGGACCCCAGTTAAACTACATGATTATGAAAACCGAATTAAAATAAAAATGAAACTTGAAAAGTCCGGGACCACGGACTGGTGTCCATGGCCCGGACATGTACTGTTAAAAAACCCAAAATTTGAAAAATTAAAAAATAAGAATCCCGCCACCGTCCGGGTGGTCCATGGTCTCGGACCACCCACGGATGGTGGGTTTTTGTGGTTCCCGACGATGTTTTTGGCTTAAAATTTATGCACGCATAGCCTAAAATATTTCCAAGATGTTAGTATCAAAATTCACAGTTTGAAGCGAATTAAGCACGAAACTTAACAGACAAGTAACAAGGCAGAAGCGAAAACAAATAGCAATGCAGAAGCCGAAAAGAGTCGGTTTGAACCCAAATTTTGAGATAAGATTAATAAAGATGTGGAGAGTTAGAAAAGTAAAATTCCCACCTGTTTTACCTTCGAATTCACAATGATTCTTCACGTCGGAATTCGTTGGGAGCTTCATTGATGGCAGATTCGAAAGAACTTCGAACCGGGCTCCTGGTCACTGGTTGTTCTTAATGTTTCCCCCATTTTGGTGGTGTTTTGTGGGATTTTGATGGTGGTTGATGCTTTGGGAGTTGTAAAACAAGTTTAAGTGGTGATTTCGGTGGAATTTCGGTATGATTTTGGTGGCCGGGTGTTGAAAAATGTGAGCGAGTGAAGAGAGGCTGTGTTTTCTGACTCCTTAGGGTTCTAGAGCTTGTGTGATTCTATTTTTATCAAGAGATTTGCTCCTTTATATAGACTTTCTTAAAGATAGAAAAAATCTAGTAAAAACGAGATTTTTCAGAATCTTAGTTAAGTGACTTCCCAAATGGATCTTGCTGTGAAATTCTAATCACGTGTCAAGGATGATAATTTTGATTTTTCTGAGATGGAATCGAATTTTTTGAATATTGGAATATTTTTAAATTCAATTTATCGTCAGATTCAATCAGAAATTGCTAGAAAATTATTGGAAACTTGAAAAATCAAAATTCCAACGCCATCATGTTCAAAATGTCATCCCATATCGTGGGTTAAAATTTGAAAGTATTTCGAATTGATTTGACCCTTCTTCGGAGGAGAGAGAAAGCCTATAGGAGGTCTTTAGGGCCTTGAAAATTACGAAAATACCCCCGAAGGTGACTGGGCCGCCCCTAGGGCTCTGGAATGCACCGATCGGATCGGGAATCATCACCATTTGACCAAAGTGCCCCTCACAACACTAAAGTTTAACAAACCCTACTTCGGGGGGGTTAAAATTTTGGGTATAACAGATTGCCCCCCATCAACTAGATTTTGTAATGGATATGAAAAGTCTAGTTGATGCCTGAGTGATACCCCAAAATTTCGGATCTTAAAAGACCCTGCATGCAGATTGTGTCGAGCTATTCTAAGGCGCTGACTACCTATGAGTGAAAATGAAATAATGTCAAGCGATTCTAAGGCGTTGACTACCTAAAAGCGAAAATGAAATAATGTCAAGCAATTCTAAGGCGTTGACTACCTAAAGGTGAAATAATGAAATAAATGTCAAGCGATTCTAAGGCGTTGACTACCTAAAAGCGAAATAATGAAATAAATGTCAAGCGATTCTAAGGCGCTGACTACCTAAAAGCGAAATAATGAAATAAATGTCAAGCGATTTTAAGGCGTTGACTACCTAAAAGTGAAAAATGAGATAATGTGCAGATGCAGAACTGCTGATATGCTAGCGATGCTGATGATGTTGATGATGCTGATGATGTTCGGATGCTTCTAGGGACCGATACCCGTGTTGTTGCTCCTGGCTGGACCCAAAGTGGACTTATTGCGATTGCCCCCAAGCCGGTGTGCAGGGATAACTCCTGGTAAAAACCTTGGGGACTTATTGTCATCACCCACCATTCGTTGATCCCAAAATAAGTTGACATAGCACAGGAGGATTTATTGCCATCACCTCACCAAATTTTCTGTCGCCAGGTCTTGTGACGCGCCTGGATAATGCAGATAGGTCTTGTGACGTGCCTATATGAATGAAATGAATGCAATGTGTTTAATGGAAGCAGGTAAATTAAGGAGTGGTGCTAGGTCTTTCTACAAGCCTAAAGGGAGAATTCTAGGTCTTACAACGAGCCTAGTGGAATGGAACTAGGTCTTATGATGAGCCTAGGGATGGGTCTAGGTCTTATGACAAGCCTAAAGGAGGGTTCTAGGTCTTATGATGAGCCTAAAGGTGGATCTAGGTCTTATGATAAGCCTAAAGCAAGAATTCTAGGTCTTACGACGAGCCTAAAGGTGGAACTAGGTCTTCTGACGAGCCTAAGGATGAGTCTAGGTCTTATGACAAGCCTAAAAGATGGTTCTAGGCCTTATGACGAGCCTAAAGGTGGATCTAGGTCTTATGACGAGCCTAAAGGTGGACTTAGGTCTTATGACGAGCCTAAAGAGAGAATCTAGGTCTTATGATGAGCCTAAGGATGGTTCTAGGTCTTATGACGAGCCTAAAGGTGGATCTGTGTAACACCCCATCTTAATCCAATCGTGGTTATCGCAACTTAACAACATATATATATATAAACGTCGCAGCAGAACTCAATACACACCAGGACCTTGCTACGGTCTGAAACGCAAGAATACTCCGAACTTAGACATTTACAACCATTTATCCAAAATACATACCAACCGAGTTTCCAAGTATCTCAGGAACGAACATAATTCTCCGCAAGTTCTAATATCAACAGACGGGTTCACATGCACATGCTGTACTCAAAATAAACCCATCCTAAGTCTACCCATTCCTACTCTCAAGGTGAGTCTTCTGCGGACGCTTACCTGCAAAATGTAAACAATTGCCCCCGAGGGGGTCAGCACCTTTGCTGGTACGATTCTCTTATAGCCCCCAAGCTAACGGGGCTACGACAACTAATTGTCGATAGCATGCGGTTGATTAGATACACAACATAAATAAGCAGTGCAATAAACATCAAACCACATATGAACAATCATAGTTCGGCACAGTGAATGACTTAAAAGCGCTCCTTAAGTAAGTGAGTTAGATTTTAACTCCTAAGGTTATGACACCACTTATTCTCAGTCCATTCTGATCTCATCTCAAGTCTTATCTCAGTCTCATTGTACTAACCGTTCTTTAATTAGAATTGGTTGTTTCTTATCTTAGTGTTTATTTTTGTCGGGTCAAAAGTAACCCTAGCCAATGAGCTATTAACTCCATTGGTTGAATAAACAACTTATCTTAAATTTGGGATTTAGGTGATCCCACCGCACCATCTTAATCTGGCCTCCCACCTTGAACTGTAATCCAAGGTGGTCGAGTCTATATGTCGAATCTAGGCGACAAGTCAAAGACGAGTCTCAAGCGGATCGGATTCAGATACCGATCCCCTTTTCTTAACATGCATGACCGGAGTCAGTCCCGGATTCCTCACACCCCCCAAGTTCCAGTTAGTGAAAGCCTCAAAGACAAAGTGTTAGTTAAACCTTTTTCGGGTATTAACCAACCAATATAAAAGAGAGGGTGTTCTTAACTCATTCCATAGTTACTAAACATTGTTAGTAAATTAACTCAAAGTAAAGTGTGTTAGCTTCAATAACAAGCACACAACAAATGCAATAAACCGGTTGCATGCTTTATCTTGTTTAGTCGAAACACATAAACATATAACACACAAGCCGAGGGACACCTCGTTAGCAAGCAGGCTACAGGCAAACCATACCGTACACCATCGTTTGTTTCGGTTGTCTAATCTCCTTCCGAGTCCCAATTCTCAAATCCTAAAAATTCATCCAATTTGGATTGTTAATTACTTCCAATTTACTTAACTTACTTAGCCACTAATGATCCCCAACCAATATCCACTAAGTCCTTATAAACTTAACCTTAAACACTTAAAACCATTTTACTTAAATTAATCTCTTAAGTCCTTATATGCTTACCTTTCTAATCATCATTACCCTCCTAATGGTGGACCACTAAGGCCACCCTTTCATTTCTGTTTTTTTATATGTGCCGACCGACCCACCGACCGACCCAACCCCTTGGGTCGGTCGGAGACAGAGACTACTCCGACTGAAAAATTTCTACTCGACCGACCTAGCCAGGGTCGGTCCTAAGGTCGGTCCATGACAGAAACATTTTGGCTCTATAATTTTAGCCCGACCGACCCAGACAGGATCGGTCCATGACAGAAGCATTCTCGGCTGGTTTATTACAGTCCGACCGACCCAGATAGGGTCGGTCCCCTGGGTCGGTCCACTGCAGAAACTTCTCCTTAAATATTCAATCTACTCCAAACTCTTCCACAAGTTCCTTAATATGTCCTAACATCATTTAGGCACTTAAACTCCCTCCTAACTCATGGACAAACCCTCCATTTAACTCCTTGATCATTTTCTCAACTTCTTACAAAAATTCCTAACACCTAGCACTTAATTCCTAACGCTTCCAACTTGTAAATCTTGCCTTGAAACTCAACTAACCAAAGTGTTCCCTCCATACCAATTTGACCACTCCATGAACATCATCATTTATCCCCATTATATTTACTCAAGCTTCTCAAACTTCATCAAGGTCATATATTCTAGTTCATGCTCAAATTTTCACAAGACATAATACCTTATTTCCCTTCAAACTTTGCACAAGTCTTATAACTTCTCTTATCATGGTTTTGGTGCCTTAAATTCACCAATGTAACCCCTAGTTCCTCCTAGACATCCCTAGGTCATCCTAATACTCAAAAAAACCTTAACTTATTCATTTTCATTAAAACAACCCTTAATGTTTACTAGTACATCCTAGGTCATGAAATCTCCTTAAAACACTTTAAACACTTAGTTTCTTCACCAAAATTTTGACATGGCTTCCCTAGTATATTCTTATACTCAAACACTTAGGTTTTCATCCTTAAACAACCAAGAACACTCAAATCCTTAATAAACACTTACACAAAAAACTTCACCCAAACTACACTACATCATAATATAATGCATAAACTTAAATTGCTTGGCTCTTAGGCCCTTAAATAACTTGGCTCTTAGGCCCTTAAATGACATAAACTTAAACACTGAATTTCCCACATATAATAGCCTTCAACCTGCAAATACACACAACAATGCTCCCATAGCAATATAAGTGTTCTTGTAATTCACCTTAAGATTGTTTAACTATCTCAATTCTCATTTGCTCCTTAGTCACAAGTTCTCAAATATGATCATGTTCTTTCTCCTAGGTTTTGTAGCCCTTACTTAATGTAAACTCTAAGCTACACTTATCATCAATCTAAATCCCATCCTTTAAAACAATAAACCACCTTAAGGTAAGTCATTTACCTTATTTCTCAAGCTTTCCTCTCAACTTCCTCCTTAGGTTTTCTTGATTGATTCTCGGCCAAGGACTTTAATTCTCTTGCCAATGTTCTAATCCACATTCAAATAATCTTATGAGTACTAATCAACATTCCTAAACTCATAGAATTCAATCTTAGGTGAAAATGTGTTTTAAGGCATTAAAAATGGATGTTTACCTTGGAGTCTCAAGATGGATTGGAAATGAATCAAGGAGGACCTCTAGTCCTTTAGAGATTGGAAACAAGCTAGTTCAAGGCATAAAACAAGGCCCCATGAGAAGGTGATTTTCGGCCATAAGCAAAAATGGAGGAAAGTTGATTTTTCTTTCACTTTCCTTACCTTGAATGGGAGAAGATGAAATGAAGCTCTTCAAACTGATTTTTCCTCCTTCAATTGAGTTTTTCCATGGCACCAAAGTTGATATTTTGGAGATTTGAAAAGATAGAAAAAAGGAGCTTGCTCTAACTAAGAGTAATCTATGCTTAGTTTTGATTTGGAGCTAAAATGAGTATTTGGTGAGCAAGTGAAGATGGAAGATGTGAGGGCTGCAACTTACGGTTTCTTAGGGATGAAGAAGAAGAAAAACGGTGGAAGAAGAAGAGAATGAAGAAGAAGAGGAGAGAGACAAGCTAAAAGGTAAGATATTTCCTTAAAGTAAATAGTACTATTCTTAATTCCCTCTTCTTTCCTTAAAAGTATGAAGCCTTATGGTGAGTCATCACCTTCAAAAACCGGCCCCTTTTGCTTATTTAGGATATTTATGGTCTTTGTTGACCAATTAGTTAAGCAAAGTTGACTAAAGATTAATTTGGGCACTATCATAATTAGTGCACAAATTTGTGAAAATTTTGATTTCCCATTGATTTAGGCTTCCTAATGTGATACTAAGTAGTACACAAGTTGATTAAGGTGTAATCATGGGCATTTAGCCACTCAAAACCTCTTTCTAAGACAATTTTTCAAAAATGTGCTTCAAGAGTCCTTAAAGCACAATTTGTGTTTTAACTTGTTTTTGAGCTTGGTTATCTTTGGTAATTGATTTAACATGTCCATTAGCATGTTACTAAGGTCTTAGAATGATATTTGGGTGTTAACCAAAGTTACTCCAAGCTTAGAGCATGTTTTTGCTTAAATTGCTCTTATGGCGTTTCCTTGTGTTTTCTATGGTTTAAATTGTTTACCAATGTTTCTAAGGCATGTTTTAGCCTTCTTATATCTTAGTTTAACATCTAAACACCATATCTAGGTTTGAGGTATTTCAATCTGGGTCTTATGACGAGCCTAAAGGTGGATCTAGGTCTTATGACGAGCCTAAAGATGGTTCTAGGTCTTATGACAAGCCTAAAGATGGTTCTAGGTCTTATGATGAGCCTAAGGATGGTTCTAGGTCTTATGACGAGCCTAAAGATGGTTCTAGGTCTTATGACGAGCCTAAGGATGGTTCTAGGTCTTATGACGAGCCTAAAGGTGGACACTAGGTCTTATGACGAGCCTAAGGATAGTGCTATTTGAAAGTGAGCTGAGTGAGTGATATAAAGATGATTTAGGTCTTATCATGGGCCTAAATGCATGTGGAGAAAGGTTAGGGCTTATGTCGGGCCTAAGAATGCTCTAATGTGAAGGTAGGGCTTAGGACGAGCCTAAGGAAATTTGATGTAGAGGTAGGGCTTAGGACGGGCCTGAGGAAATTTGATGTGGAGGTAGGGCTTAGGACGGGCCTGAGGAAATTTGATGTGGAGGTAGGGCTTAGGACGGGCATGAGGAAATTTGATGTGGAAATAGGGCTTAGGACGGGCCTGAGGAAATTTTGATGTGGAGAGGGTTTGAACTTTTGGGTTTTAAGCTTTCGGGCTTCTAGGCTCTTGGGCCTCAATCGGTGTTGCTATTGCAATTGCTGGAAACAACAATTGCCCCCAGTATCTTTCCTTAAGGCAATATGAGTTTTTAGAGTTTGTGGCAATCGATCGGGGCGACCGATTGCCCCCAGTATTTTTTTTGGTTTAACCGTGTCAAACAAGTCTTACTCTCACAGGGTCAGGATTTATTTGTTGTGGTGCTTTCTATCCTACACTCGATGTGTCTAGCACTCGCACTCATACTTTCCTTTCGGTCATCACGTCTTGATCATTGAATTCGATATTTGTTTGACTTACGCTTTCGATCCGTTACTTTCACTTGATTGGATACACAACTATTAAATCGGAAGTCTTTAGAGCTTATAGCGTGGCTGTGGGGTATGACAAATGACAATGGGACCATGGAGGAATGTTTGGAATATGAGGTGCTGTAAGGGTGACCAAAGCTGCAACTTGCTCCTTCTTCCAATTCGCTTCTTCTTGTTTTGAAGTTGTTTAGCTACTTCGTGATGAATTTGTTGGTGAGCTGTGGAACTTCGGACTTTGGGGTTGTCCTCTGCATCATTCTCCTTTCTTATTTTGTGTTTGGCCTTTTTCTCGGGCTTTTAGATTTGCCTTGTGTCCTTTTCCTTTTTCGAGGTTCTTGTGGTTCCCGTTTTTGAACTTCGAGAGCTGTTTTTGATGTGAGCTCTTGGGATCCTGTGTCACTTTGGGACCATTTGTGTATCATTTCATCGTTTTGGTAGCGGTGTTGCTTCTTTGGACTTGTGAGGTTGTCGTCTAGAAGTCGGGCTCCTTGCATTCCTTTGGTCACCGGGTCAGTTATTCATCATTGGCTGGCTTGTTTTTGTGGAGTTTGCAATGTTGCGAAAGAGGATATATATGAAAAGCTCAGCGGGGGTGCCTAAGGTATAGTGTCAGGGGTCACAAGCTTTTGACTGCGTGGTGCTGAACCTAGGTGCTTCGTCATCCCTAATAGTTGTGTATCCGTTCTTTGTTACTTTTCGCAGGTCTGAGAGTAAGTTTACAAATAATCTCCTTCGATCGGAGTTATGCCGTTTGCCTCACTTTTGAATGTAGCCTCACTAAAGTTGTGTAAAAATGACACTCATTCCCTCTTGGTTTTACCACTCAAGACATTCTCGCGTAATTTTTCACTCGGAGATTTGTTCACACAATTAAACAAAAGAAATAATCGTTATCGGTCTTAAGCTCAGATTGCCCCCAGTATTGCTTTGGGGTTTAACTAACAAACCTTTTGAATGCCTTTCTTCTTTGTGAAATTTTTCGTGGAGAGGTGACTATATGTGAGGAGGTAACGAGTATAGTGGTGACTGAATGACATATCTCTTTTTTGGGACTTTTTTTTTGTTGGTGGAATGGTAGAGAGGTGGAGATGTGATATATGTGTGTGTGATGCATGTGGGGCACATGTGATGGAGGTTGTGGAGTATGTGGAAATGTGGTTTTGTATAAGAGAACAAAGGTTTTACTCCATGACGCTTGCAGGCATGTTTCATAAGACAACACTTTCTTTTCTTTCCTTTTTTTAAACTTTTCCTTTTAGTGCATGAATGAATGTACAGACATCAATCCGAGCTTAACATAGAAGAACATGAACAAAGAGAGAAAGCGGATACTTCTCTTATTAATAACCAAAATGATCAACAACAACATTAAACGCTATCTAAAAGGGAAGAAGAAAGGAAAAAGACAATTGATCTAGCTAAAGAAAAGAAAATAACCAAGAAAGAAAAAGGAAACTACGTTGAACAACTGAAAGGAGAAGAAAAGTAACAATGATTCCTAATGGTACTCTGGCATGGGATTCCCAAAAATATTCCCGCGCTCTAAAAACTGAAGTCCCTGGTCAATCAAGTCTTGGATATTATGTTACAGGGCCCTGCAATGATCTGTACTGTGGCCAAGCAACTGATGGTAATGGCAGAATTGATTTGGATTCTTGCCCAATCGGGTGACCCCTTGCTGAGGCGGAAGAGGTTGTAAGATATTCTGCTCCTAAAGCTTTTTCAGAGCCTGACTCAAAGGTCGGCCGATATCCGTGAATTCCCGCTGATTGAAATCCTGTCTGGGAGGTGGTACTGCCCTATAGCTCCGCCCTTGCTCCCTTGGTTGTCGGACTGCATTCACCTCATACTGCCCCGCGTACCTCTGTGTTGTGCCCTGTGTGTAAGCTGTTGTCGAGCAATAAGCTTTTGCCGGTTCAGATTTTGGGAACTTTGAATTACCCCCGGGTCCCCGAGGATATCTGAGCTTCAAGTCTCCCTTATGAATCTTCTCTTCTAGCACACCCAACTGACCCATGAGCATATCAAAGCTTGGAAAGTATATGTAGTTTAGTTCATCATTATACTGCTTCTGCATGTTTTCGACGATCATGCGAATTTGCTCCTGTTCATCCATCCTTGTGGGCATCCCTGCTGCCTTCCTCCTCCACCGCTATATGAAGTTAGACATGGACTCACTCCCCGTTTGGCGAGTGTTAGCGAGGTCGGACCGGGTGATCTCCAAATTCTTGGCATACTCGAAGTGGGTTAGGAAAGCTTCACATACTTCCTCGTATGTCTTGGCGTTCATCCTTTGAGTTCAGTACCATCGCTGGGGAATCTCGTCCAGGTACCGGGCAAAAACCTTAACTTTTTACATGTCATTGAGTCTTAGGATAGACATCTCCCATCGAACGTGGCTAGATGAATCTGAGGATCAGTTGAGCCCTTGTAGAGAGCCAGTGTGGGGAGCTTTAACTTTAATGGTAGCTCGACATCGGGATAGAACCCCATGAAGAAGTAGTGAAAACCAGCAGGCTTGCCGGCCTTTTCCATACGCTCGCTGCGCTTTAGAGCCCTCTAGACTTCTGCAGCCAATTGATTCCCAGAGGCGTCACCCCCGTGCCCGCCTTGAGTGTCGTGACCTTCCAAGGAGGCATTATCCATGCCGTATAAGGGATTGACAAATCCTTGCGCGGGTCTTTCCTGTCTTGCTGCCTCTAGGTACCCAATTTTTTCATGGAGTTCATCTGTTGCTACCACATGTCGAGCCTCCATGGCAGCTTGGTGTTTCTGTACCAAGCTAGCTATTTGGTCCTGCCCTTACCGGAGCTCCGGTGGTCCCACTTTGAGCTGCCATCTCCAGTATGGCCAGCTTTTCTTCCAGCTTGGCAATCGTGTCCACGTACTTATTTTTGAGTGCTTGAACCGCCTCCTTATGTTTCAGGTCAAAGGCTTTCATGAGCTCCTCAACGGAAGCAGCACCTTCGAATCCCCCTTCTGGTTGTTGGTTTTCCCGAGGGACATAATTATGGGCCTCGCTCGACATATCGGATGAAACAGAGGCGATTTCAACTGGGAGCGGTGAAGGAGGGGAGTAGGCAATCGGACTAAGCGACCAGAACTCCTGTCCCAACGCTTTTCTGAATTTTGTCTTTCCTCTGTTAAAAATACAAAATAGAAACTGTTAGGTAATGGGTTCTCATTGATGTGAAAATATTCTTTCTTGAAGATCGTTGTGCTCCAATCACAAGATATTGTTTTTTTTATCATCCGGGCCGAGAGGGCTGGAAAATTTTGACACATGGATTGGGCCTATGGTTTCAGAGGAGTCTATTTTGTACTGGGCACTCAGGTTTTCCTTGAGGAGATGATTTCGAGGAAGTGGGCCACAAGCTTTTTTTATGTGTCTTATTTGGGCTAAGTATAATTGAGGACTTGATACGAATGTTGGGCCTGAGGCCCAAAAAAATATACAGACAAAGGTCATACAAAGAAAGTTAAGCAAATGTCTTCACAAAACGATTTAGTCCAACAGGTACAGATCGACCCGGAGAGGTGCTTGGGGTGTGGGCCCAGGTCACCACAAAGGAATAGGGCTTGCACGCTATTCTCTTCGGGCCTCCCCACTTTTTTTTTCACATCACCTAAAGGTGTGCGTCTACGGTCGGGTCTTTGAATGACCAAACAAGGCTAGGTAAGGGCACTGCCAGGAAAATGCTTGGGGCTAGAGCCCAGATATTAAGGGGATGTGGTTAGACGACATCCTCCTCTTTTTCCCCACTTATTCACATCACCTTAAAAGGTGTGAGTTCCTGACAGGGGACCCTAAGGTGGGTCCCGAGGTGAAATCGGTTTGCGTGGACCCTCGCTCTCATATGATGCAAAGGTACATAAAATTAAATCGCGCACGAAAGTAAACAGACAATGTAATAAAAGCCGTAAATAAACAATTTTGAGTTAAGCCCTCTTTCTTAAAATTAAACAAGTTTAAAATTAAGAATTTGTCCCCAGCACAGTCACCATTCTGTGAGCCTCGATTTTTGAACCCTATCCTATGTTGATTAGATTGATTAAGATCTGTTCGGGTTCTAGGTCCACTTATAACCTAAGTTTAATAACTAAGTCATATAACTATAATTATTAAAGCCTAAGTTAGCTCACTGGAACCTTATTAGAGTCGCCACCTAATTTTAACCTAGGGTAAATTAGGAAAGGTAGAGTTCGGGTTCGGGGGCTTGGTATTCGACTTATTCAGGGTTCAATTACTTTCATTACCCCTCGAAGTCATTTTTCCTCTACTTAGTTTAATTACGGCTTATTACGAGTCGTTTTAACCTATATGCGCAAACTTCTGACTTCTTTTATTTTTTACATTTTTTGACAGAAAATTAAAACTACCTAAACTAGGGTTTCGGAGGCAGAATTAGGTCAAATTTCAATTATGTCCGTAGCCACGGACCTAATGTCTGAGACCACGGACCCCAGTTAAACTACATGATTATGAAAACAGAATTAAAATAAAAATGAAAACTTGAAAAGTCCGGGGCCACGGACTGGGTGTCCATGGGCCCGGATATGTACTGTTAAAAACCCTAAAATTTGAAAATTTGAAAAATAAGAAATCCCGCCACCATCCGTGGGTGTCCGTGGCCACAGACAACCCGTCCGTGGTCCCGGACCTAGGTCTTGGACCACCCACGGACGGTGGGTTTTTGGTGGTTCCCGATGGTGTTTTCGGCTTAAAATTTAAGCACGCGTAGCCTAAAAGATTTCCAAGAAGTTAGTAATCAAATATTCACAGTTTGAAGTTGAATTAAGCACGAAACTTAACAGACAAGTAACAAGGCAGAAGCGAAAACAAATAGCAATACAGAAGCCGAAAAGAGTCGGTTTGAACCCAAATTTTGAGATAAGATTAATAAAGTCATGGAGAATTAGAAAAGTAAAATTCCCACCTGTTTTACCTTCAAATTCACAATGATTCTTCACGTCGGGATTCGTCGGGAGCTTTGTTGATGGCAGATTCGAAAGGACTTTGAACCGGGCTTCTGGTCACTGGTTGTTCTTAATGTTTCCCCCGTTTTGGTGGTGTTTTTGTGGGATTTTGATGATGGTTGATGCTTTGGGAGTTGGAAAACAAGTTTATGTGGTGATTTCAGTGGAAATTCGGTATGATTTTGGTGGCCGGGTGTTGAAAAACGTGAGAGAGTTGAGAGAGACTGTGTTTTTTGACTCCTTAGGGTTCTAGAGCTTGTGTGATTCTGTTTTTATCAAGAGATTTGCTCCTTTATATAGACTTTCTTAAGGATAGAAAAAATCTAGTAAAAACGAGATTTTTCGGAATCTTAGTTAAGTGACTTCCCAAAAGAATCTTGCTGTGAAATTCTAACCATGTGTCAAGGGTGATAATTGTGATTTTTCTGAGGTGAAATCGAATTTTGTGAATATTGGAATATTTTTAAATTCAATTTCTCGTCAGATTCAATCAGATTTTACTAGAAAATTATTGGAAATTTGAAAAATCAAAATTCAAACGCCATTATGTCCAAAATGTCATCCTCTGTCATGGTATAAAATTTCAAAGCATTTCTAATTGATTTGACCCTTCTTTGGAGGAGAGAGAAATCCTATAGGAGTTCCTAAGGGCCTTAAAAATTACGAAAATACCCCCGAAGGTGACTGAGCCGCCCCTAAGGCTCCGGAATGCACCGATCGGACCGGAAATCACCACCGTTTGACCAAAGTGCCCCTCACAACACTAAAGTTTAACAAACCCTATACCGGGGGTTAAAATTTTGGGTATAACAGGCAAGGCGACCCGCTTGATAAGTGGTGAAAATATATACTTTTAGGAGTTATTCTCACATGCATTTTACATGGTTTATAACATAGTTTCATCACTTTATAGAGTGTTTTATTTATAATAATGAACTTACACATTTTGATTATATTTTAGGTAATTAAATGGTCCCCAAACTAACATTGTTCACCGTCTAAGCTATACAAGAAAACATGCAGGCAAGCAGGTGCAAGCAAGCACAAAAGCAGGCAGGTGCAAGCAAACACGCAACCAGTGCAACAACCAAGTAGGCTAGTAGGTACAAGCAAGCAGGTGCAAGCAAGCACGTGCAAACAAGCAGGCTGCCTGCTTGCCCTTCACACGAACGTAATCTTCATCAGCCATGCACGCAAATTCCTCCTAATCTGCTCGAGCCATGCATGTACATTTCTTATACTCATGCACGTAAGGCAGCAGCTCTCTCCTTGCACGTAACATGCAACATTTCAAGCCGGCAAGCTGCTCAGCTCCAGTTCCAGCCTCCATGCACGTAAGAATATTCAGCTAGGCACGTACAGAATTGTGCATATATATCCACATGACCGGGGATAACAACACACAACCACGTCAACAAGGGGAAGGCTTCTATCATTTGATTTTCTTGTGAGAAAGGGAGTATTTAAGGCCAAGAGATATTATTAGAACGGGGGGGGGGGGGGGGGGGGGGGTATTGGATTGACGAGGAGAGTCGAGCAGGTTTCGGAAAAACAAAAGACAGACGCGAGCGAACATAGACGAACGAAGGGAGAATACGACATAAGAGAAGAAAAGAAGAGGAGAAGAAGAAGAGTAGAAAGAGAGAAGACCACCGCTCAACTACTGTCTATAAATGGCTAAGTACTTCTCATCTCTTTCTTAAACCCTAAGTTGTACCTTAGGATGGGGTTTTGACCCCAAATCCCCACACTAGCATATAATACCTAATTTACTTAATATAGTTGTTTTGTCTCCCTAATCTCAATGAATGAGCTAGATTGATCATCTTTATGCATTTTGGTTCCTCATAATTTCATACATATGTGAATTAGGGATTTTGGCCAAGAGAGAGACAAACCATAGATTTTTCCCTCTTAATTAGTTAGTGGATCTAGCGCTATTGTTAAGGACTCATGTTTAATGCTATCTAGTGATGTTTACCTAACCTAACGAAAGGTTTATTTGACTAGGTAAGATTTGACTTGTGCTAAGATTTTAGAGAAGTCATCACTTTAGTCCTAATAGATAACCAGAGTAAATTAGGCTTAATGCTATGTTTGGGAGTATTTGGGTGATTACACTTTCCTAGGGTACATCTTCATTCCAATCCACTAAAACACCATTTTAGTTTAATAGTTTGTTTTCTTTATTATTGAATCGGATCACTACATTGCCTCTGGCTAAACCTATATTTTAATGTTTTTAATTCAACTACTAAGTACCGAGACTAGGGAGATGGAACCAATTTCCTTGTGGATATGACACTTGTTGTACTAAATCGAATAGGTGCACTTGCCTACTCTTTGCATATACTTGTATATTTTTATATAGTATTTACACCCAACACTACTATCACCATCTCTATTTATAATTATTGTTGAAGCTCTAAATTGATGATTAGAAAAACGGTTGAACTAGATCGATTTGGCGGGCTGATGATTGGTAGCAAAATTTCAATTGACCCATCTCTAGTTTGTGGACGATATAATGCTCTTCTGTTAGCAGAGGTAGAGGAAATTGCAGTCCTATATTGTGTATTGATATCATTTAAACAGATGAGTGAGCTCTGTTCGAATAAAGATAAATCATTTGTGTATTGTTTAATTTGTCTTCGAATGAGGAGAGTGCAGTGGCTCAGCATTTTCATTTCCACTGTCAAATCGATGCAATTCCAACAACATATCTTGGGTGCCCCCTTGGCACGAATCTAAGAAAGACTGTAATATGGTTATCGGGTACTTAAAAGGTTGAAAAAAGACTAGCAAAATGGAAGGCAACAAGTCTTCCAAAACAATCCCCTCCAAGGAAATAATTAAGCAACAACTAATAGTCTAGATTGGGGATAGACGCAACACAAAATTCTGAGCAGACAGCTGAGTGAGCTCAGTTTCTCTGAAGGACCGTTTCCCACGTATGTTTCACATCAGTAAGTAAAAGGACGCCTTTGTTGCTGAAATGGGAAACTGGTCCGGTGTAGCGTGGTCTTGGGAGTTCAAAAGGAGGAGACGACTATTCAGGTATGAATCTAACATGCTGAATGATATTTCTGTTCTAGCTAGTTGTCCCTTCTGTCAGTGTCTCTAGATAAGTCGAAGTGGGGAGGCGCAGGGAAAACATTCTCTACCAGAAGCATGTACACTGAATTGTTGGCACGAGCAGATACTGAGCAAACAGGTCTGAACGCCAATCTGATATGGGCAAGAACGAGACTGAACCAGGAGTGGAGTTGATGATGTGGTTTGTATATGTGTGGAAAGCTCATGACCCGTGATGTTCTCTTTAAGCGAAATGTAATCCTAATCAGGCAAAGTTTATGCCCATGCTGCAATCGTGTAATAGAAATGGTAAATCATCTACTCCCTCTGTTCTGAATTGACCGTCTTGTTTGTTTTATGGCACGTTTTTCCACTTCAATATTAAACATATGAAATAAAATAATTTTATAAAACTAAGTTTTGTAATATATAGTTTATCATGTAAAGATCCTCGACTAAACTTATATTTTTAAAATTATTTTATCTTATGTGTTAAATATTGAAGTCAAACGACATGTCCAAATAGTAAACAAGATGGTCAATTCAGAACAATTAATTAGCTTTTTTTAGCTAGTTTTATTTTGTTTTTAATCCTTTTTCTCATATGTTAACCGCGAAAAAGGCTTCTTGCCATAGTATTATTGCCTTGTAACTGTTTCCCCAACACTTATAAAAAAAAAGAAGGACATAGGAGTACTATTTTCCATTGAGGATTCCTTGAAGTTGATGATGTGAATTAGTAGGATGGTGGATATTTCTTTCGTCTTCAGTGTCATTCATCAGACATCCTGTGTGATTGGTATTCTATTCGGTCGTATTAAGTAAAGAGGAAAGGAAAGTTTGAAGATCTACTATCTTGTACGGAGCATGAAGCATATGGCATGCCATGAATAATTTAATCTTATCGGTGAACAACTTTCAGTGAAGAAGACGGTGCGTATGACAAAGCTAGGTGTGTGGCGGTGGATTAAGAACTAGTGGCCAGATTCCTCCCATGCTTGGTGAAAGATTTTTGTGTTCGCGGAGTTTTGTAGTTGATTTTGTTCGTAGGAATCCGGCTGTATTCTTTTTCCTCAGATTTTTTTTCACGGGGTTTTGTCTATGGAGATTTTAACGAGTCAACTGCTCAGATTAGGAAGGGATTGCATGCTATTGTAAGTTGGTCTTTTAACTTTGAATAAAGCAACTAATTATCAACAAAAAAACTAACTGGAACTGCATGCATACTTAATCTGGTAAAATCAATTGAATCCATAATTAACAAAGCAAAAAGTAACCATCTAGTTTAGACATAGAGAACTACTTAACTAATATTTAATACTACTATTAATGTACTCCTCTGTCCGCACCTAATAATTGTTAAGCAAAACTAGCTAGCTAGAATTAAAGACAAACTTAAAAAGGAAACACTTGATGTAATCAGAAACTAACTGGCTAGTACAATATATAGCAGCTGCTTGATCTCATCTCATTGCCCGAGGATGGCATTAACCTTGACATTCTGTTTAGATGACAAGAACTTCATGCAGATGGGAGCATTAACACCAAAAAAGGCTAAACCAGCAGCCGGGATTCCCCAAAGAGAATCCCCACATATCAACCCTGAAGCAACAGCAGCCTTATACTCATCCGCTCCTCTCCTGTTAATCATCTCCCATCCAAACACTATGATACTCCCAACCATCATATCAATAGCAAAGTACCCACCTAAATAGAAAGGAATCGCCATACACATCGGAATAGGTATAAACCTATAAAATCCCCATTTCTTCTCATAATGCTTAAGCATTTCCCTTATCACATTAATCATAAACGCTGCCACAAAAAACCCAATAGAAATACTGAGACAGTTCTTCGGAAGAGCAGACAATCCCTCTGTCCCTAATATCGAAATCCCACGGTACATAGCACCATAAGGCGCTGGATACATCCCATCCGGATCACCAACTTTATAAGCATTATAGAAAAACCAAAAGATGATAGGTGTAAACACACATCCCATAGCAGTACCTATCAATTGACTAACGAGCATAGCTCTTGGTGATGATAATGTAAGATACCCAGTTTTGAAATCCTGCATTAAATCAGAAGCAGTAGAGACTATATTCATCATCACACCACAAGCTACAAGTCCAGCAACAATCCCTCCTTTTTCAAGTCCAACCCATGAACTAACAATAACAATCATAATCTTCCCGTAATTTGAAGCTAAACTCCAGTCACTCAAACCACAACCATATGCATTACAAAACGCCAGAACTGGAGCAACACCATACGAAACTATCAAATGGTACCATTTAATCTGCTTAAACATCATTGGCACTAAACAAGTTGAAACAGCAGCTAATACAACGTACCCTGACACAGCAATCAAGGGATGTATCTGATCCTTCAAGAAATACTCCTTCCTAAGTTTCTCATCATCATCATTTCTACTACTCTGATCCTCTTGCTTCAAATCATCACTTCTTGGGATGCAAACCTCTTTAATCCAATTATAGAGTGTTTTAATAACCATATAAATCACATGAAATAACCCATCTCCTAACATGGTTGCAATAGCAATGAAAACTCTGTACCCTTGTTACCAAAAGACTGCCATTTGAGAGATTAGCGTTGTACCATAACCCTTTCTTGGTTTCAATCAATGGCCACATTATCCCCCATGATAAAATTGCTCCTAGCATTAATGATATATTGACCATATATGGACAGAGCATTCCTACTCCCACGTAAGTTGATGAGAAGTCAAAATAGAATCTTTCAGCATATGCTTTGAATCCAAATGTGGGGAAATTTGTAAATCCACAATCATCACCGGATGCAAAGAACCATTGGAAAAATGCCCCAACAGAAGCTGAATGAACAGTATTGAAATAGCTTCGTCACTTGTTTCCTGTAAATATTATGTAATTGTTATATTTATATTTTCATCAAGTAATGACTTACCTAGGTAGCATGCTTTTTGTCTTAAACAAGTGATGAAATACACTTACTTTGCTAATTGACCTCCCTTGCTAGTGTGAAAGCTGTTAATCAAGGTAGCAGTTGCTGTTCCACTTGGATATGTCAGCTTATACTTCAAAATCATAGTCTGTATGCATGAAAGCATTCATCCGTAATTAAGATTAAGATATGAATTAATACATCATAGTAATTAATTGAGATTAATTCAATGATCGGTGACAATCTTGCGTAATTTATTATGTATTTATTATTAGTACCTATTGTTCAAATAAATTATTACAAATTACCTTTCTGAGAAGGATGATTGAAAAGAGACCAACGAAGCTGACCAGAAAGTTGTACCCATCATCCAACCTAATGACAGTTTCTTGACATTTGATGGCGTGTTCCTATATCAGCTTGAGCTGCAACCAATGGGCTCATCCCAAGTATGTAACTTCCGGTCCCAGCTGCACAAACGCATGTCATGCACCCATATACTTTCAATTAATATTAATATCCAGTTATGTACCTTATTATAACCTAAAAGATACAGAAATTCTTCCTCTTCAATGTAATATATTATATATATATATCTTGTTCCTCCACATCTCTACTCATGTAGGAATTCAGATCAAAATTTGAGTGATTTTATATTATGCACATAAATATTACGCATCAACCAAAGACACAGCCGACATTTGTATTTATATCTCATAGTGTATGCCACGGATGTCAGGTTTCGGACCGTGTCGACACAAAAATAGTTTAAGTCAATTCGAACTTTAAAATTTTATTTTTAAAATTTTAGATTATTCAGTAAATAAATATAATACTTTAACATTAATTAATTATTATGTACAATATTTAATTATAAGTTATTGATTAAATATTTATTTTAGTCATAAAGTAATTATTAAAACCGAAACATGATTCAATGACCTAACCCGAATCCGACACAAAAATCTTTTTGGGTCAAAAATCTTAACCCAAATCCAGCTTTTTATCGGTCGGGTTTTAGGTTTGGGATAAGATTGACATCGATAGTGTATTCCTTTCATTTAAAACCCCTAGAGGAGCTTAACAAATAAATGAAGGGGAAAATCAAATAAATTGGCTTATAAAATTACATTAAAAACGAAAAATCAACATGAGAAAATAAAACAATATCATCAAGATAACATACTTACTGCTAAACGCTATCCCAGAGCAAGCCACAACGCAAGTCTGGATTACTGTATTCTCCTGTCTAGTAAACGGCTGCTTTAACAACCCAACTTAAGGATCATAGACGTATAGACCCGAATAGCACCGTAACCTAACAGTCCCGCCGCCACATTCAGAGACGGTATTACACCAGTAGTCAAGTTAAGCTTGCAGACTATCACTACAAATATAAGGTTCAGGAAAAAACTCGTCACCATCGCTCTTAAGGTTATCTGTTTCGTCCATGGCAGTACTTTCTCCTTCCTCTCATCAAACTCTCTCTCTACAGACGGCAGTTCTACAATGTTGTCTTTCGTATTTTCGACTGTGTTATCACCGTCGACGTCGTTTGTTGTTTGTGGGCAGTAAGTGTTACCGCTTTCTGTTGGCATGGTGGTCGGCGGTGTGTGCAGTTAGATGAGATGATGGAGGGCTGGGTTTCTGAAGTGGTCGAGCAAGATTGAAGTTGTATAAAAAGCGGAATTAAGGATTTGGTTGTTATACAAGATCATGTATTCGATCATATATAGAGTATTTAACAAGAAGAAAATGATGGATAACCTGAAAAAAAGAAACAATAAAAATTACGGTGCTATTTAAAGGGACGGGTATATAGTCAATAGTCAAATATGAATACACTTTTCTCGGTTTTAAAATATATGTGGTTAACTGTATCAAATAATATTATAATTCTAAAAATATGAGAAACATTAACAATGTTGAAACATCGATTTTATTTCTACTTATATTGATTTAAGGTCATAATTTATTCATTTTTAAATGAAGAGTTACATTAGTTACATCCCAACCGCCAAGCTTTGGTGAAATTATACACTCCATCCATGAGGTTTTAAAAATTATTTTGCTCGATTCATGTGGTGTGTCCATTTTACATCCGGTAACTTTTGTAATTTTCATTCAACTTAAGAGATGCTTAAATGTTGTCCGAAATTGATGAAACTTTACATAGACGATGCCAAAGTGTTATATTTAGGTCCATTGTCAAATCCAAATTTTAAGCCCACATGTGACCTGTGGGACCCAATGAAATACATTCACATGTCACATGTCACATGTTTCATAGGATCTCACAGATCACATATGAGCTTAAAAAACTTTGGATTTTGCATTGGACCAAAATACAACACTTTAGCATCGTCCATGTAAAGTTTCATCAGTTTTGAACAATATTTAAACATCTCCAATGAAATACCCCTAACATTTAAATAATTAAATATAAGTAAATAAATATTATTTGGGGGTTTATTAAACCCTAAGAAAGCATATAAACACTTGGGCGTTAAAAAACGCACCTAAACTCCTTAAGGTTAAAACGTGTGTTAAAGCCCGACCTTAAGATAAACAAGTTATATAAGCTCTAAAACTCATATGAAGTTAACCAAGGATCATTTTATGACCTTAAAACACAAGTCCTCAGTTAGAACTGAGTAAAAATACAATATGCCCGGGAGTTCCCTTAAGGGCCCCTTAAGGTCTGAAAGTCCCGGAAATACCTTATAAAATAAAGTAAAGCATTACACGTCATTCTAAATGCACAATAACACTTTAATGAACATTTAAGATGAAGTTCTCAAGATAAATTCTCAGATAAAGACAAAGTGCTCGGAGGTTCCTGATGAGGGCCCCATAAACCCTCGGGAGTGCCCAGGAGAGGTACCGAAGTGGCACAAACCCCATATAAATTATTCTAAGAGTTCTATTATCTATATTCAACATTCTAAAGAGAGTACTCGAGCTACTTTTTCAAAAATACACAAAGTGCTCGAGAGAATTTCTTAACACTCCTTTTTGCCTCAAGAGTGTCCCGTAGCCCGGAAATTGAGTTACGAGTTTATATAACCCCATATAACTCAATGTAACACCTTAACATATTATTATTGACTATAAACAATGTCAATAAACACTTGGAACTCATAGCGACTAATTGTTTCCTAGAAAAAATCCTTAAAGCACAAAAACGCACCTTCGGGTGTCATAAAAATGCGTCTTACACAATTGCCTTGGAAGTTTTGAGAAGCCACGAGTTGATAATATTAAAAGGGGAAAAATTGACCATCTAAATCAATTGATGGCAGTACTAAAATCATAGTACAAATGGGGGAGATTTTTGGGACAAAAATACCTAAAATCAACATTTTTACCTTAAAACTTTCATCTTTTACCATCATATAAATGTACCAATTAAATGCTGGAACCTATTACACATATTAGTATGGTTTTAGTACAATATAGTGTAACAAAAATTAAATGAAAAATTAATCCCATTTGGTCCCTAATCCATGCGCCATTTCATGCCTATTTTGGCTAGTTTTAATTCAAAAATTTGTCTTATGCTAATATGACTCACCTAGCATGTATTATATGATAATGTAACAAGTAAATTCAGTCTATTTCGCCCCCTCCACCGTATGACCTGCAAGATAACAAGGAGGGATTAGTTTAACAAAAGTAAAGGAATTAAAATACAATTAGAACTACTTTATACAAGTTGTAAGAATCAAACAAAACTAGTTGTCCTATACTACATGTGCTGTCTCCTATGCAGCCGATTTTGATCAACAAAGGAGGGGGATTATTGTTGTCTATCTAGCTAAATAATACACCACCTAACTAGCATGATCTATTGTCTAACATTAATCAAAAATCAATTGTCTTATACTAGCACATGGTGTCCGATTTGAACAAGAAAAAGAAGTCTTGTTGCCTTATTTAAATCAAGCTAGATTATCTATCAACCTAGCCATATTCCTATGTTGTTAATTGTCAAAAATCAGATGCCATACTAACTACTATATTACCGTAAATTGCAAGGGAATAAGACATGTTAATTGCCTTAGAAAATCAAAAGAAACACTTACCTATATCTACTCTTGTCTTCTAGTTTCAAGTTGTAACACCCTGGATTTTTACCCCAAAATATAGCTTATGAAAATACAAAACCATTGGCGCAAACGGCATCAAAAACGGACTTCAAACGAGTCCTAAAAGAGCAAAACAGAGTCGGTCCGAACTTGTGTCCGGACATGGTAAGTTCGGACACAAGCCGAAGAGGAATAGTCTATGAAAAACCAACGTCCGAACTTGTGTCCGGACATTGATGTTCGGACACAAGTCGAGAGTAAAAAGGTCTGAAAACCAATGGCGTCCGAACTTGTGTCCGGACTTTGAAGTTCGGACACAAGTAAGTTTGAAAAGTCCGAGAAATTTAACGTGGCGTGTCCGAACATCAAAGTTCGGACCAAAGTTCGGACACGCCAAGAACATAGAGCTTCTAAAACATTCGGGGCCTGTCCGAACATCGATGTCCGGACGGACGTTCGGACAGGTCCTCAGTGCAGTCCAGAAAACGCAAACAGACCCAAAAGCCATTAAAACTCTTATATAAAACACCCTAGCAATATTAGAAACTTTGGAACAGATAAGATCATTGTCAAGTACTTAGTACGAAGCTCAAACTTAATAAAACTGTTTCATAAATACTAGCAAACTCAGTTAATCAAAACTGGAATGAACATAACCTTAACATAGCAGCGGATCTCAAAACGTCCAGGGCATTACCGCCACACCCAATTCCCATGGGTGCTCAGGCTAATGAACTACATAACACTAGAACAAAAGTTAACCTTCAAATCACGCGGAAGCAAATAACATTTAATGTATGAAAACCTTGAACACATAACAACATCTCTCAAATACTGAAATCCAAAACATCGCATTATTAATATGTGGTCCCTAAACTATGTGATTCGCCGTCCCGATTCCCACAATTAGTCATCCATACATGCGATCATAAAACATAGACAGAAACACAGAAAGGATCGCACAAATCAGGGAAACTGAGTAAATTCTACCTCAAACTGTAAAATACATTTCAGAACACGTTTGCCTTTAACAATCAGATGAGGAGATTTACTGAACAGTTACAGAATTTCCAGAAAACATATCAATACCGAAATCGCAGTAGGGAGCTTTCAACAGGAAGTAATAACCATAATTCCAAACACGGGGTCACCTATGGGACCCCAAACCACAATTCCAGGACAGTCACCTGTGGGACCGTCAAACAACCACCTCACCCTAAGTCCTTAAGTGTGCACACCCCCTATGAAACAGCAGTAACATAGAGTAGATCATAGAGCTTAACTGCAACAATGTGTGCAGCGCAAATAATATCATAATGGGGAGCACCTATGGGCTCCCAAACAATAACAACAACCTGTGAAAGACTCCCCAAAACCATCATTGAAATACCACAACCTCAATTCAATTTCTCAATTCCAAAACCTCAAACCACAACCGAGATAAAACACAACAACCCTTTTCAAGATTTCGCAAAACCACAATCAAAACTATTGAGCATAGAATTTACCTGGACAACCAATTCCCTCAAGAACCCAACTGCTCCGGACTATTGGTAGCACTTGTCGAGGTAATCGGCGTCTAGGTAATCAGAATTAACAATCAGAATTTACCGAACAACGAATAATAACTAAGTAACTAAGTAGAACACATTACCCAACAAAGCTCCTAATTGGCACCAAGGGAAACGACCCAGCAAGGGTAGATTGAAGAACGCCGAAGGTAGAATGAAGAACGCGAATTATAAGAACTCAAGGAAGCAGATACGTGAATAAGTTTGTGGTAGAGCAGAAACGTAGAAGCGTCGTGGTGAGGGTAGAGCGTAGTGGGGAAGGTCGTTATATAAATAAGTAAATTAGAGGATAAGGGAAATCGATATGTCAAACAAGTTAACGATTATTATCTTAAAACAAAAGAGCTAAATAATTACGAAATACAGATAACTCAATAACGGAGATCAGAATAAATACTTAACATTGAAATTTGTTTTTAGGAAACCGTACAACAGCTTAACGTTGAGAAACATCAGGAAGAAAATAAAATCTCCAACAGCATTCCTTAGAAATTCAGAAATAATTTACTAGTTCGAATATTATTGAGAAAATAGATCGTTGTAACAAGATGAGGATGGAGCAGAAAATCTAGGAAGATATTTAAATAACATTTACTTGGAAGTAGGAAAGAGATTGCAATAACTTAAATAAAGTAAAATAATAATACTAGCAAGGGAATTATAATTACTTTAGAGAGAGTTCTAGAATACTAGTAACAAACAAATATATATATAAATTATCGAAGAAGTCAAAAGGGATTTGAACTCTATAATCAGAGATACTCACTAATAGGAAGTAAAATCAGATCGGGTCTAGAAATTAATTAAGTACCAAGAGCAAATCACTTTGAATTAGAACTCCATGTATTTTAAATGAAAAGTGAGGAGGAAAGTTCTAGGAAGAGGAAATAAGTTAATATAAGAATCGTTGGTTCCCTGGGCCACTATATTATAAACTCGGACTTATTTCTGACTATATATTATCGTATTCCTAACTTAAAATTCCCGGGTATTTCACAAGTGGCCAACAAAGCTCCATTATTTCCCTTGTCATCAGCCGAATGCAACCACTAATAGAGGGCATTTATTGAGCCAATAATCTATGGAATAAACTAATGGAAAGACTAGTCAATATTAACATTAATTATCAAAAGAGAAACACTCTCATTCCTTACCTATTACCATACGTGAGGCTTCATTCTCCTCTTGCCAACTCCTTGGCCAAATGGTAAGCCTCTCTTCTTCTCTATTTTCTTCTTCATTTGCTAGTTTACTCCTTAGAGCTTCTAAGCTCCATTAATGTGAATTAAGTTCTAACACCATTTCTATGTAAATTCCTAGTTAAATCTCCTAAGTCTTGAAGCAAGAAATCATCCTAGCAATTTCTACAATTTTCGCCAAGCATAGTGCTCCAAGGAGGTTCCTAAATTCAACAACCACACAAGGACAACAAGATCAAGTTAAGGTATATTTTCATGTTGAAAAATCCTAAGTAATTACCTAAATCATTTCCGAAAATTCAATCTTTTAAACCAAGGTTCTCTTCATCATTTCATGAAGGAAAATTTAGATCTACAATCATCTCAAGGTCTACCGAAAATTCCTTGAAAAATTCCTAAGGTAAACTCTTGTAAAACTACTCCCAATCTTATTTATAAATCCTTGTTAGAAGTCTAACAAATGGATCTCCTAAATATGTACAAGGAGTCCGAATTCTTTTCATCAAGGTAGCATTTGGAGAGCTTGGAATTCAAGGAGAAATCAAGTACAAGAATTGTCTTGATTTAAGGAGTAAGTATATATAATTAAGGTTTATTAAGTTTAAGCTTCAAACTTTGGTATAAAAATTATGTAGAAGCCTTAGGAATATTAAGGCCGAAAATCATAGGTTATAATACCAAGAATAATTTTATAACATATAAGGTAAGATATTACCTTAAGGTATAAAATTGTGTCACAAAAATTAAATATGGTACACCTATTATAAACCGAATATCTAAGGGTTATTTGTTCTATTTTGAGTTTATAATCATTCTAAGTCATTAGCATAATTTTTAGAAGTGCTACATGGCTTATATACATTTATATGTATTTATTATATGGTTTAAATCAAGTTTTGGAAGCTATATGGTAAATTAAAATTAAAGCCGAGAGTTAAAAGCTTTAATGGTGATTTTCGAAATATATAAGTATATTAACTTATATTATAAATTTTGGGAATGTTAAAAATAGCTACAAGTATTTAAAATGGCTAGTTTATAAAGTTATGTGGCTAAAATGTAATTTTGAAAAGATTGGTGTGCTAAGTATAAAACTGAGAGCTTAAGGATTAATTTGGTATTTTTATGATATAATATAAGGTAGGAATTAATATTATGAATTTTGATGAATTTAAATAAGTGGTTAAGTGTTAAAATAACATTTTATAAAGTTTGGGGCTATTTTGTAATTATTGAGAAGTTTGAGAGTGAAACCGAATTACATGTGATTTTATGGGTATATTAAGTAATAATTATGAAATTAAGTCTTGGTCAAAGTGTTGACCAAAAACTGGGTTAAAATGATTTATGACATAAAAATCTTAAGTTTATAAAAGTCTTGGGGTGAATATGTAATTTATGGAAGACTCTATGTAAAATCGAATTGGTTTGCGGCGAAATCATAATTTAAGAAAATATGGGTTACTTCGGTTATTTAAAGAAATAAAATATTTAAACTATAGTTTATAAGTTAATATGTAACTTATATAAAGTTTTGGGGTTTAAAGTGAATAAAGGAAAATATAAGTGAAAACCGAAATTAAGGGGTTATTTGTAATTTATAAAAGTTGGTATAATGAGATTGTAATTTACGAAAATTAAGGTGGACATTTGGTAAATTAAAAGGTAATGTGGATGATTAATAATTACAAAGGTTAATGTGGGTATTAGTGAATTATAAAAGTTATAAGGTTATTTGGCAATTTATAGAAGTTAATATAATTGTTTATAATTTCCGAAAATTAATATGGGTATTTAGTAAATTATAAAAGTATATGGTTGTTGGAAAATTGTAAAAGTTAATGGGTTCAAATTATGATTATCGGGAATTTATGTGGTTATCTAGTAATTTATAAAGTTGTTGGGTATAAAATATAAGTACCGAAATAATAAGGTTGGTTTTGTAATTTAATAAGGAAAGGAAGTAAAACTAGGTAATATAATGTATTATGGTATATTATGGAGTATAATATAAAGTTTATAAAATAATTGTGGTTATAATAAAAATGACCAAGGGATATAATATAAAGAATAAGGTGAAAACAATTATGAGTATATAATTAAGGAAGTAGAAATATACTACAAGGTGGAAATTCATTATCACATGTGAATATCACATAAAATAACGAACTGTTGAACTATCTAGAGTCACTGTAAAATAACAAGGGGAAATAAAGAACTTACAGGATTAGTATATTACAAGTATAGTTCTACAGTGAAGTATGTATGTTTAATGGATAGTTATATTAATTTACAGTATTGCTGTAAATATAACAGCGTACGAAAGGACTGTTAAAGCGTGAATGTAAGCTAGCTGTTATCACGGTGACGGTATTTTATTTGTGTGGTCTGAATGTCCTAAGGATTTTCCTACGGTCCAGACGTTGTGAAATTGTTAAGAGCGATATCTGTGATTTTGTATATGATATTGCTGTATTGCTCAGCTGTGTTTTATCGCTACGGTGATATGGTTCATACTGGTGTTTAGTGTCTGAGCGACGAAATTTCTGCTAAGGTCATATAAATATTACGTCTGTGGTCTAACTAATGTTATGAAGCTATAGCTGACGATAGTTATACATAGTAGTATGATATGTAAACTGTATTGTCTCGACTAACCACTGCTTTTATTTTACTACCGTCGTCTTATGACTGGAAGTTTTATGCATCTAACTGGAACAATACTAACTGATCTTAGGTATTATTAAACCTAACTGATGGTCAACTGTTATAGTCTTTACTCAAGGATTGGTTATTATGTCCTGACAAAAAGGGCTAACTTATAAAGAGAGGAATCCAGACTGTTTCGACTCTCTGGTTGCGCATTGTGATCACTCGAGAGACTCAATGGGGAGTCACTCAAAGGAAATCCATTAGCCACATTCGGGGATTGCGGAAGGCACTGTCGTTGGTGCACAGGTTCGACCGGATCGGTCAATATATATATTTGTCCAGGGCCATAAGGTCAGCTGGTAACGGTTCCATTGGAACCCAGGGGACTAATGTCCATTAATAAGTTATTAAGGATTTTCTTGACATGACGCCTGACATGGAATTAATGGAAAAGGTTAAATGATTGGTTTAAAGGATAAGGGCCAGGTGGCCACTAACAAGTACAGTTTAATACGCGTATCTTGTTTGGATTATTAATATGTGATTATTGGTTATTGTTATTGAGGTGAAATTGTTGGTTATTGCTATGGATTATTGATGTGTGTTATTGGTGATGTGTACTATTGTACACTGATGTTGCAGGTGAACTGTTATGTGATTGTTCAATGTTTACAGTTATTACTGTTATTATTATAAACCGGCATTTTATGTAAAGAATCTAATATCAAGATGGCTAAAAACTTAAGGAATCTTAATGATTTAAGACTACATTTAGCATACCAGCATTTCGATTGCTGGGCCCTTCATTGGGCCAAACATTCCAGGTTATTGAAGAAGTCTCAAGCCGGAGTGCGGGACAAGGGGTAGCTGTTGTGTTTTCAACAAACGACGTTGGTTTTAATTATGTAATGTATTAAGGAGATTGTTGTATTTCATTAGTTGCTCATTTAGTTGGATTTGGGTTGTAATAATTAGAGTGCTCAGTATCTGTTCATCACAGCGTGAAGAGTTGTATTGTTGGAAGGTAAGGATGCCTTGTTACTCACGAGTGTGAGTAACGGCTGTAACACCAAGGTAGATGGTTTTATTTTCCATTGCGATTGTTATTTATTATGCTACGACATGCGACGATATTACAGGTTTAGGATTAGGGGTGTTACATCCTAAGTTGTACAAAAATAGAAGTTATCAAATGTAAGACGTGGGAAACCACATAGGTAGGGAAAGTAATTTTTTGAAATATTATGAGTGGGGCGTGTAATTTCGCCAAATGTCATAGGTGGAGGATTAATTTTCCAAAAAAAATTAGTGGACAAGACAAGTTATATACAAATAGGGAGGTCATTAACCATCCAATGAGGTGAACTATACAAAAGGTAAGGGATACTCAAGCCTAGTATGGTCAAGAGTGGAAGATTCAAGATGGACCAAATGACAAATTTTATGAATAACTTTACGTTAACTACAACTTAAAGGGAAATGTGATTCGTCATGGCCTGTGTGTATAGTTCAATTTAGACGTCATACACTGTAGATGGATACTTGTTGTTCATAACGAGTAGACCTGGCAATTTTGACCCAACCTGAACCAAACCCATACTTTTGCGGGTTATGGTCTTGATTATTGACCCATCTATTTTTTGGGTTGGGTTAGGGTAATAAGCTAATTTTGTGGGTTGGGTTAGGGTAGAGATCTTAACCCATGACCCAACCCGAAACCAAAATATATTTGTTAATAATAAAAAATAAAAATATTAATTCACATATATATATTTAAATCAAACTATACCTTAGCCTTAAGCCCAAGTGCATTTGGATTATCCTACATTTAATAATATCACATAATTTTAACTAAACAAACGGTCCACCAATTGCATATCAAACAACGGGCCCAACCAAACCTTAACATAATGTTGAAAACCCAAATACTCTCGTCTTGCAAACTCACGCCCACTTTCTTCTCTATGTCATTGTTCATCTATGTCTTCTTCTTCTCCGCCAAGGTTTGTTTTTCTTATTCTCACTGCCATAGTTCTTCTGAGAACATAGATATGTTAAGATTATCTAGAAGGGTGAACAAAAGTAGCTGATATGTGTAATCTATAAGTAGGATCTTGATTATAGACCTCGTAGTGAATTCTGAAGCCAACAATGCGGATAACGTGCTGCATAAAAGTTCCTCAACTGTTGGTAACGATTAAGTGATTGTGATTGTACTTTCTCAGGCATGAGCACTCAATTTACACAGGTTTAATTATTTTAAAACTATAAATCATAGTTTGAGGCTTTGAGCTCTCAGTTTATAAATTATTCTAACTTTAGAAGATTTATCTTTAGTATATTTCTCTAATGCATAATGAAGATTTTCATTTTTCGTTCCCCTTTGTATTAAGGGCACTAGGATCGTGTGCATATCTAGATATGATTCCTCCCCACAGTGGTAGAGCTTTAGGCTCAGATTGATAAATATAAACTTATGGAAAATACGTGTTATTCTATTCATGGGAAATTGGTGCAGTACTTTTACATTCTTTGCATAACATGAAATTCGTTTAAAGTTGAGTCAATCAAGCAAGATTACTTCTCTTCCTTTTGTATCATCCTAATTATTGTGCCAGCTAGCACTAGATATTTTTTGATTTATTTATTACTTTACTCCTATATCCATTTAATTATTGTATGCTTAAAAAATGGGTTGGGTGGGTTGGGTTAGGGTTGAAGGATTTTTAAACGGGTTGGGTTAGGTTATGATTTTCTGACCCATCCATTTTTGGGTTGGGTTGGGTTGATGATATTTTAAATGGGTTGGTTTAGGGTTGATATCAACCCGACCCAGCGACCCAAATTGCCAGGTCTAACGAGTCATCCATTTGAGGAATTATGAAGGTTGAAGTAGTTGGTAGGGATCCTGACTAGTAGCAATGGTAGTAGTATTAGATAAAGGCACCTGATTTGCCTTTATCATAAAGGCAACAATATACGTCATCGATATAAAACTATATATGCCATGGGTATACATAATATTAGCTATGATTATATATAAATAACAACCATCATATAAAAAACTATCTTAATATATAAATAATTGTTAGTAATAAATTTATGTGAATCTTAACGTTTATGAACAAAAACTTTCCTATGGTGGTTTTTAGGGTGCGTGGTGTAGGAGAATCCTTTTTAACTCTGTTTTATATTTTATAATGTCGTCAATGACTCGACACATTTTAAAGGTTTTGTGATAACGACCTTAAACCCTTCACTACAAACCCTAAAATAGGTTTTCATTGTTTTAGCTTTCCAATGGTGGTATTTAAGATCTATGCTGACTAACATATTCGGGTATATGTACGACTAACAATCTTTTATTTATTAGTTTAAGCTTTTATATACAAAAAATTGTTGTCATAGACAGTAAGATATGTAAGCCATGTATACATAATATGTATGCCATAGCTAAATAAAATATTGGCCACAGTTGTATATCGTTAATATTCAATTGCTTATATAAAGGGTTTATGGTTTAGGGTCTTACAATGCTTGTATTACAAATCCTAAAAATGTTTTCGGTATTTTTTAATGATCATATAGTGGTTTTTATGGTTTGTGGTATAGGATAATGTTGGTGTAGAGTAATCTTTAAAAATCGTTTTTGAGGCTCGCTACTGAGCCTATAGCTTGTATTTTGTCACCAACAGCCTATGAGTACATTTAGTAATTTTGGTAACTACAAATAACAACTTCCTTAAAATATTATTATTAGTTTCTGGTGGCTATCATTTTCATATATATGCCTTTATGTAAAGGCATTTTCGTTGCCTTTAGCGTAACCACACCCGTAGCAATGGACCACCACACCCTACATGAAAAATGGATAGAAAAATAATAATGATCTTTTTTCACGTGAGCTACCACATAGGGGTAACATATGTTAGCAAGTGTTTACCTCGAACTTGAAGTATATTTATGATTTTAAGGGCGGCCTTTGAAAATGATCTGAAGTATGAACTTTGTTTTGGGAAAATCCAGGATTTCCAACAAAAAGAGTGTCAAGAAAAATGAGGAGGGGGGGGAATAAGTCTTCATACAACTTACTTATGAGGGGTAGTATCTAAAAAATAAATATAACAATACCTTCAGACCTAGCAAGGAGAGAAGCTCTTAAGGGGAAGGGGACATATATACCTCTTTCCTCCTCCCTTTTCTTTCCTTTTTTAGCTTCATTCTTCAACTTCATCCTCCAATTCTCTTTTGAATCCTCCTCAAATAATTGGGTTTTGCTACCAGCGCGTAGATCTCGCCAATAGGTTCAAGTTAAGCACATTTTTTGTGTTTTTGATGTAAAGTTGGAAGTGGGTTTACCTCACTTTCAGCCTTGCTCCACCTCCTCACCATCGTCATCGACGCCGCGCCTCATTTCACCATCGTTGGTGTTTTTCATCTTGCATGTTTTCTCTTTTGTCTCTATAAATAAGTAGCGGAGGACCAGCTTCTCTTCTTCTTCTTCATGGTGGTCGAGGAGGAGTTGTTCTGCAGCAGGTGGAGCTTATCTGATCCTCGTATGTTAGAATAATTTTCAGGTTTTCTTAGCTTTCTCCGGATCTAGTTATATATCTCGGTTGGTTGTAGGCTTTCGGGTTTTAAGCACCCGTTCGAGCTCATCAAAATAAGACCAGTCATGGATATGTGTTTGAGAAATTTTAAAATTATATATTAATTACATGTATATATCCATATATATCAATGAGACTTATAATTCATAACATCATTTTAGTGTATCATAATATCATTTTAATGAATCATAATATCAAAAATTAATGAATCATATCTCTATTTTAGCGTATCATCGCAAACATATAAATTAAATTTTTTTACACAATAATACAACACAAAACAATATTTTGTATGTATGAAAAATACACGATTCACCATATAAGGTTTAAAATACACCATACAACAATAATAATACACTACAAAACAGTAACGGTTTTTATCGCCACTTATTAGTTAATGAATCATAGTATCAAAACTAATGAATCATATTATGATTTTAGTGTATCATTGTATACATGTAAAAAAAATAGTTTTCAAAGTTTCAAAATCAAAACATTTTGAAGAGCTTGAATTAAGTTGTATAATGACATAATTTTTTCATTTTAGACTTATATATTAAAAATTACAATCATTTAAAATTAATACAAAATTTCTTTCACACCTTATGTACCACATAACCAGTCCAGTCACGCGCAAGTTTGCAATGTATAAGGTCCGTTCGAAGTTGCAAAGCTGAAAGCAGCTTTAGGGTGCGTTCTTTCAGGGCGTTTTGCCTTTCTTTGGATTAAGGTGACATGTGTCATTTAATTATTGGGTTAACTTTACATTTGGTCCCACCAAAATTGAAATACTCCACCCTCATTGGTTAACTATGGTAAGATTAACCATACAGCTATAAAACCCAGCTTATTCTCTACTTCCTTTAATGTAGCTGTAGTTAATGAATGGTAACTGGACATGTGTATGCAGATAGAATATTGTTCAATCAGAGAGTGACATTTGTCATTATTTTTTTGAAAAAAAAGATTAATCTACCTATTGCTCTCATCAAACGGAGCCTAAAAGCAAGAAAGCGAAGTCGCTCAAAGGCTCGCTTTAATATCTATCAATAGGTGTCAGTCATTAAATGTCACATTAAAACAAAGAGAATTAACCCACTATTATTAACGATAAAAAAAGAAAGCAAGAAAGAGCCACCCGCCCGCCACCGGTCCAAATCAATTTGGCGATGGCAGTTGCGTTATCTGCAGTAGCCGTCCTAACATCACCGACCACTTCATCTTCCTCTCCCCAGCAATCAAATCCTCGCCCAAAATGCATCTTCTCTCCTTCCGGTTTCAACTCCCGCTGTCTGCTGCCGACGAAACCTTTCAGTTTCCGTTCTTCAGTTGGTTATCAGCTTCCGGACGTAGAAGAGAGGACAGCCCACCCGGCCTTACAACCACTAGTAAATCTGAGCCGGCGGAATTTAGCTTACAGGTTCCAATCTCTTTCTCCTCCCTTTATTCCTTCTCTTTCCTTTCTCTTTGTTGATTGAATTGAGCAACTGGACAAATATTGTCCGGAAATGTACAATTTCGTTTTTGGTTTCCTCTCCATTGGGTTCAATCCAAATTATGATTCTTTTTACCAACCAGTCATTGGTGTGCTCAATAATCCAAACAGTTTTTCTTGCTAAATCCTATAATGCTTAAAGTTAGATGGTCATTGTACAGGTGGTGTATCGATGTCATTAGTTTACTCTACGTTTCTTAAGTCTGTGAAAAAAAGAAAAGAAAAGAAAAGTTAGTGGCTGATGATAGAGTGCTTTCTAGTTTTATTTTATGGCTGATCCATTTTAACGTTTTGGGTTGGTTGAAATGGCGGATCAATAAGGAGTGAGTGAGTGATGAGGAAGATAATGAAGATTAGTATGTCGAAAATAGACAGCGCTTATGATTAAATGGAGTAAGAACCCTTGTCTTTTGAAGCATAACAAACCCTTATAGTGTGCATTTGCAAGCTCTTGGATCAAATGTGGTGCATCTTTGTTTGGATTTGAAAACGTTGTGTGTTGTTATTGTCGATTATGCTGATACAACATTCATTCAATGATCTGTTGGAACAAACTATCAAACAGATAGTATGTTTAACCAGAACAACAGATTTAAACAATTATTCATTTCTTGTTAATTCTGCACTGCGCAGGAGGAGATACCATTTCTGCTGCTGCTGAAACTTGGGTCTGGCTCCTTCATTGCTGCAGCCGCCATTAAATATGGAAGCATCATCTTCCCAGATATCACAACACCCAATCTTTTGTTAGCTCTGTTCATGATTTCAGCACCCACGGCCGTAGCAGCTCTCTTACTACTTAACGCTACTCTCAAAAAATGAAGTAATACTGCTACTCTCTGTATGTAATCATAACAGAATCAGATTCAAGTTCAGATTATTCTCTATTTGGATTGGATTGGATTGGATTGGAGGATGCGTTTCTATTGTGCTCTGATCTACTGTAGTTTGTTTTTATCAACGATAATGTATAATTGATCAAAAAGAGAAATAACGAGGAATTACACCCTTCCCAATACTCACATTATGCTCCAAAATCTTTTGATATTAATCTGAATACAACTCTGGGAATACATGAGACATGTTTGGAATATCCTGGCGTTCTTTCCTCTCTTGTCAAATAGTGGTGAAGATCATGGCATTTCCCATCAGAACTACACTTCACTCAGCTTCTACACATCTATCTTATATGTGCATCCCAAAAGAGGGGAGACATGGCCTCATTTGTGTTGACATATTTGTGTCTTAGTTACAGCATAATAAGTTTTAGGTATGTTGCAGCCATATAACAATGTGAGATGGGGTACACACTAACGGAAAGTTTACATTCGATTGTATGAATTCCAATGCAACTTTTACAATTTTCATTCTATTTGGGTGACCAGGGCCAGGCTAACATAGGATTTAGGGGTTTGGGGACAGGTCACCTGGATGTGTATTACCCAGATCCTGGGTTCCTTTGGCCTTAGCCCACTTTCCTCTTCCCCTAGCCAAAAATTCCCCCGCTTTGTGGTCACCTCTTGCTCACCCTTCTCTTTCTCTGGCTTCTGTTTGGTTTTATGGTGGTGAAATTTACAAAATTTTTGTTTGGGGCTAGCTCTCGCCCCCACAGTTGCAGCTCACACGGGAAAATTGTCCATACAAATACAATCCCTCTGGAAAACACTTTCATTCTTTCTAAATATCAATCGCCATTGAAGCGTAACTCCTCACGTATTTGTACATATCATTAAACTAATTTGCTCTCAACTCAAGATTGATCATCTAAGTTGACTGAACTACACAAAACCCAAAAAGAACGAAAAAACAAAAAAATTCAGATCAATCAATCAACACTGCATCTGGTAGCATGATAATCTCGCACCCCTCGTAAACCTCAACCCCTGCATCCCCCAACTCCCTTTCCTCCAAACCACACACACCGCTTACTAACCTTCCCAGTCAAAGCAATCTCCTCCGCACCACCAACAACCTTCATTCTCGGAAACCTCTTCACATCATCATCTTCCTCACACCACACTTCCCCACCTTCATCCTGACTCCACTTCGAATTACACCCCTTTCAACCATCGCCTCTTCCTTTTTTCCTCTTCTCCTCCAACTGCCTTCCTCTCGCCGCCTTCACTTCCACACCTCTCAAATACTTCGTCGTCGTTTCCCATCACCATCATAGTACCGCCCAATCAGATATCCGGTGAACTTATACGATCGCTCATAGAACGACCGCCAGTCCACCACCGACTTCACATCCCCAGCGGAAAAGTTCGTTAGTGAATCCGTCGGTGAGGTTGAGTTTCCCGTCACGAATGAGGCTGATCCGTCCCGACCTGCGAAGTAGTTGTAGGCTCCTCCTGGACCATAGTGGGTGCGTCCCCGTGTTACGTCGTACACAGATCCGATGATTGATAGCAAGATTGGGAGAGATGGGTCGGTTCCGTTATATAAGGAGAGTTCGGTTGGGGTGAACAGCTTGATTACGGTGTCTGTAGGTGGAGAGGATGGAGGGAAGAATATGGGGAGGAATTTTAGGAGGATGGAGAAGATAGCGGCGAATACTGCTAGGGTTACTAATTGGGAGCGACGATGACTTTGTGCCATTGATGCGGTAGCCGTGGGAATGCAAATTGTGGTTGATGATGATGATCCAACCGGAGGATTAGATCTGAGGTAGGTGTTCGACTTCAGACGGTTCTGTTCTGTTAAGACAATTCCAACATGTAGAGAACGGCACGGGAAGCAAAGCGTCTACTATACAAGCTGATGTGGCATCTCCAATAGTAAAATTTGCCCACGGGAGGGGGAAGTTTGACTTTAGTTTGTTCTTAAAGGTTAAATCTTTGAAATAATAAAGATTTTTCTTATATAGAATGATCTTTAAATAAAATTCATATTTTAAAATTGTACGATAAATTATGTTTTCAAAAAAAAAAAATTGTACGATAATTCCGAAAATCCTTGCAAATATCAAATCATTTTCTTTTCTTACTTAATTTGTGTATAAACATACCTTGCTCCTCAAAATTTTGTTTTGATTTTTATAATATAATGTAAGAATATTACAAAGTTATTATACGTTATCGTTTTGAATATTGTATACCGTATTCTACCAGTACTCTTGTGATATATACCAATCAGTTTGCTAATTTTCTTGACAACTCTATCACAACTAGCGACATCTTTTACCCGAATAAAAGCTATTGCACCCCATAATTTACTCCCACAACAAGTGCCCTTGCATTTTAGCAACCGTGTCTTCTTCCCACACTACCAATTCAGTCACCGCTGCTACATAGATGTTATAAGATGTCATGTACTTGTTTTCTTAGGCAGATGGAATATCAATGCTTACACTTCAACAAGTAATTTGACCTGGCTAAACATGAGTTTCTTCTTCAACAAGCACAATCACACAATAACTGCAACGGATTCAATAATGCCAATTTCACATATGAATCAACACTTGAATGAAAAATAAAGATATGACATACTTGAAGATGCAAATTACTGTGTGTAAGAGTATGAGTTATAATCTTGTAACTAAGTTTAGGTTATAATGGATTAAGTGGGATGTGATTTACAATAAGAGGCAATCTTCATTGTGTGCCTGTATTCCAAACCCAAAAAGAAGTAACCTATTCTACAAAGTGAAACTAACCAAAAAGAACAGCAATTTGCATTGACAACCACATTGCACTCGCCAATTATTTCTTTTCCTACCACCATCTGCAAATGATACAACTTGGTGGCCATGGTCAATGAAGGTTCTCTTACATTATATAAATCATCATGCACGGGCAATGGTAGTTGTACCCAAAACATGTCATTGTCACCCAAATGTTGCACTTGAAATTCTCGTCCTTTGGTTGGCAATACCCAACACCTAAATCCACCACCAAGTCATCATATCCGCCTCCACTTCCCAACTGATCCATCATCAACAAAGCATAATCCATAATTATTATGCAACCTGAGTTTCCTCCTCATCCTCCACACAGTATCCTTCCCAAATGGGACCACACCACTCAAGTGATTATCTTCCAACCTCAACTCACTAAGATGCTTCAACCTTCCGAAACTCGTCGGTATTGACCCGTTCAGCTTGTTCCCGTCTAGATGGATAACCGGATCCTCGGGAGTCGGGCCAATGATTCAGGGATGAAGCCATGTAGGTTCATACGGGAAAGGACGAGTGTTACAAGGTTCGACATACCATCAAATGTCGTTCGGGATTGATGTGGACATGAGAGTGTTGCCTTTCAAGATGAGTGCTTGGAGGGAGGTCAAATAGTAAAAGTACTTGGATTGGGCCGAATTAATTGGTTGTGAAGCTAAGATCCAGTAAGATGAGTCTTTAAGGGCAGTGATTGAAGTTGGTATTGGGCCAGAAAGCCTGTTTCTTGACAGGTCCAATTTGATAATGAGTTGGAGTTTCCAATGCTATGAGAGATTGGACCTGATAACATGTTTTTGCTAAGGTCCAAGATGACAAGTGAAGCGGAATAAAGTACCGGGATATGACCTGTTAGTCTATTCCAGCTCAAATCCAGTGATTTCAGATCGGTGACTCGGGCTAGTAGTGAAGCGGGTATTGACCCGTTGAGGTAGTTCTTGTGGAGATCAAGTACTCGTAGATTGGTCAAGTTTGCCAAACTCCATTGGTATGGAGCCAACATGGCCATTTTCTCGTAGTATTAGTGTCTGCAATGATGGACCAAGCTGACCCAAGAATGAAGGTATAGGCTGGGGATTGCCAGTGAAACAACGATAGAAGAAGAGAGTACGGATGTGTGGGGAGCTTTGTGATGGATGAAGAGATGTGAGACCGGGTTGGGTCACAAGTGGGGAAGGCAGTGTCATCGGATAATGATCCAAATGAGAGGGAGACGACATGGTAGACGTTGTTGTGTCAGGCATGCATTCTATGCCGTGCCACCTCCCACGGCACACATCGGGTATGTCAGTGGCCCAGTCATTGCTGTGGCTTTCATGATGGCATAGACAGCATCTTGCTCATGGGGATCAGTGTGAGCGCCATTGTTTTTGTTCATGGCGAAGTTGGTTTGTGGAGCGTCGATCAAGGCAGATGATGATGTGGAGTCAGGTAAGACAACCGTGTAAGAGATGACTAAAGGGAAGGTTGCAGCAATGAGGAGTACGAATGCCAGGAATGTAGTAGTTCTGCTCGGGATGGAAGAAAACCCCATCGTACTATGGGATATTGAACCGTTTGTTTGACGTATTATATGTGCACTTTCGAAAAAAAAAGGTCAGAACGGATATATAACTATAATAAGATGGGTGAGGGTGAGGGTGAGGGTGAGGTAAGGGATACAGGACCGACAGATTTAAAAGGGTAACGCTGGCTGGACTGAGTGGCAGCAGAGCAGAGATGAGTTTCATTCATATTCATAATGGGCATCACGGGCTTGTAGTGAGATACTCCAGGGAATATTTTTGTAGTTGTAGGTTCGACATTATTAAATGCACTTCACGGGAAAGGAGTCCGCACTTTAATTGAAAATCTGTGTCATTGCCCCCCACAGCAACTCTCATTCATACTGCAATAATCACATATTCAAAAGTAGAGCCTGACCTGGAAATTAACAGAACAGGGGTAATAAATGCAAACAAGTATCTTCATTCTATTTTTAGATAGTCAATACCTTCACTCGTTTCACTTCGCACAGTCGAAAATGACAATTTTGTCTCTGCTTTAATATCTTTCAGAAATTACTATATTTACCCACAATTTGGACATATTACGAGATGGACCCCAAATTTCATTACGCACAGTCGGAATTCCAATACGCTCAGTCGGAAAATGATCAATTTAGAGGCTAATGTAGGCAAAATTTATTAAAAATGGTTCGAAAAAGCAAAGAAGGATTCTGAAGTACTTATATAAGTAAAAAAAAATATCAAAAAAATTATCAGCAAAGTATACCATGACAAGGTAGACGAAAAGACGAACGTGTCGGCGCAAACGGATCAAAAAACGGAGCTATAACGAAGAAGATATGACGATTTTAAGACCGGAACCCGGCGCAGGCGCCGGTAAAGAAGGGCGGGCGCCGGCGCCGGTAAGGAATGACGCGCGCCGCGCGCGCGGTCCTCTTACCGGCGCCTGCGCCGGTTCCGGTCTTAAAATCGTCATATCTCTCGTTATTAACCAGTTTTTTCGATCCGTTTGCGCCGATTCGTTCGTCTTTTCGTCTACTTTGTCATGGTATACTTTGCTGATAATTTTTCTGATTATAGTATTATTTCTTCTTAAGCACAACATTAACTATCATCGACGTCTTGTTCGAAATGCTATCAACCACTAATTTCATGTCCGTTGAAGAAGAATCTATTTGAAATTCATTGGAATTGTCTATCATTTCCACCAATTTCACGTCCATTGACGATAATCTATTTGAAATTATCAAAATTTCCTATCAATATCAATATTAACTATCATTGACTTCTTATTCGATAGTAAAACAATCATGCATGTTTTATTCTAATTAACAGACAAATTGGACACTGATCTAAATAATTAGATGTACAAACATTAACTATCATCGACGTCTTGTTTGAACTTACATATCAATTCCACTAAATTCATGTCCATTAAAGAAGAATTTATTTGAAATTCATCGAAATTGTCTATCATTTCCCTCAATTTCACGTCCATTGAAGAAGAATCTGTGTGTGAAATTATCAAAATTGCCTATCAATATTGACATTAACTATCATGACTTCTTATTCGATAGTAAAAATAATCAAGCATGTTCTAATTTAATTACCAGACAAATTGGACACCAATCTAAATAGTTAGATGTATCGACATTAACTATCATCGACGTCTTATTTGAAATTGCCTATCAATTCACTAATTTGATGTCCGTTGAAAAATAATCTATTTGAAATTCATCGAAATTGTCTATCATTTCCCTCAATTTCATGTCCATTGAAGATGAGTCTATTTAAATTATCAATATTGTCTATCAATATCGACATTAACTATCATTGACTTTTTATTCGATAGTTAAAACAATCAAGCGGGTTATATTCCAATTAACAAACGAATTGGACACCGATCTAAATAGTTAGATGTATCGACATTAACTATCATCGACGTCTTGTTTGAACTTGCCTATTAATTCCACTAATATCATGTCAATTAAAGAATAATCTGTTTGAAATTCATCGAAATTGTCTATCATTTCCCTCAATTTCACTTCCAGGAAGAAGAATCTATTAAAATTATCAGTATTGCCTATCATATTGACATTAACTATCATTGACTTCTTATTCGATAGTAAAACAATCAAGTCTGTTCTATTCTAATTAGCAGACGAATTGGACACCAATCTAAATAGTTAGATGTATCGACATTAACTATCATCGACGTCTTATTTGAAATTGCCTATCAATTCCACTAATTTCATGTCCGTTGAAGAATAATCTATTTGAAATTCATCGAATTGTCTATCATTTCCCTCAATTTCACATCCATTGAAGATGAGTCTATTTGAAATTATCAATATTACCTATCAATATCGACATTAACTATCATTGACTTCTTATTCGATAGTAAAACAATCAAGCCTGTTCTATTCTAATTAGCAGACAAATAAAAACACCAATCTAAATAGTTAGATGTATCGACATTAACTATCATCGACGTCTTGTTTGAAATGTCTATCAATTCCACAAATATCACGTCCATTGAAAAAGAAATCTATCTAAAAAAATTCTAAAATGTCTATCATTCTACTAATTTCACGTCCGTTGAAGAAGAATTTATGATAAACATCTAAATTGTCTATCATTTCCATTAATTCCATGCCCATTGAAGAAGAAATATTGAAATGATATACAATTTCTATGACTTTCAATTAGATTCTTCTTCTACGTTCATGAAATGAGTGGAAATAGACAATTTCAATGACATTCAAATATATTTCTTCTTGAACAGATGTGAAATTAGTGGAAATGATAGACAAATTTGATGATTTTTAAATAGATTCTTCTTCAATAGACGTGAAATTGAGGGAAATGATAGATAATTTTGATGAATTTCAAATTGATTATTCTTCAACGGACATGAAATTAGTGGAATTGATGGGCAATTTCAAATAAGACTTCGATGATAGTTAATGTCGATACATCTAACTATTTAGATCGGTTGTCCAATTTGTCTGCTAATTAGAATAGAACAGGCTTGACTGTTTTACTATCGAATAAGAAGTCAATGATAGTTAATGTCGATATTGATAGACAATATTGATAATTTCAAATAGACTCATCTTCAATGGACGTGAAATTGAGAAAAATGATAGACAATTCGATGAATTTCAAATAGATTATTCTTCAATGGACATGAAATTAGTGAAATTAATAGGAAATTTCGAATTAGACGTCGATGATAGTTAATGTCGATACATCTAACTATTTAGATCGGTGTCCATTTGTCTGGTAATTAAAATAGAATAGGGTTGATTGTTTTACTATAGAATAAGAAGTTAATGATAGTTAATGTCAATATTGATAGGCAATTTTGATAATTTCACACAGATTCTTCTTCAATGGACATGAAATGGGGGAAAAGGTAGATAATTTTGATGATTGTCAAATAAATTCTTCTTTAATGGACATGAATTAGTGGAATTGATTGGTAAGTTCGAACAAGACGTCGATGATAGTTAATGTCGATAGGAAGTTTTGATAATTTCAAATAGATTCTTCGTCAATGGACGTGAAATGGTGGAAATGATAGACAATTTCAATGAATTTCAAATATATTCTTCTTCAACGGACATGAAATTAGTGGTTGATAGTGTAACACCCCATCCAACAACAAACACACACAACAAATCTGCAGCGGAAAATATACATCATCACATTACTTAACTCGTTGGTGTTACACGCCGTTAACCACCCACGTGGCAAACAAGGCTATTACATAAACATTGTACCGGTCTGATGGACTAGATTCCCGAGCGACTGCACATTATTTTCCTTTCCATTAACAACAAAACATACACATACCTTCCAACTGTACCGAGTATTTACAAACTGATGCCGATAACAATTTCGGTCTTACTACACCTACTACATATATACAACTTAAATGATTACCCACGTACAACGACTACCCCGTCCTACTCTCGAACGGCTTCCAGCTCTTTGTACCTGAAATAGGAAAAGAAGAGAAAGGGTGGCCCCCAAGGGGCTCAGCACCTTTGCTGGTATGGTAATCCCGCAGCCCGCATGCTACCGGGCCACGCACACACAACTAATTGTCGTCTTAGCATGCGGTTGATTATATTTAAATCATGCATGCAACTATAAACACACAACACATAACATTCCGCCTCAATGGGCTCAACAAACAGATAACACATCCTTACTTGATAAGTCACTCATAGTGTTCATTAACCCTAGAGTGTTTCTCCTCTGATGGAGCTACTTCCTTAATAGACGACACTTACCCATTAATCGGGTTATCCTTAAACGCCTCTTGTCACAATCTGGGATTCATTACCATGATCCACATACACCACATTTACAACATATAACATACACTACATAACAACACCTTTCACGTTACAACATGCACATAACAACATCGCAATAGAAATTGCAATACAACAACAAAACACATAACATAACGGGAGCGGTTCTCTTAGGACCGACCCAAACATTGTTAATTCACTGAGCCTAGAGATGATAGACCCTCCTGATATCGATTACCTCATGATAAAATCTCGTATAACCTCACAGTACCGGTAATCGGACGAGAACTTAAGTTAAGATGGTCGGTTTTGTGGCCCGACCACACACACACAAACACATACACATGTTCCCCCTAAACCGATCATAAGTCAGAATAGCTAAGCTTTGGAATAAGCTAATGGGAGATCATAACCCGTGAGGGAAACAACCATAACAGAGAGAAGGGTAAGGCTAAGAAGGATACCCACTCCCAAACAACGCGCGACCGGCCTAACCGGATTCCTCACCACTGTTAGTACATACTTACTTTTAGATATTAGTTAGAAACCCCACTATGGAGTCTATCACATCTACACACCATACAGTATTACAACCGGGTTAGACTTACAAGGGAGATCCCTACATTCACACACACATATCACACAATTAACACACGCATAGCCGTGGTTAAAACGTCCCGTGGTTCGGGTCGTTTACTCCGAATACCGAACTTCATGTGATCCTAGACTCAGTTAACTAAGGTTAACACTTCCGAGGTTAATGGTATCGGAGTTGAACACGCCACATAAATGAATTACTGTAAACTCATTACATGTTTTATCTTACAACGTGGCAAACATACAGAAAAACACATTGGCATACTAGCCGGTGTTGTAATCCGGTAGGACACAGGTTGCAAGAAAACCATACCTGTCACCGGAGTCCACTTTATCATGTCCACTTATGTTCTTCGAGCAACTCTCGAACAACTGATAACATTACATGTACTTTTATTAACATCGAGAGGTAACATGAGTGTTTAAAGTCTAATGCTTATAACTTTTCCCCGTTAACTTAGTTAAATAACTCACATTTTAACTTGTTTTACTTTTACATTTTAATACAACTTTTCCCTCACTAAATGTCATTATAACTCACTTAACATGTCCTTAACAATCTTATAACATCATTACTTAATATCCCCATCATCCTATAATCTTAAAAAAATTTTTTTACATACCTTGGGCCGTCCGACCCACCGTCCGACCCACAACTGGGTCGGACCGTTCCAGAAACTTTTCCCGTCTTTTAAATACACCTGTCCGACCCAACCATCTGGGTCGGACCATTCCAGAGACTTAGAGCACACATGTCCGACCATGTCCGACCCAAGACTTCTGGGTCGGACCATTCCAGAAACATCAATGGGTGACTTAACAGAGGCTGTCCGACCCACCCTGGGTCGGACCACTGGGTCGGACAACATCAGAAGTTTTCCAAAACTTGTCAAACTTTCTCCAAACTTTTCCTCAAGCCTCCTAATGTGTTCTAACATCATTTGGCACACCAAACACACCTTTAGCCATGTACTAAACTCTTTAAATCACACACCAAAACCATCTTATCATTCACAAATTTCTTACAAGATTCCTAGCACTTGGAATGTTTTCTCCTTAAGATTTCTAAGTGGTATTTCACCTATAATGACCACTATACCAAGGTGTTTCCTCTACACCTTAACATCATCTCTCAAAATTCTTTCTTACTAACTAAATCTCGTTTTTCACATCTTACCTAAACATCATTTCCTCCGTGTACATCAACATCCCTAAACCTTAAACAAACTTCTCCAAGACTTTAATACATTCTCAAAAACACATATTGAATTCCTAGAACTTCCAAGATAATACCTAAATCTTTGTAATACTCTAAATCACCTTAATACATGCTTCCTTCACTAGTAAAGCACTTGTTCATTTTTAACACTTCCAACTCACCAAAACTCATTTGAAACACTTAGTACTTCTTATACATCTTCCAAATTTTGACATGGGTTCTTCTAGCACATTTCTATACCCAAGCACATAGCTTTCACCATTAGGCATTCAAGAACACCTAAAATCCACCAAGAGTATTCTCACACACAAACACTTAGGTTTTCACCCTTTTACAACCAAAAACACTTAATCACTTAATGCACATTCTTTACACCCAATCATATTGTTTTTCCTCCTTTAACCATCCAAGACACTCATCTTCACAAAGAATGTTCTTACACACATCTAAATCCTTAAACTACACTACATCACAATATAGTGCATAAACTTAAATTGCTTGGCACTTAGGCCCTTAAATAACATAAACCTTAACACTGAATTTCCCACATAAATAATGCCTTTGACCTGCAATTACATACAACAACACATATGCCCTTTAATAGTTTCTTGAGAGCATTTTACTAGGTCATTTCACCTTTGGCTCCTTAGGTATTTTATTAAGCAAGTCAAGCTCATTTTCCTAAGGCATTTTAAACTACATTGAGATAGTTTGTTTACCTCTTTTTCCTCACAAACTTCTTTCTTGTTTCCTTGTAAACCGGTAAGGATGTTCGGGTGTTTGTCAACTTCTAAACAATGTACAAATAATAGAATGAGTATTCAAGCATTATGCTTCATCTCATTGTAAACCCTAGCTACATATATTGTCTTAATACATTAGGTAATTGTTTTACCTTGGAATTGGAAGAGAGCTTGAATAAGTATCAAGACAGGACTCCTCCTAGCCCTTGGAAGATTCAAATGAAGCTAAAACAAGCAAGGTAAAGACACCATGGTGAGGTGAATTTTCGGACATCATACAAACATGAGGGGAAACATTATTTTCTTTGAGATTCCTTACCTAGAAGCAAAGGAGAACAACAATATGTGAAAAGATGAGCTCAAGCTCCATCAATGGTGAATCTCCTTGGCACGAAATGAGGTTTTTGAAGATTTGAAAAGATAGAAGTGTAGAGCTTGCTCCAACTAGGAGAATGGTGGTCTTGAAATTGATTTGGACCATGGAGCTAGGAGTTACAAAGCATTCAAGATGGAGAGTTCTTGTGTGGAACTATAGCAAATCGTAAAAAAGGGAAGGAAGGGAAGGGAGCTTGAAGACGTGGGAAATGAAGGAGGAAGGGAGAAAATGAGATAGGTTTTGCTTTTGGAAGATATTTATGTTATAAAGTAAGTAACTTTCTTCTTTTACTTACTTTTCCTTCCTTTCTTTAATTGTTATTTTTTTTACATGGTGGTGACTCACCTTAATAAAACCGGCCCCCATCATTTACTTAGGGGTGTTTTGGTCTTAGTTGACCAATTAAATTACTAATAATAACATATGTTACAAACTAGCTATAATAGTTACTATTCACAAAAACAAGGCACATTGATGTGAAATTTTTTGATTCCCATTGATATAGACTTCCAAATGTGATACTATATGGTACACATGTAATTAAAGAGTAATGATGGACATTTAGCCATTCAAAACTTATTTACAAGACAATTTTTCAAAAATGTGCTTTAAGGCTCCTTATTAAAGCCTTTTGTGTTTTTAACTTGTTTTCAAGCCTGGTTTTCTTTGGTAATTGATTTAATATGTTCATTAACATATTTATAAGGTATAGGTATGACCATTAGGTCTTATACAAATTTATCCCAAGCTTAGAGCACATTTTTGCTCATATTGACTTTAAGGCATTTATTTGTGTTTTTTGGTTTAATTGTCTACCAGGTTTCCTAAGGACTTAATTTGCCTTATTAAATCATAATTTAATGTTATAAGTCTTGGTAGGGCTCTTTGGGTCCTAACCAAGTTCACTCCAAGTTAGAGCATGTTTTGCTCAAACTGTATCTTAGTGCTTATTGCATTTTACTATGGTTTAAAATGTTCACTGATGTTTCTAAGGCACGTTTTAGCCTTTGCATACCATAGTTTAACATTTAAAAAACATATCAAGGTTTGGGGTATTTCAATCTACCCCCCTTAAAAGAACTTCATCCTCGAAGTTTCACACTTCCCACACATCATTAGATTAGAAACAGGAATCACTTGGAAATAAACTTCCATAACCAAACATATTTACATCACAACCCTCGACTTAAGGTCTGGGTAACACATTCACATCCATACATAACATAACATATTCACATGATAACCTCGGACTCAATGGTCCGGGTATCTAACAACATTTACACACACATAACAATCCTTAGACTCTCTGGTCTTGGGTAACAACACATTTAGACACATAGGTCTTGAACATACACTTTGGAACTCAAGGTCAAAATAATATTTATTAAACCATAATCACACAAACATGTCATAGCATGTGTATAGCAATCAAAAATATCTTTGATATACACTGTGATCCCGCAGAACCCGGTCGCGATGGACACTCTAGTCCCCGTTCCTTTGGGAGATCAAAACATCACTTAATTTTTTAACATATATACTTCTCATGTCACCGGTCCGAAGACAAAGGCTCATGCGTCCTCGGCTCGTGAGCAAGTACTGCAAAAATATTCTTTACTAGGTCAAGTATAAGAGAATCCTTTTTCAAATGTTAACCGGCTGTTTTGAAAACACCAATTGAAAATCCTTTTGAAAACACATACAACTCCAAGTCCAACTTATGCTCTTACTACTTTTCTTAGCGTGGTTATTTGTGACCACTTAAGGGGAGCTTCAAGAATCATTCAAACCTAATGTGATAAGCATCAGTGTCGAACTATCCTTCCACCCCAATGTGTTCGGCTTCCCTTGATCGCATGCAAATCAAGTTCCACTTCCCACTTCATTTTCAAGCATCAAATAAATCACTCATTTCCCCAATTTTCTATCTTTTTTAATCATTCTAATCATGATCATAACATCTCCAAGGGATAGAACTCGTCTAATCGGTTACCTCCATTCACCTTAATCCTGTTGCCTAGGGAATCTTATTCTCGCTAGGTTCTATGTTCGGTTTCATACCCTTTCTTGAATCACTATATAGTATATATACACATATATTTATCTTCAAAATACAACACACAGTTTCACATTTATACACTGTCGGGGTTTTGTTCCCCGGGAGTTTCTCTACTCCCCACACTTGTACTATCACACACAAATGTTAACAAATAAACACACTTATCACAATGGTATTCGCATCTTCTGTGCGCAATTACCACAATTAAACCATGAATGAATGCGTATGTTTACGTAACACACAACCAATCATCAAAACAAATTATTTTGTGCTATGCACAACATAAGTCACATACACTTGTACGGTAATACAACTAAGTGGTTTTGCGCTCTTACCCCCCTTAAAAGGGATTACGCCCACGTAATCAATCACTAACATCGGTTAAAATGTTCTGCCGTCGTGAAGTATTTTAACTTCCACGCGGTCATTATACAATGGATTCTGATTAGAGATCTTAACCATATTAGCGGTTAGTCCCTAAACCAAGAATTCTCATTGGAGTTTGCTTTAACTCATAACTGGTTTCGGTTCTGGCCTGTGAGGCTTCTAGGCATTAATAATTAGCCATTTACTCATATTCACTATGCACATTGTACATTTGACTCACTGGTTCACTAGCGTCTGCTGCGCAACTCTGACACTGTAGGGCTCAAGTTGCCCCACTCTTATTCTTACTGTATTGTACATCCCCAATGGTCACCTTCATCTTGGTAACAATGTTTCTCAACCGACGTTGGTATCTCTTACCGTTAGCGAATTCGGTGAGGTTATAAACTTTCTATCCACTTCCATAACAATTTACTGTGTATACAGCTATGTATTTCACAATGATTGACTTGTTCCTTCCTCCGACTTATTGTCGTTGAGATTGAACTACTACCTAGTGTGTAGTGCTCTCTCAGCTATTTACAACATTTTGGGTATATTCCATACCGATATTTGGTATTTAGTGCTACTTTAGTCCTTTATTCTTAATCATGCCTCCACATTTGGTTTTGTACAAGTACTCTTTCACTGGTACGACCTTGCATTTCCTATGCATCAATCACTATGGCGTTATAAGCCGTTTTCTGTTTCCACCACAATTAACATTTCAAAACCCCTTCCATCGCACTCGATCATTACTGTTCAAACGCAATACCAAAACACTCAGTCATACAGAGTGCAGAGGCGTAACTCTTGACAGTAATCTCTTATGCGATTGCCATGGATTCGCCACAACTGAGTTCCTCATCACATAGTACCTACCACTGGCTTATTGCCCAGTCTGTTTAAACATCACTTATCTTGCATCTCCACTGAGTTTAACTCGTAACTGGTCTTACCTGCCATATTATTATTCAACAACACTTATATAACGGTCGCTTGCTGCGCACCGTGCTCTTTGTATAACATAACACTAACTTGCATGGTCTATTTACTGTCACATTAACTTCCACACATATATTTACATCCTTTATATTATGGTTCGTCATTCATTTGGATGACTATTGAATGTTCCTTGAGCGTTGCTCGCTTGAGTCACAAACCGGCGTTACTTAGCTCGGTGCTTCACTTTATACACACATACTACTAAACTAACTGCTCTCTTTCAATAACAATATCGTCCATCCTTAACATATTTCTTGAGCTTGGTTCACATAACTACCGCTCCCGCTCCGGCGGTTTCACAGTATCGAGAGGTATCCCACTCTTAAAGTAGTGGTTCGTTCTCCGCTCTATTCACTTATACAACATAAACTTCTACAATCAATCTAATTTATATAACATATCTTGCTTGTGGCTCATAAGCCTTATTTGCCTTGAGCTGCGCTCATTGTAGGCTGTCCACACAAATGTAATTCTCTATACAACATTACATGGTTAGAGGTTATATTGGGCTCCATGACAAGGTCGTTGCATCACGTTTCCTTTCATGGGATGCCCTTAGGATTGTCAGTCCGTCTCCTAACAACTTATGTCTAAACTGGGTGTTAGTTTCAACCCTTGTGCTTCTATCATGTGATTTCGTGCCATTATTGTTGATGTGAACACCCTTCAGGATCGCTCCTGGTTGTTGCTAAGTCATGCCATTATATCTGGTTCACACTTATTGGTATATTCAGTTAGCCACGCCGTTTGCGTTCTTAACTGGCTTATTATCTCCTTCTGTGAGGATCAACATTTCCTGGTAGTGTAGGTACTCATTCTGGGAGTTTTCATCCCGTTCATTGCACACTAACGTGTCCATATTAGGCATCTGCTTGCCATGTACAGGCTGGGTCACCATTCCAGCTATCATGTTTATCCCTGAGGATCCTTAAGACATATGCGATGTCTTTACATTACAGTTAGTGCACTTCGCACCTCCTGACTCTTAAACATTTCCTTGAAAGGAATTCGCTAATCCTATTGTTCTCGTTAACTTAAATGAGTTCCTTTACTTCAACTTCAACCATTCATGGTAATCCTTAGCTGTTGTTTGACTTATACTGCTGACCGTAGAACGGAGTCGACTACTTCCCGTGTTCCAGACTCTACTTGTATACATATGCGGGGTACCATACTGATACATTACTACTTACCCAACTAACCCAAACAGGTCTGTCAGGCCCACAAGCTCCTATCGGAGTGTGGTCGTCCCACATTTCAGTTAGTACACTCGTAGTGTTCGTCACACGCCTAGGTGAAGTATTCTGTTGTCAACTCCCTTATATTGTCCCGTGACAATATTCATTCCGTGCTTCCCGAACTTAATCAAGGGAAAGTTTATCCACTGTTGTATCTTTATCAACTGCCCTTAGTTTTACTAGTTTGGTTTAGAAGAAGGTTAGAAAGAAGTATTGGTTTGAAAGAAAATCTGGTTTGAAAGAAAAGAGTTCGAAGTTCGAAAGAATTTTTTTTTTTTCATGGTTTCATAACGTTTTCTTGCCTTAACCAAGTCTAGCTTCCTGGCTGACTGGCGTACTTCCAATTACAGAGGTTAGGCTATCAAGCCCTTCCATGGTCGTAATGATCTCATTTAACTTCATGGTACTTTACTAAGTACTTTGTATTTGTTAAAACTTCCCCAAATAGCTCTGTTATAGCAGCACTTGCCATGGCAAGTGCGCCATGCTAACTGGCCATTGGTTAATCACACTCACCGGTTGCGGTATTGTTCTTACCCGCACTATTACCAGTGGCCTTGTTGGCCCTTGCTCGACCTTACAGTCTTGACAATGCCCCCCCTGGGCAACTTCAACTTCTCACTGTCTTCACATGATAATCATTAACTAGGGTGTTTCCCATTCTGGGAGACCCCCTTTTTCTTTTGTATTGTTTCCTCCTCGTAGCCTGTTCCACACATTTGTCGTGGTTACTGAGACTTGTCTCTTGTTTGGGTACTACGTGGTAGTTCACTAGTCGGTTGGTATACCGTTGGTGTATTATTTAACAACTGTGGTCCCGTAGACACTCGTCTCGGGTTCCATTAATCCACTTCTTGCCTGTTGCACGGTCAGTGCGTTGCAAGCTGGTTATTCTCGACTGCTCAGCATGTCGACCCAGGTTGCCGGAAATTCTATTCTTCTATACACAAGATTCTTCATTCTTCGCTATTACATGCGGTTAACATTGTTCAGGTAGAAACCGTCTCCGGGATTCCCAGTTTCGGGATCTACCGTATGACAGGTTCTCCGTACCTTAGAGGCACTTAATAACAGCCAGATCGGGTACTCCCGAGTAAGAGTGGACTTCCATCTCTCTGGCGTTGTTTCCCCAAGTTATATACAGGGATTGTGGAGGGCGGGTTGGATATTGTAGGTTCCAGTACACACTGGTTATACCTATCTAGCGTATCTCTCACGCTATCACTCCACCCTTAACCCAAAGTACTAAAATCCTAACTCGGTAACTTCCTAAGCTCGGTAATTCAGTCATCAGAGCGATACTTCGCTCTGATACCACACTTTTTGTTGTAACACCCCATCCAACAACAAACACACAACAACAATCTGCAACGGAAAATATACATCATCACATTACTTAACTCGTTGGTGTTACACGCCGTTAACCACCCACGTGGCTAACAAGGCTATTACATTAACATTGTACCGGTCTGATGGACTAGATCCCGAGCGACTGCACATTATTTTTCCTTTCCATTAACAACAAAATACACATACCTTCCAACTGTACCGAGTATTTACAAACTGATGCCGATAACAATTTCGGTCTTACTACACCTACTGCATATATACAATTTAAATGATTACCCACGTACAACGACTACCCCGTCCTACTCTCGAACGGCTTCCAGCTCTTGTGTACCTGAAATAGAAAAGAAGAGAAAGGGTGGCCCCCAAGGGGCTCAGCACCTTTGCTGGTATGGTAATCCCGCAGCCCGCATGCTACCGGGCCACGCACAACTAATTGTCGTCTTAACATGCGGTTGATTATATTTAAATCATGCATGCAACTATAACACACAACACATAACATTCCGCCTCAATGGGCTCAACAAACAGATAACACATCCTTACTTGATAAGTCACTCATAGTGTTCATTAACCCTAGAGTGTTTCTCCTCTGATGGAGCTACTTCCTTAATAGACGACACTTACCCATTAATCGGGTTATCCTTAAACGCCTCTTGTCACAATCTGGGATTCATTACCATGATCCACATACCACCATTTTACAACATATAACATACACTACATAACAACACCTTTCACGTTACAACGTGCACATAACAACATCGCAATAGAAATTGCATTACAACAAAACAACACATAACATAACGGGAGCGGTTCTCTTAGGAACCGACCCAACATTGTTAATTCACTGGTGAGCCTAGAGAATGATGTCACCCTCATGATAAACTCGTTATACAACACTCATTACCGTCCTAATAGTCGGACGAGTAACTTAAGTTAAGATGGTTCGGGTTTTGTGGCCCGAACACCAACACAAACACATTTCCCCCTAAACCGATCATAAGTCAGAATAGCTAAGCTTTGGAATAAGCTAATGGGAGATCATAACCCGTGAGGGAAACAACCATAACAGAGATAAGGGTAAGGCTAAGAAGGATACCCACTCCCAAACAACGCGCGAACCGGCCTAACCGGATTCCTCACCACTGTTAGTACATACTTACTTTTAGATATTAGTTAGAACCCCACTATGGAGTCTATCACATCTACACACCATACAGTATTACAACTGGTTAGACTTACAAGGGAGATCCCTACATTCACACACACACATCACACAATTAACACACGCATAGCCGTGGTTAAAACGTCCCGTGGTTCGGGTCATTTACTCCGAATACCGAACTCTCATGTGATCCTAGACTTAGTTAACTAAGGTTAACACTTCCGAGGTTAAATGGTATCGGAGTTGAACACGCCACATAAATGAATTACTGTAAACTCATTACATGTTTTATCTTACAACGTGGCAAACATACAGAAAAACACATTGGCATACAAGCCGGTGTAATCCGGTAGGACACAGGTTGCAAGAAAACCATACCTGTCACCGGAGTCCACTTTATCATGTCCACTTATGTTCTTCGAGCAACTCTCGAACAACTGATAACATTACATGTACTTTTATTAACATTGAGGTAACATGATTGTTTAAAGTCTAATGCTTATAACTTTTCCCCGTTAACTTAGTTAAAAACTTCACATTTTAAACTTGTTTTACTTTTACATTTTAATACAACTTTTCCCTCACTAAATTGTCATTATAACTCACTTAACATGTCCTTAACAATCTTATAACATCATTACTTAATAATCCCCATCATCATATAATCTTAAACAATTTTTTTTTACATACCTTGGGCCGTCCGACCCACCGTCCGACCCACACTGGGTCGGACCGTTCAGAAACTTTTCTCTCGTCTTTTAAATACACCTGTCCGACCCATGTCCGACCCAACCATCTGGGTCGGAACCATTCCAGAGACTTAGAGCACACATGTCCGACCCCCATGTCCGACCCAAGACTTCTGGGTCGGACCATTCCAGAAACATCAACGGGTGACTTAACAGAGGCTGTCCGACCCACCCTGGGTCGGACCACTGGGTCGGACAACATCAGAAGTTGTCCAAAACTTGTCAAACTTTCTCCAAACTTTTCCTCAAGCCTCCTAATGTGTTCTAACATCATTTGGCACACCAAACACACCTTTAGCCATGTACTAAACTCTTTAAATCACACACCAAAACCATCTTATCATTCACAAATTTCTTAAAGATTCCTAGCACTTGGAATGTTTTCTCCTTAAGATTTTTCAGTGGTATTTCACCTATAATGACCACTATACCAAGGTGTTTCCTCTACACCTTAACATCATCTCTCAAACTTCTTTTCTTACTAACTAAATCTCCTTTTTCACATCTTACCTAAACATCATTTCCTCCTTGTACATCAACATCCCTAAACCTTAAACAAACTTCTCCAAGACTTTAATACATTCTCAAAAACACATATTGAATTCCTATAACTTCCAAGATAATACCTAAATCCTTGTAATACTCTAAATCACCTTAATACATGCTTCCTTCACTAGTAAAGCACTTGTTCATTTTAACACTTCCAAACTCACCAAAACGCATTTGAAACACTTGTACTTCTTATACATCTTCCAAATTTTGACATGGGTTCTTCTAGCACATTTCTATACCCAAGCACATAGCTTTCACCATTAGGCATTCAAGAACACCTAAAATCCACCAAGAGTATTCTCACACAAACCACTTAGGTTTTCACCCTTTTACAACCAAAAACACTTAATCACTTAATGCACATTCTTTACACCCAATCATATTGTTTTTCCTCCTTTAACCATCCAAGACACTCATCTTCACAAAGAATGTTCTTTACACACATCTAATCCTTAAACTACACTACATCACAATATAGTGCATAAACTTAAATTGCTTGACACTTAGGCCCTTAAATAACATAAACCTTAAACACTGAATTTCCCACATAAATAATGCCTTTGACCTGCAATTACATACAACAACACATATGCCCTTTAATAGTTTCCTTGAGAGCATTTTACTAGGTCATTCACCTTTGGCTCCTTAGGTATTTTATTAAGCAAGTCAAGCTCATTTTCCTAAGGCATTTTAAACTACATTGAGATAGTTTGTTTACCTCTTTTTTCCTCACAAACTTCTTTCTTGTTTCCTTGTAAAACCCGTAAGGATGTTCGGTTGTTTGTCAACTTCTAAACAATGTACAATAATAGAATGAGTATTCAAGCATTATGCTTCATCTCATTGTAAACCCTAGCTACATATATTGTCTTAATACATTAAGGTAATTGTTTTTACCTTGGAATTGGAAGAGAGCTTGAATAAGTATCAAGAGAGGACTCCTCCTAGCCCTTGGAAGATTCAAATGAAGCTAAAACAAGCAAGGTAAAGACACCATGGTGAGGTGAATTTTCGGACATCATACAAACAGGGAGGAAACATACATTATTTTTCTTTGAGATTCCTTACCTAGAAGCAAAGGAGAACAACAATATGTGAAAAGATGAGCTCAAGCTCCATCAATGGTGAATCTCCTTGGCACCGAAATGAGGCTTTTGAAGATTTGAAAAGATAGAAGTGTAGAGCTTGCTCCAACTAGGAGAATGGTGGTCTTGAATTGAATTTGGACCATGGAGCTAGGAGTTACAGCATTCAAAGATGGAGTTCTTGTGTGGAACTATAGCAAATCGTAAATGGAAGGGAGGAAGGGAGCTTGAAGACGTGGGAAATGAAGGAGGAAGGGAGAAATGAAGATAGGTTTTGCTTTTGGAAGATATTTATGTTATAAAGTAACTTTCTTCTTTTACTTACTTTTCCTTCCTTTCTTTAATTGTTATTTTTTTTTACATGGTGGTGACTCACTTAATAAAACCGGGCCCCATCATTTACTTAGGGGTGTTTTGGTCTTAGTTGACCATTAAATTACTTATATAACATATGTTACAAACTAGCTTATAATAGTTACTATTCACAAAAACAAGGCACATTGATGTGAAATTTTGATTTTCCCATTGATATAGACTTCCAATGTATACTATATGGTACACATGTTAATTAAAGAGTAATGATGGACATTTAAGCCATTCAAACTTATTTACAAGACAATTTTTCAAAAATGTGCTTTAAGGCTCCTTAAAGCACATTTGTGTTTTAACTTGTTTCAAGCCTGGTTTTCTTTGGTAATTGATTTAATATGTTCATTAACATATTTATAAGGTATAGGTATGACCATTAGGTCTTATACAAATTTATCCCAAGCTTAGATCACATTTTTGCTCATATTGACTTTAAGGCATTTATTTGTGTTTTGTTTGGTTTAATTGTCTACCAAGGTTTCCTAAGGACTTAATTTGCCTTATTAAATCATAATTGAATGTTATTAAGTTTGGTAGCTCTTTGGGTCCTAACCAAGTTCACTCCAAGCTTAGAGCATGTTTTTGCTCAACTGTATCTTAGTGCTTTATTGCATTTTACTATGGTTTAAATTGTTCACTGATGTTTCTAAGGCACTTTTTAGCCTTTGCATACCATAGTTTAACATTTAAACAACATATCAAGGTTGGGGTATTTCAATCTACCCCCCTTAAAAGAACTTCATCCTCGAAGTTCACACTTCCCCACATCATCTTAGATTAGAAAACAGGAATCACTTGGAAATAAACTTCCATAACCAAAACATATTTACACATCACACCCTTTTACATCACACCCTCGTACTTAATGGTCCGGTAACACATTCACATCCATACATAACATAACATATTCACATGATAACCTCGGACTCAATGGTCCGGGTATCTTAACAACATTTACACACACATAACAATCCTTAGACTCTCTGGTCTTGGGTAACATAAACCATTTAGACACATAGGTCTTGATAACATACACTTTTGGAACTCAAGGTCAAAATAATATTTATTACACATACCACACAACATGTCATAGCATGTATAGCAATCAAAAATATCTTTGATATACACTGTGATCCCGCAGAACCCGGTCGCGATGGACACCTTCTAGTCCCCGTTCCTTTGGGAGATCAAACATCACTTAATTTTTTAACATATATACTTCTCATGTCACCGGTCCGAAGACAAGGCTCATGCGTCCTCGGCTCGTGAGCAAGTACTGCAAAAAATATTCTTTACTAGTTCAAGTATAAGAGAATCCTTTATTTCAAATGTTAACCGGCTGTTTTTAAAACACCAATTGAAAATCCTTTTGAAAACACATACACCTCCAAGTCCAACTTATGCTCTTACTACTTTTCTTAGCGTGGTTATTTGTGACCACTTAAGGGGAGCTTCAAGAATCATTCAACCCTAATGTGATCAGCATCAGTGTCGAACTATCCTTCCACCCCAATTTGTGTTCGGCTTCCCTTGATCGCATGCAAATCAAGTTCCACTTCCCACTTCATTTTCAAGCATCAATAAATCACTCATTTCCATTTTCTATCTTTTTAATCATTCTAATCATGATCATAACATCTCCAAGGGATAGAACTCCGTCTATCGGTTACCTCCATTCACCTTAATCCTGTTGCCTAGGGAATCTTATTCTCCTAGGTTCTATGTCGGTTTCATACCCTTTCTTGAATCACTATATATATATATACACATATATTTTATCAAAATACAACACACAGTTTCACATTTATACACTGTCGGGGTTTTGTTGTTCCCCGGGAGTTTCTCTACTCCCACACTTGTACTATCACAACACAACTGTTACAAATAAACACACTTATCACAATGGTATTCGCATCTTCTGTGCGCAATTACCACAATTAAAACCATGAATGAATGCGTATTTTACGTAACACACACACCAATCATCAAAACAAATTATTTTGTGCTATGCACAACATAAGTCACATACACTTGTACGGTAATACACACTAAGTGGTTTTGCGCTCTACCATCCTACCCCCCTTAAAAGGGATTACGCCCCACGTAATCAATCACTAAGCATCGGTTTAAAATGTTCGCCGTCGTGAAGTATTTTAACTTCCACGCGGTCTATTATACAATGGATTCTGATTAGAGGATCTTAACCATATTAGCGGTTTAGTCCCTAAACCAAGAATTCTCATTGGAGTTTGCTTTACTCATAACTGGTTTCGGTTCTGGCCTGTGAGGCTTCTAGGCATTAATAATTAGCCATTTACTCATTTCACTATGCACATTGTACATTTGACTCACTGGTTCACTAGCGTCTGCTGCGCAACTCTGACAACTGTAGGGCTCAGTTGCCCCACTCGTTATTCTTACTGTATTGTACATCCCCAATTGTCACCTTCATCTTGGTAACAATGGTTTCTCAACCGACGCGTGGTATCTCTTACCGTTAGCGAATTCGGTGAGTTATAAACTTTCTATCCACTTCCATAAACAATTTACTGTGTATACAGCTATGTATTTCACGATGATTACTTGTTCCCTTCCGACTTATTGTCGGTTGAGATTGAGCTACTACCTAGTGTGTAGTGCTCTCTCAGCTATTTACAACATTTGGGGTATATTCCATACCGATATTTGGTATTTAGTGCTACTTTAGTCCTTTATTCTTAATCATGCCTCACATTTGGTTTTGTACAAGTACTCTTTCACTGGTACGACCTTGCATTCCTATGCATCAATCACTATATGGCGTTATAAGCCGTTTCTGTTTTCCACCACAATTAACATTTCCAAAACCCCTTCCATCGCACTCGATCATTACTGTTCAAACGCATACCAAAACACTCAGTCATAAGAGTGCAGAGGCTTAACTCTTGACAGTAAATCTCTTATCGATTCGCCATGGAATTCACACTAGTTCCTCATCACATAGTACCTACCACTGGCTTATTGCCCAGTCTGTTTAACATCACTTATCTTGCATCTCCCTGAGTTTAACTCGTAACTGGTCTTACCTGCCATATTATTATTCAACAACACTTATATAACGGCCGCTTGCTGCGCACCGTGCTCTTTGTATAACATAACACTACTTGCCATGGTCTATTTACTGTCACAGCATTAACTTCCACACATATTTACATCCTTTGTATTATGGTTCGTCATTCATTTGGATGACTATTGAATGTTCCTTGAGCGTTGCTCGCTTGAGTCACAAACCGGCGTTACTTAGCTCGGTGCTTCACTTTATACACACATACTACTAAACTAACTGCTCTCTTTCAATAACAATATCGTCCATCCTTAACATATTTCTTGAGCTTGGTTCACATAACTACCGCTCCGGCGGTTTCACAGTATCGAGAGGTATCCCCACTCTTAAAGCAGTGGTTCGTTCTCCGCTCTATTCACTTATACAACATAAACTTCTGCAATCAATCTAATTTATATAACATATCTTGCTTGTGGCTCATAAGCCTTATTTGCCTTGAGCTGCGCTCATTGTAGGCTGTCCACACACATGTACTTCTCTATACAACATTACATGGTTAGAGGTTATATTGGGCTCCATGACAAGGTCGTTGCATCACGTTTCCTTTCATGGGATGCCCCTTAGGATTGTCAGTCCGTCTCCTGACAACTTATGTCTAAACTGGGTGTTAGTTTCAACCCTTGTGCTTCTATCATGTGATTTCGTGCCATTATTGTTGATGCGAACACCCTTCAAGGATCGCTCCTGGGTGTTGCTAAGTCATGCCATTACATCTGGTTCACACTTATTGGTATATTCAGTTAGCCACGCCGTTTGCGTTCTTAACTGGCTTATTATCTCCTTCTGTGAGGATCAACATTTCCTGGTAGTGTAGGTACTCATTCTGGGATTTTCATCCCGTTCATTGCACACTAACGTGTCCATATTAGGCATCTGCTTGCCATGTACAGGCTGGGTCACCATTCCAGCTATCATGTTTATCCCTGAGATCCTTAAGACATATGCGATGTCTTTACATTACAGTTAGTGCACTTCGCACCTCCTGACTCTTAAACATTTCCTTGAAAGGAATTCGCTAATCCTTTTGTTCTCGTTAACTTAACTGAGTTCCTTTACTTCAACCATTCATGGTAATCCTTAGCTGTTGTTTGACTTATACTGCTGACCGTAGAACGAAGTCGACTACTTCCCGTGTTCCGGACTCTACTTGTATACATATGCGGGGTACCATATGATACATACTACTTACCCAACTAACCCATAAACAGGTCTGTCAGGCCCACAAGCTCCTATCGGAGTGTGGTCGTCCACATTTCAGTTAGTACACTCGTAGTGTTCGTCACACGCCTAGGTGAAGTATTGTTGTCAACTCCCTTATATTGTCCCGTGACATATTCATTCCGTGCTCCCGAACTTAATCGAGGGAAAGTTTATCCACTGTTGTATCTTTATCAACTGCCCTTAGTTTTACTGGTTTGGTTTAGAAGAAGGATAGAAAGAAGTATGGTTGTTGAAAGAAAATCTGGTTTGAAAGAAAAGAGTTCGAAGTTCGAAAGAAAATTTTTTTTTCATGGTTTCATAACGTTTTCTTGCCTTAACCAAGTCTAGCTTCCTGCTGACTGGCGTACTTCCAATTACAGAGGTTAGGCTATCAAACCCTTCCATGGTCGTAATGATCTCATTTAACTTCATGGTACATTACTAAGTACTTTGTATTTGTTAAAACTTCCCCAAATAGCTCTGTTATAGCAGCACTTGCCATGGCAAGTGCGCCATGCTAACTGGCCATTGGTTAATCACACTCACCGGTTGCGGTATTGTTCTTACCCGCACTATTACCAGTGGCCTTGTTGGCCCTTGCTCGACCTTACAGTCTTGACAATGCCCCCCCTGGGCAACTTCAACTTCTCACTGTCTTCACATGATATATCATTAACTAGGGTGTTTCCCATTCTGGGAGACCCCCTTTTTCTTTTGTATTGTTTCCTCCTCGTAGCCTGTTCCACACATTTGTCGTGGTTACTGAGACTTGTCTCTTGTTTGGGTACTACGTGGTAGTTCACTAGTCGGTTGGTATACCGTTGGTGTATTATTTAACAACTGTGGTCCCGTAGACACTCGTCTCGGGTTCCATAATCCACTTCTTGCCTGTGCACGGTCAGTGCGTTGCAAGCTGGTTATTCTCGACTGCTCAGCATGTCGACCCAGGTTGCCGGAAATTCTATTCTTCTATACACAAGATTCTTCATTCTTCGCTATTACATGCGGTTAACATTGTCAGGTAGAAACCGTCTCCGGGATTCCCAGTTTTCGGGATCTACCGTATGACAGGTTCTCCGTACCTTAGAGGCACTTAATAACAGCCAGATCGGGTACTCCCGAGTAAGAGTGGACTTCCATCTCTCTGGCGTTGTTTCCCCAATTATACAGGGATTGTGGAGGGCGGGTTGGATATTGTAGGTTTCCAGTACACACTGGTTATACCTATCTAGCGTATCTCTCACGCTATCACTCCACCCTTAACCCAAAGTACTAAAATCCTAACTCGGTACTTCCTAAGCTCGGTAATTCAGTCATCAGAGCGATACTTCGCTCTGATACCACTTTTTGTAACACCCCATCCAACAACAAAACACACAACAACAATCTGCAACGGAAAATATACATCATCACATTACTTAACTCGTGGTGTTACACGCCGTTAACCACCCACGTGGCTAACAAGGCTATTACATTAACATTGTACCGGTCTGATGGACTAGATTCCCGAGCGACTGCACATTATTTTCCCTTTCCATTAAAAAACAAAACATACACATACCTTCCAACTGTACCGAGTATTTACAAACTGATGCCGATAACAATTTCGGTCTTACTACACCTACTGCATATATACAATTTTAAATGATTACCCACGTACAACGACTACCCCGTCCTACTCTCGAACGGCTTCCAGCTCTTTGTACCTGAAATAGGAAAAGAAGAGAAAGGGTGGCCCCCAAGGGGCTCAGCACCTTTGCTGGTATGGTAATCCCGCAGCCCGCATGCTACCGGGCCACGCACACTAATTGTCGTCTTAAACATGCGGTTGATTATATTTAAATCATGCATGCAACTATAAACACACAACACATAACATTCCGCCTCAATGGGCTCAACAAACAGATAACACATCCTTACTTGATAAGTCACTCATAGTGTTCATTAACCCTAGAGTGTTTCTCCTCTGATGGAGCTACTTCCTAATAGACGACACTTACCCATTAATCGGGTTATCCTTAAACGCCTCTTGTCACAATCTGGGATCATTACCATGATCCACATACACCACATTTTACAACACATATAACATACACTACATAACAACACCTTTCACGTTACAACGTGTGCACATAACAACATCGCAATAGAAATTGCATTACAACAACAACACATAACATAACGGGAGCGGTTCTCTTAGGAAACCGACCAAAACATTGTTAATTCACTGGTGAGCCTAGAGAATGATGTCACCCTCATGATAACTCGTTATACAACACTCATTACCGTCCTAATAGTCGGACGAGTAACTTAAGTTAAGATGGTTCGGGTTTTGTGGCCCGAACACCAACACAACACAATGTTCCCCCTAAAACCGATCATAAGTCAGAATAGCTAAGCTTTGAATAAGCTAATGGGAGATCATAACCCGTGAGGGAAACAACCATAACAGAGATAAGGGTAAGGCTAAGAAGGATCCCACTCCCAAACAACGCGCGACCGGCCTAACCGGATCCTCACCACTGTTAGTACTACTTACTTTTAGATATTAGTTAGAACCCCACTATGGAGTCTATCACATCTACACCCATACAGTATTACAACTGGGTTAGACTTACAAGGGAGATCCCTACATTCACACACACACATCACACAATTAACACACGCATAGCCGTGGTTAAAACGTCCCGTGGTTCGGGTCATTTACTCCGAATACCGAACTCTCATGTGATCCTAGACTTAGTTAACTAAGGTTAACACTTCCGAGGTTAAATGGTATCGGAGTTGAACACGCCACATAAATGAATTACTGTAAACTCATTACATGTTTTATCTTACAACGTGGCAAACATACAGAAAAACACATTGGCATACAAGCCGGTGTAATCCGGTAGGACACAGGTTGCAAGAAAACCATACCTGTCACCGGAGTCCACTTTATCATGTCCACTTATGTTCTTCGAGCAACTCTCGAACAACTGATAACATTACATGTACTTTTATTAACATTGAGGTAACATGATTGTTTAAAGTCTAATGCTTATAACTTTTCCCCGTTAACTTAGTTAAATAACTTCACATTTTAACTTGTTTTACTTTTACATTTTAATACAACTTTTCCCTCACTAAATTGTCATTATAACTCACTTAACATGTCCTTAACAATCTTATAACATCATTACTTAATAATCCCCATCATCATATAATCTTAAACAATTTTTTTTTACATACCTTGGGCCGTCCGACCCACCGTCCGACCCACAACTGGGTCGGACCGTTCCAGAAACTTTTCTCGTCTTTTAAATACACCTGTCCGACCCATGTCCGACCCAACCATCTGGGTCGGACCATTCCAGAGACTTAGAGCACACATGTCCGACCCATGTCCGACCCAAGACTTCTGGGTCGGACCATTCCAGAAACATCAACGGGTGACTTAACAGAGGCTGTCCGACCCACCCTGGGTCGGACCACTGGGTCGGATAACATCAGAAGTTGTCCAAAACTTGTCAAACTTTCTCCAAACTTTTCCTCAAGCCTCCTAATGTGTTCTAACATCATTTGGCACACCAAACACACCTTTAGCCATGTACTAAACTCTTTAAATCACACACCAAAACCATCTTATCATTCACAAATTTCTTAAAAGATTCCTAGCACTTGGAATGTTTTCTCCTTAAGATTTCTAAGTGGTATTTCACCTATAATGACCACTATACCAAGGTGTTTCCTCTACACCTTAACATCATCTCTCAAACTTCTTTTCTTACTAACTAAATCTCCTTTTTCACATCTTACCTAAACATCATTTCCTCCTTGTACATCAACATCCCTAAACCTTAAACAAACTTCTCCAAGACTTTAATACATTCTCAAAAACACATATTGAATTCCTAGAACTTCCAAGATAATACCTAAATCCTTGTAATACTCTAAATCACCTTAATACATGCTTCCTTCACTAGTAAAGCACTTGTTCATTTTTAACACTTCCAAACTCACCAAAACTCATTTGAAACACTTAGTACTTCTTATACATCTTCCAAATTTTGACATGGGTTCTTCTAGCACATTTCTATACCCAAGCACATAGCTTTCACCATTAGGCATTCAAGAACACCTAAAATCCACCAAGAGTATTCTCACACACAAACACTTAGGTTTTCACCCTTTTACAACCAAAAACACTTAATCACTTAATGCACATTCTTTACACCCAATCATATTGTTTTTCCTCCTTTAACCATCCAAGACACTCATCTTCACAAAGAATGTTCTTTACACACATCTAAATCCTTAAACTACACTACATCACAATATAGTGCATAAACTTAAATTGCTTGACACTTAGGCCCTTAAATAACATAAACCTTAAACACTGAATTTCCCACATAAATAATGCCTTTGACCTGCAATTACATACAACAACACATATGCCCTTTAATAGTTTCCTTGAGAGCATTTTACTAGGTCATTCACCTTTGGCTCCTTAGGTATTTTATTAAGCAAGTCAAGCTCATTTTCCTAAGGCATTTTAAACTACATTGAGATAGTTTGTTTACCTCTTTTTCCTCACAAACTTCTTTCTTGTTTCCTTGTAAAACCGGTAAGGATGTTCGGTTGTTTGTCAACTTCTAAACAATGTACAAATAATAGAATGAGTATTCAAGCATTATGCTTCATCTCATTGTAAACCCTAGCTACATATATTGTCTTAATACATTAAGGTAATTTTTTACCTTGGAATTGGAAGAGAGCTTGAATAAGTATCAAGAGAGGATCCTCCTAGCCCTTGGAAGATTCAAATGAAGCTAAAACAAGCAAGGTAAAGACACCATGTGAGGTGAATTTTCGGACATCATACAAACATGGAGGAAACTTATTTTTCTTTGAGATTCCTTACCTAGAAGCAAAGGAGAACAACATATGTGAAAAGATGAGCTCAAGCTCCATCAATGGTGAATCTCCTTGGCACCGAAATGAGGCTTTTGAAGATTTGAAAAGATAGAAGTGTAGAGCTTGCTCCAACTAGGAGAATGGTGGTCTTGAAATTGAATTTGGACCATGGAGCTAGGAGTTACAAGCATTCAAAGATGGAGTTCTTGTGTGGAACTATAGCAAATCGTAAATGGAAGGGAGGAAGGGAGCTTGAAGACGTGGGAAATGAAGGAGGAAGGGAGAAATGAAGATAGGTTTTGCTTTTGGAAGATTTTATGTTATAAAGTAACTTTCTTCTTTTACTTAACTTTTCCTTCCTTTCTTTAATTGTTATTTTTTACATGGTGGTGACTCACCTTAATAAAAACCGGGCCCCCATCATTTACTTAGGGGTGTTTTGGTCTTAGTTGACCAATTAAATTACTTATAATAACATATGTTACAAACTAGCTTATAATGTTACTATTCACAAAAACAAGGCACATTGATGTGAAATTTTTGATTTTCCATTGATATAGACTTCCAAATGTGATACTATAGGTACACATGTTAATTAAAGAGTAATGATGGACATTTAGCCATTCAAAACTTATTTACAGACAATTTTTCAAAAATGTGCTTTAAGGCTCCTTAAAGCACATTTGTGTTTAACTTGTTTTCAAGCCTGGTTTTCTTTGGTAATTGATTTAATATGTTCATTAACATATTTATAAGGTATAGGTATGACCATTAGGTCTTATACAAATTTATCCCAAGCTTAGAGCACATTTTTGCTCATATTGACTTTAAGGCATTATTTGTGTTTTGTTTGGTTTAATTGTCTACCAAGGTTTCCTAAGGACTTAATTTGCCTTATTAAATCATAATTGAATGTTATTAAGTCTTGGTAGGCTCTTTGGGTCCTAACCAAGTTCACTCCAAGCTTAGAGCATGTTTTGCTCAAACTGTATCTTAGTGCTTTATTGCATTTTACTATGGTTAAATTGTTCACTGATGTTTCTAAGGCACTTTTTAGCCTTTGCATACCATAGTTTAACATTTAAACAACATATCAAGGTTTGGGGTATTTCAATCTACCCCCTTAAAAGAACTTCATCCTCGAAGTTCACACTTCCCACACATCATTAGATTAGAAAACAGGAATCACTTGGAAATAAACTTCCATAACCACATATTTTACATCAACCCTCGGACTTAATGGTCTGGGTAACACATTCACATCCATACATAAATAACATATCACATGATAACCTCGACTCAATGGTCCGGGTTATCTTAACAACATTTACACACACATAACAATCCTAGACTCTCTGGTCTTGGTAACATAACACATTTAGACACATAGGTCTTGATAACATACACTTTTGGAACTCAAGGTCAAAATAATATTTATTACATACCACACAACATGTCATAGCATGTATAGCAATCAAAAATATCTTTGATATACACTGTGATCCCGCAACCCGGGTCGCGATGGACACCTTCTAGTCCCCGTTCCTTTGGGAGATCAAAACATCACTTAATTTTTAACATATATACTTCTCATGTCACCGGTCCGAAGACAAAGGCTCATGCGTCGGCTCGTGAGCAAGTACTGCAAAAATATTTTACTAGGTCAAGTATAAGAGAATCCTTTATTTCAAATGTTAACCGGCTGTTTTGAAAACACCAATTGAAATCCTTTTGAAACACATACAACTCCAAGTCCAACTTACTCTTACTACTTTTCTTAGCGTGGTTATTTGTGACCACTTAAGGGGAGCTTCAAGAATCATTCAACCCTAATGTGATCAGCATCAGTGTCGAACTATCCTTCCACCCCAATTTGTGTTCGGCTTCCCTTGATCGCATGCAAATCAAGTTCCACTTCCCACTTCATTTTCAAGCATCAAATAAATCACTCATTTCCAATTTTCTATTTTTAATCATTCTAATCATGATCATAACATCTCCAAGGGAGAGAACTCCGTCTATCGGTTACCTCCATTCACCTTAATCCTGTTGCCTAGGGAATCTTATTCTCGCTAGGTTCTATGTCGGTTTCATACCTTTCTTGAATCACTATATAGTATATACACATATATTTTATCAAAATACAACACACAGTTTCACATTTATACACTGTCGGGGTTTTTTGTTCCCCGGGAGTTTCTCTACTCCCCACACTTGTACTATCACACACAACTGTTAACAAATAAACACACTTATCACAATGGTATTCGCATCTTCTGTGCGCAATTACCACAATTAAACCATGAATGAATGCGTATGTTTACGTAACACACACCAATCATCAAAACAAATTATTTTGTGCTATGCACAACATAAGTCACATACACTGTACGGTAATACACACTAAGTGGTTTTGCGCTCTACCCCCCTTAAAAGGGATTACGCCCACGTAATCAATCACTAAGCATCGGTTTAAAATGTTCTGCCGTCGTGAAGTATTTTAACTTCCACGCGGTCATTATACAATGGATTCTGATTAGAGGATCTTAACCATATTACGGTTTAGTCCCTAAACCAAGAATTCTCATTGGAGTTTGCTTTAACTCATAACTGGTTTCGGTTCTGGCCTGTGAGGCTTCTAGGCCATTAATAATTAGCCATTTACTCATATTCACTATGCACATTGTACATTTGACTCACTGGTTCACTAGCGTCTGCTGCGCAACTCTGACAACTGTAGGGCTCAAGTTGCCCCACTCGTTATCTTACTGTATTGTACATCCCATTGTCACCTTCATCTTGGTAACAATGGTTTCTCAACCGACGCGTGGTATCTCTTACCGTTAGCGAATTCGGTGAGTTATAAACTTTCTATCCACTTCCATAACAATTTACTGTGTATACAGCTATGTATTTCACGATGATTGACTTGTTCCCTTCCGACTTATTGTCGGTTGAGATTGAGCTACTACCTAGTGTGTAGTGCTCTCTCAGCTATTTACAACATTTGGGGTATATTCCATACCGATATTTGGTATTTAGTGCTACTTTAGTCCTTTATTCTTAATCATGCCTCCACTTGGGTGTCTTTCAGTAACTCTTTCATTCCTGGTACGACCTTGCATCTATGCATCTCACTATGGCGTTATAAGCCGTTTTCTGTTTCCACCACAATTAACATTTCCAAAACCCTTCCATCGCACTCGATCATTACTGTTCAAACGCAATACCAAAACCTCAGTCATACAGAGTGCAGAGCGTAACTCTTGACAGTAAATCTCTTATGCGATTCGCCATGGAATTCACACTGAGTTCCTCATCACATAGTACCTACCATGGCTTATTGCCCAGTCTGTTTAAATCACTTATCTGCATCTCCACTGAGTTTAACTCGTAACTGGTCTTACCTGCCATATTATTATTCAAAACACACTTATATAACGGCCGCTTGCTGCGCACCGTGCTCTTTGTATAACATAACACTAACTTGCATGGTCTATTTACTGTCACATTAACTTCCACACATATATTTACATCCTTTGTATTATGGTTCGTCATTCATTTGGATGACTATTGAATGTTCCTTGAGCGTTGCTCGCTTGAGTCACAAACCGGCGTTACTTAGCTCGGTGCTTCACTTTATACACAATACTACTAAACTAACTGCTCTCTTTCAATAACATATCGTCCATCCTTAACATATTTCTTGAGCTTGGTTCACATAATACCGCTCCGGCGGTTTCACAGTATCGAGAGGTATCCCCACTCTTAAAGCAGTGGTTCGTTCTCCGCTCTATTCACTTATACAACTAAACTTCTGCAATCAATCTAATTTATATAACATATCTTGCTTGTGGCTCATAAGCCTTATTTGCCTTGAGCTGCGCTCATTGTAGGCTGTCCACACATGTACTTCTCTATACAACATTACATGGTTAGAGGTTATATTGGGCTCCATGACAAGGTCGTTGCATCACGTTTCCTTTCATGGGATGCCCCTTAGGATTGTCAGTCCGTCTCCTGACAACTTATGTCTAAACTGGGTGTTAGTTTCAACCCTTGTGCTTCTATCATGTGATTTCGTGCCATTATTGTTGATGCGAACACCCTTCAAGGATCGCTCCTGGTGTTTGCTAAGTCATGCCATTACATCTGGTTCACACTTATTGGTATATTCAGTTAGCCACGCCGTTTGCGTTCTTAACTGGCTTATTATCTCCTTCTGTGAGGATCAACATTTCCTGGTAGTGTAGGTACTCATTCTGGGATTTTCATCCCGTTCATTGCACACTAACGTGTCCATATTAGGCATCTGCTTGCCATGTACAGGCTGGGTCACCATTCCAGCTATCATGTTTATCCCTGAGGATCCTTAAGACATATGCGATGTCTTTACATTACAGTTAGTGCACTTCGCACCTCCTGACTCTTAAACATTTCCTTGAAAGGAATTCGCTAATCCTTTGTTCTCGTTAACTTAACTGAGTTCCTTTACTTCAACCATTCATGGTAATCCTTAGCTGTTGTTTGACTTATACTGCTGACCGTAGAACGAAGTCGACTACTTCCCGTGTTCCGGACTCTACTTGTATACATATGCGGGGTACCATACTGATACATTACTACTTACCCAACTAACCCATAAACAGGTCTGTCAGGCCCACAAGCTCCTATCGGAGTGTGGTCGTCCCACATTTCAGTTAGTACACTCGTAGTGTTCGTCACACGCCTAGGTGAAGTATTCTGTTGTCAACTCCCTTATATTGTCCCGTGACAATATTCATTCCGTGCTTCCCGAACTTAATCGAGGGAAAGTTTATCCACTGTTGTATCTTTATCAACTGCCCTTAGTTTTACTGGTTTGGTGTAGAAGAAGGATAGAAAGAAGTATTGGTTTGAAAGAAAATCTGGTTTGAAAGAAAAGAGTTCGAAGTTCGAAAGAAAATTTTTTTTTTTTCATGGTTTCATAACGTTTTCTTGCCTTAACCAAGTCTAGCTTCCTGCTGACTGGCGTACTTCCAATTACAGAGGTTAGGCTATCAAGCCCTTCCATGGTCGTAATGATCTCATTTAACTTCATGGTACATTACTAAGTACTTTGTATTTGTTAAAACTTCCCCAAATAGCTCTGTTATAGCAGCACTTGCCATGGCAAGTGCGCCATGCTAACTGGCCATTGGTTAATCACACTCACCGGTTGCGGTATTGTTCTTACCCGCACTATTACCAGTGGCCTTGTTGGCCCTTGCTCGACCTTACAGTCTTGACAATGCCCCCCCTGGGCAACTTCAACTTCTCACTGTCTTCACATGATAATCATTAACTAGGGTGTTTCCCATTCTGGGAGACCCCCTTTTTCTTTTGTATTGTTTCCTCCTCGTAGCCCGTTCCACACATTTGTCGTGGTTACTGAGACTTGTCTCTTGTTTGGGTACTACGTGGTAGTTCACTAGTCGGTTGGTATACCGTTGGTGTATTATTTAACAACTGTGGTCCCGTAGACACTCGTCTCGGGTTCCATTAATCCACTTCTTGCCTGTTGCACGGTCAGTGCGTTGCAAGCTGGTTATTCTCGACTGCTCAGCATGTCGACCCAGGTTGCCGGAAATTCTATTCTTCTATACACAAGATTCTTCATTCTTCGCTATTACATGCGGTTAACATTGTTCAGGTAGAAACCGTCTCCGGGATTCCCAGTTTTCGGGATCTACCGTATGACAGGTTCTCCGTACCTTAGAGGCACTTAATACAGCAGATCGGGTACTCCCGAGTAAGAGTGGACTTCCATCTCTCTGGCGTTGTTTCCCCAAGTTATATACAGGGATTGTGGAGGGCGGGTTGGATATGTAGGTTTCCAGTACACACTGGTTATACCTATCTAGCGTATCTCTCACGCTATCACTCCACCCTTAACCCAAAGTACTAAAATCCTAACTCGGTACTTCCTAAGCTCGGTAATTCAGTCATCAGAGCGATACTTCGCTCTGATACCACTTTTTGTAACACCCCATCCAACAACAAACACAAACACAACAATCTGCAACGGAAAATATACATCATCACATTACTTAACTCGTTGGTGTTACACGCCGTTAACCACCCACGTGGCTAACAAGGCTATTACATTAACATTGTACCGGTCTGATGGACTAGATTCCCGAGCGACTGCACATTATTTTCCCTTTCCATTAACAACAAAACATACACATACCTTCCAACTGTACCGAGTATTTACAAACTGATGCGATACAATTTCGGTATTAACTACACCTACTGCATATATACAATTTAAATGATTACCCACGTACAACGACTACCCCGTCCTACTCCGAACGGCTTCCAGCTCTTTGTACCTGAAATAGGAAAAGAAGAGAAAGGGTGGCCCCCAAGGGGCTCAGCACCTTTGCTGGTATGGTAATCCCGCAGCCCGCATGCTACCGGGCCACGCACAACTAATTGTCGTCTTAACATGCGGTTGATTATATTTAAATCATGCATGCAACTATAAACACACAACACATAACATTCCGCCTCAATGGGCTCAACAAACAGATAACACATCCTTACTTGATAAGTCACTCATAATGTTCATTAACCCTAGAGTGTTTCTCCTCTGATGGAGCTACTTCCTTAATAGACGACACTTACCCATTAATCGGGTTATCCTTAAACGCCTCTTGTCACAATCTGGGATTCATTACCATGATCCACATACACCACATTTTACAACATATAACATACACTACATAACAACACCTTTCACGTTACAACGTGCACATAACAACATCGCAATAGAAATTGCATTACAACAACAACACATAACATAACGGGAGCGGTTCTCTTAGGAACCGACCCAAACATTGTTAATCACTGGTGAGCCTAGAGAATGATGTCACCCTATGATAAACTCGTTATACAACACTCATTACCGTCCTAATAGTCGGACGAGTAACTTAAGTTAAGATGGTTCGGGTTTTGTGGCCCGAACACACCACACAACACATGTTCCCCCTAAACCGATCATAAGTCAGAATAGCTAAGCTTTGGAATAAGCTAATGGGAGATCATAACCCGTGAGGGAAACAACCATAACAGAGATAAGGGTAAGGCTAAGAAGGATACCCACTCCCAAACAACGCGCGACCGGCCTAACCGGATTCCTCACCACTGTTAGTACACTTACTTTTAGATATTAGTTAGAACCCCACTATGGAGTCTATCACATCTACCACACCATACAGTATTACAACTGGGTTAGACTTACAAGGGAGATCCCTACATTCACACACACACATCACACAATTAACACACGCATAGCCGTGGTTAAAACGTCCCGTGGTTCGGGTCATTTACTCCGAATACCGAACTCTCATGTGATCCTAGACTTAGTTAACTAAGGTTAACACTTCCGAGGTTAAATGGTATCGGAGTTGAACACGCCACATAAATGAATTACTGTAAACTCATTACATGTTTTATCTTACAACGTGGCAAACATACAGAAAACACATTGGCATACAAGCGGTGTAATCCGGTAGGACACAGGTTGCAAGAAAACCATACCTGTCACCGGAGTCCACTTTATCATGTCCACTTATGTTCTTCGAGCAACTCTCGAACAACTGATAACATTACATGTACTTTTATTAACATTGAGGTAACATGATTGTTTAAAGTCTAATGCTTATAACTTTTCCCCGTTAACTTAGTTAAATAACTTCACATTTTAACTTGTTTTACTTTTACATTTTAATACAACTTTTCCCTCACTAAATTGTCATTATAACTCACTTAACATGTCCTTAACAATCTTATAACATCATTACTTAATAATCCCCATCATCATATAATCTTAAACAATTTTTTTTTACATACCTTGGGCCGTCCGACCCACCGTCCGACCCACAACTGGGTCGGACCGTTCCAGAAACTTTTCTCGTCTTTTAAATACACCTGTCCGACCCATGTCCGACCCAACCATCTGGGTCGGACCATTCCAGAGACTTAGAGCACACATGTCCGACCCATGTCCGACCCAAGACTTCTGGGTCGGACCATTCCAGAAACATCAACGGGTGACTTAACAGAGGCTGTCCGACCCACCCTGGGTCGGACCACTGGGTCGGACAACATCAGAAGTTGTCCAAAACTTGTCAAACTTTCTCCAAACTTTTCCTCAAGCCTCCTAATGTGTTCTAACATCATTTGGCACACCAAACACACCTTTAGCCATGTACTAAACTCTTTAAATCACACACCAAAACCATCTTATCATTCACAAATTTCTTAAAAGATTCCTAGCACTTGGAATGTTTTCTCCTTAAGATTTTTCAGTGGTATTTCACCTATAATGACCACTATACCAAGGTGTTTCCTCTACACCTTAACATCATCTCTCAAACTTCTTTTCTTACTAACTAAATCTCCTTTTCACATCTTACCTAAACATCATTTCCTCCTTGTACATCAACATCCCTAAACCTTAAACAAACTTCTCCAAGACTTTAATACATTCTCAAAAACACATATTGAATTCCTATAACTTCCAAGATAATACCTAAATCCTTGTAATACTCTAAATCACCTTAATACATGCTTCCTTCACTAGTAAAGCACTTGTTCATTTTTAACACTTCCAAACTCACCAAAACGCATTTGAAACACTTAGTACTTCTTATACATCTTCCAAATTTTGACATGGGTTCTTCTAGCACATTTCTATACCCAAGCACATAGCTTTCACCATTAGGCATTCAAGAACACCTAAAATCCACCAAGAGTATTCTCACACACAAACACTTAGGTTTTCACCCTTTTACAACCAAAAACACTTAATCACTTAATGCACATTCTTTACACCCAATCATATTGTTTTTCCTCCTTTAACCATCCAAGACAGTCATCTTCACAAAGAATGTTCTTTACACACATCTAAATCCTTAAACTACACTACATCACAATATAGGCATAAACTTAAATTGCTTGACACTTAGGCCCTTAAATAACATAAACCTTAAACACTGAATTTCCCACATAAATAATGCCTTTGACCTGCAATTACATACAACAACACATATGCCCTTTAATAGTTTCCTTGAGAGCATTTTACTAGGTCATTCACCTTTGGCTCCTTAGGTATTTTATTAAGCAAGTCAAGCTCATTTTCCTAAGGCATTTTAAACTACATTGAGATAGTTTGTTTACCTCTTTTTCTCTCACAAACTTCTTTCTTCTGTTTCCTTGTAAAACCGGTAAGGATGTTCGGTTGTTTGTCAACTTCTAAACAATGTACAAATAATAGAATGAGTATTCAAGCATTATGCTTCATCTCATTGTAAACCCTAGCTACATATATTGTCTTAATACATTAAGGTAATTGTTTTACCTTGGAATTGGAAGAGAGCTTGAATAAGTATCAAGAGAGGAATCCTCCTAGCCCTTGGAAGATTCAAATGAAGCTAAAACAAGCAAGGTAAAGACACCATGGTGAGGTGAATTTTCGGACATCATACAAACATGGAGGAAACATTATTTTTCTTTGAGATTCCTTACCTAGAAGCAAAGGAGAACAACAATATGTGAAAAGATGAGCTCAAGCTCCATCAATGGTGAATCTCCTTGGCACCGAAATGAGGCTTTTGAAGATTTGAAAAGATAGAAGTGTAGAGCTTGCTCCAACTAGGAGAATGGTGGTCTTGAAATTGAATTTGGACCATGGAGCTAGGAGTTACAAGCATTCAAAGATGGAGTTCTTGTGTGGAACTATAGCAAATCGTAAATGGAAGGGAGGAAGGGAGCTTGAAGACGTGGGAAATTAAGGAGGAAGGGAGAAATGAAGATAGGTTTTGCTTTTGGAAGATATTTATGTTATAAAGTAACTTTCTTCTTTTACTTACTTTTCCTTCCTTTCTTTAATTGTTATTTTTTTTACATGGTGGTGACTCACCTTAATAAAACCGGGCCCCATCATTTACTTAGGGGTGTTTTGGTCTTAGTTGACCAATTAAATTACTTATAATAACATATGTTACAAACTAGCTTATAATAGTTACTATTCACAAAAACAAGGCACATTGATGTGAAATTTTGATTTCCCATTGATATAGACTTCCAAATGTGATACTATATGGTACACGTGTTAATTAAAGAGTAATGATGGACATTTAGCCATTCAAAACTTATTTACAAGACAATTTTTCAAAAATGTGTTTTAAGGCTCCTTAAAGCACATTTTGTGTTTTAACTTGTTTTCAAGCCTGGTTTTCTTTGGTAATTGATTTAATATGTTCTTTAACATATTTATAAGGTATAGGTATGACCATTAGGTCTTATACAAATTTATCCCAAGCTTAGAGCACATTTTTGCTCATATTGACTTTAAGACATTTATTTGTGTTTTGTTTGGTTTAATTGTCTACCAAGGTTTCCTAAGGACTTAATTTGCCTTATTAAATCATAATTGAATGTTATTAAGTCTTGGTAGGCTCTTGGGTCCTAACCAAGTTCACTCCAAGCTTAGAGCATGTTTTTGCTCAAACTGTATCTTAGTGCTTTATTGCATTTTACTATGGTTTAAATTGTTCACTGATGTTTCTAAGGCACTTTTTAGCCTTTGCATACCATAGTTTAACATTTAAACAACATATCAAGGTTTGGGGTATTTCAGATAGGCAATTTCGAACAAGACGTCGATGATAGTTAATGTTGTGCTTAAGAAGAAATAATACATATATCAGAAAAATTATCAGAAAAGTATACCATGACAAAGTAGATGAAAAGACGAACATGTCGGCGCAAACGGATCAAAAAACGGAGCTATAACGAAGAAGATATGACGATTTTAAGACCAGAACCCGGGACAGGCGTCGGTAAAGAAGGGACGGCACCGGCGCCGGTAAAGAGGACCGCGCGCGTTATAGCTCCGTTTTTCGATCCGTTTGCGCCGACACGTTCGTCTTTTCGTCTATTTGTCATAATATACTTTTCTGATAATTTTTATGATATATTATTTTACTTATATAGATACTTTGGAATCCTTCTTTGTTATTTTAGAACCATTTTTAATAAATTTTACCTACATTAGTCCCTAAATTGGTCATTTTCTGACAGCGTATTGGAATTCCGACTGTGCGTAATAAAATTTGGGGTCACCTCGTAATATGTCACAAATTGTGGGTAAATATAGTAATTTCTGAATGATATTAAAGAAGGGGCAAGATCGTAAAATTTTTTAAAATTCCGACTGTGCGAAGTGAAAACACGACTGAACGTACGAGTTCAGTTTCTTTATGATTATCATCTATACACAACAGTTTTGTTTGTCAGACGGAACACTCTCTACCTTCGTCTTCTTCCCATGTTTCTTCCTCGATTTGTTAACACTACTGCTTTTACCGAACCTACTATTATTACCCTCTTCATCTTTTCTGGACCCACTTCTCTGTAAAATTCGAATCGGGATGCCCCCAAGATCAAAATCCTCTTTCAATGACTTGGTCAGAAATCTTACATCAGTATCCGCAAGCTTAGTCTTCTTTCCTTTCAGAAAGGCCACAAAGGTGGGCGGCCGAGCCTTAACCTGTGTGAAGTATTTCACCTTAGGTTGAGCAGCTTGGTCCTTCCAAGAGTGCCGGCTCATTACCTGAAACAAAACCATATTAAACCATAGTTTGATTTATACGCAGCAGAACAAAAACCTTTCTAAGTATAGTATTACTACCTTCCGCAGCCAACGGTTTAACTGGGCTGTGGACAATCTCAAGCACCATTTTTCATAGGTCTGCATTATCTCTTGCATGACTGCAATTCGTCCCCTCCCTTCCAAAGCTGAAACAAACACTATAGGTATTCCTGTAACCTGTTGGTTGACATGTTTGCACCTCAAAAATCAGACCACCTTGTTGACTTGACATAAAAAGAATGTACAGACAACATCTAACTAAGTTGTTGTTCAGGACATAAAACCTGCGGTATCAGGGTTTGAATTTCCTCTGGGACAGCTTGGATAACATCATCATGTAACTTGGAATTTTGTCTTCCTTTTAGGAGCAGATCCATTTTGTTCACGACCAAAACTAAACCTCGTCCTTCTTCCACTGTCTGTCTAGCAATCACCACCTCCGCATGCTTCATGCACCTCCTAGTATTTGCAATCTAGTTGTGTTAAAGCAAACGAAAAAAAAAACATTCTCATCAGTATTACCAATTACAATGACTTCCCCGAATAAGATATCACCAGGTTTAAACCTAATAATATCAAGTGTTTAGAAACACAGCTGACAAACCTCTTCAGCATCAAGAACCAAAGCAACAACATGAGCCCGCATCAGGTTTTTCTTTGTTTGCATCACACTTAAGGAAGCTGGTCCCTTCTCTTGTTTTGTTCTCTCAAGCCAACCAGCTGTGTCCACCTAAGCAACACCAGCCAGCCAGTTTTGCATAAAATATATCAGTGTAGTGACATGTTTGAAATTAATATAGGGATAAAATGCAGAAGAGAACAGAGTGAGCCAGTTGTCTACCATGTATATAGTTCGACCTTCATACTCGAACTGAGCTCGAATAGAATCCCGAGTCAAACCAGCTTCAGGTCCAACAAGAACACGATTCTCTTGCAATAAGGTGTTCAACAAGGTTGACTTGCCAACATTAGGGCGCCCAACAATTGCTAGTTGTAGTGGCAGCTTTGACTCCTCAGATGTAGAAGTATCACTTTCTTCTGTAGCCTTATCTGTAAAACAAAAATTAAAAGCCAAGATTAGAAAAAAAGAAATTACCTCAAACACTTAAGTACTCTTTTCTGCTTGACACTTATGTGATGATGCATCAAACTGCATCCTATGAACAACAAGTAAATTCTATATAGTATATACAGCTCGACAATCTCAAATACGAGTAGAGATAAGTTCAGAAAAAGAGGCCAAGCATAGGCCAAAAAAAAAAAAGATTTTAGCATTAACTTGAAACCTAAGATCTCTAAGCAAAATGCTATATGTTCTTACAATACGAATATACTAACTAATAGCTTAAAGACGATGCTACTTATCATTCAAGCATGCAAGAAACCAGCTTCTAAACATCAGACTCACATTCGGATATATTGCTAACAAAGAACTTCAATCAGGGGAGGAAGGGAGGGAGGGAGAAAGTGGAAGAAAGGAAGAGAGGAGAAAGAGACATCTCTACTAGCATAGCAACAAAAATGATCCAGATGTTTAGACGCTTCAAGAGTATTTCAAAGTGTTGCACCGCGTATACAGAAATTTATGAGCATCCATGATCAATGATGTATGATTCACCATTTCACCTACCATCCAATACTTGAAGCATGTATTTCTCAAGCAAGGGCCTTAGAGAAGTGTAAAGCTCCGCCATGCCAAGTCCAGTCTCAGCGGATATAGCTATTGGATCCCCAAACCCTAATCTGTATGCTTCTCCAGCAGCAGCTGCAAGAGTGCCATCACTACTATCTAATGATTCAGATTTATTCATTACCAGGATAGTGCTCATCCCTGGTGCATGTCTACGTAACCACTTCCCGACCTGTAAATCCAAGGGATGCAATCCCTCTCTACAGAAATAGCAAACAATTAGAAGAATCCAACCAAAAAAAAATAAAGAAGCATCTATGCATTGCATTACTAGATTTCAGAGGGTTTTCAACTGAACCATGCAATATTTCAGTGTACCAACCATCAACCATTTCTAACACATGCACTTCAAAACTTGACATTAATAATCACATAATAATAAAGCATACCTTGCATCCATAAGAAATAGAGCAAACTGGGACCGTGATAGAACATTAGCTGTCATCTCAGCTGTTCTTCCAAGAATAGATCCCGCGGAAGCTTCAGCTTCCAAGCCAGCTGAGTCCAAAACTTGAAACCTCAGATCACCCAATTTGGCTACTCCATCACGGATATCACGAGTGACATGATCTGCCGGAGTATTGTAAACAAGAGCCTCTCTCCTTCGGATCAACCTAGCAAGTGATGAAAGTAAAATTATTGATCAACCTCCCATTCCAGCGTTTTCACAATACCCCAAACCAGAGTACAACCAACAATATATATAGCAGACATAAAAACTTGCGAGTTGCAAGATTCATTTACCGATTGAAGAGAGCAGATTTCCCCACATTGGGCCGGCCAATGATAAGCACTGTGGGAAGCAAGTCCTTGTCAACTCGAGCAAAATCCAATGATTTAGGGTTCCGAAATTCAGTTGTCAACTGATCAGGTAAGCAGTATGCAATATCCTGCACAGGTTTGGAACTAGATGTAGGTTCTAATGCTTCAACTTCATTTCTGAGATAAATATCTGAACCAATGGCAAACCCACAATACCCAGCAACTCTTGAGCAGTGCTGTGAGCTTTGACCTAAACATCCATAGCTGCCTTGAGCAGATGTGAATTTGCAGAGGCCCAATATTCCCGAAGATATTCCTATATATGGGCAGATTTTTTACTTGTTAAGGGCAAAAGTATGCAAAGTAAGCTGCCGAGTGCCAAGATAAGAAACGTAGATTACCCAAGTTATTTCACTAACTATACTCACCTTGACTTGTTTGTAGAACTAAGTTGTAACTGGCATCGCCGGAGCTTCCACGACTACCAGTGATGGCAGCAGGAATTGTTCTTAGAATAGGAATGACGTCATAGGGCTTCACACCATAGCGCCTCCTAGAAAGCACCCGACTCCATTGGTTCAACATTACAGAATCTGAGTCTGATTCGCCAGGGGTACAATGGAGAATACAAATGCTTATAATTAGAGAGCATAAGTTCAGATGACAGGGGCTCTGATAAGCATGCGCTTAATCCAAACTTCAGACGAGTGGTAATAGAACGTATCAGGGTTGTGTCTAGTTAGAGTATGTGTAATAAAAGGATGATGCAAAAGCACTGGTTGACACACTGGTTTGATGTAGAGAATCGTTAATGCACCCCAAATCCAAATGGCTCAACCACCTCTGAGCAGTCACTACAACCGGCAAGCTCTAATGTTAAAGTTGCACATATATAAACCGGATGTTTAACCTAAAAATCAACCAACAAGAACACACCATTAGCTCCCATATGGTGGCTACAAGCTCAAACCAACCATTCTGCAAGCAGCAGACAGTATTGGTACGAAGCTTCCTGTAACAGCAAAGAAATATGATTGCTGCACACAATGAACAAACAGAATAGGTAAGAGTTATTAGAAGAGTCACATACAGAACTTGATGATAAATGAAGAAGAACATTGCCGCACACAGTGAACAAACAAAATCGAGAATAGAGGAATAATTTCTACTCAACCTGGCGATGGTACAAACAAAATCGATAAGCAAATATAAACCCTAATCTATTTATTTTGAGATAATGATTCAAAGGTAATCACATGCAAACCTTATATTTCATAGAAGAGTGAAGTCTTGAGTCGATTTGCCGGATAGATTTGTTGATTGCGGAAGGTTGCTTCTTCAGTTCAGTCTCAGCCCTCAGGTAAAGTCTTAAGAGAACTGGCGCCCGTTAGTTAGACCGAGGAGGCAAATGTCCCGCGTGGGAACTTCTCTAGTACTATTCCTTTATAATTTAGTTACTGATTTTGATTATATGTAATTTAAATTTACTCTAAAACCTAGCACTGCTTTCTTCAAATATTATTTTATTAATCTTGTCTAATGATTTTACAAATTGAATAATTCAGTTTCAAATGTGGAAAATGTGTAAGAGATGCAACAGAAAAGATTGTAATCTTCATAATAATAATAATAATAATAAATAATATTTTATTAGATTTACAGAAATTAATAAATATACATTGGAATTCTTCTTTGTTAGAAAAATACAAATTTATTAAGGGTGAAATTTTTTATATATTTCTCAATTTTAAACATAAATAAATAGTTAATCTTTGATGTTACCTGCGACTAAGTTTATTTATTCACTTAGATATAGGTTAATAAGACCTTCATCTTGTTTTGTGAGGTTTTTTAAGTTAAAAGAGCTTAAAAACTAACCACTTGAAAGTATGTCTTCATTTGGACCAGCAAGAAATGAGACCAAGATTTGAGAATAACACTTGCAACAAATCAATTTATCTTTAGTTTGTGTTAGTTAAATCGTTACCTAACATATATATACACAAATCCTACCTCTATCAATTAGGTTACATGTTCTGTCTATCCCAAAACTCTACATAGAAAGTAGATTAAGAGAGAGAATTTGTTCAAGTCATCATCTGCAATCGGATCGTTCGTGACCGCATTTATGTAGATTTATGTCAATCAAGTTCCACATTAAATACGCAATTACGATACCGTCTAGGTTTAAAGAAATTTGCAGGTACAGATGGGGCCGTTCACTTCTTGTAGGTAGGAGATGCAAGCAATTAGAGAGTGATGATGATGATGCAACGACAAAAGCCTTCATCTTTATATCAGCTTATAGATAACATTTCACAACTATCAATTACAAAACTGGTAGCTCATTTAGGTTGAATGTGCAAAGTGATTGTAAATTAGAGTCCAACCATCCTAAGGACATTTACATGGCAGGCCGTCTCCGGGTGTTGATCACGAAACTGTAAACTCTAACAAAGGCAAACCCACTTGTCTTCCTTAAAAAGCGGTCACCTCTTCAAAAATGATTGGCCAAGGAGTAAACAACTAAAAGATTTTGTGTCATCTTGATGTTTCAGAAGCATCTAAGGCTCTAATGGGGGAAAAAGATATGGGGCACACTGACTTGGACAGATATCCCCAGCTACAATGGAAAAGTGTTCCTCCATTTTGGAACAACAAAGAAAAGTCTAGGAAATCAGCACTTCTTCTTTTTTGCCTTTTTTCTTTCTTGTAAAATCTCCCATCTCTGCACTGCAGCTTCCATCTCTTCTTTCCAATTCTTATTCTGCACTTGTTCAATCGTCTGGATCATACGCTTGTTTCTAAAATGTTTGGCCGGTTGTGAGTCAATTATCCTCTTAGTGTCAACACTTGGCTGGCAGAAAAATCCACAAGAATATTGAATATGCTCCCGCATAAAACTGAGCACAGGATCCTCCTCTTTCTTCTCCAACATGGATACAACCTTCACCACGTACTGAAATTTAGCACCGTACAAGTGAGATGCACAAGCAGCCTTGTACGCCATGAGTACCAAGTCACCTGTTCCGAATCCTTATATTTTAGTCAAATCCAAGCAGTTTTGCGAAATTCAGAGACAACAATAGATGGCAAGCCATCACTCACAACTCCACCACCACCATGGAAAAGAAAAAAAAAGAGAGCGACAGCATCCCATGAGGATGAACTAAAAGAACAAGACATGAGCATTTAATATGAATCCATCACATCCCTCTCAACAGTCAAAATGCAACAAATACATACCAGCTGCCACTTCTGAAGTAAACATCTTTTTGCTGAAGTGACGATTCAACCACCATTTGCAGCGAATTTTCCAGTTTCTCTCCATAACACCATTTGCAAAGAAAGGAGGGACCTTCTCACCCGAAAACTCTTCCTGAGTAATGAATTCAACTTCATTCTCACATGTTGACATCCTGTCTCCTTTCCATGGAGAAAGCCTAGACATACACAAAGAAAATGCTCTCCAAATGTTGGAGTCTGGAAATGCAGCGTCCAAGTGCAGACCCATCATCTCTACTAATTTCTCTGGGTTATAAGATCCTGAAGGAAGAACATAAAACAGTATGATCAGATCATACCTAATACGTACCGATTCATGCATCTCTGTCTATAGTCATAGGAGTCCAACTCTGTAGTCCCAGCTCCAAAGTGTCAGAGGAGTCCAAATTCAAGATAACTAGCCATCTCATATGCCAAACGGTGGTCTTATGTTTCCAAGTTTTAACAACAGTGATTAGCTTATAAGTTGGATAGGATGAAAATATGTAGAATAGATATTATGATTTCAGATCAGTACCTATTTCATACAAGTGAACGAGCCTTCTAATTGAACGCCTGCAAGTTGGGTCCCTGCGCAACAATTTCTCATAATAAACTGATAGTTCAGCAAGATTGTTGGGGTCATGACACTCCAAAAGATGGGCCATCAATCTGTCAAAAGACAAACCTCACAAGTTTCAGAGATAGGCAGACAAAGAAAATTTTCCCAAGCATTCAAACAATCTGTAAAGCTGTTTTTTAAAAAGGTATTTTTGAGATATCAGTAATTGCTGGGCGGACCTAGCTTTTTAATATACAAATCGGTAAATCACGAATACAATGGAAGGAATCACAGTACATCAAATAAAAGGCTCTTAATACCATGGTGATTATTAAACAACATTCTCAAAACTTCTACAACGACTTCTTCAAGCTAGATTGATCAAATCCATTCAGTTCTTTCTTTCACTCGTTAATATAGAAACAGGCATTCTAACAGGAAACGATAAAGCCAACAGATAGCAAACTAGCACACGCATCATAAAATGAATGACATGCGTTGCCTCCCTCCTTTGTCAGCATTGGAACTCAGCGGTTTTTAATGTTGTGACATTCCGATCCACTTTGTACCATTGAACACTACAGTTTAACAGCACTTCCTCAACCAGAAAAGACGAAAGGAGAAGCTATAAAAATTTATATTACCTGATGGGAAAAACCGAGTCTGATTTCTCACAGAATCTCTCAACTACATCAAAAGCTCGCTTTACTTGGTTGCCAACCAAAAGTAGCTGTTAAGAGGTAAAATAAGAAGCATGCAATAAGAAGAAGATATTACACATCATCATGGCTACTATATTCACATTCAAACGTAGTTTCCAGACTGAATGTAACTACAAAAGTTTTTTTTTACCAAATTAAATGCAATCTGTACGCAATCAAGAATATGATAAATACAATTCAGACTATCAAAAGTACCACAGCAGGTAATGCATTCCGTAAAAACTTAAACCAATCAACATCTAAATAAAATCAAAGAGAGCCATATTACTTGCACCAATGGAAGTAAGGCTTCTAATGCTGGAGGTGTGGAGTTAAGAGCATTTTGCAGATACTTTACTGCGTCTCTGTGAGAGTGATTTAGCTGTGCGGAGACTTCCATATTGTCACTTGAATCAGGTAACAAGTTTCTATCCAAGCCTACCCCATTGGCAATAAAAAGGAAATATACATCAGAGATGTAAGAAAAAAAGGCAACAAAACCAGTTAATCTAACAAACATAGCAATTGTAACCATATGTACACAGACAAGTTGCAAGAGCTGAAATCCTGTATTCAAGAGTTCAATATGTGACGCTTGTAATGTCCAACATGAATAAACATTGCATTTTACGATCCAGACCACATTTGACAAGTTTATTTTGAACATTTGAAGGGAGCACAAAATATAAGTTAACTGGACTAGCAATTAAAGATTTCAGGGCGCATATTCCCATGACAACCAAGAATGAATGAATAATACGAAGTGGTCACATATTAATTTTAAACCTACTTCCAAGAGAAGAAAGATTTTAAAACAGTTACTATTACCTGCCCTAAACATAGTTCTTGAAACATCAAAGATGACTACTGGATTCACAAACATTACAACATTGCACTTACTTGTATCAGCAGAGTTCGCATACAATCCCTGCCCCTGGATGTGGTGGCTAGTTTCCTTTCCCTGTAACTTGATTTTAGCCTTTTTCTTCTCTCTTTCAATGGAGCTATCAACTGTGTTGATCTTATCATTCCTAACAGATGTCGCTGAAGAAGGACGATGAGTGCAACATGTCTCAGGATCAACAGACTCTTGTGCATCCCAGTTCTCAGGAGGACACAGATCCATCCCCGAGCCCTCTGACTTCAAAGACATATTAAGCTCAGCTGAATCCGTCAGCTGCATGTTGTTAGGGAGAGTATCATACAACAACTCATCATGGCAAAGACCCAGTATCAAATTTGAGATAGGATCATCTTTGTCAACATGATCCTGCATCAGACTGATAGGCAAAAAACATTAGTGTGGTTGTATGGATAACTGACGATGATTATGCAGAAAGCAGAAGAAAACACCTCAAAGGGGAAACTAGATTTATAACTAGGTTATGTAATGATCAAAATGAGGGTAAAAATGCATAGAAAGGCAAACAGCCGCACTTCAGTGAATCAAATCAATCAAGCATCATGAATATGTCCAGTAAAGAGAGCATCAACATCATTAATCACAGTTGTCACTAGGTGACACAGAGACGATGCACACTTAATAGAAAAATGTGCATTTTACCTACTCAAAGTAATAAAATACCATTACTGCACTTTTCTATTAGGGTGTTCCTTTTTCCACACCAAAAATCACTACTTCACTCCACCTTTATTTAAAACAAACTACATTGTCATTTTGTTAAACTAGTAAACAATAAACTACATGAGAATATAGATTAAATTAGTAAACAAATATATAATTTATATGTAGTTAAATTTTCCACGTTTATTTCCAAAAAAGTTAAAAAACAATGTATTTTTAACAAATAAACTACAAATAATTCACATAATCATTTAAGAACAGTTTTAACTACTAAAGAGTAAAAATAACAAAGAACAAAAAACTTATAATATTCATTAAGAAAAGTTTAGCCAAAATATACTCTTACAAATAAATTTTAAAAAATCACTTATAACCTTATGTTTTGCATGAAAAATAAGAAGATAGAATGGTAAAGCCATTTTAGTAGCGAACTTGCCTCCTGTTCTTAATAGATGATTTTCTAGCACAACGGTCGGAAATTAAGAAGCCAATTTTTGGACTATGTTACCCTTACTTTTCTATGGGGAATAGGAGAGTTGTGGGTGTAAGGAGAAAAGTAAGGGGTAAATGTGGAAAGTAAGTGGTAGAAAAGACCAAAAGAACTTATATTTTGAAAAAAAAAAGACAACACCTTGAAAATCATCTATTGAGAACATGAGGGAGTAATATTTATTGGGACAATTTAGCAAAAATATACTCTTGTAACAAAAAGTAATTTATCACTTAAAGACCTTATGTTCCATATGAAAAATAAGAACCAATTTATGGAGTGGAATTAGGCTACTACCTTTCTATTTTTGTACTTTTCAAAGTTAGATCAACATCAATTTCACAAAATAAGATATTATCCTCTAAAGACAATACAGAACATTTATTTTAGATTTAAAAGGAGAAGAAAATACCATATTGCATGCATCGGAGCTTCTTTTAGGGTCTTGTCCCCAAGGCAAGATACAGTGAATTCTAAAAGAGCAAATTTGTCCTGTCAACGTTTGACAAAATAGTATAAGTATAACATTTGCATCCATATCCCTAAAAGAGCAAATTGTCCTGTCAATATTTGATATAATAGAAACAGATCTGCACCCATATCTCTAACCACTCACTACAACCCTCAACCCCCCTACAAAAAGGCAGGCTAATAGAATTATGAGCAAGAATAAAAAGAGGCTACTATAAAGAGTAGTCCAGAGCATAGCATCATTCTCAGTAAATACGGCTGCATCACAGTTATGCCAACTCATGTTCTAAAGAAAACATCTTGGTATTTGCAACTGGGTATATTGATAGTCAGAAGTTGAAATAAACTCAATCGTAAAAATATTCCAAAAATGAAAATCTACAGTGAAGGCCTGGGGGTTGAATGAGATTTCTTCTTTGAAAACACATGCAGGACACTGATTATATCAATAACTGGGGACAGATTTAACAATTCCGTTTCCTTATGAACAAACAACTTAAGCTGAAATTCAAAACAATTCAAGGTTGTTATAACATCATAAGGAGAGGAAGTATTCACAATGAATTAGACCATGATTATTAGCACCCATAACTAGAATTTAATGATTTACCTTCACTGGTCTAGACTTTATCGACCCAATCTTCTTCATCCATAGATCATAGATGTCCTTGATGTTCATATTCCCACGAAGCTCCATTGCTGCCTACATTTACATCAAAAAAATTGATAAATAAATCATAAGAACTAATCGGATTGGCACTACACAATATTTAACTACAAAAACCCTTCCCATATAGGTAGCCATCTGCAACTGCATATCTACAAGGATGATAGCATCACTAGATCACTTAACCAATAAATCAACTAATTTCAGTTTGAATTAAAGGGGGGCATAAAAGATCCAGAAAATATGGAGAAGAGCAAAGTTTCAAAAACACCAGCGACTTTCAAAACACCAGTGACTTTCCTACTATGGAAAGAAAAGCACTATGAGGTTATGTAATCAATGAAAAGATTCAACAAAATATTCATCCAGTGGCTTACGAGCAGCATCTAAGAACAGATTTTGGCTTATTTCACAAAGGTTCAATAGTAAGGAGTAAGTTTCCAGATTTATAGATAAGCATTTGTCATCTTCTCAGTGCAGGTCGTGATATGACTAGAAAAATCTAACCTTTTACACAGGTGAGAAGCATGGATTTTGTGGCAAACAAAATTCTAGATTACACTTGATCACTGCAATGTTTGAAATGAAATAAATAGACATTATACTAAATAATATCGATACGATTTAGACTTGTGCTTTTTCTCGAACTAAATAGATGATGTATAACAAACTTTGGTGAAAGAAAAATAGGACCTCGTAGGTTTTGAACCCTAGGTCAGTGACTGAGCCCAATATTTAGCAGAAGTACTAAGGAAAGGAATTATTGTTTACCGAATACTTAATACGGTTATTTGCAACCAACCTCTCCCTACAAGTCCCCTTCAACAACACACTTAATACTCCACTAGCTTCACCCCAGTTCCTCTGCCGAACGAGTGAATCAAGAAGAAACCGCAACCTAGCTCGAGTCTCATGACGCACAATACCACTCAACCCCAGCCGTAACGTATGAGATGGCTTCGTCAACTGCAACATTATCCTGTTATCCTTTCTTCTCTCAGCTTTTGAGACACTAGAACTATAATCTCCGCAGAACTTACTCTTCCATTCCAACCTTTTATCCCCGGAATTCTCATCACTAACATCATCGATGCCACCTTCAACACCCATCATGCTCTTGTCCTTTGAAGACTTAGACAAGTGGCCCAATCACTCCAGTAAAAAGAAAATTTCACTTCTACTGCAGAAACTTTGCAGAAGGGTTAGCCAAACCCGTGAAAAGACTATTCCTGGCAGTCTCAAAAACAAACTTATACCCTATCTTCGACTCCAAACACAAGATGACAGTGTCCTTCCGTATTTTCTCTTCACTCTACCCTAGTGGATTCCTTCATGCTGTTTTGCTGGGTATACTTGTCGGAGCTAAAAGATAAATGCTCTCAGTAATCTGAGAATGGAGGGACGTCGGTGCAGGCGGCGATTGCGGCTCACGGTTCGCGGCTCGCGGCAAAAGATTCTGCGGGCTGTGGCAATGTTATGTTTGTTTGAAAGGGGAAACGAAACTACACAGAATTGGAACGCCTTTAGTCACATTCCGTCGGTGGCCAAACCCTCCTTCTCAAACAGCTGACCGGAACTGACAGACTCTTCTCGAATACTACTGCTGCTACGACTATCGGCGAGGCTGTCCACTTGGGTGTCTCGATTGAGGTGAAGATTACTGGGTTTGCGACAGCGTAAGGGAGATGCATTGCGGGTTAGAGTTGCGGTGGCCGTGGCAGCAGCGGAGGATGACGTCGCCATCTGTAGGGAATGAGCGGGAGGGCATTTCTAACAGTTGAGTCCAATCCGGGGGGTTTAAATAGCGACGTCGGGCTTGGGTGTGTGCCGTGGGGGAAAGGAAAGTAGGGTCGACGGAGATTTCGAAGGGATCAGGTCAGGTCACATTTGAGGGGGAGGGGAATGGATGAAGTGGTGCAGGGATGACCAAAAGTGTGGACGGGAAGAGGAGAGCCGGGTTGGGTGGCTGTTGAAAAGTGATTGGAAAGGGTGCGGTGAGAAATTGGGAGCCACGATGTATCTTCGTGCAGATATGATAGCTGTCATGCCCCATTTTGGGAATGTAGCTTGAGTTGGGGGTCATTTGTACTAGATGTAATGATACCGAATGTAATCAAGTTACTTAATGAATAAAAGAAGTAGCCACATTTTATTCAGCTGTCTCAATGTTGCAATGACTTCAGTCGCCCATGTATTAAGCCTTTGAGTTCTCTTGCAGGTATGCTGAGGACGAGGGGCTCTTGCCGGACGAAGCATTTCAGCAAAGACCTAGACCCGAGCCGTAAGGCTTGGGGCTAGTAGCTTTTGTCAATAGCTTGTGGCGTTAACGACGGAGATTGCGATCACGAGGTGGAACTGACAAGATGCATGTCACCTTGTTGGCAACCTGTCCCTTATACTTATGGTGCGATGGGCGACGCACCACTGAGACCCGATATTGGGTTAAGACAGGGACGGTTTGGACTAGGGAGGAGACGAGTGTTCAACGTTGCCCACGTTGGAACGCTCCACTGACGGTCCGGGGTTCCCCCTTTGTGGCTGGCTTTGGGTCAGCTCACTCCTTGGAGTTTGAGTTACCATGGATCTAGCTTGGTGTTGGATTCTAGTTGTGTTGGCTGCTTGGGAGTTGATGCCTTTGGACCTGGGCCGGGTCCTAGGGACGGTGTTGATTAAACAATCGGGACCCAGCCCCACTAGTCCCGAAGTCTAGCGTCGGGATAAGTGAGTCAGTGTTGAGAGCTCGTCGTTGGGTGGTTAAAGTCCACCCCTAGTCCCTGTCTGGCTATGGTGGTGGCTGTCTTGAGGCACGGGCCTTGCCCTGCCCGGGATAGGCATTGATAAGGCTGGTCGGGCCTTGTGCCCGACGCCGGTGATGTTAACCTTGTCAACTTGCATGCTTGCTTGCTTGTGTTCTTGTGAATGCTTGTCTGTGTGCTTGCGTGCTTGTGTGATCAGTGGAATGTTTGTCTTGTGATGTCTTGCCGCGAGAAAATTTTCCATATTAGAGGTTGCGCATTACAATTTTGGTATCAGAGCTAAGGGTCATTTCATTACTTGTGCAGGTTTGACTTTTGACTGTTCACCCAACGTGTGAGTGCCGAATTGACTCCGTGAAGAGTTAGTGCCCACATTGACTCAAACTGCACAAGAAGATGGCCACTGGAAGTAAGGCTAATTCTCGGACCGCTGCTCTTGCTAACGACATGGACCTCGTGAAGCGAGTTCTCGGGATTCATGGTCGTGATCCTCAGTCTCTAGAGGCGAACACCAATGTTTTGGGCTCTCTTGAGAGCTTGACAGCGGGGGCTTCTAGGATGGAGGGTTTGATCATGGCCCTAGGTGACTCGATACGTCGAATGGAATCCAGTCAAGATGTGTCTCGGAGGGTTACTTCTACTCAAGAAGGCCCAAGCGGAGTAAATCCTGAACTAGATCCAGTCTGACAGGAAGAGGCGTCTCGTCAAGAGCGGCTGGAAAGGAGAACCTTGAGCTTAAAGCTTTGCTCCATAAGCACTTGGGAGCTCCTGGGAAGGGTGAGATTCACAATCCAACACCGTATCTGGGTGACCGAGATTCTGAGTTGTTGGAGAACTTCCTCTATGACATGGAGGAATGGTTTGAGGCAAAGACAACTCCTGAGGATCGGAAGTTCACTGTCGCAAAGACTTATATTGACGGTCACGCGAAGAAATGGTTGAGGACAAAACTTGATCATGATCGCGCGAATGGCTTGCCTGTCATGAGTACTTGGGGTGAACTCAAGGAGCCCTCAAGGCTCAATTCTTTCCGCAAGATACTGATTGGCGAGCTCGAAACCGTCTTATGGCTCTAACGCAGACGGGGTCCATTCGTGACTATATTGCGGAGTTCAACTCAATCATGAGCGACTTACCCGATATGCACGAGAAATGTAGGGTCTATCATTTCCAACGGGGACTGAAGTTGTGGGTCCAGAATGAACTCCGATGAAAGTCGGTGACCACAGTCCAGCAAGCTATCCTGGCTGCGGAGGGATTGAACGACTTTAGGGTGGAGCCACCTGCTAGCAAGGTGAATGTGCCTAGCCAGAAAGATGGCCCCGCCAAGCCAGGAAGGAAGCGGAAGCGAAAGAACTTTGGGAAGAAGTCCTCTGAAGAAGTGGGTAACTTCTACACTCGTGGTCTATATTCCCTTTGTTTCTTGTCTTCCTATTCCTCTTGTATCTAATGTTGCTCCTCCCCCTCTGCGTGAAACAAGGTTGCCTCGAACCCTAGTCCCTCTGGGGTGAAGGCCTCCAAGCCGAAAGGGAAAAAAAGAAGAATAGCTTGTTTCTTCTGTGGTGGAAACCACTATGCGACCGTGTGCCCGAAAAAGGCGAGTGTGGCTGCGGCTACACTCTCTGCCCCATTGGTTGAGGGAGTTCAGACGGAGCTAACAACGAAGTCAACTGATTTGATGCCCATGAAATTCGCGGGGTCGATTTTGGCGCCGTCGAAGGTATGTGGCTTAGAGCTTCCTACTTCTAGCCTACATCCTCGTTTGCTCTACATTTCTGTGAGGGTTAACCGAAAGCATCTTATTACTGCTATGGTTGACACAGGAGCCACCGAGAACTATCTAGATCTCGGCGCCTGCAAGGCGCTGGGACTTTTGCTGACCCCAAACAGTCTGCAGCAACATCGGCAAATCGTGGAGTAATGGTTGTTCACGGTAGCTGCAGAGTGTACATAGAAGTGGGAAAATGGTTCGGGGATCAAACTTTTGATGTGATGGATATGCCCGACTTCCCAATGATTTTGGGAAGCCCGTTCATAGATGCGGCCAAGGCCGAGCCGAGGGTGCACCCCCGAGGCATTTTGGTGGCTGATGAGCGTTGCCCTTGTTTTGTTGATGCGGTCCCAGCTGTGAGTACTCCCTCACGAAGCTGCCCAAAAGGTTTTGGGGACTTGCCCAGTTCTGGAGCTAAAGATAGAAGGTGTTTGGCGATTCTCGCCGTGGTGCGGCAGGAGAAACCTTCAGTTGCGGAAGCCATTCCAGCAGAAATGCAGGACTTGCTCTCTGAGAATGTGGACCTGATGAAATACCCCAAACTTAGATATGGTGTTTAAATGATAAACTAAGATATAAGGAGGCTAAATAATGCCTTAGAAACATTAAGAAACATTCTAATCAAAGAAAATATAAGGAAACACCAAAAGAGCAGTTTTAACAAAAACGTGCTCTAAGCTTGGAGAGACATGGGAGAGTACCCAAATATTGTTCTAAGACCTTAGTAATATCCTAATGGTCATTTTAAGTCAATTACCAAAGAAAACCAAGCTTGAAAACAAGTTAAAACACAAAATGTGCTTTAAGGAGTCTTAAAGCACGTTTTTGAAAAATTGTCTTGTAAATGAGTTTTGAATGGCTAAATGTCCATCATTACTCTTTAATTAATATGTGTACTATATAGTATCACATTTGGAGGTCTATATCAATGGGAAATCAAAAATTTCACAACAATGTGCCTTGTTTTGATGAATAGTGAATTAATTAAGCTAGTTTATAACATAAGTCTATATAAGTGAGACATTTGGTCAACAAAGACTTAATTACCCTCTACAAAAGGGGGCCGGTTTCTTAAGTGTGACTCATCACACTTATCTAGCTAAGTAAAGAGAAACAAAAAATAAGTTATAAAGTAAAACATATTCACCTTTTAAGATAAATATCACATTTTACTTACCTCTCTCCTCACTTCTTCATTCTCCCTTGTTCCACACGGTTTCTTGCTCTCTTTCTCTTCTCCATTAACGTGAAGCTCCTCTCCATGCTAGCTCCACCTTCTCTTGCACACAACTTGCTCATTTTAGCTCCAAATCCAAAACAAAATACATCTTCTTCTTAGTTAGCTCAAGCTCCTCCTTTCTATCTTTTCAAAACTTCAAGAGCTTCATTTTGGTGCCAAGTCAAACCACCATTAGAGGAGGAAATTCAAGTTTGGAGACTCCATTGGCATCTCCATTCTCTTAAGGTAAAGAAAGTGTAAGAAAATCTAGGTTTCCACCATTTTCTTCACATGTCCGAAAATATATACTCATGGGACTCCATGTTTATGCCTTGTTCTAGCTTGTTTCTACTCTTCAAAGGAGAGAGGAGGTCCTTCTTGCTTCATATCCAAGTTTGTCTTGAGAAACCAAGGTAAAACAATCACATTATAACTTAAAACATTTTTAACCTAGGGTTTGTTCCTTAGGGTTAATGTGTTATCTAGTACTCATTGGAGTCATTGGATATTGGTTAGAACATTGGCAAGGAGACACACATTGGTGACCGAGATTGAACAAAGAAAACCTAAGGAAGAAGCTTTTAAGCTTGTGAGAAAACAAGGTAAATTACTTACCTTAAGGTGTTTTGTTGTTTAAGGAAATGAGATTTAGGTATATGATGAGTTTAGTGAGTTTACATTGGGAAAAGTTATAAAAACTAGGAGAAAGAATACTATATGTGAGAACTTGTGACTAAGGAGCAAATGAGAAAAGAGATAGTTAAACAGTTGAAATGGACAAGAAGCATTTTATTTCAATGGGAGCCTTGTTGAGTGTATTCGCAGGTTGAAGGCATATATGTGGAAATTCAGTGGTTAAGATTATTGTCATTTAAGGGCCTAAGTGCCAAGCATTTTAAGTTTAAGCACTATATGATGATGTGGTGAAGTTTTAGTGATAATTGGTGTTAAGGTTTTGGTGAGAATTTGGTGATGTTGGTTGTTTGATGGAGAAAAACCATGTATTAGGTGGTATTATATACTAGAGAACCTATGGCAAAATTTAAAGGAGAGCTTAAGTGTTTAAGACATTCTAAGGGAATTTAATGACTAAGTGAGTACTAGGATGTTCTAGAGATTGTCTTGGTGAAAAAGGGTGAGAATAAGGTGTTCTAAGACTTGTAATGACTTAGGCATTACTAGAAGGATTTAGAAATCAAAGAGAGTGCTTGGGTATTTAGACTTAGGTAAATGTTGATAAAAGAAGCTAGGAAACTTGGGTAAGTTAGGTGAGTGAGTGTGAAACTTTGAAATGGTTTAGGTGAGAACTAGAGTATAGAATCTAAGGAAGGTTTGATAAATGCAATAAGGCTGGGAAGTGGTGTACATGGTGTGGTCAAGTTCTTAAGGAGGGAGCATTTGGTTAATTGAAATTTTTGGTGGAATGCATGTGAGAAATGTAAGAAAATAAGTGCTAAGTGTTGGGAGCTTTGTAAGAATTGAGTAAATGTTTGAGAAGATCTTTGGAAGTTGTTTTAATGAGTTTGGTGGAGGTTATAAGGTGGATTTAAGGTGCCAAGATGGTGTTGACCTATTAGGACACTTGTGGAAGAGTTTGGAATTGAAAGAGGCAATTTAAGAGGAAGGTCTGTAGAGGACCGACCCAGGGTCCGACCCAGTTTTGGGTCGGTCGGGCCAAGTTAAGCCATCCGGAATGCCTCTGGACTGGACCGACCCAGGGGGTTTGGGTCGGTCGGCTTAGCCTTGGGTCGGTCGGGCAAGGTTTAAGTAGGAAAATGGGTTCTGTAAGGGACCGACCCAGAGGGTTTGGGTCGGTCGGTCTAGCTCTGGGTCGGTCGGATGGGTTTCAAGAGACGGAAGAGTTTCTGTAATGGACCGACCCAGGGGTAGGGTCGGTCGGTGGGTCGGTCGACCCTTAACACTTAGAAAAAAAAAATTTGAATTCTAAGAATGGTGATAGGTAATGAGGTATACCTTTGGTAGGGTGGTAATGATTAGGACCCTAAGAACTTAAGGAATTAATTTAAGATTAAGTATAAGTTTTAATGTTTAAAGTTAAGGTTGTAAGCTAAGTGGCAAAGATTAAGAGGGTATTAAATGGGAATCTTTAGAGACTAAGTGAGTTAAGAAGGTACAAATAACTAATGACCTAAAAATGAATGAATGTTTTAGGTTTGTGAATTGGGACCCCGAAGAAGGTTCAAACAACGATCGACGGTGAACGGTACAATCCTTCTTGTGACCTGCTTGCTAACGAGGTGTCCCTCGGCTTGTGTGCTATCTGTTTAATTGCTATGACTAAAACAAGATAAAGCATGCAACCGGTTATATTGTTCTCGTTGTGATTGTGTTATATTTACACTAACCCGCGAGACTTGAGATTGTTACTAACCAAGTTTAGTACTTACTGAGTTAAGAATAAGAGTTAAGTTGATGGTGTTGGTTAATGCCCGTTAAGGCTTAGCTAGCACATGGTGTTAAGATCTACTAACTGGAACTTGAGTGAGGAAACCCGGGACCGATCTCCGGTCATGCATGCTAAGGAAAAAGGGGGACGGTATCTGAATCAGATCCGCCCTCCGCTTAAGGACTTGTCTTCGGACTTGTAGCCTAGGGCCGGTTGCCGGCTCAGCTACGCTGGACTCCCGTCCAGAGTAGGTGGCATTAAGATGGTGCGGTGGGATCACCTAAATCCCAGGTTCGAATTAAGCTACAACCAATCCCTTCCAGGAAAGGTTTGTATACTGAGATTAAGATTAAGATTGAGATTAGATTAAGGTAAGGTAAGGAACTGAGATTAAGGAAATGAGGACTAAGGAGGGGGTTACTAACCCACTTGTTAAGGGAACGCTTGAGTCGTTCATTGTTGTGAACTATATATGTTCATCTGTGGTTATTGTTATTGCACTTCATATTATGCTTGTGTATGTAATCAATTTCCATGCTATCGACAATTAGTCGTCGTAGCCCCGTTAGCTTGGGGGCCATGAGAGGGTGTACCAGCATTCGTGCTGACCCCCTCGGGGGCTATTTTTACACTTGCAGGTAAGAGGCCCATGAGGACGCACTACGAGAGTAGGAGCGGTTAGTCTTAGGGTGGGACATTTATTTTGAGTTCGGGTTGCGCCTGTGCACCCGACTGTTTATATTAAACTGATGTAAGTTTGGGATTATGTTTAAGATACTAGTACTCGGTTGGTGGTGGTATTGTGAATGTTGATGTTTTGAGATGGATAAGTATTTTTGGATAAGTATTGTAAGTATTTAAGCCGGTATATTCTAACGATCAGACCGTGGCAAGGTCCAGGTGTTGTTTATTTCCGCTGCGACGTTTTCGATTAAGTGTTCAGATTGCGATAACCACGATAGGCTTTGGATGGGGTGTTACAAAAAGTGGTATCAGAGCGTAGTTACGCTCTGATCAAGAAATACCGGACATGAGTAACCACCGAGTTAGGATATAAGTTAAGGAATAAGTGTTGGGTTAAGGGTGTGAGAAGTTAGAGTGAGTAGAGTCAGATGACCACTAATAAGTGTGGATTGTCTTTACCGTCTACGGACGTTATAAACTTACTAACCAAAACAATGGTGAGTACGAATCTAATGTAAGTTATGCTTGTTCAGATGGCAGGACGCCCTAGAGGAGGCCGAGGTCGCGGCCGGGGTGAGGATACTTCAGGGATACCTGGAGGGCAGACGATCGCAGAGATCGTAGCTGCCGCTTTAGGGCACATGGGCTATCAGCCTGGTGTGGGTGCACCACCTCCACCGCCACAACCTAGGGAACCAAACTGGGTGAAGAGTCTAGCAGATCTTCGACCCGCTCATTTTAAGGGGGAGACCGATCCCGCCAAGCTTGAGGCGTACATCTCCGAGCTGGAGACCGCCTTCGAGACCCTTGATGTCCCTGCTGGGATCAAGGTGCGCTTAGCTGCTTTCTACCTGAAGGGGGCGGCAGGCGATTGGTGGAAGCTGGTGAGGGCCGAGCATGTGGCCAATCCAGAGTTCGGCTGGGAGCAGTACACCGCCTTGCTACGAGCAAAGTACTACCCCGCCCATGTCCAGACGAAGAAGCGCTTGCAGTTGGATGCGCTTAAGCAGTCGGACAAGATGACAGTGGACGAGTATTACTCAGAGTTCACTGCCTTGCTCCGTCTTCTGCCGGTCTAGGGTATTCTGACCAGATCTTGGTGGACCGCTTCTATGGCGGGCTTAGCCATCGACTCCGCTACGGCATGGGGCCGACGAGTTACACTACCTTGCAGGTAATAAGAACATTGAGATTTGAGTAAGTGGTGAATAAGATTTAGATTATGAGAATAAGTGAGACTAATACTATGGAAAAGCAGGAGTGCTATCATGCCGCTGCTAAGGTTGAGATTACCGTCCAGCTGAGGGACGAGGAGAATGCAAGAGGAAGAGTGCTGGGAAGAGCTCAGAATCAAGGGCAAGGAGGGTACAAGAAACAAAGTACCAGCCTCAGGCCCAGAAAAATCAGAACCCGAAAGGGAAGGAGGAAAAGGAGAAGGCTTCGGAAGAGCCATTGAAGCTGACATATGCTATTGCAGCTACACCCCTGCGCTCTAAGGCGCCAAAGGGTGAAAAATTGATATTGAATGAGTTAAGAAATAAATTAGTAACCGTTTGAGATATGAGAATTGACAATATGAATCATCAGGATCTGAGACTGAGAGGGGAGCCGGTGGTGGCTACCAGCGACGCTTCATCTGTAGATGGTGTCACAAGGACCACCCCGGGCTCGACTGTAAGGGAAACAAGGTGGAGTGCAACTTCTGTGGAGTGTATGGACACGGCATGAGTGTTACCGGAACCTGCTAGCAGAGCCTATAGGCCCGACACCAGGGGCAAGGGCAAGACCGATCAGGGAGCTGGATCTGACGGTCAGAGGAAAGTGCAGCAGCCGGCGGACAAGAACCCAAGGGACCCAGAAGACGGGGCCCACTCTACACATGGTGGACCGGGACGATGAGCCTGAGCCCTCATCGAGGCCAGGTACCACTATAACCATTTAGTAAAAAACTACCTGCTTACCGCATTATCATGCATGTTTGGTGAATAAATGAGTTAAGTAAAATAAGATGAGATTAGAACTTAAGTAGACATAACCTACTACCACTTAGGAAGATTCAATCTGCTACCCAATACCATCTACATCTAACCCGGAGCACACCGACATCGAAACATAGACTTTCCAACCGAACAATGTCAGGTTATCCGCCCAGGTATGATTTTATTAAGGGGATACCTGACACCCGAAGCACAAATAGCCATCATCAGGAGATGCAATCAACTAGGAATGGGACCGGGAGGTTTTTACACACCGGAGTACCCAGGGGAGCAAGGATGAAATTAAAGATGATGAGCTTGGGCAAGGATTGGAATCCGTATGCCAAGAATTACCAAACCACAAGGGAGCAAGATGGAGTCTCACCACCGGGAATACCCGAAGAGTTCCATCCAGTTATTACACAAGTCATGGAAATCGCTCAGCAGTTGGAAGCTGAACCGATTCCAGACATCCAAGACATTTGCATTGTAAACTTCTACGAAAAAGATGGGAAACTGGGACTACACCAGGATAAGGACGAGACAACGGAGTCTCTCGAAAGAGGGATACCCGTAGTGTCTTGGTCCATTGGAGATGATGCGGAGTTTTTATACGGCGAGCAGAAGCGTGCGGACCGTGCAGATAAGATAGTACTTAAGTCAGGTGATGTATTAATTTTGGGAGGAGAATCAAGGATGTTATACCATGGATTAAGAGAATCAAGCTGAATACAGCACCGTCAGCAGTAATCAATGCGACGCATATGAGACCAGGAAGATTAAACCTAACCTTTAGACAATATAGCCATGTAATGATAGAATGAGATGAGAACTGAGATGTAAGACGAAGCACATGTTGTAAACAGGATGGTCATGATAATTAACATGTTTTTCATATAATGATTACGACTCTTGGTTATACCATCAATACTCATGGAGCTTGTGAACCACAATTAGTTTCGTTGACTCGGTACGGAAGGAACACAGAGCATACTTACAGAGCCAGGCCGACGCTAGCGGTACTATCCCTCACCGGCACCTTCCGATCAATGATTGAGGCATCAGTTCTCTTCGACTCAGGGGCCTCGCATACCTTTGTCTCAGCACATTTGCGAGCAGTTGGGGCTAGATGCTGATGAGCTACCCGACTTCACGTTACGCTCCCTGTCTAGGAGAAGGTTCGTTGCACTCGTACTACCGAGGAGCCACCATCAGAATTAAGGGGGAGACTTCCAGTCAGTTTCATTGAGTTCAATAAGCTAGGATTGATTTTATCTTTGGGATGAACTGGTTTGGAGCGGCACAAGGGACGTCTCTTCTGCGCCGAACATAGATTGCTGCTCAGGAGTCCGTCTGGGGTAACATATCATACCGCAGAGGCCCAGAGAGCTTCGACTAAGATCATCACCGCCATGGCAATGCATAGAGAATTAAGGAGAAGGAAAGTATACCTCTGCTATGTACAGGACATAGAGAGAGACCCTGAGTCGACCCCTACCGGTAGTGTCGGAGTTCCCGACTTATTTCCACGGGAACTGCCCGCATGCCACCCACTCGGGAGTAGAGTTCACCATTGACTGCTACCTGGTACCGACCGATAGCCAAAGCACCATACCGCATGGCTCCGGCAGAAATGACTGAATTAAAGGAACAATTGAAAGATTTGTTAGATAAATTCGTTAGACCAAGTGTGTCACCATGGGGAGCGCCAGTCCTCTTCGTGAAGAAGAAGGATGGTAGTCTCCGCCTCTGCATCGACTACAGAGAGCTGAATGCAGTGACAGTGAAGAATAAATACCCACTACCCCGCATTGACGATCTGTTCGATCAGTTGAAGGGAGCATCTGTGTTTTCCAAGATTGACCTCAGATCGGGGTATCATCAGATAGCCATTAAGGAGGGAGATATTGAGAAGACGGCATTCCGGACACGATACGGCCACTATAGTTTACAGTGATGCCGTTCGGTTTGTCGAACGCACCGGCGAAGTTCATGGATCTGATGAACCGCTTGTTCCGGGAGCAGCTGGACAGTCGGTTGTGGTTTTTATTGATGACATTCTGATATATTCAAAGTCTAAGGCCGAACATGAGGAACATCTGAGAAGGGTGTTGGAAATATTGAGGGAGAACCAGCTATATGCTAAGTTCTCCAAGTGTGAGTTTTGGCTTGACCAGGTCTCTTTGCTAGGTCATGTCATCTCAGATGCTGGGATCGCAGTGGATCCAGCAAAGGTTGATGCAGTACGTACCTGGCCAAGGCCGAAGACTGTTACCGACATCCGGAGCTTTCTCGGTCTGGCAGGCTACTACAGGAGATTTGTTAGAGATTTCAGCAAGGTCGCGAAGCCGATGACCAGTCTGATGAAGAAAGATGCGCCATTTCTGTGGACAGTTGACTGTGAGAGATCATTTCAGCACCTGAAGGACTCACTGACCACTGCACCGGTACTGACCATTCCAGACGGCACAGAGGGCTTTGAGGTTTATTGTGATGCATCCGGCAGAGGGCTGGGTTGCGTGCTCATGCAACATGGCAAGGTGGTGGCATATGCCTCACGCCAGTTGAAGAAACATGAGGAGAACTACCCCATACATGACTTAGAGCTGGGAGCTGTAGTCTTCGCTTTGAAGATATGGCGCCACTACTTATATGGGGTTAGTGTCACGATCTACACCGATCACAAGAGTTTGAAATACATATTCACTCAGAAGGAGTTAAATCTTCGACAGAGGAGATGGTTAGAGTTTCTGAAAGACTATGACATTGACCTCCAATACAAAGAAGGGAAGGCCAATTGTAGCAGATGCCCTGAGCCGTCGAGCACACTCACTCCATTCGCTAGTTTCTTTCTCCAGCTTGGTTGATGAGGTGTGAGAGGCTCAGAGGACAGATGAGTATATGAGAGAGGTCAGACAGAAGCTGACAGATGGTACCTTTGAGAGTCAGAAATACGACTTCAGACTTCATGATGATCTGATCAGACTTAAGGGCCGACTATGCATACCACGAGTAACACGGATCTGAAGACCGTATACTTAGAGAATCACACTGTTCTTCAGTTTCCATCCATCCGGGAGCCTCTAAGATGTATAAAGACATGAAGAGATACTTCTGGTGGTCGGGAATGAAGACAGATGTTACCGAGTTCGTCTTGAGGTGTCTCACATGCCAGAAGGTGAAATTTGAGCACAGACGACCGGGCGGAATGGTACAGTCGATGCCAGTTCCGGAGTGGAAGTTCCATGATATCTCCATGGACTTCGTAGTTGGGCTCCCACCTGCTAGGGGAGGTCTCAACATGATATGGGTGGTGGTGGATCGCCTTACCAAAGTAGCCCGATTCATACCGATGAAGGATACTTGGAAGGTGACTAGATTGGCTGAGTTATTTGAGAAGGAAATCATGAGACATCACGGGATACCGAAGACCATTGTGTCAGATAGAGATACCAGATTCCTTTCGAGGTACTGGAGAGCTACTAGAGAAGCGTTGGGAACAGAGCTGAAGCTGAGTACCGCGTTCCATCCTCAGACAGATGGTCAGACTGAGCGTACTATTCAGACACTCGAGGACATGCTCAGGGCATGTGCCTTAGACTTCCAGGGCAGTTGGATCGATAAATTGCATCTGATCGAGTTTTCTTACAACAACAGCTATCATGCTTCGATCAAGATGGCACCTTTTCAAGCGTTGTACGGTAGACCATGTCGTACACCGCTCTGCTGGGATGAGTCGAGTGAGACGGTCATTATAGGACCAGAATACTTGGAGCAAGTTAAGGCTGAAGTTCAGCAAATCAGGGAGAACATGAAGGCTGCTCAGGATAGGCAGAAGTCGTATGCTGATATTCGACGACGAGACCTCGAGTTCGCAGTGGGCGACCGGGTATTTCTGCGAGTATCACCGATGAAGGGTGTATTCAGGTTTGGGCAGAAGGGCAAGTTAAGCCCGAAATTTGTTGGTCCTTATGAGATTATGGAGCGTGTGGGCTCAGTTGCTTACAGGTTGAATTTACCTGCTGAGCTGGGTAAAGTGCATGATGTTTTTCATGTTTCACAGCTAAAGAAATACATGCACCACCCCTCCCATGTGTTAGAACCTGAGAGGTTGACTTTAGAACCAAATATGAGATCCGTAGAGACTCCTCAGAGAATCTTGGACAGCAAGACTAGGGACACTCGCCATAAGTCAGTGCGACTGGTGAAAGTTCTCTGGTCTAACCAGGATGTCGAAGAGGCCACGTGGGAATTAGAGGACAAGATGAGGGCGACGTACCCTTCTTTGTTTATGACTAGATCGTCTGTATAGGGTACGGGCGTACCCCTCTTTTAAGGGGGTAGAGCTTCCTCGCTTTTGAGTTAGGAAACGACCATGTTTGTCGTTTGTTTGGTTGTTTAAGATGTGAATTTGTGTAAGTTGCTACACTTCGGTGTAAGTTTGAGTTGTGTATAATACTTATGTATTGTATTTGAGATTGACCTTTGAGTCTTGAGATGTATGAGATATAAATGTGGTATTAAGATTAAGAGAAATGTGTACCGTGAATGGTTAAGCACATGTGTGAACTTTGAGGACAAAGTTCTTTTAAGGGGGGGATTGAAATACCCCAAACTTAGATATGGTGTTTAAATGATAAACTAAGATATAAGGAGGCTAAATAATTCCTTAGAAACATTAAGAAACATTTCTAATCAAAGAAATATAAGGAAACACCAAAAGAGCAGTTTTAAAAAAACGTGCTCTAAGCTTGGAGAGACATGGGAGAGTACCCAAATATTGTTCTAAACCTTAGTAATATCCTAATGGTCATTTTAAGTCAATTACCAAAGAAAACCAAGCTTGAAAACAAGTTAAAACACAAAATGTGCTTTAAGGAGTCTTAAAGCACGTTTTGGAAAAATTGTCTTGTAAATGAGTTTTGAATGGCTAAATGTCCATCATTACTCTTTAATTAATATGTGTACTATATAGTATCACATTTGGAGGTCTATATCAATGGGAAATCAAAAATTTCACAACAATGTGCCTTGTTTGATGAATAGTGAATTAATTAAGCTAGTTTATAACATAAGTCTATATAAGTGAGACATTTGGTCACAAAGACTTAATTACCCTCATCTAAAAAGGGGGCCGGTTTCTTAAGTGTGACTCATCACACTTATCTAGCTAAGTAAAGAAAGCAAAAAACAAGTAAGTTATAAAGTAAAAACACTATTCACCTTTTAAGATAAATATCACATTTTACTTACCTCTCTCCTCACTTCTTCATTCTCCCTTGTTCCACACGGTTTCTTGCTCTCTTTTCTCTTCTCCATTAACGTGAAGCTCCTCTCCATGCTAGCTCTACCTTCTCTTGCACACAACTTGCTCATTTTAGCTCCAAATCCAAAACAAATACATCTTCTTCTTAGTTATCAAGCTCCTCCTTTCTATCTTTTCAAAACTTCAAGAGCTTCATTTTGGTGCCAAGTCAAACCACCATTAGAGGAGGAAATTCAAGTTTGGAGACTCCATTGGCATCTCCATTCTCTTAAGGTAAAGAAAGTGTAAGAAAATCTAGGTTTCCACCATTTTCTTCACATGTCGAAAATATATACTCATGGGACTCCATGTTTATGCCTTGTTCTAGCTTGTTTCTACTCTTCAAAGGAGAGAGGAGGTCCTTCTTGCTTCATATCCAAGTTTGTCTTGAGAAACCAAGGTAAAACAATCACATTGATAACTTAAAACATATTTTTAACCTAGGGTTTGTTCCTTAGGGTTAATGTGTTATCTAGTACTCATTGGAGTCATTGGATATTGGTTAGAACATTGGCAAGGAGACACACATTGGTGACCGAGATTGAACAAAGGAAAACCTAAGGAAGAAAGCTTTTAAGCTTGTGAGAAAATAAGGTAAATTACTTACCTTAAGGTATTTTGTTGTTTAAGGAAATGAGATTTAGGTATATGATGAGTTTAGTAGTGAGTTTACATTGGGAAAAAGTTATAAAAACTTAAGGGAAAGAATACTAATATATCGAGAACTTGTGACTAAGGAGCAAATGAGAAGAAGAGATAGTTAAACAACGTTGAAATGGATTATAAGAAGCATTTTATTTCAATGGGAGCCTTGTTGAGTGTATTCGCAGGTTGAAGGCATATATATGTGGAAATTCAGTGGTTAAGATTATTGTCATTTAAGGGCCTAAGTGCCAAGCATTTTAAGTTTAAGCACTATATGATGATGTGGTGAAGTTTTAGTGATAATTGCGTGTTAAGGTGTTGTGGTGAGAATTTGGGTGATGTTGGTTGTTTGATGGAGAAAAACCATGTATTAGGTGGTATTATATACTAGAGAACCTATGGCAAAATTTAAAGGAGAGCTTAAGTGTTTAAGACATTCTAAGGGAATTTAATGACTAAGTGAGATACTAGGATGTTCTAGAGATTGTCTTGGTGAAAAAGGGTGAGAATAAGGTGTTCTAATGACTTGTAATGACTTAGGCATTACTATGAAGGATTTAGAAATCAAAAGAGTGTACTTGGGTATTTAGAACTTAAGTAAATGTTGATAAAAGAAGCTAGGAAACTTGGGTAAGTTAGGTGTGAGTGAGTGTGAAACTTTGAAATGGTTTAGGTGAGAACTAGAGTATATAATCTAAGGAAGGTTTGATAAATGCAATAAGGCTGGGAAGTGGTGTACATGGTGTGGTCAAGTTCTTAAGGAGGGAGCATTTGGTTAATTGAAATTTTTTGGTGGAATGCATGTGAGAAATGTAAGAAAATAAGTGCTAAGTGTTGAGAGCTTTGTAAGAATTGAGTAAATGTTCGAGAAGATCTTTGGAAGTTGTTTTAATGAGTTTGGTGGAGGTTATAAGGTGGATTTAAGGTGCCAAGATGGTGTTTGACCTATTAGGACACTTGTGGAAGAGTTTGGAATTGAAAGAGACAATTTAGGAGGAAGGTCTGTAGAGGACCGACCCAGGGTCCGACCCAGTGTTGGGTCGGTCGGGCCAAGTTAAGCCATCCGGAATGCCTCTGGACTGGACCGACCCAGGGGGTTTGGGTTGGTCGGCTTAGCCTTGGGTCGGTCGGGTAAGGTTTAAGTAGGAAAATGGGTTCTGTAAGGGACCGACCCAGAGGGTTTGGGTCGGTCGGTCTAGCTCTGGGTCGGTCGGATGGGTTCCAAGAGACGGAAGAGTTTCTGTAATGGACCGACCCAGGGGTAGGGTCGGTCGGTGGGTCGGTCGGTGGGTCGGTCGACCCTTAACACTTAGAAAAAAAAAGAAATTTTGAATTCTAAGAATGGTGATAGGTAATGAGGTATACCTTTGGTAGGGTGGTAATGATTGGGACCCTAAGAACTTAAGGAATTGAATTAAGTTAAGATTAAGTATAAGTTTTAATGTTTAAAGTTAAGGTTGTAAGCTAAGTGGCAAAGATTTAAGAGGGTATTAAATGGGAATCTTTAGAGACTAAGTGAGTTAGGAAGGTACAAATAACTAATGACCTAAAAATGAATGAATGTTTTAGGTTTGTGAATTGGGACCCCGAAGAAGATTAGTCAAACAACGATCGACGGTGAACGGTACAATCCTTCTTGTGACCTGCTTGCTAACGAGGTGTCCCTCGGCTTGTGTGCTATCTGTTTAATTGCTATGACTAAAACAAGATAAAGCATGCAACCGGATTATATTGTTCTCGTTGTGATTGTGTTGTATTTACACTAACCCGCGAGACTTGAGATGGTTACTAACCAAGTTTAGTACTTACTGAGTTAAGAATAAGAGTTAAGGTTGATGGTCGTTGGTTAATGCCCGTTAGGGCTTAACTAGCACATGGCGTTTAAGAGGTCTACTAACTGGAACTTGAGTGAGGAAACCCGAGACCGATCTCCGGTCATGCATGCTAAGGAAAAAGGGGGACGGTATCTGAATCAGATCCGCCCTCCGCTTAAGGACTTGTCTTCGGACTTGTAGCCTAGGGCCGGTTGCCGGCTCAGCTACGCTGGACTCCCGTCCAGAGTAGGTGGCATTAAGATGGTGCGGTGGGATCACCTAAATCCCAGGTTCGAATTAAGCTACAACCAATCCCTTCCAGGAAAGGTTTGTATACTGAGATTAAGATTAAGATTGAGATTGAGATTAAGGTAAGGTAAGGAACTGAGATTAAGGAAATGAGGATTAAGGAGGGGGTTACTAACCCGCTTGTTAAGGGAACGCTTGAGTCGTTCATTGTTTGTGAACTATATCTGTTCATCTGTGGTTATTGTTGTTGCACTTCATATTATGCTTGTGTATGTAATCAATTTCCATGCTATCGACAATTAGTCGTCGTAGCCCCGTTAGCTTGGGGGCCATGAGAGGGTGTACCAGCATTCGTGCTGACCCCCTCGGGGGCTATTTTTACACTTGCAGGTAAGAGGCCCATGAGGACGCACTACGAGAGTAGGAGCGGTTAGACTTAGGGTGGGACATTTATTTTGAGTTCGGGTTGCGCCTGTGCACCCGACTGTTTATATTAAACTGATGTAAGTTGGAGATTATGTTTAAGATACTAGTACTCGGTTGGTTGTGGTATTATGAATGTTGATGTTTGAGATGGATAAGTATTTTTGGATAAGTATTGTAAGTATTTAAGCCGGTATATTCTAACGATCAGACCGTGGCAAGGTCCAGGTGTTGTTTATTTCCGCTGCGACGTTTTCGATTAAGTGATCAGATTGCGATAACCACGATAGGCTTTGGATGGGGTGTTACACCTGATGCCCCCAGAGTTGCCTCCGGGACTACCCCCACGTCGTCCCATCGACCATCGCATCGAGCTGGTTCCTGGTGCAGTGCCCCCTGCCCAGGCTCCTTATCGTATGTCGCCGATGGAGCTGAATGAATTGAGAACTCAGTTGACTGAGCTCCTAGAAACGGGGAAGATACGTCCTTCTCGAGCACCTTATGGAGCGCCAGTCCTATTCCAGAAGAAAGCAGATGGGTCTCTGCGGCTGTGTATTGACTATCGAGCACTGAATAAGGTGACGGTGAAGAACAAGTACCCGATTCCTCGTCAGGATGACCTGTTCGACCGTCTATCTAAGGCCACATTCTTCACCAAGCTAGATTTACGCTCGGGCTACTGGCAGGTCCAGATAGTGGAAGGAGATGAGGGAAAGACAACTTGTGTAACTCGTTATGGTTCCTTCGAATTTTTAGTGATGCCTTTCGGGTTATGTAACGCTCCAGCGACTTTTTGTAATCTAATGAATGATGTTTTATTCGGGTATATCGATGATTTTGTTGTTGTCTATCTTGATGATATTGTTATATATAGCAATACGCTCCATGACCATTTGCGCCAGGTGAAATTGGTGTTTGATAGACTTCGTGAGCATCAACTTTATATCAAGAAAGAAAAGTGCTCCTTTGCCCAACAGAGTATCACTTTTCTCGGTCATGTTGTCTCCAAAGGGGCCATCTGCATGGATGCCTCTAAGGTTTCGACTATCCTTGATTGGCCCGCACCCAACGATGTCTCTGAGTTACGTTCTTTCCTTGGACTAGCGAACTATTATCGTCGGTTCATCGAGGGATACGCTGACAAGGTGGCGCCCTTGAGTGATTTGTTGAAGAAGGAAAAATCATGGGTATGGTCGAAGGAGCAACAAGATGCGTTTGAACGGTTAAAGAGGACTATCTCTTCTGAGCCGGTGTTGAAGCTCCTGGAGTTTGACAAACCATTTGAGGTGCACACTAACGCTTCTAGCAGAGCGATTGGTGGGGTCTTGGTTCAAGATGGGCATCCGTGCGCGTTTGAGAGCCGTAAGCTAAAAGATCCTGAAACGCGCTACTCAACTCATGAACAAGAGATGTTGGCAGTAGTTCATTGCCTCGCGATCTGGAGGCATTATCTGCTGGGAACTAAGTTCGTCGTAGTAACGGACAATGTAGCCAACACATATTTTACGACCCAGAAGAAGCTATCACCCAAGCAGGCTCGTTGGCAAGAATTCCTTGGTGAATTTGACTTTGAATGGATTCATAGACCGGGGTCGCACAATGTTGTTCCTGATGCCTTGAGTCGGCGGTGCCTTGCGGTGATCCAGTCAGTGTCTCGAGCTGAAACTGACTTGGCGGGTCGAATCCGTGAAGCGGCTAAGACTGATCCTTCATACCAGCAAATCTGTGAAAAGGTGCGGTTGGGGAAGTCGAAGCGTTTCCACCTGCTCGACGATATGTTGGTCGATGAGCAGAGATGCGTGGTGGTCCCTGCTGGTAGAATCCGCATAGAGTTATTGTGGGAATTCCATGATGCAAAATGGGCTGGCCATGCAGGAACGAAACGAACCTTGGCCTTGATCAAACGAAGCTTCTATTGGCCAAGGATGAAGGTTGATGTGGAGGACTATGTAAGGTCTTGTTTGGTATGTCAACAGGACAAGGTTGAAAGGAAGAAGACGGCGGGACTCCTCAACCCGCTGCCCGTTCCAAACAACCCATGGGAGTCGATTTCTATGGATTTCGTCTCAGGTTTCCCTTCGGTGGAGGGGAAGACTTTTGTCCTTGTTGTTGTGGACCGGTTCTCCAAGTATGCTGTGTTTATACCAGCACGCTCGAACTGCCCTGCTGACTTGACAGCAAGGTTGTTCCATGCCCACGTCGTTAAGTACTTTGGACTCCCCCGTGATGTGATAAGTGATCGCGATACGAGATTCACGGGACGGTTTTGGGTGACGTTGTTCGGCCTCATGGGCTCTGAGCTGAAGTTCTCTACTGCAAATCATCCACAGACGGATGGCCAAACTGAGAGGGTGAATGCACTCTTGGAGGAATACCTTAGGCATTATGTCACAGGTTCCCAAAAGAACTGGATTCATTTGCTTGATACCGCACAAATGTGCTATAACCTGCACAAAAGTTCGGCTACTGAGCGAAGCCCCTTTGAGCTGGTCATGGGTTGGCAACCCTTGACCCCGACCGAAGTTGCGAAGCAGGCGGCCACGGGTGAATGTCCGGCGGCCTATCGGTTCGTACACGATCGTCAAGTGATGTTGAAGGCGGCAAGAGAAAGCTTGGAGCTAGCTAGGAACCGAATGAAGAGGTTCGCGGACCAAAAGCGGCGTCCCCTCGAGTTCAAAGTTGGTGACAAAGTGATGTTGAAATTGACGCCTCAGATTCTGAAGCAGATCAAGCGTCCTAGACACAGGGGTTTGGTCCAGCGCTTTGATGGACCATTCGAGGTGATCCGCCGAGTGGGCAACTCAGCCTATCGGTTGGAACTCCCCGAAAGACTGAAAGCTCACCCGACTTTCCATGTGAGTTACTTGAAGCCATTCGTTGCGGATGTCGAAAAGGTCCATGTGGAAAGAGCTAGAGCCCCGCCTGCCGTGGTGATGGAATACACGAAGGACGTAGATGAAATCCTTGATCATCGGATGCGGGGATGGAGATCGAATCGTTCAACGGAATTCCTGGTCCATTGGAAGGGCGAAGCTAGGGAAGATGCAACTTGGGAAAAGCAGAAAGATTTGTGGCAATTTCAGGATAAGATAAAAATGTACCTAGACGCTTTGCCGGGGACGGCAAAGGAATAGGTGGGGGTGGTTTGTCATGCCCCATTTTGGTAATGTAGCTTGAGTTGGGGGTCATTTGTACTAGATGTAATGATACCGAATGTAATCAAGTTACTTAATGAATAAAAGAAGTAGCCACATTCTATTCAGTGCCCCAATGTTGCAATGACTTCAGTCGCCCATGTATTACGCCTTTGAGTTCTCTTGCAGGTATGCTGAGGACGAGGGGCTCTTGTCGGACGAAGCATTTCAGCAAAGACCTAGACCCGAGCCGTAAGGCTTGGGGCTAGTAGCTTTTGTCAATAGCATGTGGCGTTAACGACGGAGATTACGATCACGAGGTGGAACTGACAAGATGCATGTCACCTTGTTGGCAACCTGTCCCTTATACTTATGGTGCGATGGGCGACGCACCACTGAGACCCGATATTGGGTTAAGACAGGGATGGTTTGGACTAGGGAGGAGACGAGTGTTCAACGTTGCCCACGTTGGAACGCTCCATTGACGGTCCGGGGTTCCCCCTTTGTGGCTGGCTTTGGGTCAGCTCACTCCTTGGAGTTTGAGTTACCATGGATCTAGCTTGGTGTTGGATTCTATTGTTGGACGGCTGCTTGGGAGTTGATGCCTTTGGACCTGGGCCTGGGTCCTAGGGACGGTGTTGATTAAACAATCGGGACCCAACCCCACTAGTCCCGAAGTCTAGCGTCGGGATAAGTGAGTCAGTGTTGAGAGCTCGTCGTTGGGTGGTTAAAGTCCACTTCTAGTCCTTGTCTGGCTATGGTGGTGGCTGTCTTGAGGCACGGGCCTTGCCCTGCCCGGGATAGGCATTGATAAGGCTGGTCGGGCCTTGTGCCCGACGCCGGTGATGTTAACCTTGTCAACTTGCATGCTTGCTTGCTTATGTTCTTGTGAATGCTTGTATGTGTGCTTGCGTGCTTGTGTGATCAGTGGAATGTTTGTCTTGTGATGTCTTGCCGCGAGAAAATTTTTCATATTAGAGGTTGCACATTACACTTGGGAAGAGTAACCCGCACCGCACTGGGAGACGAGAGAAACAAGTTGATCGGGCATGTGGCCCTCGCCCATATTCGGCCTACCCCATATTTTGGATCGGGAAAATTCATGATATACCCCTGTTTTCTTTCGTAATTCACAATATATCTCTGTTGGTTTTCGTAATTCAACTTTAAGCATGTTTAAATGTTGTCTAAAATTGATGAAACTTTACGTGGACGATGCTAAAGTGTTATAGTTTGGTCCAATATAAAGGGAAAATTCACGAGATACCCCTGTTTCTTTCGTAATTCACAATATACCCCTGTGGTTTTAGTAATTCAACAATAAACATGCTTAAATGTTGTCCAAAATTGATGAAACTTTACATGGACGATGCAAAAGTGTTATATTTTGGTCCAATATCAAATTTGAAGTTTTAAAGCTCATATGTGACATGTGGGACACAATGAACAGTCATGTATTCATTGGGTCCCACAAGTCACATATGAGCTTACAAAACTTCAAATTTAATATTGGACCAAAATATAACACTTTAGCATTGTCCATGTAAAGTTTCATCAATTTTGGACAACATTTAAGCATGTTTAAAGTTGAATTATGAAAATCACAGGGGTATATTATGAATTACGAAAGAAAACAGGGGTATATCGTGAATTTTCCCTATAAAATTTGAACCTTTTAAGCTCACATGTGACCTGTGGGACCCAATGAAAATTGTGACATGTTCATTAGGTCTCACATGTCACATATGAGCTTAAAAAACTTCAAATTTGATATTGGATCAAAATATAACACTTTAGCATCATCCATGTAAAGTTTCATCAATTTTGGACAACATTTAAGTATGTTTGAATTACGAAAACCAACAGGGGTACATTGTGAATTACAAAAGAAAACAGGGGTATATTGTGAATTATCCCTTTTGGTTTTAAGCGTATCGAGCTGGAATTAACAAGCTCCAAAATGCAGCTGGATAAATAGGATGCCTAAATAGACATAAGGCAAATTTCATGTGGAATCTGTAGGATTGGTACAATTCACTTTTGGGCTTCCACATTTTTCATTATTTTACCAACAGGTGGTTTGGCAGATACACAATACAATGTTCTGAAGGTTATAACGAAAATTCCCTCCTTAGGCGAGGGTGTCTTCCTCCTCTATGCGTGTTTCCCTACTCTCTCTCTCTCTCAATCTCTTCGTTTTCTTTACAATCTGATTGCGTGTCTTGGGTTTTGCACATCTACTCCAAATCTGTTTTCTATGTATAACCTTCTCCTCTAGCTCTATCTTTTTAAGTAGTCTTTTGTTTTGTATTGGGTGGTGCAGTTTTAGGTTTTATTTTCAAAGCAAGTTTTTTTACAGAATCTTCCTAGAGTCTTGCATGCTAATGATTAAGTTGGCTTTTTGCATGTTTTGAATCTCCGGCCTTTTGAGCTCCTCCTTTTCTTGGTTCTATAAGTTTCTTTTCTTCTCTTCGTTGTTTTGTTCATGTCTTTCCTTTACCTTTGCTTCTATCCTCTCTTTTCGCTTCTGCATGGCTTCAAAATCTAAGGATATCGATGATCATGTGTCCCATTGCTCGGATCTTGCCCTCACTGCTGAAGAAGAAGTGTGCATGGATATTGAGGGGCTCTTGGACGCCACTTCGAGTTCACCATATAGTTATTGCTTCATTGGTAAGCTTTTTCTAGCTAAAAGTGTTGAGGTTAGGGTTATGGTTCGTACATTGGGCGTGTCTGGCAGATGGAGGATACATTGAAGGTAAGAAATCTGGATATGAGTTTGTTCTTGTTTGATTTTGAGGACGAGGAGAAGTTGCATGGTGTTCTAGAGAGGGGTCCTTGGACTTTTGATGGTTGTTTACTAGCTCTGGTTGCGGTTGATCTTACAAAGACCCTAAGAGATCATGTTTTCCAGTGGATACCTTTTTGGGTACAGGGTTCATGACGTTCCTTTCTTGTTTCTACATGAGGGTTTTGTTAAAAGGGTGGGTGACAAAATTGGAAAGTTTATATTTTACCCGGAAGAGGAAAGGCGAGAGGGTGGGGACTACATGCGAATTAAGGTGTTGATGGATATTTCCAAGCCGATCCATCGCTACATAACATTTCCACTGCATGGAGAGACAACTTTGCTGAGGCTCAAATATGAACGCCTCCCGAGTATTTGTTTTCACTGTGGCCTCTTCTTGCATGGCACACGCGAGTACCCTAATCAGACGGAATCCTCAAGTACTGATTTTTCTTATGGTCCTTGGCTTCGTGCACGTGCTGTGGGCGGTGGTCGCCTTCATTTAGAGCCGCAGGATGATGTTTCCCTTGTGCGTCGTGCTGGCCCGGCGGCTACTTGTGATCGAGAAGTGGATCCCCAGGCTACCTCCTCTGGTGAACGGTAACTCAACTCAATGTTTTTAGGATCGCGATCCTAGCGTAGGATCGTAAGTGACCCCTAGAATCGGATCGTGGGATCGAATCGTGGGATCGTTCGATCATACAAAAAATCAGTAAATATTGTTCAAAATTATACATATGTTATAAATAACTTCTATTTAGAGCATGAAGTTTAATTTGAGTAAGAATATATAGCATTATTGAATTAAACAAATAAAACTTTAGACCACAACAATGTAGTACGCTTACAAAATTGAAATATAGATAAGCAAACCATATTAATTCTCATAATATTGTCCATAAAAAAGATAAAATTTAATAAGATATGTTAAACATAAATCAAATCCACAGACTGCATAATTTTTATGTGTACTTTTATTTCTTTCATCGCCCTCCAACAAACATTATGTGCTACAAGTTATTTCTTAATAAAATCATGAGTTTTCCAATTCATCCTCATTCAAAAGAATAAGTAAGCAATGGAATATAAAGCCAAAAAGAGTTCTAACAACTTATTGTTTCAATTATAAACCAAGAAGAAAAAAATGATAAAAGTAATCAATAATACTTTATAAATTTGTATTGGTTCTTTTAAGTTTTTTTTTCCATTTTCTACTTTAGAGCTTTATAACTTTGAGTTTTTCAATCATTACAATATTAAATAACACTTTAAATGTTATACATTTTTTGAACACCTTGGTACATATTATAATCTTTCACGACGGAGAGTAACAAAAAGTGATATTCCAATCTTAATCCTTATCCGTTCAGTGACCTCAAATAATTCTACATATACAAGTCGTTTTAATAATATCCAGTTGCAATGTTGAAAGTCATAATATTTTATGGATTATGAAACTATCTACAAAATTTTTAGAACTTTTTGTTTCTTCAAATTTTATTAAGGTCAAATTCACATTGATATGAAAAAGATAAATTGTAAACAACGTTGGGATCGATGGGATCGTAGGACCGTACTATGGATATAGAGTGCAGGATTGTAGGATCGTCCAATGGAATCATGATCCTTTGACGATCCTACATGGCTTTGATCCTTACTGTGATCCAGATCGTAACTATGAATTTGGATCGTAAAATCGTAGGATTGTGGGATCGAATCGCGATTCTGTGAACACTGACTCAACTCCTTTGTGGTGGGCTGTGAACATATGGCTGAGGGTGCTTCCTCTCCTGCTTTGGATGAAAGTATCGATGGTGATGATGCTAATGACGGAGATCCCGTCTCGGTCCAAATTGATCAGCCTCAGACGGAGCGAAGTGAACGCGAGAGAAAAATGGAGTGGGTAGAGCATGACACTTCTCTGGAGGAGATTTTTGAGAAGGAAAAACTAGAGCTTGTTTCTAAGAAAGTTCAAAATTCTTCCGATTCCTCTTCATCGGTGCCCCTGGGGGAGACTCAGGGCCGCCGGGAGCAATGAATTGTTTAGCTGTTAACTGTTGGGGACTTGGTGACCCCGAGCAATTCGTTGACTCTGCCACTTGATCCGAGAGCAATCACCAGCAATGGTTTTTCTATTAGAAACTCGGCTAATTGGTTCTGAAATGGGTAGGGTGGTTCTAAGTTGTGGCCACTTTCGATGGCTTGTTGGAAATAGTTTGGGGAGGAGTGGAGGTGTGTGTCTGATGTGGCGGAAGGACCTGGATGTCGAACTCTTCTCCTACTCAAGCAGGCATGTTGATTACTTGGTACGGGGTGTTTGGGGATGTGAGTGGCGCTTCATTGGGGTCTATGGCTAGCCACGCATACAGGATAGATGGCGGACATAGAGACTCTTGAAGGAATTGTACATGCTTTGGGATGGTCCATGGCTAATAAGGGGAGATCTTAATAAGGTTATGTTTCCGTCGGAGCAGCGGGGAATGGCGGTCCGCAGCCGTGCGAGCATGTGTGCTTTTCAGGAGTTTGTAGTTTCGTGTGGGCTGCGGGATTTGGGCTTTGAGGGTGAGGTTTTTACCTTCAATAACCGCAGGTGGGGCAGCAGGAACACGCTCATTCGTTTGGACAGATTCTTAACAAATGATGAATGGTTGGCCCTCTTCCCTAAAGCCACAAATTTCCAACTCCGATGGTCATGATCGGACCATAGGCCCATTAAGTTAATTTTCAGGCCCATGAGGCATCGAGGAGCTAAGCCTTTTTGCTTTGAGGACTGTTGGGTCAGCACAATGGAGTGTTGGGATATCGTGCGGAAAGTGTGGTGACGACGATTGACTGAGGTTGATTCTTATTTAGAAAAGGCAAAGATCTGTGGGAAGGATTTAAGGAGATGGGGAGGGTTGTTTTGAAGGAGGAGAGGAGGTCATTGGAGCGGATTGAGCTTGAGATTGATAATCTCTCGGGGGCTATGTTTATTGAGGATTTTGAGCGGAAATTATCTTCCTTGCATAAGCAACAGGTCTGGCTTCTCCTGAAGGATGAAATTCGATGGAGTCAGCTTGCTGGAACCAAGTGGTTACGAGAAGGTGATAAACATTCTTCCTTTTTCTTTCAGCAATTTAAGTCAAAGGCTCGACGCAAGTCTATTTTTGCATTGTAAGACTCCTTTGGAAACTTGGTTCTTGACTGGAATGGTATTGAAAATATTTCACAAGGTTTTTTTGAAAGTTTATTTTCCTCTTCAGGAGTTTTTTCAAATTTACACTTTAATGCCTGTGCTGAGAATCAGATTCCAAATGATGTTTTTTTAGCACTGGGTGAAATACCTCTACTTAATTAAATATGAATTGGACATATAACCAATTAAATTATGGCCTAAATAATAACGTGTACATTATTATGAGCATGTAACGACTTGTGAGTGAACGAACAATTAAATTAGTACGAGCATATACGTGTCCGAAAATATGACGACGTTACATATTAATACGGTCACGTACACATATATGTACATATACACAACGTTACAATATTATAACGTTGTACGTATAACAGAAAACGCGACACAATAATATAGTCGCATAGGTACATATAGCTAAAACACGACAAATAAAATAGTCGTATTCATATATAGGTATAATTAATAACGTGACGTATCAAATAACCGCTTATATATATATATACAGCTAATAACGCGACATATTAATACGGTCGCACATATACAAGGGATAAGCATAAATAAGGCTGAAACAAAAAAAGAGCAAACATGCTCTAGACGGGATTTGAACCCAAGACCTCTCATACCTTTCCCGTAGCCTTAACCGGATGAGCTGTGCTCGATTTCAATAATAAAATGCAACGAATTATTACAAGTATCATCTTACTATTACATAATATTAACAAATCTAACAACTATCTACTGCTGCACTACTACCCAACTTGTCCGACACATATACATGGATAAGTGAACTTATTTTTTCAAAACGTGGGAAACTTCCCAAAGTAACTAGAAAAGAAGTACCTAGACTTCTACTAACCCATACCTGCTACCACTACCACTACCACCGATTCCTTTTCTTCTGTCTGTCCAATGTCTTTCTCTTCTACGGTGCTCTTCCCTCCCTCGACGAGTCGCTTCATTCTTCTTCAACTGAGAACTCCAGGCACTTCTATCTTTCCAGAACTACAAGCCTCACAGTTTTCTCCTTGCTGTTTCTCCCACCATGAGCGGATGCTCATCTTCCACGGCTATTACATCAGACGCAAGGCTTCATGATCGATGCGTTCTCTTCTTCCACTTCCAACAGAAACATCCCAGCCCTTCTTCTCCGCTTGCTACTCCAGTACTCACGAACAAAAGTGGGAGAAGTTTCAAACTCTTCCATTGTTTTCTTTCACGTACAACACACACAGAGAGGAACATTTAGATGATTCGAATTTTCTCTTCCTGTTTCCTTCACTTTCACCCAGCTCATGTTGATCTCTTCACGTACGAAAACAGAAGAAGATGTAAGCTCCTTCCCCTGTTTCATTGATACGAGAAAAACAAGAAGAGATCACTACTTTTTCTTTCCTCATTTGGTCGGTAACATCACTAGCCGGTGTTGAGCTCTTCTACTTGTTTCCGTCACGTACAACCAGAGGAGATCACCATCTTCATTTCATCCCGCAACAAGCTAGGAGCTGTTGAAGTAGCGCTGTTCTTGGCTGATAATGAGCAGAAGAAAGGAGAGTAACTAGCTCACTTTCTGAAGGTAAAGACATACTAGAAACAAGCCATTCCATTCTTTACTTCCGGTAGTATACTACCAGTTTCCCCATCTAAATATGAGTCTTTCTTGTGTTTTCTTCTCGTCCAGAACCAGAAGAGGTTACCCAACTAATGAAGGATCAAAACCCATGAAGACACTCCTGTTTTACCTTGCTCCGGTAAGGGAAAAAATCACATCACCTCTCCTCTGTTCTTACCGGTAATGTATACTAGCATAAATGTAGTGTAACACCCTGTTCTATCCTTTCAAACCAGGCGCAACAGCCATGCAAGCGCCCTCTGGTGACCATGCTTCCGGTGAGGAAAATCTTCCTCTATTTCCCTTGTTCTACCGATAGTACATGTTGTGATGAGTAGTGTTAACACCGCTGTTGTTCATAAAAAAAAAACAGGCGTAAATGCCTTGTGTCCAGCATCAGAGACCCGGTAAAAACCAAACACAAGTCACCATTTCTTCTCCTCTATTTCCGGTAATGTATGCTCAGCTTTCCTAGCTTAAACTTTACTCTCCTCTTGTAAAAAAAAAAACAAGGCAAATGCCCAGGTTGTATAGTAGCAACACCCAAACAGGAACCTCCTTGTGGTGCCGTTTTTGGTAAGGGAAAAACCTGCCTATTTCCTCCATGTATTACCGAGAGCACATATTGCTATAGGCACTAGCTTAACACTTGTTTTGCCCTGGAAAAACAGGCGGGAGTAAGCCTTGAAACCAGCTCTAAACCAAGGCGTGAACCACTCCCAAGTACCCCATCAAGATAAGAGGAGAAGCGTAGAGTTATGCCTAACAAACCGTGAGCCTTGGAGAGCTTTGGCTAGTTTGGATTACTTGAAAACATGGTAAGTATACTAAACTTTATATGATAAAGTATATGATATTTGATTACATTAAATACAAGCCGTGAGTGAACAGAGCTTGGAATAGCTTAACTAAGTGTTATAATGTTTTATAACATTTTTAGTTGGTAATATAAGGTTGAGATGACATATTATGTCATGGGGAGTAATTAAATAATTTTAGAAAAAACATTAAAGGAATTATACTATCAGCCGTAAACATACATTGTTTTATGACATTTATGTGTAATTATATTCTATGTTAATTAATGTAACAAGGCCAAGCATTTTAGGCCATTTAATTTAATTGCTATGTTAAGTTAAAAATGAATTTAGAACAAAATATATATACCGAAATAATTTGGAGTTGGATTGCAATTTAAACAAATTTTAGAGACTGAAAATAAAAAAATCGGAAACTATATGTTAAAAGAGATATTCTATGAAGTTTATTAAGTTTTATGAAATATGGGGGTCAAATGGTAATTTTTGAGAAAGAGTGGTCAAAACCGCAAATACCTAAACCTATGGTCAAACTAGTGTGTAATGGGTCAACATTGACCAAAATAAAAGCCTTGACCAAATTTAATGTCATAAATAATTAATTTATGAACTCATGTTAACATTATAAGTGAAATGTAGAATTTATGAAAATTTCGGAGTATAAAACGTAAATACCGAAAAGCAGAGGCGTAGTTTGGTTAATATGATGGTTTATATCTTAAGTATAAAATTTGGAATTTTTGGAGTTATATAAGTGGGTATATTGATAAAAGATAATATATGATTTTGTGACATATGAAAGTATATAATATAAATATGTGGTTATTTTGTAAATAAGGAAAAGATAGTGGCTGGAAAGGAAATATACCAACAGCTATGGGCTGTTCGAAATATAAGGAAATAACATATAAAAACTATATGTTATAAATAATATAATGTTTGGAATGATATAACATATGATATGTAAAAATATTATAAGATTTGTGGTAAAAGCATAAATATGGGAAGTTAAGGGTTAAAAAAAAACAGAACCTAAGGGGTTTGTTTGTATTCTTCGGAAATATTGAAACTATATAGTATACATACTATATAATTCAAATGCTATAATATATGGTGAGATAAGTATGTTATAAAAATTGTGGTGAAATCGTAATAATAATAAAGTGTGGGGTTTGAAAGGAGATGAAATATTAAATATATGCCTATTCGGCAATTAAGGGAAATATTACAAAACTATAGGTTATATCCTATTACAATGTTTTGATGATATAAAACAAGGTATTTATAACACGCTGTAAGTTGTGTGACTATATTGTAATAAATGAGAATTATGTAAATAAACAAGTAATAGTGCATTGTAAGTATATGTCATTTTCGGTATATAAATATAAGTACTAAAGCTATATGTTATAAGCTAATGACGTATAAAATATCATACAATGTGATATCAGGATATAAGTGTAACACTAAATAATGTTATGTGGTCAAAAGCATAGTTATAAAAAAAAACTAGCATGCTAGCGCATACATACATAATATATATGTATAAAATGAAGATATAAAACTATAGTATACAATGACATAAAATACTATGGTTAATATATGATTTTTAGAAGGTTAAATAAACCTTTGGATGAGGAATGAACATGCACCTAGTATAATCTTCATGTTACATGAAATCAATGTACATATATACAAATATGCAAACCGGCGCAAATAACATGCACATATATATTATGGATTACAAACCATATAATAATAAATAATGAACATTAACTTGTTAGTATAATTATATACTACAAGTCATAAGGTTTAAAATAAATACAATTTGTCACATAATTGGGAAGTTGTATAATATAAGGTATGTTAGAGAATAGTAATATGCTATGTAATATAAACTAACGTTGCATGGAATGCAAACAACCATAGGTATAAAATGTAACCATACATGCAACTAAAGGTTATAACAATACCCATGCATGCGATGTAACAGCTGAAGTAATGACACGAGAACGAACAATTTTGTATCAGGCGTAACGTTTATAAAACTATGGGATAGGAAATATAATTCCTACGTTTAAAAACGTTAGCCACGACGTTCGAATAAAACCGACGTCCTCGTAAACTATATTAATACATACTACGAGTAAAGAGTTTTAAGGATAATGATACCTTAACTGGTGTCAGTTGAAAATCTAGGGGCGTAGTACCGGGATTTCAGACATTATTCGGAAATACCGAACCATACTGTCATGTGGATTGACATATAGCGTTCTTCGTATTGTTAGATCGCCTGTTAGACGAGCGCGCTCGAGAAAGCTTAGTGGTCTACACTGCGCGACCTCGACACGGTGTACGGTATGTAAAGGGATTTGATCCGGTTGTCCTGAGGAATTCCTCGGGCTCGGATTTGTTTGATAAATACTTGTGTGAATGTATGTATGTGGCTGATGTTGTGGTGTGTAGTTATGTTTACTGCATTATTATTTATGCACGAACGTCCTACGGGACTAATACTACGTCGACTATAGATCGACTTATACAAAACTACATATGCGAAATGTGTGTTTGACCACTGTTGCTTGACCTAATACGCTAAGTATTACAAGTATGTAGTTATAACCTAAGTAAAACACTTAGGAACGGACACGACATTGTCGGTCTCTAGAGCTTTGACTCGAACGTGAATACTACCTAGAAAATTCTAGGCATGCGTAAGACCCATAGGGCAGCCAACAAATTAAGTGACGTTCTCCATAACAAAACTGTAACTGACTACCTAACTAACGAAATTAACAGTGGAGTGTGAATGAATGTGATGATGTACCTTAATCCAGACAGTCACTGGCTGCTGGTCGCGCGTAGAGATCTCTTGGGTTATCTCGTATCGGGTTTACCCTAGTTAATCCTGAACGAGCCTACATAGATCGTCAGGCGGAGTGTGCTACCGTTGGCACCAGGCCCTTGGCCACCTAAATGGACGCCTTTACAAAGGCAAAGTGAATTAGTCCTAGAGTCTTCGGATGATCAGGGCAGTGAGCACCTTGTTGTACGTGGGACTACTGTCCAAGTGAATATATTTCGGGTTGTCCTAATTGACGCCCGACAGTGCTAACTAAAACAAATCATATGTGAGGGCCCGGGGGGCCGAATATTGTAATACATGTTGATGATAAAATACGACGTATGAATTATTAATGTCGTCGCATTGTATGATGTGTGATTGTTGTGTATGTTTATAAGTGACTGTTTTGATTGAATGAATGATTATATAATCATGCATGTTGTTACAGTATCTATTATATCTGTAAAATGACAAAGCATGAAATCAATCTATTATCAAGACGGTTAAAAATGACAAGTGACCAATAGGGTCCAGATCCGGCATACTCAGCGTCTATCACTGAGACTACACTTATTGTGCAGGTTGTTGATCTTCGTTGAAGCCGAAGTGCGGGAACAGGGTAGATAAGATTACTTCAATTATTGCGTAAGGGATTTATTGTATAACGATACCAGGCTGTAGACGTATGATGGTAATGTTACATTGATCTGGGATTTGAAATAGATGCTCACTTGTCTACTGTTATGAATGTGGACTTAGTATGATGTATAGGGATATCTCGTTATCACAGCGGTTTAGTAGTGATGTGTATTCTAGCTGTTGGATTTAGTTCTGCTTCATTACTCGTATGGGCGAGTAACGGCAGGTGACACCCGAGTGAGTTTAATGTCGTTGTTTATTTTCCGCTGTAAGACGCTTTATTATCTGTTGACGTGAGTGACTTTTACGTTTTAATTTGAGAGGGGTGTTACAAAAGTGGTATACTCCGCTCTGATGACGAGATACTAAGTTAAGACAGTGAGCTTAGGATTTGGGAAACTTGGGAAACGTTTGTGAGGTACGAAACGTCTGTGTCTTAATGAAATTATGTGTTGGCAGAGCCTTTGGCCTGCAAGTGTTAGCCCTTGGGGCACACAAATGAGTTGATTATATTATGGTGTGTATTGAGAAGACGAACGGTAATACCGAAATCTAGTGGTGGTGTGAGCCAGGGAGCTGGCCAAGGGCATAAAGGCCCGGGAATATTATCCCTGTTAAGGACCAGCTGAGAGCTCAGCCAGGAGGAAACACAAATGTCATGAGTGCATCGGCGACAATCCACTTTCATGTGGAAGTTCAATACAAACTACCGCCGACAGTACCCCTCCCGCCACAACCCAATGAGTAAAATACAACTAAGAAATATAATCCCCGAATATAGGAAAAAGGGCTACAAAGCCAACGGACTGTCTAAACACTCTCGCAGCGAATGAATAATTCCTGCTCTTGTAACATTAATACAACCTCAATGTCATACCTCCATTGACGACCAAGCACCGTATTAATAGGCACTGCTAGAGGCGAGCGCCACTACTACTATAACGTCGTGGAAAGGGTCACCCAAGAACATCAGGGCGAGCGGACCGGGAGCACCATGAACTCCGCGAGACCGTCGCCCGTAATGGGACCTTTAACCACCAAACTGTAAAAAGAAATTATCTTGAGAACGTGGAGGAACTTTGTGAGAATACTGCCCTGTTTTTTTCAACTTCAATCCTAAACTCGTGTGCACACAATACCGTGACACTAGGACCCTGTCGTGGCGGTACCTGTAGGGAGGCAAAGTCCAAACGTTTACGCTATTATGAATATAATGTGAGGGAGGACTTGATTATTCTAATGATAATGTGGACAGGGAAATTTCCCAAATCCTAATACCGTCTTATTCACGAACAATCATTCTAAAGGTACTTAAGCAACCCATGCAACAGTAAGACAAATAAGTCTAACAAATTGTCCCTACCGAACCTACCTACTTCCGATTCCTGTCTAGCCACAACATCAACTTGCAGTACGTGCTATATCCACCCAATACACACAAAAAGTATGGGCATGACTATGATATGTACACAAGTAATATAGAAAAATTAAACTAGCTATACTACTACCTACTTCCGCAAGTAAGGGGTTGTTCTTCCCAGCTCACTATCGATCCTAGTTGCAGGAGGAATATGTGACTCATCACTTCTACCATAATAAAGTAGCTAGCAGTCCATTGTTTGTAATATAAAATAAGCTATTTAAATCACTAGCCCATCTACCCACGAGCAGACGTGAGCACCTACAGAGGAAGAAGAAGGGGACACCGATAACTATACAAATTATGTACATAACTAGCATATAATGACTAAACTAATGACCTCATACTAATAATTTCGTCTACCCCGCGCACTTGCTACTGCAAGTGCTGCAAACAATTACTACTGCAGTTACCACTGCTATTATCGTTACAAACGAATACTATAAACTGCGTAGACCTATGGTACGACACCATGGCTGCCAATAATCACCAAACAATTGTACACCTCTAGTATAAACTACATAACTACAATTGTTGCAATAAACCACTAAGATATGAGGCCTACAACCTCTGAAGGACCCGACGAGTCCGACTAATGCAATAAAAATGGCACACCAACCCATAACAAATTATAACTACTAAACTAGAATGAATCAAATGACACAGGCTTAGGAGCCAAGATAACATAATTTAGTTATCAAACTATTTAATGGCTGAATTGGAAGTGGAAGGTAAAACCTGATTCCCGGGGATCAGAGGAAACCAACCACAAATTGGGGTAGAAGGACAGTTCGACACTGGTGCTGATCACACCAGAGTCGTATGACTCCTGAGACTCTTCACAAGTTGCCACAATTAATTACAGTCAGGATAAACAAAACAACAACATACTAGTTACAAACAACTAGCAACAATGTAGCAATAAGATATTAAATAAGGAAACTTGTGACTAACGACTTACGTTGCATATATTAAACCATACAAAATAAAATTACGAAGAGAATACGATCATATAACAATCACTACCATATAGTTTCCAACTATATCGTATGTTCAGTATTTATATTTATTCACATATGCATGCGCGTCACATATATATATACACTTATATCCATATTTCATGATAAATCCCCCTATATTATATGTCACATTTTTCCTCATCATCTTAATGTAAGATGATTATTTGATTTGTTGCATTACATTATGCAATTTATATTAAGAACTTTATCTTAATATCTTGTCACATTTCAGGACATATATTTATAATTCCTAAGGTTTTATTTTATACCAACCTTAGGTTATAAATTCCATTTTCTCATTATATATACTATAACCCATACTTTTAATAAAACTATATTATTGCCAAAAGGCATATACATCAAAATTCCTATTTCCATCAACTCCTAATACTTTCCAGTATTACAGTATTGCCACATATTTAATAAAATGTTATACATATCATACGTTATAACATTTTAACCTTGTAATAAATGTATCTTATAGTTCACTAACTATATGTACGTGTACGCCAACCTGTGATGAACACAAGAGAATTGGTAAAACGTATCAGTCCACAGATGGACCAAGAGTGAAAAGAACAATTCTGCCGTAATACGGATATTACCAGTACCTTCATAATAATGAGCACGAATCAACACTGAACACATGAATAGTTACCGCCTCTGAGCACTACCTTTACCAAGGAGTGCCATGTATGATTATGTACAATTAAAAGTGATCAACGTTAAGATTAAGTTCTATATGTATTATCAATATCATACCGATTATGAAACAAGTCCTAAGTGGAAGAATGGCTACCGCCATTGGCGTCCGACCATGTGAAAACGATGAGTATTGATATATATTAAAGACATGTCGTTCACTGTTGTGACGACTGTCAGTGATGAACGAAAGCTCAAATTAAAACAATGGCAAACACTTAACCAAACGCTAAATAGCGCGAGTACGCAAGTACCTAATGGACAATAAAAGGGCATGAGCCTAGGAGACCGGGAATACCGACTCCAATTACCTTTCGAGGTATAGTACTAAAATCAAAGTTAATATAATGAAACAAGGGAGCTACAGTACATACCGTAAGCAATGTGAATAACAATGATGAATTACTAACAGGCGCCATACCACGCAACTGAAATATAAATAACTGTAGTTACAAGTAACTAGCACTAAACAATAAGTAACAACAAAGACATTACTTACTAGCTGAATACTAGGAGTATATACCAGCATGTAATGCTAATCACTAATAGTGATAAATGTTTAGTCCTAATGGATAAACCTAACCTTATGAGAAGTGGCATACCCCTTGTGGGTGCAGTACCATCAATGAGAATGGTTGGGAAGTGAAGAGCCAAATTGCTCAAGCAATCATGCAATCTACAATACATCCAATTAAACGGAAGAGGGAACGCATATAAATACCCAAGTATGAGAACTTACCCCACGCCGTATCGGGAAGCATAGGTAGGAAATGATAATGATTAAACCTGGAGGAAAGAATTATGTATGTACTCATGGAGATAGAGATAGGAGAACTGGCATTGTTAGCCCAGCACCAATATTACATAAACCAATTGCAGCCATACAGACGAACCAACGTTTAACGTTTAACTGGTTAACAACCAAGTGCTACCTCTAGTGTATTACTAAGGACATGAGTCCAGGGAACAAAAATAATGTTGCAACCACCTTACCACCATACTACTAGAACATTAGCACCTACGACAAGATAACCGACATTGCGGACCAATCAACATCAAACTACAACAAGGACATCCATCAAAAGGGAGATTGACAATAGAATACTTCACAATAGTCGTGTGACGGACGCTACCAGTTTACTAAACGAGACATGGGACAACCGCACTCCGATGGGAGCATGTGGGCCTGACAGACTTATTTATAGGTTAGTCAGGTAAGTAGTAATGTATCAGTATGGTACCCCATGCATGTAGACAAGTAGTGTTAGGAACACGAGAAGTAGTCAACTCCGTACTACGGACAGTGATGCAGATTACCTCGAAGATGGACGAGAAGAGCCGCAGTTAACCAACGGGCTAGAGAAACCAAGAACCTACAACACAGAGTAGCAGACGATACACAATGAAGACAAGGAGACCCTTCGAAGACGACGACGCTGATAACAGGAAAGGGAAACCCACTGTATGGACGAATAATACGTAGAACACTCACAAGGATCATGCAAGTTTTTGCAATCCAGAGGAATCTACCAAATGATGTGAACTTAAATGCGTAACTACGCAATAATGGAAAAACAAACCTGGTATACTAGCAGATGCTTGAACAAGAACATAAACGTGATAATGACTAACACACCGTCGAATCGACTGCAATGTGATGAGCACGGAAGCGACAAACACAAACAGCTATAAATGATAAATACGTGGGCAAACATATACGAGTAAAACTCGCAGAGAATAATGTGAAATGAAAGAGGAAGTTGCAGAACTCTAATACGAGCACAAAGTATGGATTTCCAGGAAGAACCATACCAACGTTGTTGCTAACCCGACACACGGGAAGAAGATATAATATATATCAACACGAAACAAGTATCAAAGAACTACAACAATGTGTTACTCCGAAACAAAACCACCAGGAAACACAGATGACAACCCTTATCTAAGTAGACATGAAAGCTACTGCGTCAAGTACAAAAGGGCACTAAGTACTAATAATAGCCAATGTCATATGACAACTCAAGCTGAAGGTCTATGAGACGAGCTACGCGAAAATGCTAGTAATCCTAACGATGGGATATACGACAATACAAGGAATCAACCGAGCCTATATTCATGGGTCTACACCTCTGTACGGAGCGAGTGGGCCCATCAGAACGATTCGGGAGAGAGCACAAACACGTGCCTCACCCTTTATATATTTAAGAGCCGAAGGGGCTAGAGTCATACTCGTCTCTCCGATATGAGAATAATCTACTCCAAAGGTGAAAACACCACATGAGAGTTAGAGAACTCTATGAGAGCCAAGTATCCATCGCTCCTTGTGGAGCGGCTGTTGAATACTTGTGGGGTACGGGGGCGTAACCCTTTTTAAGGGGGGTAGAGCCTCTTGGCTGTGCACATGTTTGCACTGAATTCTATTATTTCGTATGCGGGGCATACAATAGTTTGTGGGTATGCGGGGCATACGATGTTGGTTGTTGGTATGTTTGTGGATATGCGAGGCACACGATGTTGATTGTTGGTTTGTTTTGTATGCGGGGCATACATTGTTTGTGATGTTGTTTGTTCATTTTGTTGGTGTTGTTTGGTACGCGGGGCGTACGTGGTTGATTTGTTGTGTGAGATGTGCACTTGTATGTATGAATTTTATGAAATACTAAATGGCGTGTTTACACCCAGGTGTAGTACTTTCTTTATGATACTGTGATATATATATTGTTGTACCTTGTAGATTTATTACTTAGGGTATCGCTTAGATACGAAACGAATAATTAGATACGAAATGTGGAATGATGATATGGTATGACACCTCGGGGAGGTTGTCTCGGTTGGTAGAACTGATAGGAAATGATGGTGCTGATGGATCGCCTACTTCCATATATGTTTGGAATTAACGCCACAATTGAGGGCTATGTGCGGTATTAGCACAACACGATATGCGTAAATGAAATATCACATAGATATCATTATGGGATTATATGGGTAGTTATTAATACACCTAATTAAGTAAAGCGACTTCGGGACAAAGTCTCTTTTTAAGGGGGGTAGACTGAAATACCCCTACTTAATTAAATATGAATTGGACATATAACCAATTAAATTATGGCCTAAATAATAATGTGTACATTATTATGAGCATGTAACGACTTGTGAGTGAACGAACAATTAAATTAGTACGAGCATATACGTGTCCGAAAATATGACGACGTTACATATTAATACGGTCACGTACACATATATGTACATATACACAACGTTACAATATTATAACGTTGTACGTATAACTGAAAACGCGACACAATAATATAGTCGCATATGTACATATAGCTAAAACACGACAAATTAAATAGTCGTATTCATATATAGGTATAATTAATAACGTGACATATCAAATAACCGCTTATATATATATATGTATATATACAGCTAATAACGCGACATATTAATACGGTCGCACATATACAAGGGATAAGCATAAATAAGGCTAAAACAAAAAAAAGAGCAAACATGCTCTAGACGGGATTCGAACCCGAGACCTCTCGTACCTTTCCCGTAGCCATAACCGGATGAGCTGTACTCGATTTCAGTAATAAAATGCAACGAATTATTACAAGTAGCATCTTACTATTACATAATATTAACAAATCTAACAACTATCTACTGCTCCACTACTACCCAACTTGTCCGACACATATACATGGATAAGTGAACTTATTTTTTCAAAACGTGGGAAACTTCCCAAAGTAACTAGAAAAGAAGTACCTAGACTCCTACTAACCCATACCTGCTACCACTACCACTACCACCGATTCCTTTTCTTCTGTCTGTCCAATGTCTTTCTCTTCTATCGATGCTCTTCCCTCCCTCATCGAGTCGCTTCATTCTTCTTCAACTGAGAACTCCAGGCACTTCTAGCTTTCCAGAACCACAAGCCTTGCAGTTTTCTCCTTGCTGTTTCTCCCACCATGAGCGGATGCTCATCTTCCACGGCTATTACATCAGACGCAAGGCTTCATGATCGATGCGTTCTCTTCTTCCACTTCCAACAGAAACATCCCAGCCATTCTTCTCCGCTTGCTACTCCAGTACTCACGAACAAAAGTGGGAGAAGTTTCAAACTCTTCCATTGTTTTCTTTCACGTACAACACACACTGAGAGGAACATTTAGATGATTCGAATTTTCTCTTCCTGTTTCCTTCACTTTCACCCAGCTCATGTTGATCTCTTCACATACGAAAACAGAAGAAGATGTAAGTTCCTTCCTCTGTTTCATTGATGCGAGAAAAACAAGAAGAGATCACTGCTTTTGCTTTCCTCATTTGGTCGGTAACATCACTAGCCGGTGTTGAGCTCTTCTGCTTGTTTCCGTCACGTACAACCAGAGGAGATCACCATCTTCATTTCATCCCACAACAAGCTAGGAGCTGTTGAAGTAGCGCTGTTCTTGGCTGATAATGAGCAGAAGAAAGGAGAGTAACTAGCTCACTTCCTGAAGGTAAAGACATACTAGAAACAAGCCATTCCACTTCTTTACTTCCGGTAGTATACTACCAGTTTCCCCATCTAAATATGAGTCTTTCTTGTGTTTTCTTCTCGTCCAGAACCAGAAGAGGTTACCCAACTAATGAAGGATCAAAACCCATGAAGACACTCCTGTTTTACCTTGCTCCGGTAAGGAAAAAAAATCACATCACTCTCTCTCTGTTCTTACCGGTAATGTATACTAGCATAAATGTAGTGTAACACCCTGTTCTATCCTTTCAAACCAGGCGCAACAGCCATGCAAGCGCCCTCTGGTGACCATGCTTCCGGTGAGGAAAAATCTTCCTCTATTTCCCTTGTTCTACCGATAGTACATGTTGTGATGAGTAGTGTTAACACCGCTATTGTTCATAAAAAAAACAGGCGTAAATGCCTTGTGTCCAGCATCAGAGACCCGGTAAAAACCAAACACAAGTCACCATTTCTTCTCCTCTATTTCCGGTAATGTATGCTCAGCTTTCCTAGCTTAAACTTTACTCTCCTCTTGTAAAAAAAAACAGAAGGCAAATGCCCAGGTTGTATAGCAGCAACACCCAAACAGGAACCTCCTTGTGGTGCCCTTTTTGGTAAGGGAAAAACTTGCCTATTTCCTCCATGTATTACCGAGAGCACATATTGCTATAGGCACTAGCTTAACACTTGTTTTGCCCTGGAAAAACAGGCGGGAGTAAGCCTTGAAACCAGCTCTAAACCAAGGCGTGAACCACTCCCAAGTACCCCATCAAGATAAGAGGAGAAGCGTAGAGTTATGCCTAACAAACCGTGAGCCTTGGAGAGCTTTGGCTAGTTTGGATTACTTGAAAACATGGTAAGTATACTAAACTTAATATATGATAAAGTCTATATGATATTTGATTACATTAAATACAAGCCGTGAGTGAACAGAGCTTGGAATAGCTTAACTAAGTGTTATAATGTTTTATAACATTTTTAGTTGGTAATATAAGGTTGAGATGACATATTATGTCATGGGGAGTAATTAAATAATTTTAGAAAAAACATTAAAGGAATCTATACTATCAGCCGTAAACATACATTGTTTTATGACATTTATGTGTAATTATATTCTATGTTAATTAATGTAACAAGGCCAAGCATTTTAGGCCATTTAATTTAATTGCTATGTTAAGTTAAAAATGAATTTAGAACAAAATATATATTACCGAAATAATTTGGAGTTGGATTGCAATTTAAACAAATTTTAGAGACTGAAAATAAATAAAATCGGAAACTATATGTTAAAAGAGATATTCTATGAAGTTTATTAAGTTTTATGAAAATGGGGGTCAAATGGTAATTTTTGAGAAAGAGTGGTCAAAACCGCAAATACCTAAACCTATGGTCAAACTAGTGTGTAATGGGTCAACATTGACCAAAATAAAAGCCTTGACCAAATTTAATGTCATAAATAATTAATTTATGAACTCATGTTAACATTATAAGTGAAATGTAGAATTTATGAAAATTTCGGAGTATAAAACGTAAATACCGAAAAGCAGAGGCGTAGTTTGGTTAATATGATGGTTTATATCTTAAGTATAAATTTGTGAATTTTTGGAGTTATATAAGTGGGTATATTGATAAAAGAGTATAATATATGATTTTGTGACATATGAAAGTATATAATATAAATATGTGGTTATTTTGTAAATAAGGAAAAGATAGTGGCTGGAAAGGAAATATACCTAACAGCTATGGGCTGTTCAGAAATATAAGGAAATAACATATAAAAACTATATGTTATAAATAATATAATGTTTGGAATGATATAACATATGATATGTAAAAATATTATAAGATTTGTGGTAAAATCATAAATATGGGAAGTTAAGGGTTAAAAAAAAAAACAGAACCTAAGGGGTTTGTTTGTATTCTTCAGAAATATTGAAACTATATAGTATACATACTATATAATTCAAATGCTATAATATATGGTGAGATAAGTATGTTATAAAAATTGTGGTGAAATCGTAATAATAATAAAGTGTGGGGTTTGAAAGGTGATGAAATATTAAATATATGCCTATTCGGCAATTAAGGGGAAATATTACAAAACTATAGGTTATATCCTATTACAATGTTTTGATGATATAAAACAAGGTATTTATAACACGCTGTAAGTTGTGTGACTATATTGTAATAAATGAGAATTATGTAAATAAACAAGTAATAGTGCATTGTAAGTATATGTCATTTTCGGTATATAAATATAAGTACTAAAGCTATATGTTATAAGCTAATGACGTATAAAATATCATACAATGTGATATCAGGATATAAGTGTAACACTAAATAATGTTATGTGGTCAAAAGCATAGTTATAAAAAAAAACTAGCATGCTAGCATACATATATATATATATATATATATATATATATATATATATATATATATGTATCAAAATGAAGATATAAAACTATAGTATACAATGACATAAAATACTATGGTTAATATATGATTTTTAGAAGGTTAAAAACCTTTGGATGAGGAATGAACATGCACCTAGTATAAGGCTTCATGTTACATTATGAAATCAATGTACATATATACAAATATGCAAACCGGCGCAAATAACATGCACATATATATTATGGATTACAAACCATATAATAATAAATAATGAACATTGACTTGTTAGTATAATTATATACTACAAGTCATAAGGTTTAAAATAAATACAATTTGTCACATAATTGGGAAGTTGTATAATATAAGGTATGTTAGTGTCTGAACTTAAAAACATTCGTATATTATTGAGAGAATAGATGTAAATCATCTAAGTGTATACAAGCTGTGTTCAGTAGTATAATATTGAGACTACACACAAGGTATATATCAGAGAACAAAGAAGGAAAGCGAGACAGACAGATATACAAGCTACAGATATACAAACTACAGCCCATCAACCTACTGGGCCGGGTGAACTATAACATATGGGCTTTCTAACACTCCCCCTCAAGACTTGCATGGTTGCTCGTGTAATCTTGGGATAAGTAAAGCCCAATGTCTTTCAAGATGCTGATATAGTTGCGGCCGTACAGTGGTTTTGTAAGGAAGTCTGCCAGTTGATTTCTGTTTGAGATGTGTCTGACATCGATGAGGCCTTCTTGGATTTTCTGTCGAACAAAGTGAATGTCCACTTCTATGTGCTTAGTCCTCTGGTGTTGGACGGGGTTTCTGGCTATGTGGACGGCAGAGAGGTTGTCACAGTGGACAGGGATCAGGCTTATATGGTTGACTCCCAATTCATTCAGCAAGCGACTTAACCAAGCCAACTCTGTTGTAACGCTCTTCATCGCTCTATATTCTGCTTCAGCAGAAGATAGGGAGACGCTGCTTTGCTTTTTTGATTTCCAACTTATCGGGGAATCTCCAAGGAATATATAATATCCACTAACGGATTTTCTGGAGTTGGGGCACCCTGCCCAATCACTATCGCAGAATGCTTGAAGCTTCTGCTCATCTCTGTTGGAAAGAAGGATTCTGTAGCTTGAAGTCTTTCTGAGGTATTGAATGGTATGATAGGCTGCTGCTAGATGTGTTGTTCTCGGTTGTTGTAGAAACTGAGATAGGAGTTGAGTAGTGAAGGCTATGTCTGACCTTGTGTGGGTAAGATAATTGAATTTCCCAATCAGCTTTCTGTAAATGGTGGGATTCTGCAGAAGATCTCCTTCATCAGTCATCAGTTTTAGGCCTGGCTGGAAAGGAGTAACACTTGTCTTTGCTCCCTGAGACTCATGGTCAGTCACAATATCTAAACAGAACTTTTCTTGTGAAATAATCAGACCCTTGTTAGTATGAATGAAATGCATGCCCAAAAAGTAATTTAAACAGCCAAGGTCCTTGATTTTAAATCTGTAGTCAAGTTTACCTTTCAACACTTTTATTTCATCAGCATCATTTCCTGTAACTAAGAGATCATCAACATAGACAGCCACATGAGTAACAAGATGATTCTTTTGCTTTAAAAACAGAGAAGAATCGTTTTCAGATTTCCTATAACCTGCAGATTCAAGAAAGGTGCTCAACTTTGAGAACCACTGTCTTGAAGACTATTTCAAGCCATATAAAGATTTTCTTAATCTGCAAGCATTCAGACCTTGAGAAACCGTCATACCTTTTGGAATTTGCATATAAATTTCTTCTTGCAAATCACCATGTATGAAAGCATTATTAACATCCATTTGATGCATAAACCAACCCTTTTTAACAGCAACAGCAAGCAAGGCACGAATAGATGTCATTCTAATGACAGGAGAGAATGTTTCATTATAATCTAAGCCCAATTTTTGGCTAAACCCTTTAGCAACTAATCTCGCTTTAAACCTCTCAATAGATCCATCGGATTTCTGTTTGATTTTATACACCCACCTACAACCTATAGCACGTTTATGTTTTGGAAGTTTGACAAGCTCCCATGTTTGATTCTCGGTTAGAGCATGGAGTTCTTTTTCCATGGCCTTAACCCATTCTCTGTTTTGGCAGGCTTCTTCATAGTCTTTGGGTTCTTTCAGATCAGAGGGGTATTTATCAGAAGATATAATATTGATAGAGTGATCAGGAGGAAGATCAGTGAGACTGTGAACATCTAAAGACAAGGTAGGATCATCAAGGTGCAAGCTTATTCTGTTGGCCAGGATTTCAGTGAAAATATCAGGTCTGATATGAGAACCCACATAATAGTCATCTAAATATGAAGGAGGGTGTTTTTCTCGAGTGGATCTCCTTAGAACATCAACAGAATCTTGGGTATGGGTTGTGGTAGCTTCTCCCCCTGAAGGAGGATCCGGAGAGAAAGTAATAGTTTCATGTGATTCTGTTTGAGGAGTGGGATGTTCTATAGGATGGGAAAGCTGTTCTGTTTCAGTAGTCTCATTGATGTTAGGATCAGAAAACAGAAGATCTTCATGGTCATCATAGGCAGCAGGATGAGAGACATTTGGTTGGGTACCTTGATGTGTATCCTGGTTTAGATGTGGGAGTAGAGCAGAAGGAGTTTTAAAAGGGAAAAACTGCTCATAGAAAACTGTGTCACGTGACATGAAGATAGTGTTGTCAGATAGTCTGAGCAACTTATATCCCTTTTGGGTAATAGAATAACCAAGGAAAACACATGGGACAACTCTACTATCAAACTTAGCTTTTCCTTTAGTGAGAACAGTGGCATATACTAAACATCCAAAGGTTTTTAGAGTTTTGTAATCAGGAGCTTTACCATATAGGATTTCATAAGGAGTCATCCCTTTTAGGCTTGAACTGGGTAATCTATTAATCAAGTATGCAGCAGTAAGAATGCAATCACCCCAATAAAGTAAAGGAACATTTGATTGAAAATACAAGGACCTTGCTGTTTCCATTATATAACGGTGTTTGCGTTCAACAATACCATTTTGTTGGGGTGAATGAGGACAAGAAGTTTGGTGTAAAATGCCTAAGGACTGAAAGAAATTCTTACCGTCATTAGAGGTACCCAGTTCAAAAGCATTATCAGATCTAAAAACCTTTATTTTCTTTGAAAATTGCCTTTCTGTATACAGAGTAAAATATTTAATAAAATCAAAAGCTTCACTTTTAGATCTCAAAAGTTTAATCCATATAGCTCTAGATTTATCATCAACAACACTAAGAAAGTATCTAAAATGGTCATGAGTGGGGTTTCTAAAGGGACCACAGATGTCAAGATGAACTAGGTCAAATATATCCTTGCTGTTAGAAACAGATTTGTTAAAAGGAATTCTATGACCTTTAGCTCTTTGACAGACATCGCATATAAAATCTGAAGAAACATCCCTTTTATTGATTATCTGGATCTTACACATTTTCTCAATTGGGGGGTGACCCAATCTATTGTGCCATCTGATCACATCAGTTTTAACAGAAAAAATCGGGGCTTGAACATCCCTCTGTTGTCTAAAAGGAAGAAACTCAGTATCTATACAATGTTTAGCACTATCGGTTTCTTGCAGCAAAACTTTTCCTAGAGCTATAAACTTGTCTAAACAATCCTTTTCAAGAAAATACAGACCATTCCTCATTTTACCAAACAGAACATTATGCGCAGATTTAAGGTCCTGCAAGAAACAAGTATCAACATATGTAACAAGACAGGCATTAATCTGCAACAACAGTTTTCTCACAGAAAGGAGGTTGAATTTGAAAGATTTAACATGCAAGACATCATGAAGGACAAAAGTTTTGCTGAGTTTGACAGAACCAGTTCCTTGTATACGACCAAAGTGACCATCAGGCATAGATACATTCAGAGTACAGGCAACATAACTATTAGGCAAAAAATTTCGAATATCACCACAGACATGATCTGTTGCTCCGGTATCTATTATCCAATCAGTTTCCAGAATTTGGGAGTTTTTATTGCCAAGTTTGTTAGAAGTAATCCAAGCGTTTGAGATAAGAGAATGGATACCTGAGAACATATTGTCGAAATCATCCTCATCTTCTGGATCTTGAGTCGTGCCCATTGTATTTCTCAAGTAACTCATCAAAGCGGTGAGTTGAGTTGAGCTAACGCCTGGGATTTTGACCCTTTGATTTTGCAAATGTGCAACTAACCCGTCTAGGGTTTCTTTACTCATCCCCGGGACTTCAGTCTTCTTGGAATTGCTGGCACGATTGTCTTCATCATCAAAATCGGTTTCATCAACGATAGCACCTCCAAATTTCTCTTTTGTTTTGTCGTGGTTCCAATGAGAAGGGAAGCCCTTTATCCAATAACAGTCGTCGTATTTATGCCCCATTTTTTTGCATTTCGAGCAGCGGATTTTCTTGGGGTCAAATTTTCCAGCGCGACCATTTCTCTCTGTCGAAATTGAAGGCGAAGGAGTGTTAGAGAAGATTAGGGCTTCCGATTCAGTACGCTTAGCTTTGTAGGTTTGGCGCTGAGATTCTTCTTCTTTTAGCATAGCGTAAACTCGTTCCAAGGATGGTAAAAGCTCCATTTGAATGACATTGCTGCGAATCGCTTTATACGAATCGTTCAACCCCATTAACAGATCGAAAACCCTTTCGTTTTCGAAAATCTTGTCCAGTTGCTCTGTCGCACCACAAGAACAGGTAGGCATCGTCATATTTTGCTTTTGCTGGTTCCAAAGACGAACCCAACGCGTATAATAAGCGTTGATGTCTTCGCTTCCCTGTTCAAGTCGGTGACCTTCTTGGCGAAGGGCGTAGAGTTTACTGCTTATGGGTGTTCCGAATCGTTTCTATAGATTCTTCCAAATGTCTGCGGCGCTTGTTAGGTATAGGACAGATTCACATATACTGTCTTCCAAAGCGGTGAAAATCTAAACCATATCATATATCAAATAAAAACTTTCTTCGATGAGTAACGACGATTCTATCATCTCGCCGGATGGAAAAGAGAAAAACGGCGATGGCGGAAAAGGAAAGAAGACTTTTTCTTCGACATCGGACGACTCCAAGATTGACGTCAACCACGAGCTCTGATACCATGTCTGAACCTAAAAACATTCGTATATTATTGAGAGAATAGATGTAAATCATCTAAGTGTATACAAGCTGTGTTCAGTAGTATAATATTGAGACTACACACTAGGTATATATCAGAGAACAAAGAAGGAAAGCGAGACAGACAGATATACAAGCTACAGATATACAAACTACAGCCCATCAACCTACTGGGCCGGGTGAACTATAACATATGGGCTTTCTAACAGTTAGAGAATAGTAATATGCTATGTAATATAAACTAACGTTGCATGGAATGCAAACAACCATAGGTTATAAAATGTAACCATACATGCAACTAAAGGTTATAACAATACCCATGCATGCGATGTAACAATTGAAGTAATGACACGAGAACGAACAATTTTGTATCAGGCATAACGTTTATAAAACACTATGGGATAGGAAATATAATTCCTACGTTTAAAAACGTTAGCCACGACGTTCGAATGAAAACCGACGTCCTCGTAAACCGTATATTAATACATACTACGAGTAAAGAGTTTTAAGGATAATGATACCTTAACTGGTGTCAGTTGAAAATCTAGGGGCGTAGTACCGGGATTTCAGACATTATTCGGAAATACCGAACCATACTGTCATGTGGATTGACATATAGCGTTCTTCGTATTGTTAGATCGCCTGTTAGACGAGCGCGCTCGAGAAAGCTTAGTGGTCTACACTGCGCGACCTCGACACGGTGTACGGTATGTAAAGGGATTTGATCCGGGTTGTCCTGAGGAATTCCTCGGGCTCGGATTTGTTTGATAAATAACTTGTGTGAATGTATGTATGTGGCTGATGTGTGTGATGTGTAGTTATGTTTACTGCATTAATTATTTATGCACGAACGTCCTACGGGACTAATACTACGTCGACTATAGATCGACTTATACAAAACTACATATGCGAAATGTGTGTTTGTGACCACTGTTGCTTGACCTAATACGCTAAGTATTACAAGTAAGTAGTTATAACCTAAGTAAAACACTTAGGAATGAGACACGACATTGTCGGTCTCTAGAGCTTTGACTCAAACGTGAATACTACCTAGAAAAATTCTAGGCATGCGTAAGACCCATAGGGCAGCCAACAAATTAAGTGACGTTCTCCATAACAAAAACTGTAACTGACTACCTAACTAACGAAATTAACAGTGGAGTGTGAATGAATGTGATGATGTACCTTAATCCAGATAGTCACTGGCTGCTGGTCGCGCGTAGAGATCTCTTGGGTTATCTCGTATCGGGTTTACCCTAGTTAATCCTGAACGAGCCTACATAGACCGTCAGGCGGAGTGTGCTACCGTTGGCACCAGGCCCTTGGCCACCTAAATGGACGCCTTTACAAAGGCAAAGTGAATTAGTCCCAGAGTCTTCGGATGATCAGGGCAGTGAGCACCTTGTTTGTACATGGGACTACTGTCCAAGTGAATATATTTCGGGTTGTCCTAATTGACGCCCGACAGTGCTAACTAAAATAAATAATATGTGAGGGCCCGGGGGGCCGAATATTGTAATACATGTTGATGATAAAATACGACGTATGAATTATTAATGTCGTCGCATTGTATGATGTGTGATTGTTGTGTATGTTTATAAGTGACTGTTTTGATTGGATGAATGATTATATAATCATGCATGTTGTTACAGTATCTATTATATATGTAAAATGACAAAGCATGAAATCAATCTATTATCAAGACGGTTAAAAATGACAAGTGACCAATAGGGTCCAGATCCGGCATACTTAGCGTCTATCGCTGAGACTACACTTATTGTGCAGGTTGTTGATCTTCGTTGAAGCCGAAGTGCGGGAGCAGGGTAGATAGGATTACTTCAATTATTGCGTAAGGGATTTATTGTATAACGATACCAGGCTGTAGACGTATGATGGTAATGTTACATTGATCTGGGATTTGAAATAGATGCTCACCTGTCTACTGTTATGAATGTGGACTTAGTATGATGTATAGGGATATCTCGTTATCACAGCGGTTTAGTAGTGATGTGTATTCTAGCTGTTGGATTTAGTTCTGCTTCGTTACTCGTATGGGCGAGTAACGGCAGGTGACACCCGAGTGAGTTTAATGTCGTTGTTTATTTTCCGCTGTAAGACGCTTTATTATCTGTTGACGTGAGTGACTTTTACGTTTTAATTTGAGAGGGGTGTTACACTGGGAGCTTCTTATACAAGGGAGGAGTTGGTGTTGGCAATGCGTAGTATTCACCCGAGGAAGGCACCTAGTCCTGATGGGATTAATGGTACCTTTTTACAAACTTACTAGGACATTATTGGGGATGACTTTATTGATATTGTTCTTCATTTTTTGAATAATGATTACAATCCTCATGGTTTAAATGACACTTTCCTTGTCCTAATTCCAAAGAAGCAAGGTGCATGTTCTATGACAAATTTTCGGCCTATCTTCTTGTGTAACATAGTTTATCGTATCATTGCTAAAACAATAGTTAATCGGCTTAAGCAAGTAATGCCCCATGTAATTTCTATGGACCAAGGAGCTTTTGTTTCAGGATGACAGATCACTGATAATATTGTTGTTACCCATGAGATTCTTCACATGATGAGGAAATCTAGGACTAGAGATGGTGGTGTTTTTGCGTATAAAATAGACATGTCAAAATCTTTGATAGAGTAGAGTAAGATTTTGCTCTTGGAATTATGACTAGCATTGGGTTTAATCTTAGATGTGTGGATTTGATCAGGAAATGTATTTCCACGGTTTCAATGTCTGTTCTTATTAATGGTTGTCCAGGTCAGATTTTTCGCCCTAGTCATGGTATGAGGTAGGGTGACCCCCTCTCCCCTTACTTGTTTATCTGTTGTATGGAAGCTCTTTCTTCTGCCATTACTTTTGCTAGCTCGGTGGGTCTATACAGAGGTTTTGGGATGAGGGGATTGGACGAGGATATATATAGCCTTTTCTTTGCTGATGATTGTGTCTTGTTTGGGCAAGTCTCTGAGGATAATACAAGTTCTCTTAGAGATATCCTTTTGGACTTTTTAGAAGCCTCAAGTCAGTCTATAAACCCTTAGAGGTCTAGTCTTATGTTTTCTGCTAGAGTGCCTAATCTTGTTAGAGCTAGAATCGTGTCCATATTTGGCTCCAGGGAGGTGAGTGATTTTGGGGTTTTCCAAGTAAGACTGGTAGAAATAAGAGAATGGTTTTTTATTATATTTGCGAGAGAGTTCAAAGGAAAGTTCAAGGCTGGGGGCGGGTGGTTTCTTAGACTGGTCACAGTATTTTAATTAAGAATGTTCTACAGTTAATTCTTGTCAATGTCATGAGTGTTGTTAAGCTTCCTGTGACCCTCATAAGGGAATTACCCACTCTTCTGGCAAGGTTTTGGTGGTCAGGTTCGGTTAGTAGGAAGAGTTTACATTGGAGTAAATGTTTGTCTCTGTGTCAACCTGTCTCTCTTGGGGGTATGGGTTTCAGAGACCTGGGGGGTTTTAATGAGGCATTGCTCACCCGGAAACTTTGGAGAATTGTGTCTTGTCCCACAACTACTTTCGCCAAGGTGCTCAAGGAGATACTTTAAGAATTGTTCTCTATTGTCGGCTACCTTGGGAAGTAGGCCAAGTCCTGTTTGGAGGAGTCTTTTTTCATGTATTAATTTATTTAATCTGGGGTTAGGCAAGTGGTTGGTAATGGGCATTTGGTCTCTTGTAAGCCTGGAGGCTGTCCTTTTCCAGGTAACTTACCAGGTTTGGCCATAGCGGATGGCAAGGTTTCTTGGTTATTTAACCCAATTGATAGAAGCTGACACTCAACTCTCCTTAGGGAATGGTTTAGGGATGAAGATGTCAAGGAGATTGAGGCTATAGATTTGGGTAATGAGGGGGGAGAGGATAGATGGGTCTGGAGAGGACCGAAATTGGTTTGTTTGTTGTGCGATCTGCTTATTATATGGCTCTGTCCTACAAGGTAGCTAGTATGCCACAGAGTTGAGGGGAAGGATATATGGGGCGGGCTCTGAGGAAGATTTGGTACTCTTCTGTGCCACTGCGTGTTAAGGTGTTTTGGTGGAAACTTGTTCATGAATTTCTGCCATTTAATGCTCTTTTATCTTATAAGTTTAAGGATGGTAGGGCAACCACTTGTTTATGTGGTGGTGTTAAGTCCTTCAAGCATGTTTTTCTGTACTGCAAGTTGGTCTCCCCTCTCTAGTGTCACATTCCCTTTGAGAGGCCCTTGCAATTATCTACAGATGACGTTTTTCTTGACTAGCTTTTGCATTGTGTATTGAGCTTTACTGGTTTGAATTATATTTGCCTAGTCTTATCTATGTGGCAAATTTGGTTCTCTAGATGCCAGTTTAGCCATAGGAAGGCGCACAGTATGGTTGATGGCTGGTATCAAGCGGAGGTATATCTTGCGGTGGCATGTGTTGCAGGCAAGGGGAACATCCACGTTCAAGGGAGGGTGCCATTTGCGGGGATGGAGGCTACAGGTGTGTTTGTTGATGGAAGCTTCAAACCTGGTTCGGGTGCGGGCATAGGAGTGGTTGGCTATGCGGGAAGGAGAGTTGTTATGGCTGGTTGCAAGCGGGAGTTTCTGATGTGGGATGAAGAGTTGCCTGTTTTTGTTGAAGCTAAGGCTCTTATCAAGGCTGTGGATTGGGCAAAGGAAGCTGGAATAGTAGATGTATGTTTCTTTTTAGATTGTAAATCTGTAGTTGATATTTTGAATGGTGACACTCTAGGTGATCCGAATCAGACAATGTTGGTTGATGATATTTTGTGCAAGTGTACATGTTTTGGGAAGGTTTCATGGTTTTTTGTTTCTATGGATGAGAATGTGGTGGCTCATATGTTAGCTAATATGGGCAGGGGTGGTAGTTTGGATGGGTTTTGGACTGATTCAATACCAGCTGATGTAATGACTTTGTGCTCTTAATTAATATAGTATGCTTTCCTTCGAAAAAAAGGTACAATTCACTTTTGATTTAAGTAAGAAAATAAATTAAGAAAATAAATGAAAGGGAAAAAAAGAGTTGTATTATAGATTTAACTCATTTTTCTTTGGTACATGTACACTCAAATTCTCTCTTTTCTCTATCCTCTCTACACTATCTCTTCCACTTCTTCATCATTTCATCTTCTTGTCTTTTTCATTCCATCACTGGGTGCCTTGTTTGTAAAGTTTTTCAGGTCAGGTTGCGCCAATTAATGGTAATTATGGAAGATCTTTAGCTTCTCAATGAAAGTTGTCTGTCATGCTTGCTCATTTTCTCCCTTGCGTTGTCGCTTTTCTCTTCTATCCTCTCGATTGTCACCATGCAAATGATATATTTTGGGTCTTAGGATAGTGTCCTCCGACTAGGTATATCCATACTAGGATCTTTTACTTATCTGCATGTTAACCAGAACTGCTTTTTTGCATGTCCTTTTATGATTAGCCCTAGGGTTATAGATTCACACTGTCTTATCTTGTGCTCGACTTTAATGCTTCCTTTCACTTGCTTCAAAGGCTATCTTTGACTCATCTCCTTTTTCCATTTGAGTCCTCTTGTCTTTCTTTGCCATATGTGGTTATCTCCTTCCTCTACTATATCCTTGCCTACTTGCATGTCTGATAGTGGGAGTAATTTAGACGATCTCATAAAGTGTTGCGAGGATATGGTGTTAACAACTGCTGAGGGTGATTGCATCGAGGTGGGGGATCTTCTAGAGTCACCTTCTCATCTACCTTTGGCTTGATGTTTGTTAGTACACTGTTTATGGGTCGAAGCGTGGATGTTAAATCCATGGAACGAACCTTGGCCAAGGTTTGGCAAGCTGAGGATGAGTTGAAGGTTCACGGTTTTGGGCATGGTATTTTCCTGTTCGAATTTGCTGATGAGGAGTGACTTAATAGTGTCATGGGTAGGGGACCATGGACATTTGACGACTATCTATTAGACTTGGTGGAAGTCAATAGGTCTAAGGCCCCGAAGGACCATATTTTTCAGCGGACTCCATTCTGGATTAGAGTCCACGATCTCCCCTTTTGGTTTATGACACGAGATTTTATGCGTCGTATTGGTGATAAGATTGGGCCTTTTATGCACTATCAGAATCAGGATCGTCGGTTTTCAGAAGGTTACATGCGTATAGAGGTTCAGGTGGACGTTAAAAAACCTTTGCTAAGGGTTGTTTCTATTTCTATGTCTGGTGTGGGGGGAGGTCGTGTTAACTTTGAGGTGCCGGTGAACGGTGAGACTATGGTTACAGATGATATTCAAGGTAAGGAATCAGAGCCTGATAGAACACTAGTTTGTGAAAAGCTGAAGGAATGAGAGATTCCTCCTGAGCAGGTTGTATTGGTTCAGAAAGATGGCTCGGCCTCAGAGGGTTCAGGGAAGAAGAGAAAACCAGACATGGTAGTTTATGATCAATCAATGTAGAGGCGACCCTGGGGGAGACCCTGGGCCGCCTAGAATAATGTCGCTTTTGGCTGTGAACTAAAGAGGGTTAGGTGGGGCTCATACAGTTTGCTGGTTCCTAGACTTGGTCCGGGGTGAGTCACCAAGCACTACAAAAAAAGTACCATTTACTAACACACACTTTGAGTAACATATAGTTTAGTGTCTCTATAGGTATACTTTACTAACACATTATATGTGTCTGTAGAAGCTAAACAATCTTTACTGACTTATTTATTAATGTGTTAATACATGCCTAGTCTTTACTAACTTAAGATCATTATTTATCGAACTTAAAAAAATTTAAGTTACTATAGTAGTTACTGATCAGTCACTAAAACCTACCTTAAAAATAAAAACTGGGGGCAAAGCGGCAATCTATACTTGCTAACTCCAAAACTCAAATTAGCGCTAATAACCTCTCCTTCTCTCGGACAATAGCAAAACCTTTCCAATACTTCTTGATAAGCCGCAAACTTATCATATTTTAGGTGCTAGATTTAGTATTATATTTATCTAAATGAGGTTATGTATATGTTATTTGTGCTATATTAGGTATTAAAGTGTTTTATTAGTTCAATCTTAAGTTTTTATATGTTTTTCTATGTAAGGAATGATTTTCTAGCCAAAAGATCATTGATGCCGGACTCCCTGCCGGATAACTCCTGCACGGCACGAGCATAGATCAGAAAGGAGGCTTTGCCGGACACAATGCCGGGTAGATTCCATCCGGCATAAGTGAAGAGTCGCCACGGTTGACCAAGCGATAACAGTTATTGACCTTTGGTGATAAGGCTAGTGCCGGGTATGATGTCGGGTATCTCCTACCCGACATATACACTGTTTCGCGCAGAATTGGTGGTTTCGACCGTTAACAGTTGGGCACATTTCCCACGTGTGCCGGCTACTGAAGACCCGGCACGACGCCCGACAACAGACACAATTGAGCCCTATAAATAGGTCGTGAGTCTACATCATTTGACACACTTCAACATACCAAATCCACTCCATTCACTTCTATATTTCCGCCTCACTCCATTGTTGGTGTCCAAAGAAGTCTACAGATCCATCCACGCAAGAGAAGAAGAAGACCTTGTCGGGTTAAGGCTATTGACATCTCCTTCTCCCTCTTGGTATTCTCTTCTTGTAGTTGTGTGGATGGTGATGTAGAATTCTTTGTCTTCTCTGGTTAGAAATGGTTCTCTTTGTAAACACACTATGTTTATTCAATAAAAGATATAAGTCAACTTGGAATTTTGTGGTTATTGCAATTAGGAATGAAGTTGCTCCTTCTTCCAAGTACTTCAATTCTGACCTTAGTAAGGCAGAAAGGTTGAGGAATTCCAAGTGGTCTTTTTATTTGTCTTTTATGACTTAAAGGATGAAATTCAAGATTTAGAATTAACCATGTTATTCTCTCCTTTTCGGTTCGTTGATTACCTAGATATTGTTAGTTTTCAATAATGATTTGGGAGTACTTAGTTCGGCTTCGAACTGGAAGAGTAATTTGACATTTTGAGCATGCCGGATGGCATGCCGGGTGTTTTGCACCCGACACATTCAAGGTTCTTGTCGTTGTCGTGCGCCTCTTGTCCGGCAGTCTCAGGAGTTGGCTTAATTCTTGATTTATTCTTTTCTTTGATGATCATTAGTGTTTTTATGATGTTGACCCTTCGAATCTGGGACAGATCCTTGTAAAAACCATTTTAGATTAGGTTTTAGATAGTTTTTCTTAATTTGTACTTGCACACTTACTTTCCCCCTTGTTATAGAATAGGCTTTCGCCCGGATTATGACTAATTTTCTATAAGTTCCTTGGGTACGATTCTCTCGGTCGTAATATATTTACACTATACTTCAACCGGGTTTTTATTTGCTACCCGTAGTAGAGTTGTAGGTTTAGTTTATTATTTTATTCTTTTATATTTATAATTTATCCTACAATTTTCCTTTTAGCAAATTGGCGCCGTTGCCGGGGACTTGGAATTAGTCCAAGTCCTAAATTCGGTAAAACGTCCTATTCTTTATTTCTTTATTTCATGATTCTTTGATTCTTTCATTTAAACTTTCTATTTTGTTTTTCGGTTGAATATGCCGGGTTGGATGCCGGGTAACCGGTGCCCGGCAGATTCCAAAATTCTTAATTTGTTGTTTTAAATTGTTCACTAGGTTGAGCGATGCCGTGTGCAATGTCGGGTCTCCTACATCCGGCAACGTTGGAGGAAGTCCTATGCCGGATACGACTCACCCGGCACACAACCCGGCATTCAATCTTAACTTTTATTTTACATTTTTCTTTCTTCGAATTTTTGATTTGTTTTTGATATTCCTTCCCTTTATTCTTTTAAGTTAACTTTCCTTTCTCTTTCCCATTTTAATTAATTTTCTTTTTCGAGTTTGAACACGCCGAGCTATGTGCCGGGTAGATTTAACCCGGCATAAGTGGAAGAAGTCCATTGCCGGATACGTAGAGCCCGGCATCATGTCCGGCATGTTCGAACTATTTTCTTCCTTCATTTTTGTAAATTTCAATTATTGAATTGTCTTATTATTTTATAATTACAAAGTATTATAACGTTTTTCTCTCGCTCCTCCTGAAGTTATCTTGGGTGAATGCTTCTTCGGTCAACGAGTGCCCCTGAAAATTTAGCCAACTTTGATCCGGAGATCGAGAGAACCCTGCTTCATACTTTAAGGCAACGAAGAACCCTACAAGAAGCAGTTCCTACACAAATGGCAGCTGTAACACCCCAACCCGAAACTCCAAAACCTGAACGATGATAGCTCTTAACTTCAACTGGAAATGCAGCGGAATAAATACATAAAACGGGTGGTGCTACAACGCCGCTAGTCACCCATGTGACTAACAAGGCTAACTTCAATACGACTTACAAATGATACGGTCTGAGCGCTGAATACAAACCTCTTAAAACAACAAAAGTCAATAATAAAAGTACAAAACTGTAAAATGATACAGGTAGTGATAATCCCCTGTCTTAATTCTACCCCACCTACACTCGGTCGGGTAATCTCTTCTTTCTTCTGTACCTGGAAATGGTTAGCCATGAAACGGCTCAGCAAAATAAATTGCCGGTATGAGAGCGTGCAACCCCCAAGCTACTGGGCCACACCAACTACTTGTCGAATACATGCAGATCATTTTTTTTTGTAAAGCTGTAAACACACAGCATAATATAATCATAACAAACATCCATGCAAGGATAATTATGTCACACAGAACAAGACTTCAGAAGGTCAAGTTAGATGTCATGTAATTGTTTACTAGTAGTCAGATCCTCACAATGGGACTAACATGTATATAAGAGTACCTCACAGCAGTTGAGGCATAGTGACCTCGTTAAACTCATCTTCATAGAGTAAATTGGTCGGGTATGATAAACCCTTAGACGAGATGGGACTCTCGTACAAGTAGGTGGGTAATAATTCCCTCAGAAGATAACGTAGTTAACTCCTGTACTAAAAGAGGTGGGTATCGTACCCTCGAGAGAAATGAAGTCTTCCTCCCAACTTGAAATGTTCCGGTACGGTCCCGGTGAGTGGACATAGAGTGCACCCAAAACTCCCGTCGTGACGTAAATTTGAATAGGAGACGACCTGAGACAGGTACAGCTCCTGTAGCATGCATGGCCAGATACAACTGGGCTCCTCGCTTCTTGTAGTATAGGATTTGTTAGATGTCACACAAGGACGTTAAGCAAGGACAATGTGTATTGTCAATTATCACGTTTAGGATAACTACGTTTGTTATAAAGTGAAATTAGCGAGAAACTTGAGTACAAGTTCTCAGTATGATAATACGCAGGTATTTAATCCACTGGTAATGTAGTGTTGTATGCGTGGGACATACACGTTATAGTTAGTATCATTCACGCACATAAAGCAACACAACAATGCACAAGAGTAATACAACATTTTACACATAATTATCTTGGACGTTATTTCAAACAACCGATAGCACACAAGCCGGTATAATCCGGTAGCAAGCAGGCTGCAAGAATCCCATACCGTTCACCTTAGACTGTAATTGAATATATCCTGGTCAACGCCTGGTCAAGTATAGTCCTAGAATATGATTAACTGAGAGTGTTAATTTATGTAACTCTCGTATAATAATTTTATTGATTCATGAAACGATTTCATATTCGTTATTTCATGTGAGGTTTATTTCTTTATACTCGGGTAGTTTCTTTAACCTCATATCCTTATTATTAATTAAGGTATTTATATATTTCCAAACCATGTAGTCTTAATTTATAAAACTTACATTGTGTGGTAATTTCTTTTAATTACCTTATGATTGGATGTATAACTTATTTGTTATTCCTTGTGATTTATTTCTAAATCCTTTAGTGTATATATATACATATATATTCATGTACCATTTATGTTACATGTTTTAATTGCCTAGTCGACATAACAACTTTATAATTCCAATTATATTTATGTCACGCATGGACATAATATTTTTATAATTTCTTTATTATTCTTCACTTAATCACAATTAATATTAATTGGTTATAATTAAATTCCTTATAACTATATAACCCATAGTTTTAATCCCATAATCCCTCATATTCTTTTCCTTTTTGATTTATTTGAAAATCTTAACTGTATAAGTTTTATGCACATGTATTATTTATGATACATGATTATAATTGTCTAAATGACATAACATCTCTATAAACTCTCAAATTGTATTTACATGTCACACATGGACATATTATTCCCATATCTTTTATTAATTACAAACTAACCCCCATAAATATTATTTCTTTACAAATGAATTACTTATACCTTTATAACATATAGTTTTAATTTCATACATCCTTAGATCATAATTTCCTTTTCTAAATCTTCTAAATACCCATATAGGACCTACAAATATTTTTAATCCCATAAATACACTATACTTTTCGATTACTATAATATAACCACATTTATTTCATAAACTTTACATTATACTCCAAAATACCTTATATTACATAGTTTTATTTTCTTAATTAATTAATTCACTAAACCACCTCTAAAAATTCGGTATTTATTATTTGAACACCTTATCTTTTATAAATCACCAATTAGCCACGTTAATTTTCGGCTTTGCCATATAATTTCTTATAATTACATTTTAACCACAAAAACTTTTTATAAGTTACATTTCCACTTATAAACTATAGTTTTAATTTTTATTTTCCTTAAATACCAAATTGACCCTTATACTTTTACAATTTATGAATTCGCCCCCTATCAAATACGATTTTGCATTTAATCTTCCATAAATTACATAATCACCCCAAAACTTTTATAAACTTATTATTTTAACTTCTAAACACTTATTTAACTCACTCAAAGTTCATAATATTAATTCTTATATTATATTATATCATAATTTTTTCCAATAACATCGTTAACTCTCGGTAATCATCATATATTCCCATAACTTTCTAAAATTTACATTTTGACCACATAACTAATTAAACTAGTCATTTAAACACTAGTAAATATTTTTACTCACCAAAACTCTTCGTTTAAATTTGTAAGTATTTTTACTCTAATATTTGAAGGACTCTAAAATTACCAAATTACCCTTTTGACACCAGATTTTAATTCCTAATCTTTTAATATTATAACCTTATCTTTTAAAGGTTTTTAATATACCAAAATACTCATAGAATTTTGGTAATGACTATCATTCATCATATAGTTTTATAAATTGTGTTTTTAACCCTTGAATTATTCCCTTGACCTTATAGGTCATTAATATACCAAACTAGCCAACCAAAAATGGTATTAAATATTTTAATACACCATTAAGTCTTATATTGCCCATAAATCCCACGACTTGCAAATAGATGTAATAAAATTTCATAAAACCATACTATAATATAAGGTAAGTATTCCTCACCTAGCCTTTGATTTTCCAAGCTACCAAGCACTCCAACATCCTTTAAACCTCTCCAGATGCTCACGGTTTGTTAGGTATATCCTTAAGCTTCCTCTCTTAACTTGTAGGCTTGGTAAGGGGCTGTTACCGCCTAGTTTTGGAGCTGGTTTCAAGTCTCATTCACGCCTGTTTTTACCCAGCAAAAGAGATGTTAAACCACCACTTACTACTGCATATATATAGCCGGTATATTAAGGAGGTAAACAGCAGGATTTTCTCACCGAAACATGGTCAGGCAGGAGTGTTTTGTTTGGCTCTAGTTGCTACATAAAACTGGGCATTACTCCTCTGGTTTTTACACGTAAAGAAAGCAAAGAAAGGGCTTAGCATGCGCTGGGCATATTCCCCGTAGAACAAGAAGGGAATGGCATGTTTTTTCCTTACCGAAATGGTTGAAAGTGAAGCTCCTTATATAGTTGTTGCTACTGCATGGGACAAGGATGTTTTACCTCTATTTTTCACGTGGAGAAACCGAGATCTTAAGCTAGGAAACTGAAGGCATATTACCGGTAGTGGAGAGGGAATACAAGGTAGTTGATGTTTGATTTTTACCTTAGGAAGAAGTAGGAATTAGCTTCCCTTTCTCCTCCTGTTTTTATCCGAGAAACTGCCCTACTTCAAGCATCCACACAGCCTTGTTTGCTGGTTAAAAATGGTGATGGGTGAGCTCATTGAAGAGGGGAAGAAGAGAGGAAAAAAAAGCTTATTCATGCCATGAGAGCCTACCTAGATCTTGCTGTAGCAGCCATGGAAGATGGGTGTTTCACCTCGGTTCTGGAACAGCAAGGAGGGGTCTTGTTTGCCACGGTTTGAAGAAGAAGGAAGATACTGGAATGAAAAAAAGAAGTCGGCTTATGATGTGGTAGTAAATGGTATTAGGCTTGTATGACACTTAATTAAGTATTTAGTATTTCTCAATCGGTGGAAGCAATAATGCGATAGGTATGGGTGGGAAGATTAGCTAAATTGTTTAATGAAGTAAATGTTACCAATTATTTCTTTACGTAAGTGAGAATATGAGTCATGTTCCAATGTTTTGGAATTGCTTGGAGACCGGCCACATATTAAGGAAAGCAGCCTTAATTGACGGTAATGGCACATGGGTGGGATGATAGGCTTAATTAATTAACATGTTAAATGTGTACTAGTCCTTACTTTTGTAGAGAGGAAATAATGGGCTATATTCAATAGTATAGGTAGTAGTACGGTAATAAGTGCATGCCTATCGTTTTTTTTTGTTTTATACTCCTGTATGAGTGGTGATTATGCATCACAGTAGTGGCATGATTAACGATAGTGGTATAACACTTTGCTACTGTTTTCTTGTCTATCCTAGGCACATGAGCACCCATTAATTATAGGTGGTAGTACCGTTTTTTTTCTTTGTTTTTCCTATTGACATTTAATGAAAAATCGCCACAAGGGGATATACAAAATCTTGTAGCAGCCGGATATAGGTCATGACTGCATCCTTCCGATCAAACTAAGAATACAAAGAAAGTCCTGTGCCAATATAGCACTTACTACGATAACCGACTCTGCTTTGCCACAAATTTGCAAATCATGGGCTGTAGAACTGAGGAAAGATGATTAACGTTAATGATGTAGTAAGTTGCTACAGATTTTAGTTGTTACTTAGGCTAGTATATTACCGATAGTATATGTGTATATTAGTAGGTTTAGTTTGTCTTAATTATATACACTCTTATATAAGGTAGGTACATTAGGTAGTTAATTGTTTTACTAATGGAATTGTGTTTACATGTCACACATGGACATATTATTCCCATATCTTTTATTAATTACAAACTAACCCCCATAAATATTATTTCTTTACAAATGAATTACTTATACCTTTTAAACATATAGTTTTAATTTCATACATCCTTAGATCATAATTTCCTTTTCTAAATCTTCTAAATACCCATATAGGACCTACAAATATTTTTAATCCCATAAATACACTATACTTTTCGATTACTATAATATAACCACATTTATTTCATAAACTTTGCATTATACTCCAAAATACCTTATATTACATAGTTTTATTTTCTTAATTAATTAATTCACTAAACCACCTCTAAAAATTCGGTATTTATTATTTGAACACCTTATCTTTTATAAATCACCAATTAGCCACATTAATTTTTGGCTTTGCCATATAATTTCTTATAATTACATTTTAACCACAAAAACTTTTTATAAGTTACATTTCCACTTATAAACTATAGTTTTAATTTTTAATTTCCTTAAATACCAAATTGACCCTTATACTTTTACAATTTATGAATTCGCCCCCTATCAAATACGGTTTTGCATTTAATCTTCCATAAATTACATAATCACCCCAAAACTTTTATAAACTTATTATTTTAACTTCTAAACACTTATTTAATTCACTCAAAGTTCATAATATTAATTCTTTACTATATTTATCATAATTTTTTTCCCATAACATCGTTAACTCTCGGTAATCATCATATATTCCCATAACTTCTAAAATTTACATTTTGACCACATAACTTATTAAACTAGTCATTTAAACACTAGTAAAGTATTTTACTCACCAAACTCTTCGTTTAAATTCGTAAGTATTTTTACTTGTTATTTTAAGGACCTCTAAAATTACCAAATTTCTTTGACACCAGATTTTAATTCCTAAAGCTTTTAGTATTATAACCTTATCTTTTAAAGGTTTTAATATACCAAAAGACTCATAGAATTATCTAAATTACTTAGACAAATTCTAAAATTATTATACACTTATAATTTACCAAATCTTCCAATATCAGTTTATAATTTTTGGTAATGACTATTATTCACCATATAGTTTATAAATTGTGTTTTATAACCTCTGATTATTCCCTTGACCTTATAGGTCTTTAATATACCAAACTAGCCAACCAAAAATGTTATTAAATATTTTTAATACACCATTAAGTCTTATATTGCCCATAAATCCCACGGCTTGCAAATAGATGTAATAATATTTCATAAAACCATACTTAATATAAGGTAAGTATCCCACCTAGCCTTTGATTTTACAAGCACCAAGCACTCCAACATCCTTTAAACCTCTCCCGATGGCTCACGGTTTGTTAGTACAGCAGGATTTTCTCACCGAAACATGGTCAGGCAGGAGTGTTTTGTTTGGATCTTGTTGCTACAATAAATGGGCCTTACTCCTCTGGTTTTACACTAAAGAACAAAGAAAGGGCTTAACAGCGCTGGCAGATTACCGTTTAGAACAAGAGGAATGACATGGTTTTTTCCTTACCGAAATGGTTGAAAGTGAAGCTCTTATATAGTTTGTTGCTACTGCATGGACAAGGATGTTTTTCCCTCGTTTTTTCACGTGGAGAACCGAGATCTTAAGCTAGGAAACTGGAGGCATATCACCGGTAGTGGAGAGGGAATACAAGGTAGTTGATGTGTTGGATTTTTACCTTAGGAAGAAGTATGAACTAGCTTCCCTTTCCTCCCGTTTTTTATCCGAGAAACTGCCCTACTACTTCGCATCCACACATCCTGTTTGCTAGTTAAAATGGTGATGGGTGAGCTCATGTGAAGAGAGGAAAAAAAAAGCTTATTCATGCCATGAGAGCCTACCTAGATCTTGCTGTAGCAGCCATGGAAGATGGGTGTTTCACCTCGGTTCTGGAACAGCAAGGAGGGTCTTGTTTGCCACAATGGAAGGAAGAAGAAGATACAGGAATGAAAAAAAGAAGTCGGCTTATGATGTGGTAGTAAATGGTATTGGCTTGATTCACTTAATTAAGTATTTAGTATTTCTCAATCGTGAAGTAATAATGCGATAGGTATGGGTGGAAGATAGCTAAATTGTTTAATGAATAAAGGTTTACCAATTATTTCTTTACGTAGTGAGACTAATGCGTCATGTTTCCAATGTTTTGGAATTGCTTGGAGACCGGCCACCTATTAAAGGAAAGCAGCCTTAATTGACGGTAATGGCCATGGTGGGATTATAGCTTAATAATTAACATATTAAATGTGTACTAGTGTAACACCCCACCAACAACAAACACATAACAATAATCTGCAGCGGAAATACACCTTCATCTAATAACTTAACTCGTTGGTGTTTACACGCCGTTAACCACCCCACGTGGCTAACAAGGCTAATACTTATACATTGTACCGGTCTGATGGGCTAACTCCCAGAGCGACTACACATTACTATCCCTATTCCATTAAACAACAAACAACACATCCACCTTTCAACTATACCGAGTATTAATAAACTGTGGCCGACAACAATTTCGGTCTTACTACACCTTACTGTATATACACTTAATGATTACCCATGTTACAACGACTACACGTCCTACTGCTCGAACGGCTTTCCAGCTCTCTGTACCTGAAATAGGAAAAGAAGAGAAGGGTGGCCTGGCGCCCCAAGGGCTCAGCACCTTTGCTGGTATGGTAATCCCGCAGCCCACATGCTACCGGGCCAACGCACACACTATTGTCGTCTTAGCATGCGGTTGATTATATTTAAATCATGCATGCAACTGTAAACACACAACACATAATCATTTCGCCTCAACGGCCACAAACGTTATAAAACATCCTTACTTGATAAGTCACTCATGGTATTCATATCCCTAGAGTGTTCCTCCTCTAATGGAGCTACTTCTCTTAATAGAACGACACTTACCCCTAAATCGGGTATCCTTAAACGCCTCTTATCACAAACTGGTATTCATTTCCATGATCCACACACTTCATATGCTTACAACATATATCATTCCTCACCTAACAAAACATACACAACACGTTCACGTTTCAACGTGCCACATAATAACATCGCATAGAAAATTGCATTACAACAACATCACATAACATACGGGAATGGTTCTCTTAGAACCGACCCAACATTGTTAATACACTGGTGAGCCTAGAGAATGTTGCCAGTCTCATGATAAGCTCGTTACATAACTCGTTACCGTCTCGTTAAAATGAACGGATAACTTACCACAGGTGTCTCGATATAGTGATCCCAAGCACACCGAACAACAATAACATCGATGCCCTGTGGCCCGACGTGAGTCAGTTATAGCCTGGTTAAGCTAAAGGGAGAGGTGGAGCCAAATTGGAAAACAACCATAACAGACGGAGAGATCGAACCGCTATGACAACGACCCCCATACTCACACGCGTGGCCGGGAACGAAGGACACCCTTGCTCCTCACTTTCCATCCTCCTCCCCCCCGTTAGCACTTGTCAGAAGTTCATCATTGAACTTAGTTAAACAATCACAACATATGGTTAAGTCTTGTTAGACACACACAAGGGAAGGGAGAGTCATACATTCACACACAAACATCACACACAAACATCACATAACTAACTCACTCATAGCCGTGGTTAGAACGTTCCTTAGGTCGGAAACATTGTTACCGATACCGTTCTCCTACGTTTACCTAATAGTGGTTAACTAGCCCTTCAAGCGCATTCGAGGTTACCGGTATCGGCACGTAAACATACAACAACAATAACGACTGTAAACTCGTTTCATGTTTTATCTTATAACGTGGCAAACACACAAAAAACACATTGGCATACAAGCCGGTGTAATCCGGTAGGACACAGGTTGCAAGAAAACCATACCTGTCACCGGAGTCCACTTTATCATGTCCACTTATGTTCCTCGAGCAATTCTTGAACAATTGATAACATTACATGTATCTTTATTAACACCGGGGTAACATAATTGTTTTAAGTCTAATGCTTATAACTTTCCCGTTAACTTAGTTAAATAACTTGACATTTTTAACTTGTTTTACTCTCACATTTTAATACAACTTTTCACCCACTTAATTGTCATTAAAACTCACCTAACATGTCCTTAACAACTTTATAACATCATTACCTATCAATCCCCATCATTACATAACATTTTATAACCTTAAACAACATTTTTGGTCCGACCGACCTTACCGACCGACCTTGCACAAGGTCGGTCCATTCCAGAACACTTTACCGTCAAAATTTCTACTCCGACCGACCTTGTAAGTTCGGTCGCATGTTCGGTCCATTCCCGAGAGTTTCTTCCTTCTTTGAAAATTCAGCCCGACCGAACTTGCCAAGTCCGGTCCCATGTTCGGTCGATTCCAGAAACTTAATTCGTACACAAAATACAAGCCCGACCGACCTTGCAAGTCCGGTCCCCAAGGTCGGTCCATTCCAGAAGCCAATTCTCGCAGGGTAAACTGGGCTCGACCGAACTTGCAAGTTCGGTCGCAAGTTCGGTCTGCCCCAGACCTTTGTTTTCCTTTTCACATTCAACTCCAAACTTCACCCCATATATCCTAGTACATCCTAACCTCATTTGAGCACTTCAAACACACCTTAAGACATCCTTAAACACTCATAAAACTCATTTTCTAATTCCTTAAGCCTTTACTTATATCTTCACAAAATTCCTAACACTTACAATGTTTTCTCCTAGTCTCCAAGTGGTGTTTCATACCTATGATAACTACTATCTCAAAATACTTTCTCCTCATTTTAACATCATCTTTCAAGCATCATTTCTTACCATCAACTCCTTATGTCATTTCTTGAAATCCTTTTTCAAGTTCACACTTCCTCCTTATTCTACCAAAGTTTGCCTAAGTCTTTACCTAAATCCAAAATGACTTTGGTACTTACTAAAACCTCAAGGTCATGCCTAAGTCCTTTTTACACTCTAGAGCACTTCCTAGTTCATCAACATTCCTTTAAAACATCTTGAACTCCATATGCATTTCCTAAATTTCGACATAGGTTCTCTAGCATCTTGTCACACCAAAGCACACCGTTTTCACCATTGAACACACAAGAACACTAAAAATCCATCAAGCACTTTATTATACACAAACTTCACTCATAAAGCACTACATCACAATATAGTGCATAATTTAAATTGCATGGCACTTAGGCCCTTAAAATGCATAATTCTTAAACACTGAATTTCCACAATATATTTGCCTTTGACCTGCAAATACACTCAACAACACATATGCCTTTTACTAGTCTCTTGAGAACACTTTACTAAGTCATTCACCATTTGCTCTTTAGGTAGTTTTAACAAGCATTATAAGTTCATTTCTCCTAAGGCATTAAACAACATTAGGTTAGTAGATTTACCTCTTTTCCAAACAACTTCTTTCTTGTTTCCTTATAAAACCGGTAAGGTATTTGATTCCTTGTCAAGTTCTAAACAATATACAAACATTATAATGCGTATTCAAGCTATAAGCTTCATCTCATTGTAAACCCTAATTTTACATTGTTTCAAAAACATTAATGTAGTTGTTTTACCTTGATCTTTGAAGAGAGTTTGAATATATATCAAGAGAGGACTCCACCTAGTCCATGAAGAGTTGGAATGAAGCTAAAACAAAGTCACACCAAGAGAACCATTAATGTGCAATTTCGGTCAAGGCAAAAACATGAAGGAAACTTGATTTTTCTTTGAGATTCCTTACCTAGAAGCAAAGGAGATCAATAATATGTGAAAAGGTGAGCTCAAGCTCCTTCTGTTATGCCCCAGTTTTTTTTTATTTCCTTTCTGATTCGCAAAGGGAGTTTGTGCTATTTTGTAATCTTGTACTAAATTGTCTATGACATCTCCTTATGTCATTATAGTAGCTTGTGGAAGGAGGGCTAAAGATGTCCTTTTGCATTCTGTTAGTAATTAAAGAGTTAAGGACTTATTTCTTATTTTATTATTTCCTAACTCTCCTTTCTCAAATTTCTATTCACGATCAATTCCTCCTTCCACTATCCTGACGTTCTCTCGCACGACGGTTCTTCCTCACTCTCCATAACCTCCCTTTGCTCTTCTCCCTTCTTTCAATCTCCTCTTCGTAAATTGGTTGCTGGAGTTTCGCTAGTGGAATTCTTTTCGTCTGTCGGTCGTCAATCAGGTTGGATTGTAGATTGGTTCTCCTCTTCATTAAGGCTTCATCTTCTATTTGCTAATTCTGGTTTTGTATTTTGGGATGGTTCGATTTGAGGGATTGTCATTCGAGAGGAGATTCGAGGAGTCTGATGTGTAGAGTCCTTTGAGATTGCATTGCTACGGATGTCAGGTAGGTGGTGAATGGATTCGGGTGGGTGTGTTCACCCACGGGGTTTTGTTTCGGTTTCTGTATGTGAATTCTTTGACTCTCTGATTGATGATGTTTTGGGTTGATTTTGATGTGCGTTTGATGCGTTTAAACCCCGTGGAAATGTGTTTTCGATTGGCTATTTTGATACTATAAGTTATGTATGTTTTGTGGGGGATTTGTGGCTTGGTTATGGCTGATTTCCGTAAGTGATTTTGCAGTTTTCGGTATGTCCTAACATGTGTCCGAACATTGAAGTTCGGACATCATACGCCGGAGGATTTTTCAGACTCTCGAATTAGGTCCGAACATGCAAGGTCGGACGCATGTTCGGACCGACCTTTGTTTTAGCATAACTTCTTCGTCTGAGCTCCGTTTTGAGTGCCGTTTGCGGCGTTGGATTCCTCTTTTCGAGTACTATATGTTTTTAATATGTTTTAGCACATGTTATGTGTAATTTGTTTTTAAGATCTTCGATTATCCTTTGAACTCTGATTTGCTCTGAAAGTGAGTTTCAGCTTCTGACTTTGGTTTTGACTTTCGTATTTCATTGTTCTTGGCTTAAGACTTCTGTTTCAGCTGTGAATTCTGTTTTTGATTGTACTAAACCTGGGCTTGGGTGTTAGCGCTCAGCAACGCCCTCTGTTCTGTTTTGATTAAGCTGCTGCTTTCTGCTCTGATCTGACAAGGACTTCTGTCCTGTTATGTATAAAGCTTTGATCTGTTCTGAGAGCTTCTGTTTTGGGACCTAGTCTTCTCTGTATCTGAACCGTGGATGGCTGGTTTAGCTATCTCGTAGCGCGCTATGTAGGATCCTTCTGTTTCACGGGTGATGTTCCCCGTTCTGTTCACAGGTGTTCCACCTGTTCTGTTTACGAGTGAGGTTCCTCGTTCTGTTCACGAGTTGTTTACTCGTTCTGTCTGTATGCTTTGAATGCTAGTGTCCCCACTTCTGTTTGTGTTCTGTTCAGCTTCTGTCTGTTTTCTCTGCTTTGGTATTTGACAGACTACTGTGTGCTTTCTGTCCTTTGCACACCTATGTTCGTTTGTACTGCTTCCGCCAGTTTTGTTTGTTTTCAAACTCAGATAGGCTGCTGTGTGCTTCCTGTCTGTTGAGGATTTCTGATTTGTAAAGTGCTCCACTTCGTCTGCTCTATCTGTATTTGATTTGAGACGGTCTGCTGTGTGCTTACTGTCTTCTGCTAAGTTCTGGATTTTGCTAAGCTTCTGATTTTGCTAAGCTTCTGATTGTGTTTAAGCTTTTTGAGTTTGTTAAGCTTCTGATTTTGTCAAGCTTTCAGCTTCAGTTTACCTTATGCTATTAAGTATGTTTTGACCACCGCTTAGCTCCTTGTGTTTTAGACTTCAGTCTATTTGAAAGACTTCGCTTTGTATCTGATTTTGCTCTGGCTAAGCGCTTTCGTATATGTATAAATATGTATGTTCAGATTATGTTTTGAGCATGCTCAGCTGATGAAGTTTATCACCTGCTGAGCAATAGTTTTGCTCACCCCTATCTCTGTCTGATTTGCAGGTTTTAGTTCGTGCTTGGAGTTTCAACTTTTACTTTCGTTTTGGCATTTGAGTTTTGTATTTAGTTTGTTTGGCCTTGGGGCCCAGTTGTATTTAGGATATGCTTTGTAATTCAGTTTGGCTTCCGCCTGTGTATTGTAAAGACATTTTGTAATCGTTTATCTGGTAATATATGAGCATCAGTTTCTGTTTTGGGGTTTCGATAGTGTAGCCTTGCGTGTCTTAGGTAATAAGCGTGTGGCGTGTAACGGTCTCCCAACCAGGGTGGTTTTGGGGTCGTTACATTTAGTGGTATCAGAGCTAGGTTTGGTTTTCGTTGGGATTTGTGGGTGTCTGCATGTCTACGCTTCCGTGTCCTTGTCTGCTATGTGCTATGTGTTACCTGTTGCGTGAATTGACTGCTATCTGCTGCTTGGTTTGATTGCTATCTGGAGTCTGTGAGTGTGTCTGCTCTGTGGTTGTCCACTATCAGAGTAGCGCAGCGGAAGCGTAGTGTCTATTTGCATGTGCTTGTGTGTTCTGAAAATGAGTCTAAGGGAGTCGGGTCCTTTGGGAAAGGATGACCGATGTGTGAGTTCTTGTTTGACAGAGTTTGTGTGCTTCAGTTGTGAGCTAGTGTTACGTGCTTGTGTTGTGTTCTGGTGGGAGTTCGCGAGTATGTTGGTCCTTTAGGTAAGGACACCTCTGAGAGTTTTTGCGCCTTTTGGCTGAGTGTTAGTAATCTTTTGTTTCACCTCTTCAATTAGTGAGTCATTTAACAAGTTCTGAGTGTTAGCTCTGTGAGGTGTGGACTTCTGAGATGTGTAAGCATTTCCTTCTGTGCTTTTAGGCTGAATCCCCAAAATATTCTGCTATATGCTAGATTTGTGAGGTGCAAGCTTATAAGATATGTGAGTGTTGTTCCAATTCCTTCAAGCTTAGCGTTTGTAATATTTTGCTTTGCTCATTCTTTAGTGAATCCGCTAGTGAGGTTCGTGTGTTAGCTCGTATAAGTAGAGCTTCTGAGATATGTTAGTGTTCTTTATATGTCTTTGTGCTAAGCCTTTAGTGATCATGTTGTATCTTTCTGTCAGCGCGTCAGTCAGTGTATTATGGTGTGAGCTTGTGAGTGTGCTTGGTCCTTGGTTAGGACGACTTTTGAGAGTTCATGTGCCTTTGGGCTGAGAGTTACTGATCTTCTGTTCGCCTCCTCTGTCAGGAAGTCAACCAGTAAACTTGAGTGTTAGCTCTTCGAGGTTAGAGCTTCTGAAAGAGTGAGTGTTCTTTGTTTTTTGATGTTGCCTTTGTGCTGAGCTTCAGTGTCATCGAATATGTTTCCTTCTTGTCAGCGAGTTAACAGTATTATGAGTGTTAGCTTTTGTGAGTGTTCCCTTCTGTGTCTTAAAGCTATGTGTTAGTAATCTTCTGTTTCTTCTCTGTTCGTCAAATCAGCAGTGAGTCCTGAGCGTTGGCCTTGTGAGTGTTCATTGTTTTCTGGCACTAGATGTGCATTTGTTCACATTCTGGTTTCGTCGAATTTCGAGAACGAAATTCTTTTTAGGGGGGTATAATGTTATGCCCCAGTTTTTTTTATTTCCTTTCTGATTCGCAAAGGGAGTTTGTGCTATTTTGTAATCTTGTACTAAATTGTCTATGACATTCTCCTTGTGTCATTATAGTAGCTTGTGGAAGGAGGGCTAAAGATGTCCTTTTGCATTCTGTTAGTAATTAAAGAGTTAAGGACTTATTTCTTATTTTATTATTTCCTAACTCTCCTTTCTCAAATTTCTATTCACGATCAATTCCTCCTTCCACTATCCTGACGTTCTCTCACGACGGTTCTTCCTCACTCTCCATAACCTCCCTTTGCTCTTCTCCCTTCTTTCAATCTCCTCTTCGTAAATTGGTTTGCTGGAGTTTCGCTAGTGGAATTCTTTTCGTCTGTCGGTCGTCAATCAGGTTGGATTGTAGATTGGTTCTCCTCTTCATTAAGGCTTCATCTTCTATTTGCTAATTCTGGTTTTGTATTTGGGATGGTTCGATTTGAGGGATTGTCATTCGAGAGGAGATTCGAGGAGTCTGATGTGTAGAGTCCTCTGAGATTGCATTGCTACGGATGTCAGGTAGGTGGTGAATGGATTCGGGTGGGTGTGTTCACCCACGGGGTTTTTGTTTCGGTTTCTGTATGTGAATTCTTTGACTCTCTGATTGATGATGTTTGGGTTGATTTTGATGTGCGTTTGATGCGTTAAAACCCCGTGGAAATGTGTTTTCGATTGGCTATTTTGATACTATAAGTTATGTATTTTTGTGGGGGATTTGTGGCTTGGTTATGGCTGATTTCCGTAAGTGATTTTGCAGTTTTCGGTATGTCCTAACATGTGTCCGAACATTGAAGTTCGGACATCATACGCCGGAGGATTTTTCAGACTCTCGAATTAGGTCCGAACATGCAAGGTCGGACGCATGTTCGGACCGACCTTTGTTTTAGCATAACTTCTTCGTCTGAGCTCCGTTTTGAGTGCCGTTTGCGGCGTTGGATTCCTCTTTTCGAGTACTATATGTTTTAATATGTTTTAGCACATGTTTATGTGTAATTTGTTTTTAAAATCTTCGATTATCCTTTGAACTCTAATTTGCTCTGAAAGTGAGTTTCAGCTTCTTCTGACTTTGGTTTTGACTTTCGTATTTCATTGTTCTTGGCTTAAGACTTCTGTTTCAGCTTGTGAATTCTGTTTTTGATTGTACTAAACTTGGGCTTGGGTGTTAGCGCTCACCAACGCCCTCTGTTCTGTTTTGATTAAGCTGCTGCTGTTCTTTCTGCTCTGATCTGACAAGGACTTCTGTCCTGTTATGTATAAAGCTTTGATCTGTTCTGAGAGCTTCTGTTTTGGGACCTAGTCTTCTCTGTATCTGAACCGTGGATGGCTGGTTTAGCTATCTCGTAGCGCGCTATGTAGGATCCTTCTGTTTCACGGGTGATGTTCCCCGTTCTGTTCACAGGTGTCCACCTGTTCTGTTTACGAGTGAGGTTTCCTCGTTCTGTTCACGAGTTGTTTACTCGTTCTGTCTGTATGCTTTGAATGCTAGTGTCCCCACTTCTGTTTGTGTTCTGTTCAGCTTCTGTCTGTTTTCTCTGCTTTGGTATTTGACAGACTACTGTGTGCTTTCTGTCCTTTGCACACCTATGTTCGTTTGTACTGCTTCCGCCAGTTTTGTTTGTTTTCAAACTCAGATAGGCTGCTGTGTGCTTCCTGTCTGTTGAGGATTTCTGATTTGTAAAGTGCTCCACTTCGTCTGCTCTATCTGTATTTGATTTGAGACGGTCTACTGTGTGCTTACTGTCTTCTGCTAAGTTCTGGATTTTGCTAAGCTTCTGATTTTGCTAAGCTTCTGATTGTGTTTAAGCTTTTTGAGTTTGTTAAGCTTCTGATTTCGTCAAGCTTTCAGCTTCAGTTTACCTTATGCTATTAAGTGTATGTTTTGACCACCGCTTAGCTCCTTGTGTTTTAGACTTCAGTCTATTTGAAAGACTTCTGCTTTGTATCTGATTTTGCTCTGGCTAAGCGCTTTCGTATATGTGTAAATATGTATGTTCAGATTATGTTTTGAGCATGCTCAGCTGATGAAGTTTATCACCTGCTGAGCAATAGTTTTGCTCACCCCTATCTCCGTCTGATTTGCAGGTTTTAGTTCGTGCTTGGAGTTTCAACTTTTACTTTTCGTTTTGGCATTTGAGTTTTGTATTTAGTTTGTTTGGCCTTGGGGCCCAGTTGTATTTAGGATATGCTTTGTAATTCAGTTTGGCTTCCGCCTGTGTATTGTAAAGACATTTTGTAATCGTTTATCTGGTAATATATGAGCATCAGTTTCTGTTTTGGGGTTTCGATAGTGTAGCCTTGCGTGTCTTAGGTAATAGCGCGCGGCGTGTAACGGTCTCCCAACCAGGGTGGTTTTGGGGTCGTTACACCTTCAATGGTGGAACTCCATGGCACCAAAATTGAGCTCTTGAAGATTTGAAAAGATAGAAGTGTAGAGCTTGATGAGAGGAAGAGATTGGTGGTGTTTGTTTTTGATTTGGATAAGTGAGCTAGATTTTACAAGGGGTCAAAGATGGAGTTAATGGTGGTGTTGGTGTATTACCGAGAGAGAACAAGAAGAAGATTGAGAAGAGTGGAACCCGTGTGAAATGAAGAAGGAAATGAGAGAAATGAGATTGGTTTTGCTTTTTGAAGATATTTATAACTTAAAGCAAATAGTAACCTATGGGTCATCTTTATTTACTTAACAAGTTAACATGTTTGGTGACTCATCTCTACAAAAACCGGCCCCCTTTATATCACTAAGGGTATTTTAGTCTTTGTTTGTCAATTTAATTACTTATGATAACATATGTTACAAACTAGCTTATAAAATCACTATTCACAAAAACAAGGCACATAGAAGTGAAATTTTTGATTTCCCATTGATATAGACTTCCAAATGTGATACTATATAGTACACATGTTAATTAAAGAGTAATGATGGACATTTAGCCATTCAAAACTCATTTACAAGACAATTTTTCAAAAACGTGCTTTAAGACTCCTTAAGCACATTTTGTGTCTTAACTTGTTTTCAAGCTTGATTTTCTTTGGTAATTGATTTAATATGCTCCTTAACATATTTATAAGGTATAGATATGACCTTTAGGTCTTATACAAATTTATCCCAAGCTTAGAGCACATTTTTGCTCATATTGACCTTAAGGTATTTATTTATGTTTTGTTTAGTTCCAATGTCTACCAAGGTTCCCTAAGGGCTTAATTATCCTTATTAAATCATAATTGAATATGATTAAGTCTTGGTAGGCTCTTTGGGTCCCAACCAAGTTCGCTCATAGCTTAGAGCATGTTTTTGCTCAAACTGTGTCTTAGTGCTTTATTGCATTTTACTATGGTTTAAATTGTTCACTGATGTTTCTAAGGCACTTTTAGCCTTTACATACCATAGTTTTGATATTTAAACCACATATCAAGGTTTGGGGTATTTCAAATCTACCCCCCTTAAAGAACTTCGTCCTCGAAGTTCACATTTCCCACACATTAGATAGAATATTAGAATACGGGGATTACTTATAGCCATAAACTTCCATAACCAACACACTTTACATCACAACCTCGGACTTAATGGTCCGGGCAACACATTCACATCCACACATAACATAACATATTCACATGATAACCTCGGACTCAATGGTCCGGGTATCTTAACAACACTTACACATACATAACAACCCCTTTGACTCACTGGTCTTGGGTAACATAACAACATTTAGACACATAGGTCTATGTAACACAACACATTTAGACTCATAGGTCTTGATAGCATACACTTAGGAGATCAAAGCCAAAATAACATTTATCACACATACCACACAACATGTCATAGCATGTATAGCAAACAAAATGTCTTTGATATACACTGTGATCCCGCAGAACCCGGTCGCGATGGACACCTTCCGTCCCCGTGCCTTTGGAGGTCAAAACAATCACTTAAATTTAAAATTTCCTTGTGAGGTTAAATAAGAGAACCTTAACTATGTAAAGTATCTATCGACATTTTATAATACCAATTCAAATCCTTTTTGAAAACACACACAACTCCAAGTCCAACTTATGCTCTTTGCTTGTTTTCTTAGCATGGTTAATTGTGACCACTTATAGGGAGTTTCAAGAGTCATCCAACCCTGATGTGATCAGCATCAGTGTTGAACTATCCTTCCACTCCAATTTGTGTTCGGCTTCCCTTGATCACATGCAAATCAAGTTCCACCTCCCACTTCAATTTCAAGCATCAAAAATCACTCATTTCCAATTTTCTATCTTTTTAATCATTCTAATCATGATCATACATCTCCAAGGATATAGAACTTCGTCTATCAGTTATTTCCATTCACTTTATGTTGTTACCTAGGGAATCTTATTCTCACTAGGTCTATGTCGGTTTCATACCCTTTCATGCATCACTATATAGTATATATATACACATATATTTTATCAAAATACCACACACAGTTTCACATTTATACACTGCGGGGGGTTTTTTTTTTTGTTCCCCGGGAGTTTCTCTACTCCCCACACTTGTACTATCACACACAATTGTTAACAAACAACACACTTATCACAATGGTATTCGCATCTTCTGTGCGCAATTACCACAATTAACCATGAATGAATGCGTATGTTTACATAACACACACACACCAATCATCAAAACAAATTATTTTGTGCTATGCACAACATAAATCACGTACACTTGTACGGTAATACACACTAAGTGGTTTTGCGCTCTACCCCCCTTAAAAGGATTACGCCCACGTAATCAATCACTAAACATTGGCTTATAATGTTCTGCCATCGTGAAGTGTTTTAACTTCCACGCGGTTTATTACACAATGGATTCTGAGAGGATCTTAACCATATTGGCGGTTTAGTTCCTAAACCAAGAATTCTCATTGGAGTTTGTTTAAACTCTTAGTTGGTTTCGATTCTGGCCTGTTAGGCTTCTAGGCGTTAATAATTAGCCATTCACTCATGTTCACCATGTACATCACACTTGAATCACTGGCTCACTAGTTTCTGCTTCTGCGAAACTCTAATAACTGTAGAGCTCAATTGCCCCATTTGTTATTCTTACTGTATTGTACATCCCCATTGTCACCTTCATCTTGGTAACAATGGTTTCTCAACCGACGCGTGGTATCTCTTACCGTTAGCGAATTCGGTGAGTTATAAACTTTATATCCACTTCCATAGTAATTTATTGTATATACAGCTGTGTATTTCACAATGATTGACTTGTTTCCTTCCGACTTACTGTCGGTTGAGATTGAGCTACTACCTAGTATGTAGTGCTCTCTCAGCTATTTACAACATTTGTGGTATATTCCATACCGCTATTTGGCAGTTAGTGCTACTGTAGTCACTTACTGTTAATCATGCCTCCACATTTGGTTTTGTACAAGTACTCTTTTATTGGTGCGGCATTTCTTATTATGCATCGGCCATTATAACATTATTCGTCCACAATTAACATGTTTCCAATTCCTAGCTATCCCACGATCATTACTGCGCAAGTGCAATACACAACATCAGCATACAGAGTGCAGAGGTGTAAACTCTTGACAGTAATCCCTTATGTGATTCGCATGGAATTCACACTGTGTTTCATTGAGATTCCGATCTCATAATACTGGCTACTGTCTTACTGCCGAGTTTGTTTATCATCACTTACCTTGCATCACCACTGAATTTAATTCATAACTGGTCTTATCTGCCACATCATTATTCAACAACACTTATACAACGGTTGCTTACTGCGCACCGTGCTTATTGTATAACACTATTTACATGGTATTTACTGCCCACATTAACTTCCACATATATACTTACATCATTCGTATTATGGTTCATCACTCATTTTGATGACTACTGAATGCTTCTTGAGCATCGATCATTCGAGTCACAAGCCGGCATTATTCAGCTCGGTGTTTCACTTTATACTCACATACTACTAAGCTAACTGCTCTCTTTCAATAATAACATCGTTCATCCTTAACATATTTCTTGAACTTGATTCACATAACTACCGCTCCGCTGCGGTCTCACAACGTCGAGAGGTATCCCCACTCTTAATGCAGTGGTTCGTTTACCACTCTGTTCACTTATACAACATAAACTTCTACAATCAATCGAGTTTATATAACATATCTTGCTTATGGCTTATAAGCCTTATTTGCCTTGAGCTGGCTCATTGTAGGCTGTCCACACACATGTACTTCTCTGTACAACATTATATGGTTTGGATATTATATTGAGCTCCATGACAAGGTCGTTGCATCACGTTTCCTTTTACGGGATGCCCCTTAGGATTGCTAGTCAGTCTCCTGACAACTTATGTCTAAACTGGGTGTTGGTTTCAACCCTCGTGTTTCTATCACGTTATTTCGAGCAACAACTGTTGATGTGAACACCCTTCAAGGATTGCCCCTGGGTGTTGTTAAGTTATGCCTTTACATCATAGTTCACACTTATTAATATGTCGAGTTAGCCACGCCGTTTGCGTTCTTACTGGCTTATTATCTTCTTCTGTGAAGATTAACATTTCCTGGTAGTGTAGGTACTCATTCTGGGAGTTTCATCCCGTTCATTGCACACTAATGTGTCCACATTAGGCATCTGTCTTGCCATACACAGGCTGGGTCTCCGTTCCAGCTATCATGTTTATCCCTAAGGATCCTTAAGACATATGCTATGTATTTTCTTAACAGTTTGTGCACTTCGCACTTCCTAACTCTTAAACATTCCCTTGAAAGGATTCACTAATCCTTTAGTCTCGTTAACTTAACTGAGTTCCTTAACTTCAACAATTCTTGTTATCCTTAGCTCTTGCTTGGCTTATACTGCTGACCGTAGTACGGAGTCGACTACTTCCCGTGTTTCGATTCTCTACTCGTATACATATGTGGGGTACCATACTGATACATTACTACTTACCCAACTAACCCATAAGTAGGTCTGTCAGGCCCACAAGCTCCTATCGGAGTGCGGTCGTCCCACAATTCAGTTGGTACACTCGTAGTGCCCGTCACACGCCTAGGTGAAGTATTCTGTTGTCAACTCCCTTATATTGTCCCGTGACAATATTCATTCCATGCTTCCCGAACTTAATCGAGGGAAAGTTTATCCACTGTTGTATCTTTATCAACTGCCCTTGGTTTTACTGGTTTGGTTCTTAAAAGAAGGTAGAAAGAAATGTTGGTTTGAAAGAAAATCTGGTTTTGAAAGAAAAGGGTTTGAGTAATCTGAGTTTGAAAGAAAATTTTCATGGTTTCACAACATCTTCTTACCTTAACCAAGTCTAGCTTCTTGCTGACTGGTGTACTTACAATTACAGGGGTTAGGCTAACAGGCCCTTCCACTGTTATGACGATCACATTTAACTTTATGGTACTTTACCAAGTACTTTATGTGGTTATAAATTTCCCGAACAGCCCTGTTATAGCAGCACTTGCTATGGCAAGTGCGCCATGCTAACTGGCTATCGGTTTAACACATACCGGTTGTGGTATTGTTTTTACCCATATTGTCATCAGTGGCCTTGTTGGCCCTCACTGATCTTACTGCCTTGATAAATACTCTTCTAGGTGATTTCTCACTGTCTTCACATGATAATCATTAACTAGGGTGTTTCCCATTCTAGGAGACCCCTTTTTCTTAGTATTGTATTCTCTTTGTTTTGTAGCCCGTTCCACGTATTTGGGCACTACGTTGTAGTTCCCTTGTCGGTTGGTATACCGTTGGTGTATTATTTAACAACTGTTGTCCCGTAGACACTCGTCTCGGGTTTTATTAATCCACTTCTTGCCCGTTGCACGGTTGGTGCGTTGCAAGATGGTTATCCTCGACTGCTCGGCATGTCGACCCAGGTTGCCGGAAATTCTATTCCTCTATACACAAAATTCTTCATTCTTCGCTATTAAATGCGGTTAACATTGTTCAGATGGAAACCGTCTCCGTCGGATTCCCAGTTTTCGGGATCTACCGTATGACAGGTTCTCCGTACCTTTAGAGGTATTTAATAACAGCCAGATCGGGTATTCCCGAGTAAGAGTGGACTTCCATCTCTCTGGCGTTGTTTCCCAAGTTATATACAGGGATTGTGGAGGGCGGGTAGATTGTAGGTTTCCTGTATACACTGGTAATTCCTATCTAGCGTATCTCTCACGCTATCACTCAACCCTTAACCCAAAGTACTTAAATCCTAACTCGGTACTTCCTAAGCTCGGTAATTCAGTCATCAGAGCGATACTTCGCTCTGATACCACTTTTTGTAACACCCCATCCAACAACAAACACATAACAATAATCTGCAGCGGAATACACACTTCATCAAATAACTTAACTCGTTGGTGTTACACGCCGTTAACCACCCACGTGGCTAACAAGGCTAATACTTATACATTGTACCGGTCTGATGGGCTAATTCCCGAGCGACTACACATTACTATCCCTTTCCATTAACACACAACAACACATACACCTTTCAACTATACCGAGTATAATAAACTGTTGCCGACAACAATTTCGGTCTTACTACACCTACTGTATATATACACTTAAATGATTACCCATGTACAACGACTACCCCGTCCTACTCTCGAACGGCTTCCAGCTCTCTGTACCTGAAATAGGAAAAGAAGAGAAAGGGTGCCCCCCAAGGGGCTCAGCACCTTTGCTGGTATGGTAATCCCGCAGCCCACATGCTACCGGGCCACGCACAACTAATTGTCGTCTTAGCATGCGGTTGATTATATTTAAATCATGCATGCATGCACTGTAAACACACAACACATAATCATTTCGCCTCAACGGCTCATCAAACGGATAATACATCCTTACTTGATAAGTCACTCATGGTATTCATTATCCCTAGAGTGTTCCTCCTCTAATGGAGCTACTTCCTTAATAGACGACACTTACCCCTAAATCGGGTTATCCTTAAACGCCTCTTATCACAAACTGGTATTCATTTCCATGATCCACACACTTCATATCTTACAACATATATCATTCCTCACATAACAAAACATAACAACACTTTCACGTTTCAACGTGCACATAATAACATCGCAATAGAAATTGCATTACAACAACATCACATAACATAACGGGAATGGTTCTCTTAGGAACCGACCCAAACATTGTTAATACACTGGTGAGCCTAGAGAATGTTGCCAGTCTCATGATAAGCTCGTTACATAACTCGTTACCGTCTCGTTAAATGAACGGATAACTTAACACAAGGTGTCTCGGATATAGTGATCCAAGCACACCGAACAAACATAACATAGTATGCCCCTGTGGCCCGACGTGAGTCAGTAATAGCCTTGGTTAAGCTAAAGGGAAGGTTGGGAACCAAATTGGAAAACAACCATAACATACGGAGAGGATCGAACCTGCTATGACAACGACCCCCATACTCACACGCGTGGCCGGAACAGACCGGACTCCTCACTTCCCCCGTTAGCACTTGTCAGAAGTTCATCATTGAACTTAGTTAAACAATCATAACATAGGGTTAAGTCTTGTTAGACACACACAAGGGAAGGGAGAGTCATACATTCACACACAAACATCACACACAAACATCACATAACTAACTCACGCATAGCCGTGGTTAGAACGTTCCTTAGGTCGGAAACGTTGTTACCGGATACCGTTCTCCTACGTTTACCTAATAGTGGTTAACTAGCCCTTCAAGCGCATTCGAGGTTACCGGTATCGGCACGTAAACATACAACAACAATAACGACTGTAAACTCGTTTCATGTTTTATCTTATAACGTGGCAACAACACAAAAAACACATTGGCATACAAGCCGGTGTAATCCGGTAGGACACAGGTTGCAAGAAAACCATACCTGTCACCGAGTCCACTTTATCATGTCCACTTATGTTCCTCGAGCAATTCTTGAACAATTGATAACATTACATGTATCTTTATTAACACCGGGGTAACATAATTGTTTTAAGTCTAATGCTTATAACTTTCCCGTTAACTTAGTTAAATAACTTGACATTTTTAACTTGTTTTACTCTCACATTTTAATACAACTTTTCACCCACTTAATTGTCATTAAAACTCACCTAACATGTCCTTAACAACTTTATAACATCATTACCTATCAATCCCCATCATCCCATCATTACATAACATTTTTTAACCTTAAACAACATTTTTGGTGACCGACCTTACCGACCGACCTTGCACAAGGTCGGTCCATCCAGAACACTTTACCGTCAAAATTTCTACTCCGACCGACCTTGTAAGTTTGGTCGCATGTTCGGTCCATTCCCGAGAGTTTCTTCCCTTTGAAAATTCAGCCCGACTGAACTTGCCAAGTCCGGTCCCATGTTCGGTCGATTCCAGAAACTTAATTCGTACACAAAATACAAGCCCGACCGACCTTGCAAGTCCGGTCCAAGGTCGGTCCATTCCAGAAGCCAATTCTCGCAGGGTAAACTGGGCTCGACCGAACTTGCAAGTTCGGTCGCAAGTTCGGTCTGCCCCAGACCTTTGTTTTCCTTTTCACATTCAACTCCAAACTTCACCCCCATATATCCTAGTACATCCTAACCTCATTTGAGCACTTCAAACACACCTTAAGACATCCTTAAACACTCATAAAACTCATTTTCTAATTCCTTAAGCCTTTACTTATATCTTCACAAAATCCTAACACTTACAATGTTTTCTCCTAGTCTCCAAGTGGTGTTTCATACCTATGATAACTACTATCTCAAAATACTTTCTCCTCATTTTAACATCATCTTTCAAGCATCATTTCTACCATCAACTCCTTATGTCATTTCTTGAAATCCTTTTTCAAGTTCACACTTCCTCCTTATTCTACAAAGTTTGCCTAAGTCTTTACCTAAATCCAAAATGACTTGGTGGTACTTACTAAAACCTCAAGGTCATGCCTAAGTCCTTGTTACACTCTAGAGCACTTCCTAGTTCATCAACATTCCTTTAAAACATCTTGAACTCCATATGCATTTCCTAAATTTCGACATAGGTTCTCCTAGCATCTTGTCACACCAAAGCACACCGTTTTCACCATTGAACACACAAGAACACTAAAATCCATCAAGCACTTTATTATACACAAACTTCACTCATAAAGCACTACATCACAATATAGTGCATAATTTAAATTGCATGGCACTTAGGCCCTTAAAATGCATAATTCTTAAACACTGAATTTCCACAATATATTTGCCTTGACATGCAAATACACTCAACAACACATATGCCTTTTACTAGTCTATTGAGAACACTTTACTAAGTCATTCACCATTTGCTCTTTAGGTAGTTTTAACAAGCATTATAAGCTCATTTCTCCTAAGGCATTAAACAATATTAGGTTAGTAGATTTACTCTCTTTTCCAAACAACTTCTTTCTTGTTTCCTTATAAAACCGGTAAGGTATTTGATTCCTTGTCAAGTTCTAAACAATATACAAACATTATAATGCGTATTCAAGCTATAAGCTTCATCTCATTGTAAACCCTAATTTTACATTGTTTCAAAAACATTAATGTAGTTGCTTTACCTTGATCTTTGAAGAGAGTTTTGAATATATATCAAGAGAGGACTCCACCTAGTCCATGAAGAGTTGGAATGAAGCTAAAACAAAGTCACACCAAGAGCACCATTAATGTGCAATTTCGGTCAAGGCAAAAACATGAAGGAAACTTGATTTTTCTTTGAGATTCCTTGCCTAGAAGCAAAGGAGATCAATAATATGTGAAAAGGTGAGCTCAAGCTCCTTCAATGGTGGAACTCCATGGCACCAAAATTGAGCTCTTGAAGATTTGAAAAGATAGAAGTGTAGAGCTTGATGAGAGGAAGAGATTGGTGGTGTTTGTTTTTGATTTGGATAAGTGAGCTAGATTTTACAAGGGGTCAAAGATGGAGTTAATGGTGGTGTTGGTGTATTACCGAGAGAGAACAAGAAGAAGAGAGGTTGAAGAAGAGTGGAACCGTGTGAAATGAAGAAGGAAATGAGAGAAATGAGATTGGTTTTGCTTTTTGAAAATATTTATAACTTAAAGCAAATAGTAACCTACGAGTCATCTTATTTACTTAACAAGTTAACATGTTTGGTGACTCATCCTACAAACAAAAACCGGCCCCCTTTATATCACTAAGGGTATTTTAGTCTTTGTTTGTCAATTTAATTACTTATGATAACATATGTTACAAACTAGCTTATAAAAATCACTATTCAAAAAAACAAGGCACATAGAAGTGAAATTTTTGATTTCCCATTGATATAGACTTCCAAATATGATACTATATAGTACACATGTTAATTAAAGAGTAATGATGGACATTTAGCCATTCAAAACTCATTTACAAGACAATTTTTCAAAAACGTGCTTTAAACTCCTTAAAGCACATTTGTGTCTTAACTTGTTTTCAAGCTTGGTTTTCTTTGGTAATTGATTTAATATGCTCCTTAGCATATTTATAAGGTATAAATATGACCTTTAGGTCTTATACAAATTTATCCCAAGCTTAGAGCACATTTTTGCTCATATTGACCTTAAGGTATTTATTTATGTTTTGTTTAGTTCCAATGTCTACCAAGGTTCCCTAAGGGCTTAATTATCCTTATTAAATCATAATTGAATATGATTAAGTCTTGGTAGGCTCTTTGGGTCCAACCAAGTTCGCTCATAGCTTAGAGCATGTTTTTGCTCAAACTGTGTCTTAGTGCTTTATTGCATTTTACTATGGTTTAAATTGTTCACTGATGTTTCTAGGCACTTTTAGCCTTTACATACCATATTTTGATATTTAAACCACATATCAAGGTTTGGGGTATTTCAACTAGTCCTTACTTTAGTAGAGAGGAAATAATGGGTTATATTCAATAGTATAGGTAGTAGTACGGTAATAAGTGCATGCCTATCATTTTTTGTTTTGTTTTATACTCCTGTATGAGTGGTGATTATGCATCACCGTAGTGACATGATTAACGATAGTGGTATAACACTTTGCTACTGTTTTCTTGTCTATCCTAGGCACATGAGCACCCATTAATTATAGGTGGTAGTACAGTTTTTTTTCTTAATTTTTCCTATTGACATTTAATGAAAAACCGCCACAAGGGGATATACAAAATCTTGTAGCAGCCGGATATAGGTCATGACTGCATCCTTCCGATCAAACTAAGAATACAAAGAAGTCCTGTGCCAATATAGCACTTACTACGATCACCGACTCTGCTTTGCCACAAATTTGCAAAACATGGGTTGTAGAACTGAGGAAAGATGATTAACATTAATGATGTAGTAAGTTGCTACAGATTTTAGTTGTTACTTAGGCTAGTATATTACCGATAGTATAGGTGTATATTAGTAGGTTTAGTTTGTCTTAATTATATACACTCTTATATAAGGTAGGTACTTTAGGTAGTTAATTGTTTTACTAAATGAATTGTGTAAAACAAGTACCAAACATGGTAATACCAAAACGGCAATATGGGCTGTTTGGAAAATCGTTACTTTGTGTTATATGTCATGTTTATAACATTTCCCATGTATTTATGTATATAATTTAAGTATTAACATTATGTAACAATAAGTTGTTACATTGTTTAAATATGTATATCATTTATTTTAGCATTTAATAATGCTTAGGCAATCGTAAAAATATTTACGTTTCCGTTCGTATTTGTTTTTTGTGCTCGTTAGTATTTTTCGCATTTTTACAGTGAACGTTATTGTGCACTGAGTCGTATAAACGCTCGTATATATATTTTTTTCCTAGATGACGCTCTCCTAGTTGAGCTTGTTTCATAAGGGGCTTAATGCCCGTTAATGTTCGTACGTAAGTGTTTACATGCGTACGCGAAAATGACATTATATTAGCGTTCGTGGAGCGAACGTCGTCGTTTTATGAATTGTATAAATGTTTGTATTGATTTTTCCTTGTGTCGCTCTCTTTTATCGAGCTCGTTATGTAAGGAGTTTGATCCTTGTTAATAAACGTATATGAGCGTTTTGTACGAGTTTTGTTATGATGTTTGTAAAATTACGCCCGTTAGCGTTTACGGTAAACCGACTATTTTTACGTAAGCGTTTGCGTGCATGAGTTTGCATGCGCACGTGTAATATTAATTTACGTAACGTTTGCATGCGTAAATTAGCATGCGTAACTAAAATGATTTGTTTCTAGATCAATTCTTCATTATTTCATAGTTTTAAGGTATTAATTAGATTTGGGGTATTTCAATCTACCCCCCTTAAGAGGACTTCGCCCCGAAGTCTCATATCTAAGTTCAAATGGTTGTGGGGAATCAAGTTCCACTAAGTATCCACAACACAATTTTATTTTAGGGATCAAGTCCCAAGTCCCACTACTTTTAAGTTCGTAGTATATATTCAACATACTATATAGTGTAATGATCATGAAAGGTTATCACCAAAAATAATTCAATATACTTAGTTCATTCATAGTAGTGTAGCACAGTACATATTGACAAGTGCATGCATTCATAGAGTAACTTCAATATAGTGTAACGTAGTACACATAATCCATATAGCAACTTCAGGGCAGTGTAACGAAGTACACATAACCATTCATATCAGTGTAACATAGTACACATCAGTAAGTAAAATTCAAAGAATCACAGAGTCACACATGTAAACATACAGATCACAGTGTAACAATACAACGAAGTGTACTTCTATGTTAAAAACGCAATAGGCTTTCCCCCCCTTAAAACGGGTACGCCCACGTACCCTAGACTAGTATTACTAGTCGGCAAATAGTGAAGGAATATTCACTCTCATTTCGAACTCATGATTAGTTTTAAAGATAGCCTCTCGGCTGTAAGACTTATATGTTTGTTAAGATACGTGAAATACGTTGTGCATTCCCCTTGAACTCAGAAGATAATTCTAACTGATGGGACCACCACGCTTCTGCTGTGCACTCTGATTAAAATAATGTCTAATCGTTCTGGAATAGTCTTAAATGCGTTTCGTAGGTGGTATGTTTAAGTTTGTTTATGTACATATGTATGGTTGATGAGTTGGTGTTCATCATTTCCTTCGTTTGGTACCATTGTTGATCTTGTCTAGACTTCTGTCCGTTTACGGGGTATTGCCCCCCAAGAATCTATCATTTCTTAACATGTTTCTATTTTGCATTATTATGCTTTTATATTTGAATCCCGTATGTATGGGTGAAGGTGATCTTCCATCTTGTTTGTTGCCAATATGATCTCATGGCTTGTTTAAACTGTCGTGTCGACCATATGGTCTATGGATTCTGATTCATATACGTGTATAACACACTTCCAGTTTCTTCCTTGTCTTTTCTGCATTCATTGATATGCCGCATTATGCCACTGCTCTAGATTCTCTTGTTTCTAAGTAACTGTTAGTTGCATCATTTCTTGATATTCTTCATTGTATATTCTATTGTTGTACGTCGGGCTGCCAATAATATTGTAAGTTCACCCTGTTTGTGTTGCTCATGTGTATGACATGCATCTACCAGTATCCTCTTTAGGTAAATTTACTTTGAGGTTTTCTTTACGTGGCATATACTGTAATATAGTTCGCCTTTGATTTTGATTCTTCATCATTGAGTTCTTTTTGAGTTTCACTTGATTGTTTTGTGCATGTATGCTTATTTCTGATAGCTGCTTATGACGGTAATTCCACTGAGATCTTTCTCGTCATCATTACTGAGGTAGACATCTTGCTCTTGACAGAGTTTCCATTACTGTTTTTAGTAGGGATGGCAATGGGTCCGCGGGTACCCATTTCACCCGTCGCCCGACACCGCTAAATCGGGTGAAAAACCCGCATAAAACGGGTGAAAAACGGGTGACGGGTGGACGGGTACGGGTGCGGGTCGGGTGACGGTGAACATTTTTCACCCTCACCCGACCCGCTCACCCGCATAGATTATATATATATATATATATATATATATATATATATATATATATATATTGTTAAATTGTTACTTATTATTCATTCTCCTTCACTCATGATTTTTGTAAACCTACTAGTGAATAAGGAACATTCATGCTCTGGGTGACTGCGCCATTCTTTATTCTCACCACTCTCGGTAATTTTACAGCCCTAGCATACTTGCTCTACGCAGTTTTTATTATCTTCATTGAAGGTAATTGCATCCCTAACTGGCAAACATGGAACAAAGATGCTCTGTGCCTCTATTTTCTTCTTCACTCTCGGTATTTGAAACCCTAACTGAAAAACATAACTTACATGCTCTACGAAGTTTTCATTCTCTTCACTGAGGTAATTTCGCAATCTAACAGGTGAACATTGATCATACATGCTCTGCGCCTCTATTTTCTCTCTTCACTCATGGTTTTTGCAACCATAATTGGCGAACATGGAACGTACATGCTCTGTGCAATATTTCATTATTTTCTCTGAAGTAAATTTCGTAATCCTAACCGGCGAACATAGAACATACATGCTTTGTGTCTCTATTTTCTCTTCACTCACAGTAATTTGCAACCTTAGTGGCGAACAAGGAAAAGAAAACAAAACGGGTAATGGGGTAAACGGGTTCCACCGCTTCACCCGCGGGTGACGGGTGAAAAGGTGATAGGTGATACATAACGGGTGACGGGTCGGGTACGGGTGGAGCGGATGAAGTCGGGTGACGGGTGCGGGTAATGGTCCACCCGACCCAACCCGACCCATTGCCATCTCTAGTTTTTAGTTACAGTGTTGAATACTTCCTGTGTTCTTCACACTAGTCGCCTTCGCATGTGTGGTACCTTCTTGATATATTACTACTTACCTGTCCAATTAGGATTATTCCTTGTCAAGTCCATAAGCTCCCGCATGTTTAGCTGAAGCATTATTATTCTTTCCATGGGTCCTTACCTTTAGGTTTTCTGATATATTCTCCTTTGATAGCGGTTTGGGGCGTAACGTCTTGATGGCGGATTTATCATCGTCGTCGATGTTGCTGGTGCGTACTGTGGTTCAGTTGTTGTAGCTGTAAAGTTGCAGTATTCTTGTTGGTCTAAAATCTGTCTTCTATTTGTCGCCTCCTGTAGTTGTAATCGTCGGTGTTTGGGTCTTGTATTAATACCAGGGCATATTAAATTCCTCTCTTTGATCTTCGTGTCATCGTCTTGTGATTCTGGTATTTTAGTTTATTGTCACCATATTCAATTCCCATTTTCAATGTAGAGTATGAGCTACGGTCGAGCCATGCATCTGTATATATTATAGAAGGATTTCCCGTTTTATTGATTCACCAATTGTCGGTAGTACATACACGATTACCATCGTCTGTCCATCCGGTATACTACAATAGGGTTCCTGCTAAGGTTTCTAACAAGTTACAGTTTTCTCGCAATTCTACATGTTCATGCGGTTTATGAATATTAACTCGTGTGAGTATAGTATAATGTTTCTACTCTTTTTTTTCTACCATGCCTACAGGTAGGTTCCCATTTAATATACTGGGTTTTAAATTCGCATAAAGAAAGACTTGAAGTCGATCTTTCCTTCAGATGACAATATGACCATCACTTAGAAGGTATCTTGAGAATACTCTCAGTATAGGTGAAGTGTCTCTTGATCTCATATTTAACTTATTAACATGGCTCATGGTATAATAACAGTTAGTATTTCCCTCACAATCGACTTATTTTTCCGACATACGCGGGGTTATTTTAGCCATTTAATCTTTCCAGGATAACCTGAACAATTTAACTTTTAACTTACACCTTCTATATCTCATATACTTTATTAGTCAAATTTTATATTAGAATTAAGCATAAATACCTACTTATCACAGCAATATTGGTGACCACTTGTAGGGAGTCTCGGGAATCATCCAACCCTGATGGGGTCAGTGTCAGTGTTGAACTATCCTTCCACACCATTTTGTGTTTGGTTTTCCCTTGATCTGACCAGGATCAAGTTCGACCACCCACGTCAAATATCAAACAACCACATAATTATCAATTTCCAAATTTATCTTATCAAACTTTGTGACGTGACGAGTACTATATTTTTTCTTTGACTGTGATAAAGCTAATCCGATATCTGTTATACCCTATACTTGAAACTAGTGCATTCCTTAATCCCCAAAGCTAAGTTCCTTTGATCAAACCATCAAGCGGGAAGCCAGTTTTTCCTCTTGGTAAAAAAGGTAAATTCTTATCAAAACATCTAGGCATATACTGTCTAATAATTATATTCAACAATCATTTGACTCTTAAACCCATCATACAAGCAATACATTCAGTTATAGACTTGGATACCTTAGAATACACTTTTCTCATTAAAAGGGCTTATCTAATATCTAACTTATCAAGGCTTGATTTTTGCCTATAGTTTGGTTATCATTACTTGGAACAAAGACAGTCACAGTTAGTCTCCAAGGAAAGGTTCTTATAACTCGATCAATAATTACGTTTCATAAAGTATTGTTTCCTCGGTCTTAAAGCTTGGCTTTTTCTTATTCCATTTAAATTCTATGAATCAGGTGAACCCTATGTTCAACCTAGGTTAAGTATCTTTTAATATTAGTACCATTTCAGACTAAGGATTTACAGTTTGAATCCTACGGTTTGGTAACAAGACAATCAAAGCTTATTTTGTTTCTACCTCCCAAAAATGTGATTAATTCACAACTCAATGGCTTTCAAAAATAGTCGATCAGGTGTAATAAATAGAGGATTTAAAATCATAGAGATTGATATATCACGTTAGGAAATTCACATGTAACACACTTGTTTCAAGCCAAGGGGTATGTTTCCCTACTTTTAAGCTTAACTTCCACTCACTTTTGGTGTATAGATGAATTCAAACTCTTAATATACTTACACTACCTCCCTTGCTAGTGTCAAGGAGGGTTTTCGTTACCATGTTCATATTAAAATTTATCTTACATAGGGGTTAACTTCATCTGATTTCCTACGTTCTTTACTCGCCTTCATAAATTGAGATGTCATAGAAGACATATGCTCGTATAGATCCATAAGGATAATATAGGACATGTGCCTCAAAATAGGGTAGGTATATTTTACGATACTTAACCCTCTGAAATATATTAATACTCCTCAGAGTTTTAGGTTTACAACCTATAAGTTATATATAAATGTAGTATTTGGTATTGCTAATTTGGTAGTTCTCTGACTTCGAAAATATAGATTCAAAGTTTGTTCTCTTCCCTCTATTAATTAGGAGTCCAACACTGTCACTATATTGATACTAGCTGAGACCCTTAGTATTTGCTCAGGTATTTAAAACCCGTGCTTATCCATGATGGATGTTTGGTTATATGTTTTGAGATTATGTTATGCTTTTCTTGATATTAGCATTGGTTAATTTTTGTAGGACCATACTGATTGTTATATTTCAAGGTATCGCACGATCCTCTCGCGAAGTTAATAAGAGATTGTAAGATTTTCTAGTCCCGCACTGGGCGGCAAGCTCAGTGCCTGGGTATCCCACAAAATTCAGTGTTTGCTCTTCTCGAGTAGGTCTTCATTCACCTTCCTGCTGTCTAAACTCATGCATTCATCCTTCAAGTGTTAGTAGGTTTGTGTGGTATTTACTCGACTCTAGGTATTGTTTTATTGCTGTTATGGAAGGTACGGTCTGTCGTCCTTATAGTTAGTCACAGCTTGTAGGTCTTTATGGTTTCCACCTTTATTGGTTTTACTGGAGCAGCACTTTTGTAGCAAGTGCGCCATGCAAGTTGGATCATCATGCAGTGTATGTCCATTGTGATATATATACTCCTTCATTACTGTATACTTGGCGGTATTGTCAGCCTTTCTGGTTATCATTGGTATGGCGTCACTGTTATTCGTCGTCAGCTTCCCGTGTAAATGACAGTTGGCGTCGTACGGTCTTCGACAAACCCTTTCGACAATTCAGGTAGTCTTAAGTACTTATGTTAATTAATGTATTCCTTTCCATGACATCTGCTCGTTACTTAGGCAGGTCATAGTTTTGTAGTTACTGTATGTTTGGACAGTTGTTAACGCCCTTCGACGGACCAAGTAAAAACTAACTTACTACTCCTCACTGTACTATCTCACACCTTGTATCCCAAGGCTAATTTCGGTTTGTATTCGGTTCTCAGAGCGTAACTACGCTCTGATACCACTTTTTGTAACACCCCAACCCGAAACTCCAAACCTGAACGATGATAGCTCCTAACTTTAACTGGAAATGCAGCGGAATAAATACATAACACGGGTGGTGCTACAACGCCGCTAGTCACCCATGTGACTAACAAGGCTAACTTCAATACGACTTACAAATGATACGGTCTGAGCGCTGAATACAACCTCTTAAACAACAAAAGTCAATAATAAAAGTACAAAACTGTAAAATGATACAGGTAGTGATAATCCCCTGTCTTAATTCTACCCCACCTACACTCGGTCGGGTAATCTCTTCTTTCTTCTTGTACCTGGAAATGGTTAGCCATGAAACGGCTCAGCAAAATAAATTGCCGGTATGAGAGCGTGCAGCCCCCAAGCTACTGGGCCACACCACTACTATGTCGAATACATGCAGATCATTTTTTTTTTGTAAAGCTGTAAACACACAGCATAATATAATCATAACAAACATCCATGCAAGGATAATTATGTCACACAGAACAAGACTTCAGAAGGTCAAGTTAGATGTCATGTAATTGTTTACTAGTAGTCAGATCCTCACAATGGGACTAACATGTATATAAGAGTACCTCACAACAGTGGAGGTATAGTGACCTCGTTAAACTCAATCTTCATAGAGTAAATTGGTCGGGTATGATAAACCCTTAGACGAGATGGGACTCTCGTACAAGTAGGTGGGTAATAATTCCCTCAGAAGATAACGTAGTTAACTCCTGTACTAAAAGAGGTGGGTATCGTACCCTCGAGAGAAATGAAGTCTTCCTCCCAACTTGAAATGTTCCGGTACGGTCCCGGTGAGTGGACATAGAGTGCACCCAAAACTCCCGTTGACGTAAATTTGAATAGGAGACGACCTGAGGTACAGGTACAGCGCTCCTGTAGCATGCATGGCCAGATACAACTGGGCTCCTCGCTTCTTGTAGTATAGGATTTGTTAGATGTCACACAAGGACGTTAAGCAAGGACAATGTGTATTGTCAATTATCACGTTTAGGATAACTACGTTTGTTATAAAGTGAAATTAGCGAGAAACTTGAGTACAAGTTCTCAGTATGATAATACGCAGGTATTTAATCCACTGGTAATGTAGTGTTGTATGCGTGGGACATACACGTTATAGTTAGTATCATTCACGCACATAAAGCAACACAACAATGCACAAGAGTAATACAACATTTTACACATAATTATCTTGGACTTATTTCAAACACCGATAGCACACAAGCCGGTATAATCCGGTAGCAAGCAGGCTGCAGAATCCCATACCGTTCACCTTAGACTTGTAATTGAATATATCCTGGTCAACGCCTGGTCAAGTATAGTCCTAGAATATGATTAACTGAGAGTGTTAATTTATGTAACTCTCGTATAATAATTTTATTGATTCATGAAACGATTTCATATTCGTTATTTCTGGGTGAGGTTTATTTCTTATACTCGGGTATTTCTTTACCTCATATCCTTATTAATTAATTAAGGATATTTATAATAAGTATATTTCCAAACCATGTAGTCTTAATTTATAAAACTTACATTGTGTGGTAATTTCTTTTAATTACCTTATGATTGGATGTATAACTTATTTGTTATTCCTTGTGATTATTTCTAAATCCTTTAGTGTATATATATATATATATACATATATATTCATGTACCATTTATGTTACATGTTTATAATTGCCTAGTCGACATAACAACTTTATAATTCCTCAATTATATTTATATGTCACGCATGGACATAATATTTTTATAATTTCTTTATTATTCTTCACTTAATCACAATTAATATTAATTGGTTATAATTAAATTCCTTATAACTATATAACCCATAGTTTTAATCTCATAATCCCTTATATTCTTTTCCTTTTTGATTTATTTGAAAATCTTAACTGTATAAGTTTTATGCACATGTATTATTTATGATACATGATTATAATTGTCTAAATGACATAACATCTCTATAAACTCTCAAATTGTATTTACATGTCACACATGGACATATTATTCCCATATCTTTTATTAATTACAAACTAACCCCCATAAATATTATTTCTTTACAAATGAATTACTTATACCTTTATAACATATAGTTTTAATTTCATACATCCTTAGATCATAATTTCCTTTTCTAAATCTTCTAAATACCCATATAGGACCTAAAAATATTTAATCCCATAAATACATATTTTTCGATTACTATAATATAACCACATTTATTTCATAAACTTTACATTATACTCCAAAATACCTTATATTACATAGTTTTATTTTCTTAATTAATTAATTCACTAAACACCTCTAAAAATTCAGTATTTATTATTTGAACACCTTATCTTTATAAATCACCAATTAGCCACGTTAATTTTCGGCTTTGCCATATAATTTCTTATAATTACATTTTAACCACAAAAACTTTTTATAAGTTACATTTCCACTTATAAACTATAGTTTTAATTTTTAATTTCCTTAAATACCAAATTGACCCTTATACTTTTACAATTTATGAATTTGCCCCTATCAAATACGATTTTGCATTTAATCTTCCATAAATTACATAATCACCCCAAAACATTTATAAACTTATTATTTTAACTTCTAAACACTTATTTAACTCACTCAAAGTTCATAATATTAATTCTTATATTATATTATATCATAATTTTTTCCAATAACATCGTTAACTCTCGGTAATCATCATATATTCCCATAACTTTCTAAAATTTACATTTTGACCACATAACTAATTAAACTAGTCATTTAAACACTAGTAAATATTTTTACTCACCAAAACTCTTCGTTTAAATTTGTAAGTATTTTTACTCTAATATTTGAAGGACTCTAAAATTACCAAATTACCCTTTTGACACCAGATTTTAATTCCTAATCTTTTAATATTATAACCTTATCTTTTAAGGTTTTTAATATACCAAAATACTCATAGAATTGTTGGTAATGACTATCATTCATCATATAGTTTTATAAATTGTGTTTTTAACCCTTGAATTATTCTCTTGACCTTATAGGTCATTAATATACCAAACTAGCCAACCAAAAATGGTATTAAATATTTTAATACACCATTAAGTCTTATATTGCCCATAAATCCCACGACTTGCAAATAGATGTAATAAAATTTCATAAAACCATACTATAATATAAGGTAAGTATTCCTCACCTAGCCTTTGATTTTCCAAGCTACCAAGCACTCCAACATCCTTTAAACCTCTCCAGATGCTCACGGTTTGTTAGGTATATCCTTAAGCTTCCTCTCTTAACTTGTAGGCTTGGTAAGGGGCTGTTACCGCCTAGTTTTGGAGCTGGTTTCAAGTCTCATTCACGCCTGTTTTTACCCAGCAAAAGAGAGATGTTAAACCACCACTTACTACTGCATATATATAGCCGGTATATTAAGGAGGTAAACAGCAGGATTTTCTCACCGAAACATGGTCAGGCAGGAGTGTGTTTGTTTGGCTCTAGTTGCTACATAAAACTGGGCATTACTCCTCTGGTTTTTACACGTAAAGAAAGCAAAAAAAGGGCTTAGCATGCGCTGGGCATATTCCCCGTAGAACAAGAAGGGAATGGCATGGTTTTCCTTACCGAAATGGTGGTTGAAAGTGAAGCTCCTTATATAGTTGTTGCTACTGCATGGGACAAGGATGTTTTACCTCTATTTTTCACGTGGAGAAACCGAGATCTTAAGCTAGGAAACTGAAGGCATATTACCGGTAGTGGAGAGGGAATACAAGGTAGTTGATGTTTGATTTTTACCTTAGGAAGAAGTAGGAATTAGCTTCCCTTTCTCCTCCTGTTTTTATCCGAGAAACTGCCCTACTTCAAGCATCCACACAGCCTTGTTTGCTGGTTAAAAATGGTGATGGGTGAGCTCATTGAAGAGGGGAAGAAGAGAGGAAAAAAAAAGCTTATTCATGCCATGAGAGCCTACCTAGATCTTGCTGTAGCAGCCATGGAAGATGGGTGTTTCACCTCGGTTCTGGAACAGCAAGGAGGGGTCTTGTTTGCCACGGTTTGAAGAAGAAGGAAGATACTGGAATGAAAAAAAAAGAAGTCGGCTTATGATGTGGTAGTAAATGGTATTAGGCTTGTATGACACTTAATTAAGTATTTAGTATTTCTCAATCGGTGGAAGCAATAATGCGATAGGTATGAGTGGGAAGATTAGCTAAATTGTTTAATGAAGTAAAGGTTACCAATTATTCTTTACGTAAGTGAGAATATGAGTCATGTTCCAATGTTTTGGAATTGCTTGGAGACCGGCCACATATTAAGGAAAGCAGCCTTAATTGACGGTAATGGCACATGGGTGGGATGATAGGCTTAATTAATTAACATGTTAAATGTGTACTAGTCCTTACTTTTGTAGAGAGGAAATAATGGGCTATATTCAATAGTATAGGTAGTAGTACGGTAATAAGTGCATGCCTATCGTTTTTTTTGTTTTATACTCCTGTATGAGTGGTGATTATGCATCACAGTAGTGGCATGATTAACGATAGTGGTATAACACTTTGCTACTGTTTTCTTGTCTATCCTAGGCACATGAGCACCCATTAATTATAGGTGGTAGTACCGTTTTTTTTCTTTGTTTTTCCTATTGACATTTAATGAAAAATCGCCACAAGGGGATATACAAAATCTTGTAGCAGCCGGATATAGGTCATGACTGCATCCTTCCGATCAAACTAAGAATACAAAGAAAGTCCTGTGCCAATATAGCACTTACTACGATAACCGACTCTGCTTTGCCACAAATTTGCAAATCATGGGCTGTAGAACTGAGGAAAGATGATTAACGTTAATGATGTAGTAAGTTGCTACAGATTTTAGTGTTACTTAGGCTAGTATATTACCGATAGTATATGTGTATATTAGTAGGTTTAGTTTGTCTTAATTATATACACTCTTATATAAGGTAGGTACATTAGGTAGTTAATTGTTTTACTAATGGAATTGTGTTTACATGTCACACATGGACATATTATTCCCATATCTTTTATTAATTACAAACTAACCCCCATAAATATTATTTCTTTACAAATGAATTACTTATACCTTTATAACATATAGTTTTAATTTCATACATCCTTAGATCATAATTTCCTTTTCTAAATCTTCTAAATACCCATATAGGACCTACAAATTTTTTTAATCCCATAAATACACTATAATTTTCGATTACTATAATATAACCACATTTATTTCATAAACTTTACATTATACTCCAAAATACCTTATATTACATAGTTTTATTTTCTTAATTAATTAATTCACTAAACCACCTCTAAAAATTCGGTATTTATTATTTGAACACCTTATCTTTTATAAATCACCAATTAGCCACATTAATTTTTGGCTTTGCCATATAATTTCTTATAATTACATTTTAACACAAAAAACTTTTTATAAGTTACATTTCCACTTATAAACTATAGTTTTAAATTTTTAATTTCCTTAAATACCAAATTGGCCCTTATACTTTTACAATTTATGAATTCGCCCCCTATCAAATACGGTTTTGCATTTAATCTTCCATAAATTACATAATCACCCCAAAACTTTATAAACTTATTATTTTAACTTCTAAACACTTATTTAATTCACTCAAAGTTCATAATATTAATTCTTATACTATATTATATCATAATTTTTTCCAATAACATCGTTAACTCTCGGTAATCATCATATATTCCCATAACTTTCTAAAATTTACATTTTGACCACATAACTTATTAAACTAGTCATTTAAACACTAGTAAATATTTTTACTCACCAAAACTCTTCGTTTAAATTCGTAAGTATTTTTACTCTATTATTTTAAGGACTCTAAAATTACCAAATTACCCTTTTGACACCAGATTTTAATTCCTAAGCTTTTAATATTATAACCTTATCTTTTAAAGGTTTTTAATATACCAAAATACTCATAGAATTATCTAAATTACTTAGACAAATTCTAAATTATTTATACACTTATAATTTACCAAAATCTTCCAATATCAGTTATAATTTTTGGTAAAGACTATTATTCACCATAGTTTTATAAATTGTGTTTTTAACCCTTGAATTATTCCCTTGACCTTATAGGTCATTAATATACCAAACTAGCCAACCAAAAATGTTATTAAATATTTTAATACACCATTAAGTCTTATATTGCCCATAAATCCCACGGCTTGCAAATAGATGTAATAATATTTCATAAAACCATACTATAATATAAGGTAAGTATTCCTCACCTAGCCTTTGATTTTACAAGCTACCAAGCACTCCAACATCCTTTAAACCTCTCCAGATGCTCACGATTTGTTAGGTAAACAGCAGGATTTTCTCACCGAAACATGGTCAGGCAGGAGTGTTTTGTTTGGATCTTGTTGCTACATAAAACTGGGCATTACTCCTCTGGTTTTTACACGTAAAGAAAGCAAAGAAAGGGCTTAACATGCGCTGGGCATATTACCCGTAGAACAAGAAGGGAATGACATGGTTTTTCCTTACCGAAATGGTTGAAAGTGAAGCTCCTTATATAGTTGTTGCTACTGCATGAGACAAGGATGTTTTCCCTCTGTTTTTCACGTGGAGAAACCGAGATCTTAAGCTAGGAAACTGGAGGCATATCACCGGTAGTGGAGAGGGAATACAAGGTAGTTGATGTTTGATTTTTACCTTAGGAAGAAGTATGAACTAGCTTCCCTTCTCCTCCTTTTTTTATCCGAGAAACTGCCCTACTTCAAGCATCCACACAGCCTTGTTTGCTAGTTAAAAATGGTGATGGGTGAGCTCATTGAAGAGGGGAAGAAGAGAGGAAAAAAAAAGCTTATTCATGCCATGAGAGCCTACCTAGATCTTGCTGTAGCAGCCATGGAAGATGGGTGTTTCACCTCGGTTCTGGAACAACAAGGAGGGGTCTTGTTTGCCACGGTTTGAAGAAGAAGGAAGATACTGAAATGAAAAAAGAAGCCGGCTTATGATGTGGTAGTTAAATGGTATTAGGCTTGTATGACACTTAATTAAGTATTTAGTATTTCTCAATCGGTGGAAGTAATAATGCGATAGGTATGGGTGGGAAGATTAGCTAAATTGTTTAATGAAGTAAAGGTTACCAATTATTTCTTTACGTAAGTGAGAATATGCGTCATGTTCCAATGTTTTGGAATTGCTTGGAGACCGGCCACATATTAAGGAAAGCAGCCTTAATTGACGGTAATGGCACATGGGTGGGATGATAGGCTTAATTAATTAACATATTAAATGTGTACTAGTCCTTACTTTAGTAGAGAGGAAATAATGGGCTATATTCAATAGTATAGGTAGTAGTACGGTAATAAGTGCATGTCTATCATTTTTTGTTTTGTTTTATACTCCTGTATGAGTGGTGATTATGCATCACCGTAGTGACATGATTAACGATAGTGGTATAACACTTGCTACTGTTTTCTTGTCTATCCTAGGCACATGAGCACCCATTAATTATAGGTGGTAGTACAGTTTTTTTTCTTAATTTTTCCTATTGACATTTAATGAAAAACCGCCACAAGGGGATATACAAAATCTTGTAGCAGCCGGATATAGGTCATGACTGCATCCTTCCGATCAAACTAAGAATACAAAGAAAGTCCTGTGCCAATATAGCACTTACTACGATCACCGACTCTGCTTTGCCACAAATTTGCAAAACATGGGTTGTAGAACTGAGGAAAGATGATTAACGTTAATGATGTAGTAGGTTGCTACAGATTTTAGTTGTTACTTAGGCTAGTATATTACCGATAGTATAGGTGTATATTAGTAGGTTTAGTTTGTCTTAATTATATACACTCTTATATAAGGTAGGTACTTTAGGTAGTTAATTGTTTTACTAAATGAATTGTGTAAAACAAGTACCAAACATGGTATACCAAAACGACAATATGGGCTGTTTGGAAAATCGTATACTTTGTGTTATATGTAATGTTATAACATTTCCCATGTATTTATGATATATATTAAGTATTAAAATTATGTAACATAAGTTGTTACATTGTTTAAATATGTATATCAATTTATTTTAGCATTTATAAATGCTTAGGCAATCGTAAAATATTTGCGTTGCTCGTTAGTATTTTTCGCGTTTTACAGTGAACGTTATTGTGCACCCAGTCGTATAAACGATCGTATATATATTTTTCCTAGATGACGCTCTCCTAGTTGAGCTTGTTTCATAAGGGGCTTAATGCCCGTTAATGTTCATATGTAAGCGTTTACATGTGTACGTGAAAACGACATTATATTAGCGTTCGTGGAGCGAACATCGTCGTCTTATGAATTATATAAACGTTCATATTGATTTTTCCTTGTTGTCGCTCTCTTTATCGAGCTCGTTATGTAAGGAGTTTGATCCTTGTTAATAAACGTACATGAGCGTTTTGTACGAGTTTGTTATGACGTTTGTAAAATTACGCCCGTTAGCATTTACGGTATTTAAAACGACTATTTTATGTAAGCGTTTGCGTGCATGAGTTTGCATGCGCATGTGTAATATTAATTTACGTAACGTTTGCATGCGTAAATTAGCATGCGTAACCAAAATGATCTATTTCAGCCGCACCTACCATCCGAAATATAAACCGGCTTCTAACCAAGGCCAAAAACCAGCAATCGACCTTCCTCTCCTTGCACAGAACAAATATGATGAATGGCAAAAGCTTAAGCCATATCACCAAATCAGATGCATCAAGGAGTTGGGTATGTTCGACGGTACAAACCCGGACGATGCTTTGCTCCACATCACCAAATTCTTGCAACACACAAACAGCCTAACCTCCACAAACAATGTCCTCCAATATGCCAGACTTTCTCTTTCCCCATATCCTTACGGGGAATGCCAGCAAGTGGTACCACAGTCTGACCCCTAGTACCATCACCACATGGGAGGATATGTCAACCAAGTTCTATGATAAGTTCATGCCTCCAAGTCGCACCCTGGAAATGATCGCAGAGATATACAACTTCAGACAGCCTAGCTCGGAGAACATCTGTGAGACTTGGGATAGATTCAAAGGGTTGTTGGTACATGTCCACACCACAGCCTCACCAAGGAACAACTATCTCAGTTGTTTTACAAAGGATTGATCAATCAATGCAAAACAATGTTCTTATCCTCCCTTGGTGCAGATATATTAAAGAAGCCTGGAGATCAATTCCTTGGGGGTTGAATTCTTGCGGAAGAGATTAGGGATTGGGCACAGGTGGAACCAGGGGTGGTACCGTGGATTATATCAAGTGGGAGAGGGTGATGCAAAATTTGACAAACTAATGCAAAGTCATGAGCAGTGTTGGAGAGCAATGCTCAAACTTCCACAAAGGTTAGCGCTCTAAAAAAGGTGGTGGAGGTGGAGACAAATAGCAATGAACAATACTTCCTCAACAGGCGAACGTGGTTAGTGCACGACGACAAGCTCCGATCCCTGACATGCCCGAATTTCAGAATGTTGCGGAAGTCAATTATGTGAGTAACCAAGGGTATCGGCAGCCATGGCAACAGGGGAATCAACCCCCTCAACACTTCCAAAGTCAAGCCGGCTACCAGGGAAGTCCAAGACAATACCGACCATCCCACCCAGCATCATCAGAGGCTGAAATGGCTGAACTTCGTGACATGATGTCAACCATGATGAATAAAACCAGGACGCTCACAGTGAGATCTAGACCAATCGCAAGGAGCACAAAACGTTGCAGTTGCAGCAACTTCTGACCCAACCACGACAACAAGGTCATTTCCCTTCCCAAACACAAACCAATCCAAGGGAGCATGCGAATTCGGTCACTATCCTGCCAAGGATCTCGGATAATGCCAAGTAGCCTAAAAGGCTAAGTGTAGGGCGGGTCCTTCTCACACCTTCAATGAAATACCCCAAAGTTACGAAAGTTTTTACGAGGAGATTTTACTAGGCATTAACGACTTAGTAAAAAGTTAATCGTTCCTTAGAATTTTTACCCTAGTATAACCTTGACTTTTACTAGGCATTAATGATCTAGTAAATAGATATTCAGTCCTTAGAACTATAGCCTTCACAAAAGCTCAATTTTTGGCCAAGAACTTACCTCAGTAAAAATCCGGTTTTTACCTCGGTCATTTTTGACACTAAAAAAGAGGTATTAACTTATTAACCCCTTAAAGCACTCTTTAAGGTGAATTAAGCTAGATTGTCTTATATTATTTAAGGCTATTAGAATTCCTAAATATTACCCAAGAGATGGTAGTAGTATAGAAGGTAAAATCTCTTGGCAAGGTAACTTGGAAATTTACCGAAGAAAGTTACCTAGGAAAGGGTTGTTTTATATGATTCCAATTTGAAGTTTTTACCCATTATCGCTACATGGTAATTACCTACCTTAGTTACCACATCAATATACCAAGTTACATGTGTTGACAAAGCAAAAAAAAAAGAGAGGTAAATGGCATACAAAATTCGTCCATACCCACCTCTCCCACCATTTCAGCACTACTTTCCAACACATCAAGTCTTTAGCTTATATAATTTCTTCCTTTAGCATCTTTGGGTCCCTTACATGTTAGGTAACCTGCATTATCAGACATAGAACATGCCCATTACATAAAATATAAGAAGAGAAAGTAGCAGCAAGGCAATTAAGTAGCCAGCCACATGTGCCATTACAACTTTTCATAAAGCACAAATTCCATTCTTTTGTTTTCCACCTCATGTTCTGCCTTACTTTAGCTAGTTATGAATTGGATTGAGCATCTTCTAAAGGCCCTGATGGTAGACTAATAATGTATTCAAGTGGAGGAATTAATGGAGCACTATAATGCTGTCTAAAGCAAGCATTATATCACAAAGATACAAATCTGGCCAGAAATGATGTCTAGCACTCTAAGGCCGGTCTACTCCATATCTTCCCTATATAAACCATGAGCCACGACCTCTAACACTCACCCTTACTCTCTGGACATTCCCAAGTCCTTTTACAATCACCAAGATAGCCTAAGGTCAAAGGAAATTGCAAGGGAAGGTGAAGAAGTCACAAAAGACAGTTTCTGAGTTCGAGAAAGTTTGATCTAGTAAGCTTGTTCTTCGAGCCTATCTTCAGGTAAAACCAACCCCAAATAATCTTCATTGAATCCTCTTCATTTTGGGCTAAAACCCCATTCAAAAACCTTACCGAAATCTATTGTTATAAGGCAATAGATTTCTGTGCGCGAGGAAAGGCAATTTGAGGAGCCTTGTGGAGTTTGTGCCATCTAGCAAGTTGCCAAGGCTCTTTTGGGAGTTTGAGCCAAGAATATTCAAGGTAATTCTATTGTATAAGATCCCTTCCAAGCTATACAATTTATTTGGGTTCGTAGGTACCCTAAATCTTGGTGAAAGTTAGACCTAAGGGGGAAAAACGTGCTTTAAGATCCCCTAACTTGTGAGAAGGATTTAGAAGGCTATACACATTCATTTTTCTATTAATACATATCAATCTGTAGGGATTTGAATCCTCTATCCAATGAACCTATTTGCTCTATTTTTAGATATCACTTGGATAGTTAAATTCGCTACGCCTTAAGAGGTCGAACTGAGTATTTAAACCAACTAGCTTTAAAGGTGGAAAAACGTAATTTGTGATACCCTAACTTGTAACATGAGTTTTGGGAGTTTTACTCGTCCAATTTCTATTATTACATATCAATCTCTACTGATTTTAATCCTATATCTATTGCACCTATTCGCTCTATTTTTAGAAGTCATTTGGATAGCGAATTGGTCACGTCTTTAAGAAGTCGAAATGAGTTCTAAGCTTTTTATGGTGAAAAATATGTTTTGTGGTCTTGTGACCATGGCCAAACTTGTAACTTATATTTTGGTTGTTTTAATCTTAAGTATATGTGTTGAAGTGATGCTTGGATGATACTCATTGAAAGTACCTTGGTGTTTTGATAAAATTTTACCTTTGTACTAAGTGGATCTTCTAAGTGGTGAAAGTGATTTAAGCCTTGTGCTTGTTTGTGTTTTTATTTAATAACTTGGTGGTTGAATTGATTTATTGTTCATTTGTGGAAAAGTATTATTGGATACTTGACTTATTCAAACTTGGTTTTATGAGAGATATAAATATATGATGATTGGGTACGTTTGCCCTTTTAACTCTTGGTACGCCGCGGGCTCCTTGAGTTTGCGTCAGGATTTCTACTCTATAGTTTAAAGGTACTATAGGGGGTGTGCACATCTTTTAGAGTCCTTACGTGGTGAAAGGATAGGTTGGATCGCCTTAATGATCGGGATTTGTCCCACGTTATGAATTAAATGGTGAGAAAAGATTAACAGTGGTCTTGTTACCACAAGGTGATTTATGTTTAACTTATTTTGAACTTATTTTGCAGTTGTTAAATGCTTGAGTTGATGATGTATCTATATCTACTTTGATATCCTATTTCTTGATCTTGTCTTGGATTTACTCAGCGTTTTGCTGACGTTTTATGGCTTTGCCCTGCGGTCCCTTCTTTGTGTTGTTTCTAAATGACCGTAGATGAAGAATACTAGAGCTTTGGAGCTGCACGAGAGCGTGGGGAAGACTTGGGGATTAGAGACTTCCACCTAGTTTGTTTAAGGTTTTCAGGAATGTTTATTATTCAGAATTTTATTTTGGGTTTGGATTGTTGTAATAAGCCTAGGCACTCACAGAGGTGTGAGTGTGGCGGTAACGCTCTTGTAAAGACTTTTATTTGCTTCCGCGTTTTATTTGTGCACTCTGTCTATCACACCACGTGATAACAGTTGGTAGAAAATGGGGGGTTACAAAGTGGTATCAGAGCAAGGACGCTTGATTAAAGAAAACTAGGATCTAAAATGAACTAGGATGGGGAAACTGGGACGTATGTGAGGATCGTCACTTTAAATACTGTGATATCTGTGACTAACCTGCAGGGACATGGAACAGAATCAGGTATGTCCTACTGGGTGATTGCTTAAAAGTTCTAGAATTGTGTGATACCTTTTCTTCCTAGAACAAGTAGAGGTTTAAAGTTAAGTTAAACTAGAGTACCTAGGGTAAATTCGAGGGTGAAGTTTGTTTTTAAGGGGGGGTGAATGAAATACCCCAAAGTTATAAAGTTTTTACGAGGAGATTTTACTAGGCATTAACGGCTTAGTAAAAAGTTAATCGTTCCTTAGAATTTTACCTTAGTATAACCTTGACTTTTACTAGGCATTAATGGTCTATTAAATAGATATTCAGTCCTTAGAATTATAGCCTTCACAAAAGCTCAAGTTTTGGCCAAGAACTTACCTCAGTAAAAATCCGGTTTTTACCTCGGTCATTTTTGACACTAAAAAGAGGTATTAACTTATTAACCCCTTAAAGCACTCTTTAAGGTGAATTAAGCTAGATTGTCTTATATTATTTAAGGCTATTAGAAGTCCTAAATATTACCCATGAGATGGTAGTAGTATAGAAGGTAAAATCTCTTGGCAAGGTAACTTGGAAATTTACCGAAGAAAGTTACCTAGGAAAGGTTGTTTATATGATTCCAATTTGAAGTTTTTACCCATTATCTCTTCATGGTAATTACCTACCTCAGTTACCACATAAATCTACCAAGTTACATGTGTTGACAAAGCAAAAAAAAAGAGAGGTAAATGACATACAAAATTCGTCCATACCCACCTCTCCCACCATTTCAGCACTACTTTCCAACACATCAAGTCTTTAGCTTATATAATTTCTTCCTTTAGCATCTTTGGGTCCCTTACATGTTAGGTAACCTCCATTATCAGACATAGAACATGCCCATTACATAAAATATAAGAAGAGAAAGTAGCAGCAAGGCAATCAAGTAGCCAGCCACATGTGCCATTACAACTTTTCATAAAGCACAAATTCCATTCTTTTGTTTTCCACCTCATGTTCTGCCTTACTTTAGCTAGTTTATGAATTGGATTGAGCATCTTCTAAAGGCCCTGATGGTAGACTAATAATGTATTCAAGTGGAGGAATTAATGGAGCACTATAATGCTGTCTAAAGCAAGCATTATCACAAAGATACAAATCTGGCCAGAAATGATGTCTAGCACTCTAAGGCTTGTCTACTCCATATTTCCCTATATAAACCATGAGCCACGACCTCTAACACTCACCCTTACTCTCTGGACATTCCCAAGTCCTTTTATAATCACCAAGAGAGCCTAGGGTCAAAGGAAATTGCAAGGGAAAGTGAAGAAGTCACAAAAGACAGTTTCTGAGTTCGAGAAAGTTTGATCTAGTAAGCTTGTTCTTCGAGCCTATCTTCAGGTAAAACCAATCCCAAATTAATCTTCATTGAATCCTCTTCATTTTGGGCTAAAACCCCATTCAAAAACCTTACTGAAAGCTCTTGTTATAAGGCAATAGATTTTTGTGCGCAAGGAAAGGTAATTTGAGGAGCCTTGTGGAGTTTGTGCCATCTAGCAAGTTGCCAAGGCTCTTTTGGGAGTTTGAGCCAAGAATATTCAAGGTAATTCTATTGTATAGATCCCTTCCAAGCTATACAATTTATTTGGGTTCGTAGGTACCCTAAATCTTGGTGGAAGTTAGACCTAAGGGGGAAAAACGTGCTTTAAGATCCCCTAACTTGTGAGAAGGATTTAGAAGGCTATACTCATTAATTTTTCTATTAATACATATCAATCTGGGGATTTGAATCCTCTATCCAATGAACCTATTCGCTTTATTTTTCGACATCATTTGGATAGTTAAATTCGCTACGCCTTAAGAGGTCGAACTGAGTATTTAAACCAACTAGCTTTAAAGGTGGAAAAACGTAATTTGTGATACCCTAACTTGTAACATAAGTTTTGGGGAGTTTTACTCGTCCAATTTCTATTATTACATATCAATCTCTACTGATATTAATCCTATATCTATTGTACCTATTCGCTCTATTTTTAGAAGTCATTTGGATAGCGAATTGGTCACGTCTTTAAGAAGTCGAAATGAGTTCTAAGCTTTTTATGGTGAAAAATATGTTTTGTGGTCTTGTGACCATGGCCAAACTTGTAACTTATATTTTGGTTGTTTTAATCTTAAGTATATGAGTTGAAGTGATGCTTGGATGATACTCATTGAAAGTACCTTGGTGTTTTGATAAAAATTTACCTTTGTACTAAGTGGATCTTCTAAGTGGTGAAAAGTGATTTAAGCCTTGCGCTTGTTGTGTTCTTTATTTAAGAACATGGTGGTTGAATTGATTTATTGTTCATTTGTGGAAAAGTATTATTGGATACTTGACTTATTCAAACTTGGTTTTATGATAGATATAAATATATGATGATTGGGTACGTTTGCCCGTTTTAACTCTTGGTACGCCGCGGGCTCCTTGAGTTTGCGTCCGGATTTCTACTCTATAGTTTAAATATACTATAGGGGGTGTGCACATATTTTAGAGTCCTTACGTGGTGGAAGGATAGGTTGGATCGCCTTAATGATCGGGATTTGTCCCATGTTATGAATTTAATGGTGAGAAAAGATTAACAGTGGTCTTGTTACCATAAGGTGATTCATGAACTCTTTACGTTTTGAACTTATTTTGCAGTTGTTAAATGCTTGAGTTGATAATGTATCTATATCTACTTTGATATCCTTTTCTTGATCTTGTCTTGGATTTACTCAGCGTTTTGCTGACGTTTTATGGCTTTGCCCTGCGGTCCCTTCTTTGTGTTGTTTCTAAATGACCGTAGATGAAGAATACTAGTGGAGCTTTGGAGCTGCACGAGAGCGTGGGGAAGACTGGGGATTAGAGACTTCCACCTAGTTTGTTTAAGGTTTTCAGGAATGTTTATTATTCAGAATTTATTTTGGGTTTGGATTGTTGTAATAAGCCTAGGCACTCACAGAGGTTGTGAGTGTGGCGGTGGCGGTAACGCTCTTGTAAAGACTTTTATTTGCTTCCGAGTTTTATTTGTGCACTCTGTCTATCACACCACGTGATAACAGTTGGTAGAAAATGGGGGGTTACAAAGTGGTATCAGAGCAAGGACGCTTTGATTAAAGAGAAACTAGGATCTAAAATGAACCTAGGATGGGGAAACTGGGACGTATGTGAGGATCGTCACTTTAAATACTGTGATATCTGTGACTAACCTGCAGGGACATGGAACAGAATCAGGTATGTCCTACTGGGTGATTGCTTAAAAGTTCTAGAATTGTGTGATACATTTTCTTCCTAGAACAAGTAGAGGTTTAAAGTTAAACTAGAGTACCTAGGGTAAATTCGAGGGTGAAGTTTGTTTTTAAGGGGGGGTGAATGAAATACCCCAAAGTTACAAAAGTTTTTACGAGGAGATTTTACTAGGCATTAACGGCTTAGGAAAAAGTTAATCGTTCCTTATAATTTTTACCTTAGTATAACCTTGACTTTTACTAGGCATTAATGGTCTATTAAATAGATATTCAGTCCTTAGAATTATAGCCTTCACAAAAGCTCAAGTTTTGGCCAAGAACTTACCTCAGTAAAAATCCGGTTTTTACCTCGGTCATTTTTGACACTAAAAAGAGGTATTAACTTATTAACCCCTTACAGCACTCTTTAAGGTGAATTAAGCTAGATTGTCTTATATATTTAAGGCTATTAGAAGTCCTAAATATTACCCATGAGATGGTAGTAGTATAGAAGGTAAAATCTCTTGGCAAGGTAACTTGGAAATTTACCGAAGAAAGTTACCTAGGAAAGGTTGTTTTATATGATTCCAATTTGAAGTTTTTACCCATTATCTCTTCATGGTAATTACCTACCTTAGTTACCACATCAATCTACCAAGTTACATGTGTTGACAAAGCAAAAAAAAGAGAGGTAAATGGCATACAAAATTCGTCCATACCCACCTCTCCCACCATTTCAGCACTACTTTCCAACACATCAAGTCTTTAGCTTATATAATTTCTTCCTTTAGCATCTTTGGGTCCCTTACATGTTAGGTAACCTCCATTATCAGACATAGAACATGCCCATTACATAAAATATAAGAAGAGAAAGTAGCAGCAAGGCAATCAAGTAGCCAACCACATGTGCCATTACAACTTTTCATAAAGCACAAATTCCATTCTTTTGTTTTCCACCTCATGTTCTGCCTTACTTTAGCTAGTTTATGAATTGGATTGAGCATATTCTAAAGGCCCTGATAATAGACTAATAATGTATTCAAGTGGAGAAATTAATGGAGCACTATAATGCTGTCTAAAGCAAGCATTATCACAAAGATACAATTCTGGCCAGAAATGATGTCTAGCACTCTAAGGCTTGTCTACTCCATATCTTCCCTATATAAACCATGAGCCACGACCTCTAACACTCACCCTTACTCTCTGGACATTCCCAAGTCCTTTTACAATCACCAAGAGAGCCTAGGGTCAAAGGAAATTGCAAGGGAAGGTGAAGAAGTCACAAAAGACAGTTTCTGAGTTCAAGAAAGTTTGATCTAGTAAGCTTGTTTTTCGAGCCTATCTTCAGGTAAAACCAATCCCAAATTAATCTTCATTGAATCCTCTTCATTTTGGGCTAAAACCCCATTCAAAAACCTTACCGAAAGCTCTTGTTATAAGGCAATAGATTTCTGTGCGCAAGGAAAGGTAATTTGAGGAGCCTTGTGGAGTTTGTGCCATCTAGCAAGTTGCCAAGGCTCTTTTGGGAGTTTGAGCCAAGAATATTCAAGGTAATTATATTGTATAAGATCCCTTCCAAGCTATACAATTTATTTGGGTTCGTAGGTACCCTAAATCTTGGTGAAAGTTAGACCTAAGGGGGAAAAACGTGCTTTAAGATCCCCTAACTTGTGAGAAGGATTTAGAAGGCTATACTCATTCATTTTTCTATTAATACATATCAATATGTAGGGATTTGAATCCTCTATCCAATGAACCTATTCGCTCTATTTTTCGACATCATTTGGATAGTTAAATTCGCTACGCCTTAAGAGGTCGAACTGAGTATTTAAACCAACTAGCTTTAATGGTGGACAACGTAATTTGTGATACCCTAACTTGTAACATGAGTTTTGGGAGTTTTACTCGTCCAATTTTCTATTATTACATATCAATCTCTACTGATTTTAATCCTCTATCTATTGCACCTATTCGCTCTATTTTAGAAGTCATTTGGATAGCGAATTGGTCACGTCTTTAAGAAGTCGAAATGAGTTCTAAGCTTTTTATGGTGAAAAAATGTTTTGTGGTCTTGTGACCATGGCCAAACTTGTAACTTATATTTGGGTTGTTTTAATCTTAAGTATATGAGTTGAAGTGATGCTTGGATGATACTCATTGAAAGTACCTTGGTGTTTTGATAAAACTTTACCTTTGTACTAAGTGGATCTTCTAAGTGTGTGAAAGTGATTTAAGCCTTGTGCTTGTTTGTGTTCTTTATTTAAGAACTTTGTGGTTGAATTGATTTATTGTTCATTTGTGGAAAAGTATTATTGGATACTTGACTTATTCAAACTGGTTTTATGAGAGATATAAATATATGATGATTGGGTACGTTTGCCCGTTTTAACTCTTGGTACACCGCGGGCTCCTTGAGTTTGCGTCAGGATTTCTACTCTATAGTTTAAAGGTACTATAGGGGGTGTGCACATCTTTTAGAGTCCTTACGTGGTGGAAGGATAGGTTGGATCGCCTTAATGATCGGGATTTGTCCCACGTTATGAATTAAATGGTGAGAAAAGATTAACAGTGGTCTTGTTACCACAAGGTGATTTATGAACTCTTTACGTTTTGAACTTATTTTGCAGTTGTTAAATGCTTGAGTTGATGATGTATCTATATCTACTTTGATATCCTATTTTCTTGATCTTGTCTTGGATTTACTCAGCGTTTTGCTGACGTTTATGGCTTTGCCCTGTGGTCCCTTCTTTGTGTTGTTTCTAAATGACCGTAGATGAAGAATACTAGTGGAGCTTGGAGCTGCACGAGAGCGTGGGGAAGACTGGGGATTAGAGACTTCCACCTAGTTGTTTAAGGTTTTCAGGAATGTTTATTATTCAGAATTTTATTGAAATCCCAAATAATTTTACCTAACTAATAAGGATTAAATTAAATTATGAGCAATAATTGCTATAAATATGGTTGTATAAATATATAGTCCAAAATGGACATTAAGTTATACACTAAATCTCTAATAAAAAAGAAGATATTATTATGGAGAAATCAACTCCTAAATTTAATATCACATGTAAATGTTAGTACATGTAGTATATACCATTAATACCACTCTATAAATTATATAAATACATTATATACTCTAAACAAATCATAGAGTCAAATATATGCTCATATACACACTTAAAAAAAAACTATAAGTAACAATGTGACACATAAATATAGTAACATACCTACATACATGTATAACAATGTTATAATGTTAAAAAGATGGGAAAATTTAAGTTTCCCACCAATATGTAGCCGGCTGATCACCTACATAAACAAAAGAAAATAAAAGACATTATTAGACAATTTAAAAATTAATAAAGTACACCACAAGTACAATCAATTTCTATAATATCACTCCTTTCCCATGTCCCCATACTGTCCGTTATTTCTTTCCTGTAACTAGCACCCAACTACTACTTTTCTTTTCTTTTCACCGTCGACGACGAAAGTACAACCATCACCCATTCCTTCCTTCCTTAGTCACGTCAGTTTCTTTCTTCTTCTCTCGCCAGACCATCATTTCTTCTGCTGTAGACAGCAACAGCAGTACTCCTTCTTTCCCTGGTTTCCTCACCGGCCTACAATTGCAAGAAAGAAAAAAAAATACACTGCATCTTCATCCCTTTCCCATTGTACACGATGCTATACTCCCTTCTCTCTCAACTGAAACAAAGCAACAACAAGACCATCTTGAACTCCTCATTACCGGTTGCAACATCAAACAAACAGCAACCTTCTTCCTTGCTCACTGTCGGACAACAGCAAAGGAGAAAACCGGAAGAGCTTCCCTCCCTTCTCTTCTTCCTTTCTCACGGTTCAGCAACCAGCTTCCACATTTTTTTCTCTTTCTGCACCATTACAGTCCTTCCTTTCCCTTGTTACACTGGCAAAAAAACACCCAAGTGTCCCCTTCATCCTATGAGCTCCACCCTATCTCGTCGTAGAACAGTAGCAGTACGAGGAGTCAAACCGAAGGGTCTGATGTGCGTGAGAAAACGAACACCACTACTTTAGTTGAGTATTTCCCGTCCATTTTTACAGCACAATAGCCACTCATGAAGGCTCCAAAAACGGACTGTAAACAACCAAAGAACAGGGGATACTCATCCTAGTTTTGAAGGTAAGAAAACACACTCAAAACTCACCACTTGTATCCTTATTCTTAAGTCCGAAAAGGCATGAAGCTTGACACTTCTTTCTGCCATTGTTTGCCCACATATGGAGACTACTACCAGCTTTTTCTTAAGCTTGAAACCGGCACCAAAACACACCCCAAGAGGGTGAAAAAACAAGGTAAAAACCAAGCATGACCATGGTTGTGTAAGCTTATCCTCTCCTTCATTTTTTTCCATTCAAAATATTGATCCTTTCCCCTTGTGTTTAGTGGTCTGAGAGCATGTCTAACCCTCTGCAAAACAGCCAGGTAGTAGTCATCCCTCCTTACGTTTAAGAACCATGCAAAAAAAAACTTACCATGAAACTCCTTTAACTCGTTACTTTAACAAGTTACTAACTAGCTCTTCCATGGCTGATATGATAAAAAAAAAATGGGTATGAATTTACCCACAGGCTGCGTGAGCTAAGGGGGTATAGAACAAGGAGAGAAAGCAAACTTTGGAAGGTAACTTCTTCATTAAATGCTTTAAGGATATGTTAGTGGTTTTATGGAGTTTTATGGACAAGTAATAATAACTCATGATATATATATATGTGTGTATAGCCCTGCCGTGAGAGTTCAAGAACTAGTGGAAGAGTTTTACCATTATGTTAAGGTAATATTGCTCACTCCCTCTTGCTATCTTCATGAGTATTAGCTTAAGGAAAATTATACAGAAGAAAATCGAGAATATAAGTGTGGTTAAGTGCGGTTAGATCCTAAATGCATGGAGAAAATTAAGGGTTAAGTATTTGATTATTAAGACTAATTGTAATGGTCATCTAACGTCTATTTTATAAGTTGTTTATGGGAGGAAGTGGCTTAAGGAAATTGATTATTAATCTGTACAAAACCGAGAGGTAGTTGCATGTATGTGTGGTGTTTGAATCCTAAAATGTGTGTAGAAAATAAATGACTAAATAATTGATTAGTAGGACTAATTATTAATGACTTATTTAAGTTTAGTATTATAAGCGATCGATGAAACAAAATGGGAGGAAATGATTTAGAGAAGGTGATAACCGTAACCATAATGTAGCTTTGAGGACATTTTAATGTCAATATATTATATTATTATGCTATTTTAAGGCCATGGAATTAGGCTATGTTATTAGGCATATTTTGAGCCTTAATAGTTATTATTGAATTTATAAAGTTGATTTAGAAAGTGGTATGAATTTCTAGTGAAAAATAATAATACTACCATCTAGGAATATAGTAGAAAAATATTGGTATATTTATAAGCTTTTGACATGGTTTAAATGATTTTAAAACTTATAAAATGTCTAAGTAAATAAATAAATTATATATGGGTCAAAACATAAAAAAAAAAAAAGAATTATAGAGCATTAAATATGAATAGAAACCGAGATGGATGACCTTAGGAAGTTTTATAAATATAAAATGTGAATTTTATGAGATTATAGGTTAAATATAAAAATAGAGTATTAATTGGGGTATTTTCATAAATAAAAACAAGTCTGGTCAAAGAAATAATTTAGGTGGTCAACCTTGACACAAGTGAGGTTTGACCAAATTAAAATGATAAGAATAATTATTTTGAGTATTCAAAGAGATATTAAGTCAAAAATAACTTATAAAAAGAAAAGGTGTTTATGTGATTACCTAAAGATATAGGTGTAGGAAAAAATATATATTAAGACCCTACGGGTCTGTTTGGGAACTTAAAGAATTTTTGGGATTGTTTAAGGAGTTAATTAATTAAGGGGTATAATATATGGTTTTAAATGCTAATATGTAACAACTCCCAAAACTTATGGGCTACTCGGTGAATAACCGAAGGTTTGGATGGAAATGGGAATTAGAGCAACCTTTGGGACTGTTTGGAACTAAGGAAAAACATTGGGTTAGTTTTGGTATTTAAAATACTTAAGGTGTATATTATAAAGTTTAAGTATTAAAATTAAAGGTTGCAAACAAAGGGTTATAGTGCAAATAAAAGAAATATATGGGGGATAAATAAATTGGGGGGGGTATACATGTCGGAATGTTCAATATATATATATATGTGACATGTATATATAAGGTGGAAATACCTTAGGGTGAAAGTTAAAAGGTTAATGTTGTAACAAGTATGAATATATGGGGGATATTTTTGTAAATAATCAAAACATGTGGGAATGGATATAGGGATTATGAAAACAGTAGGTGCTGTTCGGACTTGGAACATAAAACTTGCACGATAAGTTTTGAAAACCTTAGATTATGAACGAATAAGGATATAAATATAGTGGTATAACATATGGGTCGATTTGATAAATAATCAAAAGTGAAAGGTGGGGTAAATACTGCAGTTACCGAAAATGTGTGGCTGATTTGATTAATATGTGGACCAAATATATAATAAGGTTGGGATAGTATAATTTGACATAATGTTGAAGTATGAGAGGATAAATTTTATAAGGAAGTTCTTAAGGAATAAATGTGCATTATAAACATTACATAACATGAGGGGTAAGTTAGAAAAATTTGTGGAAGTATATTGTAAGGTTGGAACTTTGTAATAAGAGGAACTCTATAATTCATAGGATAGGGATTTACAATGCGTTAACAAATCACATAAAAGGGGTTATACAATTACTTGTAGAACGTTAATATTACGACGACTGCGTTATGCGCACATACAAGTATATATCATTTTATATGCGCGTGAAAAGTGCGTAAGCAATAAAGTAAACAACAATTATAATATATACGTACCTAGGTGTATATATAAATGTCAACACATGTTTGCAAGTATAACTACGTAAATTATCTCGTATGACGAAATGGTTAGGCAACATGCATGCACGCACGTAAATGTTATTTCCGCATGCATGCATCTCGACAATTACATGAACAATGCGAGAATGTAACTTCCATGTAATAAATATTATTACCGTAACAATTATTACATACCTGTAGGATATAACGAGTAGTTGGAATCTAAATTCCTAAGATTAACAAATATCGAGTTGAACAAGAGATCAACTAAGAGCTAGCTACGGATGGAAGTAAGGGTTGGATCTAGGATGATTAAGTGAGTTTGAAATGCATATACTAATATTAGGACAACATATGTACCAGAGGTACGAGTTGGTAGACACAAGTCTTTGGAGCGCTAGAGACTACGCGGGGGTTATCACGCGAGCGCTCGACGGTGTACGGTATGTTGGATTCTGTGGTCTGAACCCCTGAGGGAAGCCTCGGGTTCGGGTATTGTTTGGTTATGTGATAAGAGTGATATGTGTGCTATGCATGTTGTGTGGATTAATTCCCTGATTTGTTAAGCGATTATTATTGTGCGCGACGTCTTCGGACAATATTACTATGATTTCTCAAGCGATTGGAATACTAATATTCGAGAACTTTACTCCTAATTAACCTAAGTAAAACACCTAGGAACGAGACTCGGGATCCCCAGTCTCTAGAGCTTGATACTCGAACATGACTATAACCTAGACTAATTCTAGGGAAGTACATGAGACTTCAAAGGTAATAAATGGTAAAGACTTCTCCAAGACCTAAGCATTTACTTAGGGTAGTTGATTAAGGATTAATCACATATTGGAGAGTGATGGTTGAGGTACATGGTATAGGAATCCAATTAGTTTCGACTAGTTGGTTGCGCATTGGTGATCACCGAGAGATAACGTCCGTATCGGACCGACTCCCTCTATATTTCGACAGGCCTAGATAGACTGTTGGATCTGGGTGCCACTTTGGCACACGGCTTCGGCCATTCATGGACGCCTTTATTAGGCAAGTGGAAGACCCGGATCGAATGATCCTTGGCAATGAGCATCTTGTGTGTACGAGAGGACTACTGTCCAGTAAGGTTATTTACGGGTTGTCCTAACATGACGCCCATTGGTGTGAGAGTAAAACTTAATGGCGACTAACATAATTAGAGGAAATACTACGATTACCTTGGTGGAAGTAATTACGCATTCGAATGATGTGTGTTGTATACTGTATACTATGTTTGTGTTTTGCTCGTTGAGTATTGTATGTGGTGTATGTACGATTCATTGATGGAATGCTAGATGCTTATTTATGTCATTTACCGCTGTCTATATAAACTGTAAAATGATCCAGCATGTAATCAACCTCATGTTCAGACGGCTAATTGACCTAAGTGACCTAAAGGGTCTAGGACAACATAGTTTAACATACTCGGCCAAGTGCTGAGCCCTCCATGGGCACCGATATTTTATGTTTCAGGTGATTGATGATTGACGCCGGAGTGCGGGATCGTGGGTAGATGACCTCGACTTTTATTACGCTTCTAGGATTAATTCATGTTAGTACGTTGTAATCTGGGAATTCTTAAGTGCTCACTTGTTATAGGTACCGGTTTGTATATAGGATATGTAGTAAATATCTCGTTCATCACTGCGGTTAGTTGTTGTTGTCATTTGTTATATTTCGGATATGCTTCGTTACTCGCATGGGCGAGTAATGGCAGGTGACACCCAAGTGAGGATTAATGTAGTTTAACTTCCACTGTGAGACGTCTTTAATTTTGTTACGAGAGTGATTATTACGGGAGTGATTATTACAGGATTATAGAGTGGGGTGTTACAAAAGTGGTATCAGAGCGGAGTACCGCTCTGATGACGAGATATTAGGATAAAGACAGTGAGCATAGGACTTGGGAAATACGGGAAACGTCTGTGAGGTACGAACCACCTGGTCCTAAACGAACCAGTGTTTAGCAACGCTAAATGCGTAACAATATTGGCCTTAATGGCATATCGGTGTTATTGATTTCTACACGGTAAACTATCGAGTAATAATACGACATAGCGCATTGCGGGTGTCGAGAAGAGGCATGTCGGGGGTGATGATGGTCCTGTAACCCTGAAAAGCGTTGAGACGGTAGTCGCCGCATTAGCTTGATGAAAGAACATCCGGGAAACAACAGTAGTACCCCACCCGCCGCTACCCACATCTCGAGTATCACCCATAGAGGCAATGTAATAGATGCCACCAAGAAATGCATAGAAGTCTCTCTCAAAATGGGAATAGCTTCAACCGGATACAACCTAGAAGGCTCAGTAAAATCTGACCTACATCAAAATAACCATATGAGCTTACGAGCGAAACTCCTAAAATTACTATAACATAACGCTCAAGGAAAGGAATGTCGTACCAAGGATAACTAGAGTACTCCATCTGCTGAACCGAAGCACCACGAGGTAGCCACGCGGAGCAGGCCCCAGCCGATACGAGCTACTAGAAGGGGGAAAGAGTCACTAGGGGCAGAATACCCCGAATTTTGTGGGAACCTTAGGCGCTGGTACTAGTACACAGCGCGATCTAGGAAACCGCATATCCTTAACTTAATACATTGACTGCATGAACATGCGTCAGGAACCTCCTCCTACCATGAGGGAGTTTTCAACAAAATTCAGAAATAGCCTAACTCAGAGAACCTAAAAATAGAATTACCTTAGAAAACCTACCCTACCTTAACGAATCGAAATAGCTCCAATACTACCCTTTTCAAGACAAATCGTCTAAACCATACTCAAACGACCGAAGCGTCAGTGAAACAAAAAATACTGGAAACCGATGACTAACCTGCCTGGCGCGCTTTCTACAGCAAGCGCTATAGCCCATACTATACTTACAATTCCGTCTACCTCGCGCACTTGCTACAGCAAGTGCTACGATGATGGCTACAATTATGTTACAATTATGGCTAAAATTATGACTGCAATCACAACTATAACTATAATGGCAAATGCAACTGTAACTACATGGATAACTACAGTAGGATCGGATTCTACAAGACCGTGTAGGTCATGACTACCGGTAATCACTAAATATTCATGCAATTATAGTTCAAATTCATAACTACAACTTGTCACCATAGGGTCACGAAACCCTTAGAATACGAAAACTGCAACCATAGGAGGACCCGACGAGTCCGAACATTACCACTAAAGGGCATACTCCAGTCCATAACAAACTACACCCCTTAAACAATAATGAATCAATAACATCAGCTTATGAGACAACCACCACAACATACTTGATAATTATTCAATGGTTTGAAATTGACGTGGGAGGTGGAACTTGATCCGGTACAGGTCAAGGGAAACTGAACACAAATTGGGGTGGAAGGATAGTTCAACACTGATACTGATCACATCAGGGTCGGATGATTCCTGAAACTCTCTACAAGTGGCCACAAGTAATCACACTAGGAACAAACGAGGAACTGAAGTATGCCAGCTGCAAGCAGCTAAAACTCATACAACCTAACAAGTAAAGCACCAAGTCCGAATGTTTGTAAATAACAGTTCACCCCCGAATATATTTATATGAAGAATGGTGATGGAACATAATCACATGACAAATTAGGGCAATACTACGCCATAAAGGCATACGCCAATACGTAATAAAATATTGGAAGAAGAAAAGATATACTAGTCCTTAATAGGACCAACATTGAAAATGTTACATTATAACACAATTAATACTTAAACCGATCGTAACCTTAAACACAAATCGGAGCGGAGCACTTGAACAATTACCACCTAAGGCACTAACCATACCAAGAAATGCCATAACCAACTAGGGACGAACAGATGACAAATTACATTATACACTGTTAATTCATTTGATCACACCGATCATTTAATGAGGGTTCCAAATAAAAAAGGTAATGGCTATCGCCATTGGCGCCCCGAAACAATAAGTAACAAAGAGGGAATGCGTGTTAAGACATGTTGTCTAATAACATAATGACCGTCGGGGGAAAGAAACTATACGAGTTAAACAATGGCCAACAGCCTAAACGGCGATACAAGATAACAAATATAAATGTTATAAAACACAAGTTTAAGGTGGAAGTACTCGATGTACATGAGAAGAAACACAAGTCTAGGAGGGCGAAAATACCGCCTCGACTACCTCCAAATATGTACCAATTGAACAACAACATTTAAAAAATAACATGACAACTAATGGGAACGGGTCAAAACCAGGCCACAATAGAGACTTTCGTAAAAGGAAGAAAAACACAAACCTTCGCGATAGAGCTCAGAAATCACGTCAGTTGATATAACCCCAAGTGATAGGGTAAAGTTAAGAACCACAATATGCACCGAAATTACGTGCATAGCCTGCCAACTTATGAACAAGAGCGAGAAACAATGGACACAGCGCCGAACTGTGCGCATAGTAATCAGTTAGCAGTAATTAGAATCAAAACAATAAGTAACTCCAACAAAAGATTTACTAAACAATAAAACAACAATAACTTATCAATACGAGGAGTCGTAAATTCCTTTTAAAACAACGGTGAACTCTGTCAATAACGAAAGCCAATGATAGTGACAGAGGAGAAAGACCACCTCGTACCACTCAGAAATAAACTTCACCATTAGGGGCGATCAGATACCGTAAAACACCTTTAAGTGAGAGATACATAATCATACCATTGGGGCTGGGGAACAACAGGGAACCGGAAGGAAATTTCCTCGGGATAACGGTCCAACAGAATTAAAAAGGGGAGATTGACAAGAGAATACTTAAACGAACACGTGACGGACACTATGAGGGTACAAAATGAGGTATGGGACGACCGCACTCCACAGGAGCTTGTGGGCTTGACAGACTCAATTATGAGTTAGTCGAGTAAGTAGCAATGTATCAGTAGGATACCCCATACATGTAGACAAGTAGTGTAGGAAACGCAAGAAGTAGTCAACTCCATACCAAGATCAGTGACGCAAACCCAGACTAGTACAACTAATTACCTAGAGTACATTAACGAAGAGAGTTCTAATTGGGCCAACGAGATTAGAAGTACCAAAAACCTTGAATAGTACATGACTAAGTCGCCCCACAAGGAATGGTTAATACACAATAACATAAAATGGAAACCTCTCGAAAGAGAAGAGAGTTGATAGACAACCTGATGACAGCCATGAAAGCCCATTAAATGGGCGAATAGGCTAACTAAAACTCTCATAAAGTTCGATAACTAATTATACTAACATAATTCTTAGCATCCAAAGGAACATATGAAGTGGTAACCATCGCCACCCACAAGAGGGACACAAACGAACTACTCTCCAACAGAGAGCACAAATAATACAAATGAGGTAACAATCTTGTATGCCCAAATAAAGGGGAACGATACATCTTCACCCACAAAGGGCTGAACATAAGTACACCAATATACATAAAAAAAGGCAAGCTAGCAGCAATTGTCACAATAACTTAATGGTCGGACCGATTGAAACATGGTGTGCAAGGAGCAATCATTACAAACAATCTTTAGAATAAATACATTGGCAAAGACCAGACGAGTGAAACTCGTAGAGACTCAAATGATGAGAGACAATCGTGGGCTGGCTATACAAACACCTAGACCGTCAGAGGACAAACTCTAAAATAAATATGGGATTCATTGTTAAAACCCACACACGAATCACAAATGCGCAATCATACTCTTATTAAATAACATGGAAAGATAGAAAGGATATAAAATGTACCAGAGGAAAAGTGTCTCAATTACCAAGGAACATACCCATACGGGTAAATCATATAAGTATGGGCATGAGACTAATATACGAAGAATATGATATACAACAAATGAAGTATATAACAAATATTACAATTAAGGTATTACTCCAGAACAAACAACCCGAACCACGAAATGACAAGAACTACCTTCGTGGATTTATAAGTTAATACATCCAAACTTCAGAGACTAATGCAAAGAACAATAATGACAAACGATAGTCAATGTCATACTTTACCTCAGCTAGAAACCAAGGAGTGAAATAATAATAGTTCAAAAGATATTTCGCACTAGTCATCCAGAACGTCTGGACACGACTTAGACCTAGTCGTGAGCATTTACAATTAATGATACTGCATTGATTAAGATACCTTCATTTCCAAATTAAGAGAAGATTGAGAATGACACTGTCATGTCGGAATGAGGTCAGCAATAACTTCCTGCGAATAAACCATCTATAATATGTCCTTAAGAACAAAAAAGGGCAAACCAAGCCCTACATACGTGGGTCTACACCTCATTACGGAACGAGTGGGCCCAATAGAACGTATTTGAAGGAGGCACAAAGTACTCCACACCTTTGACTGAATAGAGTATGCGCCTCACCCTTCTCATAGTTTTCTTTTAGAGCCAAGTGACGAGAGATTGACCCGTCCTCAGATATGCGAAAACTCCACTCCGAAGTCTCAATACGGAAACGAGGGAGACCAGGAACAAGACCATTAAAAGGGACAAATTCCGTTGGTCGAACCATGAGGCGAAAAGGCCACATGGGAGTTGGAGAACTCCATGAGAGCCAAGTATCCAGCGCTCTTCTCATAGCGACTGTGTGATACTTTGGGGGTCACGGGGCGTAACCCTTTTTAAGGGGGGTAGAGCCCTTAGCATAGTAGTCATTTTGTGTTGTTTGTGGTGTTATTTTATGTTGTGTATGTTGTTTGTTGTGTATATGTGCCTTAAGCACTTGTGATGGATGTTGATTGTTGTGTATAGGTGCGATAAGCACTTGAGATGTATTTTGATATGTGTATGTGCTTTAAGCAGTAGAATATGTTTTGTGATATATATGGTTTGAATTGGAACTGTACTGACGTCCTTCGAGACTTGTGATATATATATATATATATATATGTGGTTGGTTTGGATTGGAAGACTAGTGGTTGAATGGAACGGTTTACACTTCTGGAGAGTGACTTATGATATATATATGATTGGTTTGGATTGGAAAACTAGTGGTTGAATGGAATGGACTACACTTAAAGGAAGTATTGGAACTTTAGAATTGATAGGCTGGATTGACACTGGAGGTTCATTGAATAGTATGTACATATTTGATTTAGAACGACTTCGAGACGAAGTCCTTTTAAGGGGGGTAGACTGAAATACCCCAAATAATTTTACCTTAACTAATAAGGATTAAATTAAATTATGAGCAATAATTGCTATTAATATGGTTGTATAAATATATAGTCCAAAATGGACATTAAGTTATACACTAAATCTCTAATCAAAAAGAAGATATTATTATGGAGAAATCAACTCCTAAATTTAATATCACATGTAACATGTTAGTACATGTAGTATATACCATTAATACCACTCTATAAATTATATAAATACATTATATACTCTAAACAAATCATAGAGTCAAATATATGCTCATATACACACTTAAAAAAAAAACTATAAGTAACAATGTGACACATAAATATAGTAACATACCTACATACATGTATAACAAATGTTATAATGTTAAAAGATGGGAAAATTTTAAGTTTCCCACCAATATGTAGCCGGCTGATCACCTACATAAACAAAAGAAAATAAAAGACATTATTAGACAATTTAAACAATTAATAAAGTACACCACAAGTACAATCAATTTCTATAATATCACTCCTTTCCCATGTCCCCATACTGCCCGTTATTTCTTTCCTGTAACTAGCACCCAACTACTACTTTTCTTTTCTTTTCACCGTCGACAGAAGTACAACCATCACCCATTCCTTCCTTCCTTAGTCACGTCAGTTTCTTTTCTTCTTCTCTCGCCAGACCATCATTTTCTTCTGCTGTAGACAGCAACAGCAGTACTCCTTCTTTCCCTGGTTTCCTCACCGGCCTACAATTGCAAGAAAGAAAAAAAATACGCTGCATCTTCATCCCTTTCCCATTGTACACGATGCTATACTCCCTTCTCTCTCAACTGAAACAAAGCAACAACAAGACCATCTTGAACTCCTCATTACCGGTTGCAACATCAAACAAACAGCAACCTTCTTCCTTGCTCACTGTCGGACAACAGCAAAGGAGAAAACCGGAAGAGCTTCCCTCCCTTCTCTTCTTCCTTTCTCACGGTTCAGCAACCATCTTCCACTTTTTTTTTCTTTCTGCACCATTACAGTCCTTCCTTTCCCTTGTTACACTGGCAACAAACACCCAAGTGTCCCCCTTCATCCTATGAGCTCCACCCTATCTCGTAGAGCAGTAGCAGTACGAGTAGGAGTCAAACCGAAGGGTCTGATGTGCGTGAGAAAACGAACACCACTACTTTAGTTGAGTATTTCCCGTCCATTTTTACAGCACAATAGCCACTCATGAAGGCTCCAAAAACGGACTGTAAACAACCAAAGAACAGGGGATACTCATCCTAGTTTTGAAGGTAAGAAAACACACTCAAAACTCACCACTTGTCTCCTTATTCTTAAGTCCGAAAAGGCATGAAGCTTGACACTTCTTTCTGCCATTGTTTGCCCACATATGGAGACTACTACCAGCTTTTTCTTAAGCTTGAAACCGGCACCAAAACACACCCCAAGAAGGGTGAAAACACAAGGTAAAAACCAAGCATGACCATGGTTGTGTAAGCTTATCCCTCCTTCATTTTTTTCCATTCAAAATATTGATCCTTTCCCCTTGTGTTTAGTGGTCTGAGAGCATGTCTAACCCTCTGCAAAACAGCCAGGTAGTCATCCCTCCTTACGTTTAAGAACCATGCAAAAAAAAACTTACCATGAAACTCCTTTAACTCGTTACTTTAACAAGTTACTAACTAGCTCTTCCATGGCTGAATGATAAAAAAAAATGGGTATGAATTTACCCACAGGCTGCCGTGAGCTAAGGGTATAGAACAAGGAGAGAAAGCAAACTTTGGAAGGTAACTTCTTCATTAAATGCTTTAAGGATATGTTAGGGTTTATGGAGTTTTATGGACAAGTAATAATAACTCATGATATATATATATGTGTGTGTGTATAGCCCTGCCGTGAGAGTTCAAGAACTAGTGGAAGAGTTTTACCATTATGTTAAGGTAATATTGCTCACTGCCCTCTTGCTATCTTCATGAGTATTAGCTTAAGGAAAATTATACAGAAGAAAACCGAGAATATAAGTGTGGTTAAGTGCGGTTAGATCCTAAATGCATGGAGAAAATTAAGGGTTAAGTATTTGATTATTAAGACTAATTGTTAATGGTCATCTAACGTCTATTTTATAAGTTGTTTATGGGAGGAAGTGGCTTAAGGAAATTGATTATTAATCTGTACAAAACCGAGAGGTAGTTGCATGTATGTGTGGTGTTTGAATCCTAAAATTGTGTAGAAAATAAATGACTAAATAATTGATTAGTAGGACTAATTATTAATGACTTATTTAAGTTTAGTATTATAAGCGATCGATGAAACAAAATGGGAGGAAATGATTTAGAGAAGGTGATAACCGTAACCATAATGTAGCTTTGAGGACATTTTAATGTCAATATATATATATTATTATGCTATTTTAAGGCCATGGAATTAGGCTATGTTATTAGGCATATTTTGAGCCTTAATAGTTATTATTGAATTTATAAAGTTGATTTAGAAAGTGGTATGAATTTCTAGTGAAAAATAATAATACTACCATCTAGGAATATAGTAGAAAAATATTGGTATATTTATAAGCTTTTGACATGGTTTAAATGATTTTAAAACCTTATAAAATGTCTAAGTAAATAAATAAATTATATATGGGGTCAAAACATAAAAAAAAAAAGAATTATAGAGCATTAAATATGAATAGAAACCGAGATGGATGACCTTAGGAAGTTTATAAATATAAAATGTGAATTTTATGAGATTATAGGTTAAAATAAAAATAGAGTATTAATTGGGGTATTTTCATAAATAAAAACAAGTCTGGTCAAAGAAATAATTTAGGTGGTCAACCTTGACCACAAGTGAGGTTTGACCAAATTAAAATGATAAGAATAATTATTTTGAGTATTCAAAGAGATATTAAGTCAAAAATAACATTATAAAAAGAAAAGGGGTGTTTATGTGATTACCTAAAGATATAGGTGTAGGAAAATATATATTAAGACCCTACGGGTCTGTTTGGGAACTTAAAGAATTTTTGGGATTGGTTTAAGGAGTTAATTAATTAAGGGGTATAATATATGGTTTAAATGCTAATATGTAACAACTCCCAAAACTTATGGGCTACTCGGTGAATAACCGAAGGTTTGGATGGAAATGGGAATTAGAGCAACCTTTGGGACTGTTTGGAACTAAGGAAAAACATTGGGTTAGTTTTGGTATTTAAAAATTAAGGTGTATATTATAAAGTTTTAAGTATTAAAATTAAAGGTTGCAAACAAAGGGGTTATAGTGCAAATAAAAGAAATATATGGGTGGATAAATAAATTTGGGTAACATGTCGGGACTGTTCAATAATATATATTTATATGTGCACATGTATATTATAAGGTTTAAATACCTTAGGTTATAAGTTAATAAGGTTAATAATGTAACAAGTATAATATATGGGATATTTTTGTAAATAATCAAAACATGTGGGAATGATATAGGGATTTCCGAAAACAGTAGGTGCTGTTCGGAATTGTATACATAACACTTGCATACGATAATGTTTGAAAACCTTAGATTATGAACTAATAAGGATATAAATATAGTGGTTATAACATATGGGTCGATTTTATAAATAATCAAAGTGAAAGGGGTAAATACTGCAGTTACCGAAAATGTGTGGGCTGATTTGATTAATATGTGGACCAAATATATAATAAGGTTGGGATAGTATAATTTGACATAATGTTGAAGTATGAGAGGATAAATTTTATAAGGAAGTTCTTAAGGAATAAATGTGCATTATAAACATTACATAACATGAGGGGGGTAAGTTAGAAAATTTGTGGAAGTATATTGTAAGGTTGGAAACTTTGTAATAAGAGGAACTCTATAATTCATAGGATAGGGATTTACAATGCGTTTAACAAATCACATAAAAGGGGTTATACAATTACTTGTAGAACGTTAATATTACGACGACTGCGTTATGCGCACATACAAGTATATAGCATTTTATATGCGCGTGAAAAGTGCGTAAGCAATAAAGTATAACAACAATTATAATATATACGTACCTAGGTGTATATATAAATGTCAACACATGTTTGCAAGTATAACTACGTAAATTATCTCGTATGACGAAATGGTTAGGCAACATGCATGCACGCACGTAAATGTTATTTCCGCATGCATGCATCTCGACAATTACATGAACAATGCGAGAATGTAACTTCCATGTAAAATATTATTACCGTAACAATTATTACATACCTGTAGGATATAACGAGTAGTTGGAATCTAAATCCTAAGATTAACAAATATCGAGTTGAACAAGAGATCAACTAAGAGCTAGCTACGGATGGAAGTAAGGGTTGGATCTAGGATGATTAAGTGAGTTTGAAATGCATATACTAATATTAGACAACATATGTACCAGAGGTACGAGTTGGTAGACACAAGTCTTGGAGCGCTAGAGACTACGCGGGGGGGGTTATCAGGAGGGGGACGCGAGCGCTCGACGGTGTACGGTATGTTGGATTCTGTGGTCTGAACCCCTGAGGGAAGCCTCGGGTTCGGGTATTGTTTGGTTATGTGATAAGAGTGATATGTGTGCTATGCATGTTGTGTGGATTAATTCCCTGATTGTTAAGCGATTATTATTGTGCGCGACGTCTTCGGACAATATTACTATGATTTCTCAAGCGATTGGAATACTAATATTCGAGAACTTTACTCCTAATTAACCTAAGTAAAACACCTAGGAACGAGACTCGGGATCCCCAGTCTCTAGAGCTTGATACTCGAACATGACTATAACCTAGACTAATTCTAGGGAAGTACATGAGACTTCAAAGGTAATAAATGGTAAAGACTTCTCCAAGACCTAAGCATTTACTTAGGGTAGTTGATTAAGGATTAATCACATATTGGAGAGTGATGGTTGAGGTACATGGTATAGGAATCCAATTAGTTTCGACTAGTTGGTTGCGCATTGGTGATCACCGGAGTATAACGTCGTATCGGACCGACTCCCTCTATATTTCGACAGGCCTAGATAGACTGTTGGATCTGGGTGCCACTTTTGGCACACGGCTTCGGCCATTCATGGACGCCTTTATTAGGCAAGTGGAAGACCCGGGATCGAATGATCCTTGGCAATGAGCATCTTGTGTGTACGAGGAGGACTACTGTCCAGTAAGGTTATTTAGGGGTTTCTAAATGACGCCCATTGGTGTTGAGAGTAAAACTTAATGGCGACTAACATAATTTAGAGGAAATACTACGATTACCTTGGTGGAAGTAATTACGCATTCGAATGATGTGTGTTGTATACTGTATACTATGTTTGTGTTTGCTCGTTGATGTATTGTATGTGGTGTATGTACGATTCATTGATGGAATGCTAGATGCTTTTTATGTCATTACCGCTGTCTATATAAACTGTAAAATGACCAGCATGTAATCAACCTCATGTTCAGACGGCTAATTGACCTAAGTGACCTAAAGGGTCTAGGACAACATAGTTTAACATACTCGGCCAAGTGCTGAGCCCTCCATGGGCACCGATATTTATGTTCAGGTGATTGATGATTGACGCCGGAGTGCGGGATCGTGGGTAGATGACCTCGACTTTTATTACGCTTCTAGGATTAATTCATGTTAGTACGTTGTAATCTGGGAATCTTAAGTGCTCACTTGTTATAGGTACCAGGTTTGTATAAGGATAATGTAGTAAATATCTCGTTTCATCACTGCGGTTAGTTGTTGTTGTCATTTGTTATTTTCGGATATGCTTCGTTACTCGCATGGGCGAGTAATGGCAGCGGTGACACCCAAGTGAGGATTAATGTAGTTTAACTTCCACTGTGAGACGTCTTTAATTGTGTTAGAGAGTGATTATTATAGAACAATAGTCGATTTATGATTATACGGATTATCCGAGTGTTTATAGAGTGGGGGGGTGTTACATTATTTTGGGTTTGGGATTGTTGTAATAAGCCTAGGCACTCACAGAGGTTGTGAGTGTGGCGTAACGCTCTTGTAAAGACTTTTATTTGCTTCCGCGTTTTATTTGTGCACTCTGTCTATCACACCACGTGATAACAGTTGGTAGAAAATGGGGCGTTACAAAGTGGTATCAGAGCAAGGACGCTTTGATTAAAGAGAAACTAGGATCTAAAATGAACCTAGGATGGGGAAACTGGGACGTATGTGAGGATCGTCACTTTAAATACTGTGATATTTGTGACTAACCTGCAGGGACATGGAACAGAATCAGGTATGTCCTACTGGGTGATTGCTTAAAAGTTCTAGAATTGTGTGATACCTTTTCTTCCTAGAACAAGTAGAGGTTTAAAGTTAAACTAGAGTACCTAGGGTAACTTCGAGGGTGAAGTTTGTTTTTAGGGGGGGTGAATGAAATACCCCAAAGTTACGAAATTTTTTACGAGGAGATTTTACTAGGCATTAACGGCTTAGTAAAAAGTTAATCGTTCCTTAGAATTTTTACCTTAGTTTAACCTTGACTTTTGATAAGTGTCCAAATGAGCATGTTTTATAGGTGTATTTCATATATTATATTAACACTTTTCTTGCTCATTTCTCCACTTCGGTTAGTTTTCCTCTAGTTTATGTTTTATTGTTTATCTCACAAATTATTGGTTTAACATGAGGAAAACCAAGCCGGGAGTAAAGTAGACGAAGAGACGAACGCATAGACACAAACGGCTCAGAAAACGGGGTCCAAACGAACAATCTAGAGCCGGTCAAAGTTGGAAGCAAAATAGGCCGTGACCACATGTGTAACCGCCTATAACCTGGGCGGACGAGAGGTGGACACCACACAAAGGCAACCGCCTATTTGGAGGCGGACGGCAGGCGGACAGAAGCAATACAACCGCCTATATTGGGGCGGTCAAGGAGGCGGACACCAATAGGCAACCGCCTATATTGGGGCGGTCAAGGAGGCGGACACCAACAGCAACCGCCTATATTGGGCGCGGACAGGAGGCGGTCGTGACTAAGAATCAGTCGCGCGCCAGTTTTCTTCTTCGCCCGTCTTCGCCGTCTGCAACTTGCCTCCGCTATCCATCTACTCCCGCATCGCCTACCTTATTTCCTGACGCGTTCCAGCTCTCTGTCCCCTGCAATAAATGAGCAATCAGTGAGCAATCAATCTGCAAATCCTATCCAGCTCTTTCTGCTGCCTCAATCAATTCCTCACGCGGTGTTATCTATCTGTTGCCTCTTCCTTTCTCCTATATAAACGCACGTAACTTCTGCTTCCAAACATATCCCTTCCTCTCAATCCAAAGCAGACCACAATATCACCGTTCACCACATTTCCACACCTACGATCCATTCCATCCTCTTATCTCCCACTTCTCCATTTTATTTTCATTCTTCACTCCACCACGAAGCAGAAGCACGATAAGAAGAAGAGAAGAAAAGGGAGCTGGAGCAGAAGAGAATTGCAGTCCAGTTTCCGCCGGCAGTCTCCAAATTAACGGCTAACTCTGCTTTCTTTTTATTACTGTTAATGTCTGAGTGATTTTACTCGTATCCTAGGATGGGGTTTGACCCCAAATAATTCAGACTTATTATTAATACCAAGTTTGCTTATAAATATTTGTTTTGTCTCTCTAAATTATTAAATGCTTAACAACTGATCATTTTTATGCATTTACGGTTTCTCTTATTTCAATGATTTTGTAAATCTGAGAATAGACCACAAAGAAAGACAAACGTTAGATATTATCTCCTTGATTAGCAGATAAAATCCATCGCTGTTATTAAAAGAATTCTTGCTTAAAGCTAATTAATGATTTTAGACTTTTTCTGATTGTAAAAAGTCTACTGAATTAATTAAGAGTTGTCCTTATCTATGATTTAGGAAGGCCACAAGATAAATTCTTAAACAGACAAATAAGAGCAAATTAGGATTATAATTATTGTCTGTACTTAAATAAATATTTATCACCTGTTTCACTTATTAAACTTGTTTTAATTCCTTTCAGCAAATATTGTTAAATGCTTTAGCGTGACAAACTACTGCATTTATTTGGTAACTATCAACATATGATTTTGAGATAGTCAAAGTACCACAAAGGAATTAACCTTGGTATTTACATTCCGGATTGAGCAGGAAAATACTGAGGCTATTAATAAGAGTTCGTAACTGACAATTATTAACTCTAATAGACAATAAATAATTAAGACAAGATTATAAAATTGTTTAGGTAATTTAGGAAATTCCCCCGCTATCCTAGGATACCTTTTTCCATCCATTTACTTTATTTTACTGTATTTATTATTTCTGTACTAATCCTAAAAATCAAGCTTGCCTCTGGCTAAACCCCCAATTTACATTTTATGCACTTTTATTTATCTTTTTGTACATTTACTAAACTGGATAATTAATTAGACAGTTGCGAAGTCTCTGTGGATACGACCTTGTTGTACTACAAAGATTGGGTTCACTGCCCATAGTTAGCAAGATAGTTTGACTACTATTTTGCCCAACAACTTTTACTAGGCATTAATGGTCTAGTAAATAGATATTCAGTCCTTAGAATTATAGCCTTCACAAAAGCTCAAGTTTTGGCCAAGAACTTACCTCAGTAAAATCCGGTTTTTACCTCGGTCATTTTTGACACTAAAAAGAGGTATTAACTTATTAACCCCTTAAAGCACTCTTTAAGGTGAATTAAGCTAGATTGTATATTATTTAAGGCTATTAGAAGTCCTAAATATTACCCATGAGATGGTAGTAGTATAGAAGGTAAAATCTCTTGGTAAGGTAACTTGGAAATTTACCGAAGAAAGTTACCTAGGAAAGGTTGTTTTATATGATTCCAATTTGAAGTTTTTACCCATTATCTCTTCATGGTAATTACCTACCTTAGTTACCACATCAATCTACCAAGTTACATGTGTTGACAAAGCAAAAAAAGAGATGTAAATGGCATAAAAATTCGTCCATACCCACCTCTCCCACAATTTCAGCACTACTTTCCAACACATCAAGTCTTTAGCTTATATAATTTCTTCCTTTAACATCTTTGGGTCCCTTACATGTTAGGTAACCTCCATTATCAGACATAGAACATGCCCATTACATAAAATATAAGAAGAGAAAGTAGTAGCAAGGCAATCAAGTAGCCAACCACATGTGCCATTACAACTTTTCATAAAGCACAAATTCCATTCTTTTGTTTTCCACCTCATGTTCTGCCTTACTTTAGCTAGTTTATGAATTGGATTGAGTATCTTCTAAAGGCCCTGATGGTAGACTAATAATGTATTCAAGTGGAGGAATTAATGGAGCACTATAATGCTGTCTAAAGCAAGCATTATCACAAAGATACAAATCTGGCCAGAAATGATGTCTAGCACTCTAAGGCTTGTCTACTCCATATCTTCCCTATATAAACCATGAGCCATGACCTCTAACACTCACCCTTACTCTCTGGACATTCCCAAGTCCTTTTACAATCACCAAGAGAGCCTAGGGTCAAAGGAAATTGCAAGGGAAGGTGAAGAAGTCACAAAAGACAGTTTCTGAGTTCGAGAAAGTTTGATCTAGTAAGCTTGTTCTTCGAGCCTATCTTCAGGTAAAACCAATCCCAAATTAATCTTCATTGAATCCTATTCATTTTGGGCTAAAACCCCATTCAAAAACCTTACCGAAAGCTCTTGTTATAAGGCAATAGATTTTTGTGCGCAAGGAAAGGCAATTTGAGGAGCCTTGTGAAGTTTGTGCCATCTAGCAAGTTGCCAAGGCTCTTTTGGGAGTTTGAGCCAAGAATATTCAAGGTAATTCTATTGTATAAGATCCCTTCCAAGCTATACAATTTATTTGGGTTCGTAGGTACCCTAAATCTTGGTGAAAGTTAGACCTAAGGGGGAAAAACGTGCTTTAAGATCCCCTAACTTGTGAGAAGGATTTAGAAGGCTATACTCATTCATTTTTCTATTAAAACATATCAATCTGTAGGGATTTGAATCCTCTATCCAATGAACCTATTTGCTCTATTTTTCGACATCATTTGGATAGTTAAATTCGCTACGCCTTAAGAGGTCGAACTGAGTATTTAAACCAACTAGCTTTAAAGGTGGAAAAACGTAATTTGTGATACCCTAACTTGTAACATGAGTTTTGGGAGTTTTACTCGTCCAATTTTCTATTATTACATATCAATCTCTACTGATTTTAATCCTCTATCTATTGCACCTATTCGCTCTATTTTTAGAAGTCATTTGGATAGCGAATTGGTCACGTCTTTAAGAAGTCGAAATGAGTTCTAAGCTTTTTATGGTGAAAAATATGTTTTGTGGTCTTGTGACCAAGGCCAAACTTGTAACTTATATTTTGGTTGTTTTAATCTTAAGTATATGAGTTGAAGTGATGCTTGGATGATACTCATTGAAAGTACCTTGGTGTTTTGATAAAATTTTACCTTTGTACTAAGTGGATCTTCTAAGTGGTGAAAGTGATTTAAGCCTTGTGCTTGTTTGTGTTCTTTATTTAAGAACTTGGTGGTTGAATTGATTTATTGTTCTTTTGTGGAAAAGTATTATTGGATACTTGACTTATTCAAACTTGGTTTTATGAGAGATATAAATATATGATGATTGGGTACGTTTGCCCGTTTTAACTCTTGGTACGCCGCGGGCTCCTTGAGTTTGCGTCAGGATTTCTACTCTATAGTTTAAAGGTACTATAGGGGGTGTGCACATCTTTTAGAGTCCTTACGTGGTGGAAGGATAGGTTGGATCGCCTTAATGATCGGGATTTGTCCCACGTTATGAATTAAATGGTGAGAAAAGATTAACAGTGGTCTTGTTACCATAAGGTGATTTATGAACTCTTTACGTTTTGAACTTATTTTGCAGTTGTTAAATGCTTGAGTTGATGATGTATCTATATCTACTTTGATATCCTATTTTCTTGATCTTGTCTTGGATTTACTCAGCGTTTTTCTGACGTTTTATGGCTTTGCCCTGCGGTCCCTTCTTTGTCTTGTTTCTAAATGACCGTAGATGAAGAATACTAGTGGAGCTTTGGAGCTGCACGAGAGCGTGGGGAAGACTTGGGGATTAGAGACTTCCACCTAGTTTGTTTAAGGTTTTCAGGAATGTTTATTATTCAGAATTTTATTTTGGGTTTGGATTGTTGTAATAAGCCTAAGCACTCACAAAGGTTGTGAGTGTGGCGGTAACGCTCTTGTAAAGACTTTTATTTGCTTCCGCGTTTTATTTGTGCACTCTGTCTATCACACCACGTGATACAGTTGGTAGAAAATAGGGGCGTTACATTCAATATCAAACAGGGGAGCCTTTCTTACCATTAAATTTTTCTCCTTTATTTTTTTATGCTTTGTTCTTGTTAGTACTTTCAAAATAGTTCTTTTTAGTTTCTTAAAAATATATATATATATAAAATAAAAATTCAATTATATTGTTTCTTTTGAACACTGGCCAAGTGTAGGGCAGGGATCTCCCTTAAAATATTTTTTAGAGAATATGCATAAGTTGTGAGTTTTATCAATGTTTTACTAAACTTTTTGCATGTTTTTGGATTGCGATAAGATTAGGAATGACTAAATGTTTGTTCTCTCAAGAGGTAAGCTTTCTAATGATTTGTAGATTCCTGTTTTTAACTTCTTGATTCTTTTTATTTAAACATGAGTATATGATCTTTCTCCTGATTCTGTTTTTTATGTACTTCTGGGTATTATTTTCAAACTGTGAAAAATCTTTTGGGTGAAAATCTTTAAAAGGATTTTTGTGTGAAAAAAGAAAGAAAAGAAGAAGAAAAGAAAAAAAAAAGAACAAAAATCTTCTTCCAAAGGAAAAGCATTATATTCCTTGAGGTTGCAATGAACGACCTCAGAATAAAAGCAAGAAACGAGAGTTTTTCCTTTTATTTTTCTCCTAAATTCCCCGTTCTTCAATGCAGAAAGAATCATGGTTGATTCAGAAACCCTTACAAAATAGGGCTGAATATTAAAACCATCGATGAGTGTCTTGGCCACATTCAGAAACTCTTGAAAAATAGACCTGAATGATGGAAACCGGAAAAAGGAGAGATTACAAAAACCCTTATGCAAAATAGCCCAAGAGTTTTTGATCGGTTTTGAAAATCCTTTATTTTTGTACCCATTCGTATATTTCTAATGGAATAAGGAGGTTTAAGTGATACTTGTGAAATAGAGTCATATAGTTGAGAATATTTATCTCATTGTCATTCTAAGAATTATCTGTTTTGTGCATAAGTAATTATTCATTTCTAATCTTGTTTTGCTCGAGGACTAGCAAAAGGTAAGTGTAGGGCCTTGATAAGCCACAAACTTATCATATTTTAGGTGCTAGATTTAGTATTATATTTATCTAAATAAGGTTATATATATGTTATTTGTGCTATATTAGGTATTAAAGTGTTTTATTAGTTCAATCTTATGTTTTTATACGTTTTTCTGTGTAAGGAATGATTTTCTAGCCAAAAGATCATTGATGCCGGACTCCCTGCCGGATAACTCCTGCACGGCACGAGCATAGATCAGAACAGAGGCTTTGCCGGACACAATGCCGAGTAGATTCCATCCGGCATAAGTGAAGAGTCGCCACGGTTGACCAAGCGATAGCAGTTATTGACCTTTGGTGATAAGGCTAGTACCGGGTATGATGTCGGGTATCTCCTACCCGGCATATACACTGTTTCGCGCAGAATTGACGGTTTCGACCGTTAACAGTTGGGCACATTTCCCACGTGTGCTGGCTAATGAAGACCCGACACGACGCCCGGCAACAGACACAATTGAGCCCTATAAATAGGCCGTGAGTCTACATCATTTAACACACTTCAACATACCAAATCCACTCCATTCACTTCTATATTTCCGCCTCACTCCATTGTTGGTGTCCAAAGAAGTCTACAGATCCATCCACGCAAGAGAAGAAGAAGACCTTGTCGGGTTAAGGCTATTGACATCTCCTTCTCCCTCTTTGTATTCTCTTCTTGTAGTTGTGTGGATGGTGATGTAGAATTCTTTGTCTTCTCTGGTTAGAAATGGTTCTCTTTGTAAACACTATGTTTATTCAATAAAAGATATAAGTCAACTTGGAATTTTGTGGTTATTGCAATTACGAATGAAGTTGCTCCTTCTTCCAAGTACTTCAATTATGACCTTAGTAAGGCAGAAAGGTTGAGGAATTCCAAGTGGTCTTTTATTTGTCTTTTATGACTTAAAGGATGAAATTCAAGATTTAGAATTAACCATGTTATTCTCCCCTTTTCGGTTCGTTGATTACCTAGATATTGTTAGTTTTCGATAATGATTTGGGAGTACTTAGTTCGGCTTCGAACTGGAAGAGTAATTTGACATTTTGAGCATGCCGGATGGCATGCCGGGTGCAAAACGTCCGGCACATTCAAGGTTCTTGTCTTTGTCGTGCGCCTCTTGTCCGGCATAATATCCGGCAGTCTCAGGAGTTGGCTTAATTCTTGATTTATTCTTTTCTTTGATGATCATTAGTGTTTTTATGACGTTGACCCTTCAAATCTGGGGCAGATCTTTGTAAATACCATTTTAGATTAGGTTTTAGATAGTTTTTCTTAATTTGTACTTGCACACTTACTTTCCCCCTTTTGTTATAGAATATGCTTTTGCCCGGATTAGGACTAATTTTCTATAAGTCCCTTGGGTACGATTCTCTCGATCGTAATATATTTACACTATACTCCGACTGGGTTTTTATTTGCTACCCGTAGTAGAGTTGTAGGTTTAGTTTATTATTTTATTATTTTATATTTATAGTTTATCCTACAATTTTCCTTTTAGCACTTCTACCCATGAGCGAGCAAGAGTACGGGATTGAACAAATTTGAAGTCTTTGAATCCTGGAAAGAATTGCGTGGATTGAAACAGGTAATTCTCTCTGTTTCCCCCAATTTCGAGCTTAGGGTTATGATCTTTCATCAATTTTCTGTTTCGATTCGTCAGTCTCCCTCTGCATCTAGTATGTGGTTGTTGTCACCGTCCTCCTCCTCCTCCTTATCCTTTCAGATACTAATACTAGTATTAGCTCTCTTCGGCTGGCTATTATAAAGCTTTTCATGTTTCGGTTTTTCTGTGCTTTCCTCATAAAAGCGCAGTATTCATTTTGGATAGTGTGTGTGTTATCTTTCTGCTTCTTCCGACATTTCATCTTTTCCATCTCCCTCGGCAGTATTCATTATATATTAAATTAGCATATCTTTCTGCTTCTTCCCACATTTCAATTTGTTTGTTGAATTAGCAGGATGATGCGGGTGTAATTTTGTGAGGGATCGCGTAATTGAATATTTATAACCCTCTTCTTTGCTTGTTTAAGCATAACAGTCAGACGCAATTACAACTCAATAGACAAACGACTAGAAGGAAGCATTTTTATTTTGTACATGACCATCCAAAAGCTGTGCGATTGTATATCTTTGATTTTGGATGAATTAGTGTTCATTAGTGCTTATGATCTGCAAAAAATAAAACAAATTACAAAGTCTGCACTTTCTGGAGAGAATTAAAACACGTACATAATGAGTATATATATAATATGTCTATGTAATTGCAAATGAATTCAAAAGCTTTTTGTTTCTGACTGCTAGTGAAACCAAAAAAAGTAAAGTCAGTTTTTTGTTTGGTTTATTGATGAATGTTGCTGAAGAAGGGAACATTCATTGATCAATGCACATGATGGAGAAAGAGTCTTGTTCATTAGCTTCTACTCTTGCATTTCTCCATCGCTCTTGGAGCTGCAATAAATGTGTATGTAGAGATTAGAATGTGAATTAAACTAGAAGATGAAAGGAAAGAAAGCCGGGTTATAATTTAGGTAAGCATAGAAGGAAGTTTATATAGTACATTATTGTTTGCGGCACTTGATATTCTTCAAATGAAAAGGTAGGTATATTTAGGTAAGCGTAGTCAGAACTGTTAAGGAGGTCCATCAACTTGCTCTAGTTGATGAAGTCTATCATTCCATCTGATCCAGTAGCTCCATAGTTACCTGTAGTTCACACCATTAACATTACCATTATATATCATTACCATAATTACTAAAACACCAATACATACTATATTAATTACTACTAACCTTTTGGATAGGTAGATTTACCTCTTTTCCATTATAAACTGTATTTGATGTTAAATTTACCTAGAACATCACTAAATTGGCTGCTACAAGTCACAATAGGTGCCTCTTCATGTGACTATTAATTTTAACCTGCTCTTCGCACTAAATCCACAAGTAGTTGGACAGTAATCACAGAGATAATCCATTATTCTTACTAGTTAAGGGAACTAGAAGATGATACCACCAAATTAGCAGAGTTTCACGCATCAGCTTGTTTGTTCAACGTAGGAGATACATGGTAGATAAATGGTTTTATTTATTGCGGCAAGAAAATGTGGTGTTGTGGACAATGCCATTATTATTGATTTTATTTATTGGTTATTAGTACATGGAAAATGTAATGGACACAGACCATGACTGTTACAACAGAAAAATGATTGTTTTTGTAAATATTTTAATACTATTATTATTGATTTTATTTATTGGTTATTCTTGCATCAGGGATACATTGTACACCCACTCTTGTTAGTCATAGCTTGAGGAGATCTAGAAGAGCAAAATCGAAAGAGGATTAGTCAGCTTTGAGGTAATTAAACATTTCCTCTATTTTAATTATATTTTATTGTTTATCATGGTGAATAAAGTGCCAACGATTGCACTTTGTTATGCGCTGTATGAAAATTATGTGCTTCGAGCAAATAAAGTGCCGATGATTGCAATTTGTTATGTGCTGTATGAAAGGTATGGTTGATGATTGTAGTTTATATTGTGTATCAGCTTGTACGTGTAGATTCTGTAGTGAGTAAAATATGGCTGAATATTGCATTTTCTACTTCTCACTGTTTGTTTAGTCTCTCTCTTTATGATGTGAGGTGTGAAAAATATGGTCGTTGATACCAGCAATGCCTCTGCATCATTAAGATGAAGTGTGGTGTCAAATTAAGAGTTTATGACATTTATTTATATGTTCCAGGTTCCAAGTGATATCTCTCGCGGTATGAATCGTTCAGTTAGTGAAATCTGCTACTACTTATAGTTGGAACTGCATAATTATTCCAGTAGATTTCATAATTACAAGTTGTCGTTTACCATGCCTGGTTGAAGACTACAATGCCTTTCAGGTCGGAGTATTCTATTGTATTTTCAATTCCATTGTTAAATGTGTTCAAGCAACGTTTCCTCAGCTGGTCTCGTCAGCCATCGTGGATTTTATACCTTCAGGCCTACAAAAATACATTTCAAACTAATGATACTTCTTCTTGCTAATATATACTTTCAGCTTATCTTTGATAGCTATTTACTTATTTATCTTATATCTTTGTGATTATAATCTGTTTGTGTGCAGGGGCTGAGTAAAATAAATTAGATGAAGTCAAGATTTTATTTTAGAAGTAGGAGACATATGTAGGAAGAGGATGTTATGTTTCACTTGTAAACTCATTCAAAAACAATATTGTACTTTTGGTTTAAATCCAACTTATCTTGTAATTGACTATGATATTTTTGGAGGATAATGATGAATATTAATGTTCAAGTTGCACTATTAGGTTCTACATTTATTGTTTGAGAATTCACAATCTTTTATGAGTATTATTATATAATCAGCAGGTAGATGTGCGGCATTATGGAAATAACGAATTGAATTGAATTATTTTTTGTGTTAGTAAAAACTTTTAGTAACACAAGATTATGAGTTAGTATAGTTGTTACATGATGGTAGCTTATGTTTGTAAAAACAACTTTTACCAACACAACTTATGTGTCAGTATACATGTATACCAACACTTAGTTTTATGTTAGTATAAATGTACAGACTATTCTGTCAGTTAAGATAAGTGTTAGTATAGATCTTCTGTCTTTACTGACTAAGAAAATAAGTGTTAGTAAAAGTTCAGAACCCTTTACCGACACACACTATAAATGTCTGTATAGACCTATAGTATCTGAGGTTATACCGACACTATTTTTGTGTGTCGGTAAAAGTCAACCGAGTCTATGCTGACACTTTTTGTGGCTATACTGACACAAAAAATGTGTTAGTAAATGACCTTTTTTGTAGTGAAGTTTTGTGTTTTTTTGGAAACAAAATTAGCGGGTTTTTAGTGTAGAAGGATTATCAACAGGTTGGGTTGTTATAACTGGGTGGCTAAGGATAGTATTGGCCGGGGAGCAAGAGTTCTTCTCCTTTGGGATGCTTCTATTCAGGTGCAAGTGCTGAGTTATTCTAGTCATCATGTGGATTGTATGGTCACTGGGTTAGGGGGATTGATATGACGGTTTACTAGGGTTTCAAGCTCTCAGCACTGGCGTACATGGAGCCTTCTCAGGGAGTTGAGTTCTTCATGAGATGGGCCCTGGTTAGTTGGGAGACTTGAATGAAATTTTGCATTCACATGAGCAAAGAGGTTGCAAGATTTAGGCTAGGAATGGGATGGAGGCTTTTCGCAGATGTTTGAAGGTCTATAATGTTTCTGACTTGAGATATGTGGGAGGTAAGTTCACGTATTCTAACAGGTAGGCTGGTGCTTTGAATACAAAGTGTCGATTAGATAGGTTTGTGTGCAATGATGGATGGCTCGCCTTTTTCAGCATGTGCGTAACTATCATCTTCATTGGGGTCGATCTGACCATCACCTAATCAAGCTGATATTGTTAATGCCTATTTGTAGAGGGAGGAAGCCTTTTAGATTTGAAAATTGTTAGGTTCAGGAGGAAGAAAGTAGACAAATTATTGTTGAGATGTGGCGAAGAAGTAATAATCCTGTTTTGCTTGATTATTCAGAGAAGGTCTTGGTTTGTGGCACAAGGTTACAAGAGTGGGGTCTTAGGAAGTTGAAAGAAGAGTGTCGAGTTATCTTGGAGACAAATAAATCCTTGCAAGCTTGCCATTTCAAATCCAACCCCAGTAAATATTCAATCTTTTAAATCCTTTTCTTTTACTTTAGATTATTTGTTGCAAAAGGAAGAGATCATGCAGTTTCAAAGATCTAGAACTCTTTGGTTGACTAGGGGGGATAAAAACACTAGTTTTTTATTTAATCGAGTCAAAGCTAAGGCTAAGAAAAACACTATCCATTTAGGGTGTGTTCGATAAAGAGATTAAGTTACGGGATTTCAAACACAGGTCTGCGTTCACTTAAAACTAATCTTGTAACAGAGGTGGTAGATAGGGATGGTAATGGGTGACGGATGCTCGTTTCACCCGACCACCCGACCCGCTAAAACGGGTGAAAAACTGGTGACGGGTGAAACGGGTGCGGGTGACGGGTCGAGCCAGGTGAACATTTTTCACCCGGTCACCCGACTCATCACGCGTATGTATTATATTAAATAAAAAAAATACTTATCCCATATTTGTTGAGATAATTTGAAAATATTTTAGTTAATACTCTATGCTTTGAGTATGTTATTAATATTAGTTGACGTGGTATGTATTGTTGAACAAATGTGAGTGTAATTTTTTTTTGAAAAATTAAGCTTATATAAGGTGTTAAAGCAAAAAATACTTGCTGAAAAAAATAAAAATGGGTGACGGGTTCACTCGTTTCACCTGTTTCACCTGCGAGTGACGGGTGACAGGAGATGAAGTTGCGGGTGACGGATCAGGTCGGGTGGTGCGTGTGGAAAATGGGTGACGGGTGGGGTGGAGCGTCACCCGACCCGAATCTGACCCATTGCCATCCCTAATGGTGGACACTAATAAAAGAAGGAACCAATAATTATTTAACGGCGTGTTGGGAGTGGGAACCATAAAATTAGGTGGAGAAGCTATATCATAAAACTTAGGCCCTGTTCGTTCATCATCTGCAACTTTATGATAAAGGTTGAAATGCAAGTTTTTGTTAAAGTTAGGTGTAGTTTGCTATGTGTACTATAGTAACATTATTATTGTGGGGTATGGTTACAGATACACCCAATTAAAATATGACACTTGTTTTACTTTTTTTTGAAAAAACACATAATCTCCTTAATGCTTCAAACGAACGGAGCCTTAGTGTGGTTAACCAATGTGAGGTTGACATGTAATTGTGGGTCAAATTTTATCCAACCATAATTTAATATTTGTTCTAAAACTTTTTTTAAAATGAATTAATGTTTACATCGCTCGGAAAGAACTCACCCTAAAACTTGTCCATATTTTGACTGTGTTCGGAGCACGCATATTGTTGGTTGTTTTGGAAGTGGTCATCGTGTGGGTCCCACGTAGATCCTACGTTCTACTCCAATAATATAGTCACATATAAAACAACTAGACCAAAACAACCACAAAACAACCATGCTGAAGGGTGTCTTTACTTAGATCGCCGTGACTTTTTTCGCCGACAGGGAACGGCCCCTATAGACTAAAGTATCTATGTTTTAAATCAAAAAAGTATTTCCTGCCGAAATCATCCTGATTGTCTAATGCTGGACGTGGATATTGTATCCTATGAATGAGTGACGCGCGGATTGATTTATTTGTCTCTAGTGTAGGTGGATTCACCACCTCACGTGTCAGACATTGGTTGCACATGGTTGCTGGTACGATTTCAACGTCGACATGTCATGTTACCCTTCAAACTTAAACACTGACTCATCATCATCATCATCAGTCGGTTAACATTTTCATCTTATATATCCTCCTCCTCTTCACACACACTTCCATCCCCATCCCCGGCTGTGACGTGCAATATAATAACCAAACCAAACCCAACCTTTCCACACTTCAATTCTCCTCTTTCAAATCAAATCAAACTACGATGCAATCAACATCTCACCATCAATCCGACATGAAAATATCATCATCATCATCCACACTTCTAACCCAAAAGAAAGTCAAGGATATAATCGAAACCAAACGCAGATTAGTAGAAGTACCATACAGTGCAACCCTATCACATACAATGAACACCCTAGTAACAAACAGAGTTGTAGCATTACCAGTTGCTGCTCCACCTGGACATTGGATAGGTGCTGGTGGTTCAATGATAATGGAATCTGATAAACAAACGGGTACAATCCGTAAACACTATATAGGTATGGTGACTATGCTTGATATCTTAGCTCATATCGCTGGAGAAGATCATGATAATATCAATGATGATGATGGAATGATGTCTAGTCTTCACCAACGGTTAGAGGACCCTGTGTCGTCTATTATTGGACATTGTCTTGAAGGATTAAGTTTATGGACACTTAATCCAAACACCAGGTATGTAAATTAATTAAATTAATCTATATATATAAACACAATATCAATATCTAATATGATTGATTAATTGATTTTTTGTATTATGTAGTATTATAGATTGCATGGAAGTATTCAGCAAAGGTATACATAGAGCAATGGTACCAGTTGACAGTCAGATTGAGAATATAGCTGGAGTTGAGTTAGTTGATTCAGCTTCATCATATAAAATGATGACACAAATGGATGTTATTAAGTTTATAAGAGACAATAATGTAATGTTTCTAATAAACTATTTCAAGATGTTTTATTAAAGAGTATTACAGATCATCATGTTGTTGAAGATTGTAACACTATATTCGCAATAACTGATCAATTTAAAGCTATTGAAGCTGTACGATGTCTTAAAAACGCATCACTCAATGCTGTTCCAATAGTTCAGATGGATGATCAACATCACGACGACGACGTATTGCCTCAAAACCAGCTTATCAATGTACGTATATGATTATTCAGAATCTAGTTAAGGGTTATTGTTGTTGTGTGTATTATGCATGATGATGATGATGGAATGTTTTGAGTTGCAGGGGTATGGAAGGAAATTAGTGGGTACATTTTCGGCAACAGATATTCGAGGATGTCCAGTAATAAAAATGCAATCATGGCTTAAACTTAATGTCATGGATTTTCTTACAAATGTTTATGAGAATCCATCAGCTGGTGCAATGGATATAGTGAATTCGCCACGTATGCTTGTGACGTGTCAACGAGAAACGAGTTTAGTGGAAGTGATGGATATGGTAGTGACACATCATGTTCATCGGGTATGGGTTGTTGATTCGAGTGGAAGTAATTTAATCGGGGTTGTGTCGCTTACTGATATTATTCGGTCTGTCAGAGTGGCGCTTTTATCCATGTGAAGGAGAGAGAGAGAGAGGGGGACATTGTATAATGAAGGCGGGCGGACGGGGTGGGGTGGTGGGTGGGGTGTGTGGTTGGTTTGTATTGTACTTTAAATGTGTCGTACATAGTTAGGTGGATTTCGTAGGTCGGTTTTTGATAAAATCCAAGTTGGTCAAATCCTTCATCGCGACACTCCTTGTTTGGGGAGGTAATAGTTAGTGGTGTGTGCTTTAACGCCCATTCTTTTTTAAGCTGGTTCATGTATTAGGAGTCGAATTAATTATTTTAGGTTATTCTTTTATAATTGATTATCAGTTAATATTACTTAGTAGTAGTAGTTATTTAAATTTAAATTATTTTTCACGTTTAACTGGTTTAATATGTTTGACTGGTTTATATGTTTGACTGGACTGATCAATTCAGTACATCTTTTATAATTAAAACTATCAGCTAGATACAAAAGATAGGACAAATTATATATGTATATTTTTGCCAAAAAAAATTCTCCATGTATATAGTAAACGTTAATAACGTGATTGAATGAATTCTATGGACGGGTCAAGACTCATGACCAATCATGATGCATCCCTCCGAATTCAAAAGAAATACTATCAACATTAATACCGTCTGATGTTCATTGATCCTTAGTCATAACACAATGTGTAGTCTTGTTCATTTCATCTCTCTCTAAATACTATTATGGTCTCATATTGTGAATGATATCAGAGCCTAAAAACGGTCTGAACCATTTTCGACAAATGTCCAAGGCCCCGTTCGACCAAATAAATCGTGGATTTGAGACGATTAATTTTGTTAAAGCTCCACTCAAAAGTGGATAAAGCTGCATTGAAAAGTGGGGGATTAATGTTATTTGGAGCTTTATACAAACGCACCCAAACCCTGTGTTTGAGATTTAAAAGCTGATTTATCAATTTATCAGCACATCAAATTACCAGTTCACCCTTTTTATCCCACGAGCAACGTCAACAAGTTTTTATCGGACTGGGTGATGCCAGCTCAAACCCAGCCATTTTCTAGTTGAAGACGACCTACCCCATGTTCTTCCAGCTGAAGACAACCTATCGAATCGATAATTAACCACATTCAAGATGAATTGGCTAATAGTAACCTAATCTACACATAAATATAATAGATGTTGAAACGTATATCATAAAACTCTACACTGTGTGACGAAGGGTGACAGTATGCTATGGAGGGTTGAAGATGAAGACTATAGATGAGAAAACAGTGAGTTCTTGTCCACCGGGTGATAGTATTATATAATATGATTGGGGTTATTATCGTCTTTTGGCTAAGAAAATGGCCATTTCATCCATCGCAGCAAACGAACGCTGTATTACTTCACCCCTCTGATCGTCGGTGAATCATCAAAGTTTAAAGCCCACATTAATCGGTGCCAATTTTCAAGACGCCATCGAACGGGACCATAATTTCAGAGTTTGAAAAAAGTTTTCTCATTTTTTTACAATCTATAAATGTGGGAAAGCTTAAACTTCCTCGATCCATTAAATGATGGATCTGTCAATCCAGAAACTGCAAAATGAGTCAATAGGACATAATCATTTCCTTTCCGAAGACATGATTCATGTAAAAAAAAATTATCAAAAAAAAAATCCTTTCTGAAGCCAAGTCATGAGGGTCGATATGTTCAGTCGTGTTTTCACGTCGCATAGTCGGAAAATGATCATTTTGTCCTTGTTTTAATATTTTTCTAAAATTACTATATTTACCCATAATTGTGACTACTACTAGTGACCCAAATTTCATTATATAAAGGAAGTGAATACGTTATGAAATTATAAGAGAAGAAATGATTTCTTTAGAAAACTCTTGGGTAAGAGGAGTAAAAAAGATGGAGGAAATGCCGAAGGGGTGCCGGAAATGCATTGACATTGTGCAGATGATGTTAACAACGAGGAGTACTCACGAGGGGCTATTCAGAGTATTTTCTGGTGTTATTTTAGTCATTTATGTATAACGTAGCTAAAATTTGTACAAAAATGAACTAAAAAGTAAAAAACGGGTTTCCAAGTAGCAAACGACGTCCGACTCCGGAGCGGTGATGGAGAACAGGCGCCGGCGCGCCCCCATCTCCCCGGCGCCAGCGCGGCCCCTTCTACACGCGCGCCCTCCTCTGTGGGCGCCGGCACCGGCCCCTTGTTGTCGGTGCCTGCGCTGGTGCTCGTTTCTTCAAATCGATGTATCTTCTTCGTTATTGCTCTGTTTTTCGATCCGTTTGCGCCGTTGCGTTTGTCTTTTTGTGCGATGATATACTTTGCTGATTTTTTGCATGTCTTATGTGTCATTTACTCTCAAGTACATAATATTAGGGTTTACGGGAAGTACTTCGTGATGAACGACGTTTTTCTGCTTAGGGTGAGAACGATGCTGAATACAAGGACATGAAGGTAGACACAGGTCATGTGTTTATTACTATCATAATATTTGCCGATAAAGAGGAGACGGTTAGTCATTCATTTCGCATCGGACATAATAATATATTTATATAATCAGACGACTAAGAGAGACGACGGTGAATTAGAAACAAACGTGTGAAAGGTACGGCAAGCATAAGCCACGGGTTATGTAACACCCCGGATTTTCTAACATTTTATTAGGTCAATTATTTAACAATATAAGTTGGATATTAATACGCAGCAGAAATAAATCTGAAGTATTATCCACACTCGCAACTAACGAGTGCTAGGCTTTAAACCAACATTTAAATAATCCAAACCTGTAACACCCCACTCTTAATCACGTAATCACTCCGTAGCATTTAATTAATAACGTCTCACAACGGAAGTCTCACATTACAAAAACTCACTCGGGTGTCACATGCCATTACTCGCCCATACGAGTAAAGAAGTAGAAATAAATAAAATAAGAAAACACTGGTATTACAAATATAACCGCAGTGATAACGATACTAACCTATACATCAATCTAAACCAACTGTAACTTAAACGACAAGTGAGCGTCTATGTAAACCCCAGCTGTATACAACTCCATTAACACTTTAACTAATAATCATCCTAATACATTGTGTGATCTCGAACGGTAATTAAATTCCTAACTACCCGAGTCCCGCTCTCCGGCTTCCGCGATAATCGTCACCTGCAGTAGTGCCATAAAGGCTCAGCGATAAGTATGTATAACATTATTAATATATGTGGCAAGAATGTAATTATAAGGATATGTAATGTGTTGAGACATTATTAATTAAATGCTACGTGAGTGATTATTACTTGATTAGAGTGGGGTGTTACAAAACCAATATTTATAAAAGGAAACCGCTAAAGTTATAACAGTCCTCAATAAGAGACTCTCAAAATTTAGACAAAATTATTCATAAGTACTTAGTCTAGCGGGTCGTCGTCCCATCCCTTAAAATTTATGAGGAATATGGTAGAATCTAAACAAACAAACAAAGAGCCACGATAAAGTCAGAAAAACTGAGTAAGCTACCACTTCACTACGTAAAAATCATTTCCTCTTTGAAAACAATTTTACAATATTGCAATGCAACAACATACAAATCATCACATAAGCTTAAAGCAAACTTTGTATAATATTTCACATTTGCTTCCACAATAACTCAAGAATGGATATCCAGATTAATTAAGTTATCTTCCTTGTCCAACGCGCAGCCAGGACAAAACAACATCTCTCACATTTGGGTACAACACGCAGCTGTAACCCGGACCCCCACGCAGCCGGGAATCCAACCTTGCCACTAAATTCTTAAGTGTGCACACCCCCCAATAGTTCAAAAGACTACGGAGTAGATCTAGGGCTAACTGTGTCCTAGTGCGGCCCACGGTATCTCAAACTTATGCGTCCTAGTGCGGCCCGCATATATCATCTTATCCATGTTCCTCATACGGCCCACATGTATCATGGTATAATCTTCCTTATAATTCCTTTGTTCATTGATATTATTCACTTTATAATCTCTTTAATTTCCACATATACCACCAAAATTCAATCATGCCTCAACAATCGTGACTAAAATAATTGCAATCTCACATAATCATATCATTAACATTTCTCATCAATCTTTCCTCTAAAATCTCCATTTATTCATCAAATAATAAACCGCACACTAAATATATATTTCCAGTAATCATTATCATAACCAATTCGCTCCCAAAAATAGTCACTCACAGATAACAATCATAATCACCACAAAAGATTTATTTTATGCAGTTAATACAAAGCTAGTGATGCAGTAACTTACCTAAAAAAGAACGTTATCATTTTCACCCCCAAACATATAATTAGCCACTACTCTTCGTTTACAAATTTTAGCACCGATTTGTTAACATCATCAATGAAAGAACAACTCTAGCTGCTGCTACATGCTACCGTTACTTCATATGTGGCAGCCCAAGATAGAAAAAGAAAACTAATTGATCCATTTTTCATCTTTTCCTTTTTGTGTGTGTGAGAAGAGAGATTTTTTCCTTTTTGAATCTATGATACAGAGAAAGGAGGCACGACTAGAAGGATTTTTTTTTTCAATCTAGATGAAGGAGGGAGGTATTCGAACATAGAGATTGGCTGATAAATGGAACATCAGATGAGCGTATAAAGGAGGTCGGAGGGTAACTGAAGAGCAAGGAATATGAACTGTTTAATTAATATAGAAAGTAAATATTCAATCAATGAAGAATATTAAATTTTTAATGAATAGAAAAATAGAAGTTAGGAAATGTGGAAAGGTAAAGATGATTTAATAAATGAGTTGGAAATATGGAAAGTTTAAATTGATTAACTAAATAAAATCAGAAAATACCAAAATGTGTAACCGACATATACTAAAACTAACTTATTTAGTGTGAGTAATTAAATCAAACCATCATTATTATAATAAGTTATAAACAAATAATACACTAAAATAATACAAATACACATAGATCATATTATTACATCAAAAATCATAAGTGAAGTATTTTGAGTCGGGTTATTTATTAAAACGGATCATTTTTATTAAATACTATATAACATGCTCATAAATTATAGTATAATCCTCAAAACTACTTATTATACTTGTGAACTAATATACCACTAAACTATATAGATGTACTTTGAATCAACAGTATTATTTGAATTATATCATCATCATCATCATCATCATCATCATTATCATTATTATTATTATTATTATTATTATTATTATTATTATTATTATTATATTATTATTATTATTATAGCTCCATTTTTAATAATAATATACCAAGTTAACTAGTGAAATACAAGGATCATTAATAAAATAACAATTGGCCTGAATCAAACATGTTATTTGTTAGAATGAATTATCTTTAGTAAATAACAAACGTGTAACCTTCATAATATATATATATATACACATTCATATATACTATACTTGCAAACAATAACACATAACCTTGCAAACTATAATATATACTCGTAAACTAGAAAAAATGTATCTTAAAATTTATGGGTATTTCAGGTTAGCACAGGAGAATCGTCATCATCTAGTCAAAGGCCGCGGCGTGCCACGAAGAAATGCAACTGCCCGTTCCGCTTAAGCATTAGGGGTGGGGAACGTAAGGTCTGGTCTATCCTGGTGATGGTTCCGACGCACAACCACGAGTTAGCTAGTAACCCGTAATCTCACTTTGTCCGGCCTAGCTTTAGTGTCAATGAAAGAGCAAGCATGAAAAGTTTGCACAAGAGAGGTGTTGCGCCAAGGCAGATGTGGGCCCATTTGCATGACAAGAACCCTGAAAGTACTGTAGACAAGACATCGATTCATAACCTAGTTGCGAAATTCAGAAGAGAGGATCATGTCGGACGTACAAATGTAGCGTCCTTCATGCACTCGCTAGATGAACGTAATTACTAATTACTGTAACACCCCACTCATAATCATGTAATAATCACTCACGTAGCATTAATTAATAACGTCTCACAAGGAAGTCACACAGTAAAATATCTCCTCGGGTGTCACATGCCATTACTCGCCCATACGAGTAATAAGCAGAATAATACTGTTAATACATACATAACCGCATGATAACGAGATGCTAACCTATACATCATTCTAAACCAAAAGTAACTTTAACCACAAGTGAGCATCTAGTATTCCTGACTGTATTCTACATTACTAATACATAAACAAATATTTACCCTAATACAATACGAAGACTCGTGCGGTAATTGAAATTCTAACTACCCGGGTCCCGCTCTTCGGCTTGAACGGTAATCATCACCTACACATATGCCATAAAGGCTCAGCGATAAACGCTGAGTATGCCAGACATAAACCTTATTGTTCACTTAATAGTCATGGTCGTCATTATAGATTCGTTACATGCTTTACCGATGTATAGGTATAATAAGAAGTAACACATGATTTACGGTAAATTAAACAGCTAAGGCAATCACTACAATTCACACACTACATCACACAACACATATATATCACAACAACAAACGGGTAGACGTTAGTAACTGACTGGTTATTCATTTAATCACACGACCCCCCGGGTCCTCATCACATCACAATAGTTGGCCCCCCAGCTCTCTCATAACTCTTAATTTGGTTAGCACTATCTGCGTCAGTTAGGACAACCCGAATAACTCACTTGGACGTAGTCCTATGTACACACGAGGTGCTCATTCACTTTGCCTGTTTAAAAGCGTCCATATTTTTCCTGTTTAAAGGCGCCCATATTATCACCTTGCCTGTCGATCTATCTAGGCTCGATCAGGGTTAAACTAGAGTAAACCCGATCCGGGTATAACTCAAGGGATCTCTCCGCGCGACTAGTAGCCAGTGACTAACTGGATTAAGGTAAACCATCACACTCATTCACACCCCATCGTTAGACTTAGTTAGTCGGTTACCCAAGTAGAGTTTTAGGTATGGAGAACCACCTATTTGTTGGCTGCCCTGTGGGTCTTACGCATGCTGAAATACCCCAAACCTTAATATATTAATGAACTATCTAATTAGGATATACTAAGGCTAGAACGTGCCTTAGAAACATTAGAAGAAGTGTTAAACAACATTTACACAACACAAAACATGCTTTAAACAATCAGAGCAAAAGGTGTTTTAAAGAGCACAAATAAATTAGGGAACTACCAATAAGTTCCCAAGAGATTTCAAATGTGAAATACCTCTAAGATTAGTAATACGCATTAAGCAGAATTAGCGTTTAAACCGAAAACGCACCTTAGAGCACAAAATGTGCTTTAAAGAAAAATGTGCTTTAAGCATGTATATATGGAACGAAAAGGATAATGAGCCAAAATACCATAAAGAAATAAGGGAAAACAATTAAATGGTCATAGGAGCCATTGCGTATACACACAAATTAAGTATACAAAGTCCACAGCATACAGGTACTAAACTGACGAAAGTCAAGGAGAAACCACTAAACGACTTGGTTTAAATTGGAATGAGCAACATGCTATTTCACGAACAAAGTTTCTAAAGGTTGTAAATATATTAAGGACACATTTAAACTAGCCAAACAAATTGCATAATCAATGTGAACCCGGAAGCACATAAAATGGTGTTTAAGGCATTTTTGGCTATGTAGCATACCTAACACATGGTATAAGTCCTTATGAATGAGTTTAAGGCATCTAATATTACATAAATATAAGGAAGAAACAAAAACAAATCAGACAAAATCGTGACTAAGGCTGCCTACTTCATGATGAGTCATTAAAGGTGTTAAAATTCAATTTTGCTTACTTTTTACTTACCATGACTTTCCTTAATTGCCTTATCACCTTGTCCCCTGAGTAAATCATTAATCAGACACTTACCTGTCATATGAGAGCTTCCAAATTCGTAGCTCCTCCTCTCTTTGAAGAAACATCACAAAAACTTCAATGTTCTTGGATTAGAACCTTAAAGAACACATTGTCTTGCACAGATCATAATTTTCTCATCTTAAGTCCAAATATCAAGCTTGATAGCTCGTTGGAATCCTATTTCAAAGAGCTTTACAACCATAGTTCATGAGCCCCAAGATTCTCAGGAAAAACCACGAAGAAGTGCCTTTGATTCTTGAGGTAAAACATTGCCTTCTTGGAAACTCTTCCTTCTTTGATTTTCATAAAGGCCAAGTGCCTAGGGTTTCTAACCCTTCTTATTATTCATCTTATTATATGATTTTGGAACCAATTTCTCTAGCAAATTGCTGTCAAAATTTCTAAGGAAAACAAGCTTATATTAAGCTAAAGGTTAATATACAAGGTAAATCCTACAACTACCTATTTCAAGGTTCTAATTGTTGATCTATATATGATCTAACCTATTGTTTACCTTGTTTATTATTTCCTAATTTATTAAGTGTTAGATTTAATTTTTGACACCTTAAATGTTATTATCTTATAAATCTAAAGTTAGATTTATAACCCTTAAGATATAAGCTTCAATATAAGCTATCATAATATGCAAGAAAAATTCATATACTATAATTTATATGGTGGCCGAAAATTAGGAGGTTATATATGAGTTAGAAAATTATCTAACTAAGTTAAATTGAAGGAATTAGTATAATTAAGAGTAATATGTAAAATTTGAGAAGTTTTGGTTACATAATATCAAGGCCAAAAATATATATGAGTTAATATGTATTTTTGAGAGTTTAAGTGATGAGAAAATAATTGTAGAATTAAGTTTACAATTTATAAAGAGTTTATAAGTGTTATAAGGAATTTATAAGGTTTTTGGTATATTTAAGGATAATAAAAGATGGTATTTATATACTATAACATTAGATAATTAAATCTGGTGATTTGATGATGTTTAAATGATTTTTGATGTTCAAAAATCTGGAGGAAAATTAGTTACGAAAATTAGAAATTAATTAGAGTTAAATTGGTTTAAAAAATGAGTTAGGATTAAAGAAAAGACCACAAAGGTAAAATGGTAATTTCCCTGGTCAAACATGGTCAAACTTGGTCAACGATAGTTTGTAAAATGTTTAGAGGCTAGAATAAAATTTGTAGCAAAAGATTAGATATTAAAAGGATAAAGGAATAAAAAGTTAAGATAAATTAACTTTAGGGGTAATATTGTAAATTTTGGAAAGTTAGGGATTTGACCATAAAAGGCTGGTCAAACTTAGGAATGTTTTGGTAATTGACCAAAAGTATAGAAGAATTATTAAGAAAGACTTTGGAAGAAATTAGAAATATAAATAACAAGTTTAGAACTTATTATGAGTAAAATAGAAATTAAAGGAAAACTATGGGTAAGGAATGTAAATAACACATTTTTATGTGTTTAGAAGGTTAAGGAAATTAAATAAAGAATTTAGAAACAAGTTGTAAAAGAAACAGAGTTAAGACGGGGTTAAACGAGACCCGTATATAAGTTAAGGTATACGAGGGGTATATCCGTAATTTAATAAGTATAGGAGAAATCAATACTTAAAGTATTTATAATGAAATACAAGTTATATTGGGAAAATAAATAAGAAAATTTTTGGTGAACTTGAATAGTACTCATATATGTGAATAGTATACGTATACATGAATAGTAAATACGTATATATGAATAGTAAATACATATACATGAATAGTAACTATGCACATATGAATAGTCAAATACGAGACGTATACGTGAATAGTAAAATACATATATGTGAATAGTAAAATATGGTGAATAGTGAAAAATACTAAAACCTAATACAAGGTCTGTATAAGTTTAAAGTTGCTAACTGTGCAACTAAATAACTGCTAACGACGTTAGTGTGTTAATGAATTAGAATTGAGCTCGAAAACGCTCCTAAATGAACGAACCCGTTTAACGGTATACTATTATACTTGGGTTAACCTAGGAAGAGGTTTAAGTTGAAAAGAACCAAATTAGTTCTAAGACACAGAATACTATACTAGTTCTGGTTACAGATCTAGATAGTCGGAGGCGTTCGGCGGATTAGGCGAAGGTGGTGTTAAGAGCTAGCCAATCTCCGGTGTACGGTATGGAATACTTGTAGCTTGTCTACTAACGAGGTCTACCTCGGTTTGTGTGCTATGTGTTATTGTGATACGGCCAAACAAAATTAAGCATGAAACCGATTACTGTATTGTTATTATGTGCCCATTGCACACTAACACGACTTGATTCAGAGCTTGTTCATTAACTATGTTTAGTAACAATTGTACAAGGTTATAAATACTCCAAGTTGTTAGCAGGTTAATACCGAGAGAGGTTTTACTAACCAATTGTCAATGAGACTTCAGCTAACTGGAACTTGGGGGAAGAGGAATCCAGGATTGACTCCGGTTATGCATGTTTAGGTTAGGAGGTCGACATCTGTATCAGATCTGTCTTCCGCATATGGCTCGTCTACGACTTGTCGCCTAGGGTCGACAAACAGACCCGACCATCTCGAGTGAACAGTTCGAGGTGGGAGGCAAATTCAGGAGGCACTGGAGGTCAAACCTACACCCCTCATAACTAAGAATTAATGTTTATTAACCCAATGGAGCTAATAACTCATTGGCTATGGTACCTTGACCCGACAAAAATAAACAATTCAGTTAGGGAACAACCTGTTCTTTTAAGAGAACGGTTGACACTTAAGGTATGGTCAAACACGAGAACTAAACAATTCTTAGGCCTCAGGAGTTAGGAATCTAACTTACTCATTAATGGGCGTCCATTTCGATGTTCGATTTATTTGAGCTGTGAATGTTTCACATAAATGTGTTGTTTGCTATCGTACTTCTTATAATATTTGTATGAATAAACAATTGCATGTATACGACAAAGTAGTCGTGTGTAACCCTGCTAGCTTGTGGGCTGCACGTTTTCTATACCAGCAATATGCTGAGCCCCTTGGGGCCTATGATTTAAACTTTGCAGGTAGGTGCCAGACGAGGACTCAACCTGAGAGTTGGAGCGGGTAGAGTACTTCGGGTTGCTTATACATTTGTTACACGAGTTGTGCATGTACGCTCGTTTAGAATTTGATGAGATTTAGTATGATGTATTAGGATATGAGATACTCGGTATAAGTTTGGTTTAGGGATTGTACTGTATAGATGCACGAGTAATTATCCTGTTAGTCAGACCGTGGACTTGTAGTAGAACTTTTCTGTTGCGTTGTTAATGAATGAGATGGACTTAGGGCGATGATCATTGTATTTGGGTTGGGGTGTTACACATGCCTAGAGTCATTCTAGGTAATATTCATGTTCGAGTCAAAGCTCTAGAGACCGACGATGTCGTGTCTCGTTTCCTAAGTATTTTACTTAGGTTTATACTACATAGTTTATAATACGTAGCGTATTATGTCATATATGGCAGACACAAACACATTGATCGTAAATGTATATTATCTAAGTCGATCTATAGTCGACGTAGTATTAGTCCCGTAGGACGTTCGCGCATAATTGAATAATGCGGAAAGATAACAATTAACATCACATAAAATCTCACACAAACATACGTTATTCAACACACATATCTGAGCCCGAGAAAGTCCTCAGGACATCTCAGATTAGACCCCTTTACATACCATTCACCAAAGACCTAGGTTGCGGAGTAGACCACTACTCGTCAAACGCCTTCGTCGGTGATACGATCTAAATAACGAACACACTACAGTCAATCCACATGACTCATTTTAGCTCTGTAAATCCGAACAACACAAATAATCCCGACCTCTCATCCCCAGATTTCAACAGTTATTTGTTAAGGTATCGTTATACGAACTTGTAACACCCCTACTCTAATCGGCTCCTAATCATCTTATTTAACACTGTAATCACAGCGGTCATCTCAACAATTGAACTACTGGTGTCACCGTTTTTCACTCGCCCATACTAGTAATAACGTGCTCACTGATATATTCATAAAACGAAACAATTTCCCATAGTGACAACAAAAGATAGATCTAACCTTCCCGAACCAATATAAAATACATTCACAGTGAGCATTCTAAGTAACCCAATCCTATACACGTTTCTAAGTTCGTATCAAAATGCAACAGTGCATATTAAAACAACTGTAAATAAACTACCCGGCACGTCCCTCTCTTTGTCGACACCGGAAGCTGCATACCTGCAAAAATGGTTGTTTGTGGTATGGAATCAGCCCCTGCTGAGTATGTTACTACATGACTGTCATGCCCCCTCGACCCTCAGTTAATTGGTCGAGAGCATGCAATTCATTTTCATGCAAGTAGTTTAATGTTAAAACTGTAAAGCAACAATATATATTGCAGTAAACTCAAATAACAAACAAGCCCCCGGCTTCGCACATCGCATCATAATAAACCACTGAAAGCGTTACAACGCTTAGATGAGTACAGAGACTCCATTCCAACAACACTTGATAATTCATAATTGAGTACGGCGACTCACTCGACCAAACAATCCACCATAACCTACACATGAGTACAGTGACTCGACTCAACCAGTTCACAATATATAATATGAGCACATGGCTCGTTCAAACAGATCCACCAACACACACACACATAATTACAAAGCATAACCACTGAGCAACAAGGCGAAACAACGAGAATTATAAACAAGTAAATTTCCCGTCTTTGGCATACAAGCCCAAATAATGTTCGCCTAATGTACGAGCTGATATAGTCATTTGTAATGTTTAGTCATGCCTAATGACAACGTCTCGTTAAAACGACGTGTCTCTAAGTTACCCATCTCCTATGGCGGGTCACCCACGGCAGTAGCCACTCCAGCGGTAGAGTCTCCGACCGACGAACCATCTTAGTCCATTGGAAATTTATTCAGATACTTACGGTTACCACACGGTATCTTGGTATCGTTAATTGATCACAGTTCACAGCAAGAGCCACATCCTCTTGATAAACTTATCTATACCATCGCATCGTTTTACTATTTTTTTCTAACACAGCAGACTAAGGTCGTAGTCCAATCCTTATTAGTCGACTCGATCCAGTGCTAGATACGAGAGCGGCGTTAAAGAGGCCAATGCTCCGTATATAAGTCTCAGATATTATATATATCTTAATATCCTAATACTACATACGTTTTACTTACGTTCCTTATATTACACATATAAGATAGCATCATGCCGCTAGTTCGTTTTATAATGTTCATATATACGAACGGTAATGTTATCATACAACAGTAATAATAATAAAGCAGCATTAATACGCAACTCAAGCATATTAATTCACACAAGCAGACATTCAATCTTATCACAGATTTTCACACAATGTCTGAACTGAGGAAACCCTCAGAGACAATCAAGCCACATAAATAACATACAGTGCACCGGGATTATAAGACCGTGGAGTATGAATCTGCTAAATTCTCTGGTGATCCTCGAGACGCCTCTTACAATCTATAATTATGCATCACACTATGCATCAGCATCTCGTACTAACAAAACACTACGGCACCCCGTACCGTTACTAATCCATCCCGGTTTATTCCCCGTTGTTAACTATAAACGTTTGTCGGGTTTTCGGTTTAACTCGGGATTTAGAAAAATGTTATATTTCATGCGTGTTTACGTCGAGTATATTAATATACTTAACTTTAAACGTTTATTATCGCACGTAATTTAATACGCATTTGTATATCATATAGTTTATCACTATATTGCATGTATATATATTAATCTTATACTATACATTTCACCTTAGTATTTATTTTCCTAAGGTTTTGTTTTTCCACCATCCATCATAATACATTGTATTATATAATTCATTATCTTTAGCAAATTATATTTGCATTCCAATACTATAACTTGTAGTTTGTAACTATTTTTTGTAATAACCACCACCATCACATTATATGGTTTCTAACCATAATATATATTCATCCTTATATACATTTTTCATTTATATGTATATATTTACCACGTAGGTAAGTTCCATGAGTTATAAACTCTTATATTATATGTTACATTATTTAATGGGAATATCCTTACTTATATTAATTCCATTAAAACCACCTTTATACCATATAATTGTTATAACATTATAACATAGTAGACCATAGTCTAAAATTCATTTTCCAACTCTTATTAATTCGGTACAGCCCTTGAATTTATTTAAATTCCGTTTTGACCACATAACATCATGTAATGTTATACAATATGTTAATATCATATAATATGATATCTTTATTTCCTTTAATTTATAACCTATAGTTTTTATGCAAAACTATTAATATTGCCATAGGCACATATATTAAACCTTATTCTTTTTCCATAATCCATATTTCCTTTATTTACAAATTCACCCCATTATTATAACATGTTATATATTCCATATAATATAACATTTTTAACTTAAAAAATGGTATAACCTATGGTTATATTTTTTGTAAATTCCGAACAGACCCATAACTGTTCTATAGTTGCCATTTGGCCCCATTTATAACATATAGTTTTATAATACCATTAAAATATATTATACACATATCTTATTAAATACCCTTATATAATTCTAAAAATCACCAAATTTCACCAAAGGGTTATAAATATCCTTATTAACCCATATACTTTCGGTATTTGCTATACCACCACATATTTTCCAAAGTGTCATAATGACATAATAACTATATATTATACATATAGTTTATTTAAATTCCAAAAACAACCCAATAAATTCCTAAAAATTCCTAATAGCCCATGGTGTTTATAATACCATTATACACCCTATATTTTCGGTAATAACATATATACCACATATGTTATAAAATTGTACAATTAAATACATAACTTATTAAAAACCTAAATAAGTTATCTAACTTATTTAATTTGGTCAAAATCCACCATATGGTCAAGGTTGACCACCTTAATATTTCTTTGACCATCAATCTCCATATATTACGACTTGTACCCCAATTTTTCCAGAAATTACAATTTAACCCCAAAACTTTATATAATCTTATAATTTTTTTAAACTCCTTTAAACCTCTAATTTTCGGCTTTATTAATACATAGCCCCCAAATTTAATTTATTTACACTATAACCCCAATAATATGCGGTAATGCATATTTAGCACCTAAACTTAATTAAAAGCTTATAAATGCATAAATAAAATGGCCTAAAGTACATGGCCTTATTACAAACATTAGCTTATAAAATAAATTACACATAAATGCCCATAAAAGCCTTAAACTCTCGGCCTTACACCAATATTTTCAATAATTACCAATTTTCCACATAATGTCTTAAATTTGACAATTATGCTAATTAATTAGTTATAAAATTTACTAAACCATTCCTTAACCACCTAAGGTCAAAATAAGACCTTAATACCTTGTTCACTCACGACACATATTATACAAATATGTATAAGCACATATTAATATACCAAGTGATGGTTTAAGTGATTTATACCTTAGTTTTGCCAAGTATAAGCCTTGTTTGGCCACGGCTGTATGGAGATTTATTTTCCACAGCTTAGTTTACATGTTTTCAAACAACAATTAAGGCATGATTAGTCTCCAAGCAAGATCTAATCATAAGAAGTGTTTAATGTCAATTTTCAAGGTAAAATTTACCTTAAAATACCAAGGTAACCAAGGTTGAATTCGGCCTGTATTTACAGTAGGTAAATATCATCAAAAGAGCTACTAAAAACAAGCTTTAAACTGGTATAACTCAGATTAGAAGATGGCTAATTTTTACCTTGTTTAAAATGCCTAAAATGGTGTTTTTGGCTTGGATCTGGCTATACCTTGAAGCTCTTGATGTACCAACTGAATAAGTATGTTAATATGAAGATAATAAGGCTAGGAACAAAGTTTCATTGCCTAATTTGAAGGGAATCAAAAGATATGTGCTTAAAGCACATTTTTATACCTTAAGAACAAGATTAGCTTTCTCCACCTTCTTCCCTTGTCAATGCCGAGATACACCCTCCATTTAACCTCCAAAACAACCTAAGAACATTGATGGAAGTAATTGATGCTTTGCTCTATGGAAAGAGGAAAGAATTGTGAAGAAAATGAGCATAAAATGACTAATTAAGCTTACCTAGGTACCAAGGTGTTCTTCTCTGTTATTGGTGACTTAGCCACGGTTTGGAGAAGCCAAAGTGAAGTTGAAGATAGGTGGTGTCGGCTGGGAATGAAAGTAATGAGCAAATAATGCTAGTTTTGTCCTTATAAGTTAATTAATGATATTTTAGCAAATAGTAAATGATGAGTCATTAGATTGATTGCATAATTGATTGAAGATTGATGAATGAGTGGGCTTGCCAGCTTTAGGAGGTCGGCAATGGTGGTCTTGGTCAATGGGTGACCTTTGACCATAGTTAATATTAAGTAACCAAATGTTATTTTTGGGTACTATTCATACTAAATTGCCCATTTTGATTTTTATTTTCAAACTTAGATTTAGACTTTATAATATAGTCTATCATGTCAAATTAATGATATAAATGATATACTCCAGTCTTTAAAATGACAAAAAGTCACTATCTTAGAGCTCATACACAAAAACGTGCTTTAAGGTGTTTTAGCGCACATTTTGTGTCGTAAGGTGTTTCTGAGCTCCGTTTTCTTTGACAACAGTTTTTTTGTGTTCCTTACTTCATTATAATACTTAGGAATCCACTTAGGATCCTATTTGAGGTCATACAATCTTTATGGTGTCTTAAAGCACATTTTTGGCCTTACCATCTTAAAGCATGTTTTGCCTTGTTGAGATCTTTTAGATTGTTCCCCAATGGTATTTAGATGTTTATTAACCATCTTAGACTTAATAATCATTTAAGTTTTTAGGTTAGGGGTATTTCAGTCTACCCCCCTTAAAAAGGCTTCGTCCCGAAGTCCTTACTCATCTACAGTTCACCTAAGGAATCAAGTTCCACTAAGTAACAAACAGACCATCGCTAGGGAGTAACTCCCACTAGGTTCAGACCTAGTCTATATGTATCACATTTGATACAGCATCAATCTCATTCCATATAGTCAATAATCATGACACATTCATTCATAAACAACACTAAACAAGGTGCAAAGCTCATTCATACACATCACTAGACAAGGTGCAAAACTCAATCATACACAACACTAGACAAGGTGCAAAACTCAATCATACACAGCACTAGACAAGGTGCAAAACCAACAAGAAGTACTCAAAGGTGTCTCACAAGGGGTACTCCACGCACCCCTATTCATATACCAGTATCTCGCGAGGATACCTCTACATCACTCCGCGTGTATGTGTGTGCATATATTTAGCGATGGCAAATCACAGGGAAGCAGTCATAAAGACCAGGACTTGACGATCCCCAACCCCATGCTAACCAACGTCAACCACCCGTGGACACACCGGTTTAGTAACGAAGGACACTGCGGTCCACGGCTCCTCGGACAGTATCACCTAACTTCCTTAATCACCCGCAGACACACCGGTCTAGTGACAAAGGGCTCTGCGGTCCACGGCTCTTTGGGTGATGTCACTCGTAGACACACTGGTCTAATGACGAAGGACTCCACGATCCACGGCTCTTCGAGTGATGCCCTAATTCCAATTTCTATTCATATCTGTGTCCACTTATAGGAAGCTTCAAGAGTCATTCAACCCCGACGTGGTCGGCGTCAATGTTGAACTATCTCTCACCTCAATTTGTGTTAGGTTTCGCTTGATCGGACCAGGATCAAGTTCAACTTCCCACGTCAATTTCAATCAATTAATTGTTTTATTCATTCCTAATCTTGTTTCCTCTTGATATTTGCCACCTTGTGTTCTATAGATACACAAGTCAACTAGTATAATTAATCTAGTCCTTGGCATGTAGGATCATGTATCCTAACCATGTACCATTCTCTTGACTTATGATTATTCATACAACTCCTAAAGGATTTACTTCCACTAGGTTACACATCGGTCTCATGCCGATTCACTCATCGCATTTCAACAATCGGTTTCATACCGAGTCACAAATCACATAATACGGAGCTTTCTACTCCTTCTATCTGAAATCCCTCATCAGAGCTACAGATAGTCCTACTTGAATTCTCACATCAGAGCTAACAAGCTAGGCGATTATGTGTGTAATGTTCGCAACGTTTGCATAATAATTGGAAATAGGATAAGAACACTCTATCTGTTCTCTCTTCCCTATTCACCACAACTAATGCGAGCTAAATATATATATGTTCATACACATAATACATCACAATATTACCTCGAGTAATATAACACAGTCATAATACTTGTACTCTACGTACAATAATAGTTTGCAGCATGTGTACCATGCGCTACGTACTCCTACGTACGGTATATTTTAAGCATGCACAATCGCTCTACCCCCCTTAAAAGGGATTACGCCCACGTAATCTACGAATATGTCATCTTGAAGTAATAAGTACAAGATGTTCCACTCATATGGAATATTCGTGCACTATTGTGCTACGTATACATTACCCTTTTCCTCTCGGGTCGAGCTCTAGCCACTCTGGCTATACTACCTATGTCGGTTAGGTGTATGTATGTTCATGTATGGTTTGATCGGGAGATGTAAACACATCGTTTATTTTCCCAAATCTGTTAGGTATGTCTAATCTATGCACTATGGGCCCACTCGCTCTGCAAGCAGTATGCCCAACTACTTTAGGGTTAAGTTACCCTTTTAAGTAGCAGCTTCATGCCGGTTTCTACTCCACGTGACGGTGTTTTCTACACGGTCTTCCATTATTATGGTCATGGAGGAAACTATATCGCTGCGTGGTATCATCATTACACACGCTAATTATTTTGACTAGCTTTTTTTTCTTTTTTTATTTAGTCCTTCTGAATTCTATACATGCTCATGGTATATTCCCAAGAGTTCATGTCACCCTACCGAACTAACCTTCAGGGTAAGGGTTGTCGAGCTTTGCTCTAGCGCCTAGTGCTCGTAGTAGTCGTATCGAAAATCTCAAGACAAGTCTGATATGCGCAACTAACTGGCGCCTCATGACTCCAAGTTATTTCTCTCTTGGATGAGTTCGTTCCTTAGGTACCTTGTAGGTCCTCTTTTGCTAGTGTGAACTCGTATCCCTCGTGTGTTGGTATTTTAGTACCCACACATATGGTTCATCCCTCTTCTCGATTAGGGGAATCCATTGGTTTATCTGATCTTCCACGTTCTACTTCTCACCAACATAATTCTGATAACAGTTATCACAATGGCCGCTTTTGCGCACCATGTATCAGTCGATTAGACGGTTATCCGCTATTGCGGTTTGCATGGAGTATCTAATCTCCAGCTTAGAGTATCTCTTATAATAGTCGCTTTTGCCCCTCGTCTGTTGTAAACATACAATACGACTATGGGTTCTAGCTTGGCATTCGTTTTCTGTTCAACCCTAATTGGTACTAACATACTAACGTTTTATGGCTTGAGCATATGGTATTATTGTTTCATGCGACATCATCGCAGCGCTCTCAGCGCATTATATAATTCTTTCTGTGCCCCCCTTTTTGGGTAGCATCTATTACCCTTCAAAGGTTTCTTTGGTATAACTTCCTAAGATACCACAATTCCTCTTCTCATTCATGGGTTCACCTCGCCTTTACCATAAAATAGGCCTTGGCTTCCTCGTTTACTAAAATCCTCAAAACTTATATTCTAACTCATTCACTATGGAGTTGCGTCCTTATATCATTTTATTATCAAGCTATCCTTGATTTTTTTCCTAACCTTGTTAGTTTGACTGATATCTCTCGTCAATTCATGGTTTACCTAGTTAGGATTCCATTCACTAACTTAGACACAGAGTTGATTACCTCCTGGGTCCTTACACTACTCGTTTACATACATGGGGTACCATATTGATACATTACTACTTACCCAACTAACTTAATGTAAGTTTTGTCAGGCCCACAAGCTCCTAGGAGTGTGGACGTCCCATGTCTCGTTTAGTGCACTCGTAGTGTTCGTACCCGGTGATTATCATGCTCTTAGTCCTGGTAATTCATGTTAGAGTAACTAGACTTCCAATTCTTAACTTTTAGTGTTAGAATGTCCCTAGAGGGTTCTCTGGGTTCCCTTATTAATGTATATTTTCCTTACCTTCTCTAAGATAGGTGTTCGCGACTTATCGCCCTAATACTGGTTTTCCACATGCTCGTCAACTGGTATGTATGAGTGGGGATAAGTAACTACTTACTATTTCTCCCGTTCACTCCTAGGTTGTTAACGCCTTCAGATATGAGTTTTCAGTTCTCAAACTCCATCCAATTCATTGGGTTACACCCTCTGTTGTAATATGGACTCGATGACAAGGGTTGACACATCGTGTTTCTCCTGCCTTATGGTAGTCCCTTTTTAGCCTGATATTAATCAGCATTTGTGATTCATCACCTTTGTTCTCCTAGTTTTGGGTCATTTTGGTGGTACTAAGGGTATCCTTCCGTAGGCCTATGCCATATGATATTCAGGTACCGTGCTTATTCTGATAATTAAACGATTGTTGGTCTTGCTATTTAATTTAATCCTAGTTGGTTCTAATACTTTCTTCTAAGGTTATAGTTGGATACCCACAACTTAATGGGTCCCTCTAATCATCGCTTTCCATTGTGTAGTCCTTACTCTTAGTCAACTCGTATCCCCTCCATCCTCTTCGAGGTAACGGTATCCTCCGCCCTCGACAAATTCATTGTTTAGTTAATATCCACTGCCCTCCGTACGGGAGTCTAGCAGCACTATGGATACACAACACATCAGGTGTGTGTGGTGCGGGCATAACATCGGCCCCTTTATTGCACGTTCGCATCTGCCTAATCCTTTTTTTTTCAACTCCAAATTAGATTGCCATAACGATACTTGTCTATTATTTTCATTCACTCAATCGGATAGGTTTTATTTAGATTCTTGGCTCATATAGCTCACTTCTTGCCCTCTGGAAATGTTCAATGGTAGTGGTTTAACCACAAGTGTCGCGCACACCCTAAATATGGTTATGCTGGTCCCGAAGACCCGACACTCCCCACCGGTAATGATTGACGTTTAATGTCCATACCGGCACTGGGGTTAGGCTCGTAGGCACTAATTATCGTTATTCTCATTTACTCCCCTTTTAATACTCTACTAAATGGTGTATTATTTTCAGGTTTAATGGTCAGACCGGCTAGGTCTTCCCGAGGTTTTATCGACCTCCAACCCAAGGGTTTCGTACCCTGCCTTTAAGAAGGCTATGTCCCACTACATTGCATTACGGACTCACATAAAAGTTTAGTGTTTATTGGTAACTGCCTGGACCGCTCGGTCCTTTTAGGGTTAGTTTACCGTTGCTACACTTGCTGTAGCAAGTGCGTAAGGCAGGTTCAAATTTAATACTTTGGTTAATGTGGCACTTGCAGTGGCAAGTGCGCCATGCAGATTGAGCCACCAGTACGGTGTGTCAGTGCAGTGCTATTCCCTAATCGGGTTCCTGTTCTAGTCAGAAGTTCTTATTCAAATTAATACAGTATCACTCTCGCACTCGTTCCCACAAGTTTACCGTGGTAGTAAGGTCTTACTTTCCTCACAAGGCGTTGCATGATAGCGACTTAGCGAGTTCTTGTTTCTACAGTTCTCATGATCTCTCCTCATGCACGTCGGGCCATCTTGAACCTTCAGTGTTGCATGGTTTTAGAGTTAGTTGCTTCGGGTGAGACTTCTAAGGTAATTCCTTCCGTCTGTTACATATCTCATAAACTAATCATTACTCGTCGTTTCTACCTCTACCTCTTTCCCCCCAAGCGCACCATCGGTGCTTTCCTGGATGTAAGACAGGGTCGCCTTGTTTATAGCAAGCTGCCCCATTAGTCCTACAGGAATTTTCTCCCAAACTCGGTTTATTATTTATCTCATCCTCTATGGTAGACATTATGTCATTACCAGGACCCCCGGTCCTAACATACATCAAACACAAATCTTATTTTCTACATTTACATAATCCTCTTAGCATCCACATCGGGTCTTCCCGATCAGGAGAGTTATCTCCGTGGTGTTTCCCATTTCATTGTCTCACTAGATAGTACTCGAGGTAGGGCTGCGGCGGGTGGGGTACCATTGCAAATTTCCCGGATGTTCTCCCATCAAGTGCGAGCGGTTCACCGTCCTCGCGTTACTTGGGGTTGCTGAACCTTCACCACCATCCTGCTGCTCCGTGTTCTTCCTTAGTACTGTTACTCCAGACCTCTCCCTGACATACGTCAAGAGGACGGGTTAGACCTTACTCGGTCAAATACCGTAGTCTTGGTCGTTTAATATTGAGTGCCTCTACGGCTATGGTGTGCAAGCCTTGCATTGCAAATCAACCCCGCAAGGTCACCTATCCTCACTCGTTTCCCGTATTCCCAAAACCTATGCTCACTGTACAAATCCTACTATCTCTTGTCATCAGAGCGGTACTCCGCTCTGTAACACCCCTACTCTAATCGGCTCCTAATCATCTTATTAACACTGTAATCGCAGCGGTATCTCAACAATTGAACTACTGGTGTCACCGTTTCACTCGCCCATACGAGTAATAACGTGCTTACTGATATATTCATAAATACGAAACAATTTCCCACAGTGACAACAAGAGATAGATCTAACCTTCCCAACCAATATAAAATACATTCACAGTGAGCATTCTAAGTAACCCAATCCTATACACGTTTCTAAGTTCGTATCAAAATGCAACAGTGCATATTAAAACAACTGTAATAAACTACCCAGCGCGTCCCTCTCTTTGTCGACACCGGAAGCTGCATACCTGCAAAAATGGTTGTTTGTGGTATGGAATCAGCCCCTGGAGTATGTTACTACATGACTGTCATGCCCCCTCGGACCCTCAGTTAATTGGTCGAGAGCATGCAATTCATTTTCATGCAAGTAGTTTAATGTTAAAACTGTAAAGCAACAATATATATTGCAGTAAACTCAAATACAAACAAGCCCCCGGCTTCACACATCGCATCGTAATAAACCACTGAAGTTACAACGCTTATATGAGTACAAAGACTTCATTCCGACAAACACTTGATAATTCATAATTGAGTACGGCGACTCACTCGACCAAACAATCCACCATAATCTACACATGAGTACAGCGACTCGACTCAACCATTCACAACACAATATGAGCACAATGGCTCGTTCAAACAATCCACCAACATACCACACATAATTACAAAGCATAACCACTGAGCAACAAGGCGAAACAACGAGAATTATAAACAAGTATAATTTCCCGTCTTTGGCATACAAGCCCAAATAATGTTCGCCTAATGTACGAGCTAATATAGTCGTTTGTAATTGTTCAGTCATGCCTAATGACAACGTCTCGTTAAAACGACGTGTCTCTAAGTTACCCATCTCCTATGGCGGGTCACCCACGGCATAGCCACTCCAGCGGTAGAGTCTCCGACCGACGAACCATCTATAGTCCATTGGAAATTTATCCAGATACTTACGGTTACCACACGGTATCCTGGTATCGTTAATTGATCACAGTTCACAGCAAGAGCCACATCCTCTTGATAAACTTATTATACCATCGCATCGTTTACTTTTTCCTAACACAGCAGACTAAGGTCGTAGTCCAATCCTGAGTATGTGACTCGGGATCCAGTGCTAGATACGAGAGCGGCGTTAAAGAGGCCAATGCTCCGTATATAAGTCTCAGATATTATATATATCTTATATCCTGATGCTACAACGTTTTACTTACGTTCCTTATATTACACATATAAGATAGCATCATTGCCGCTAGTTCGTTTTATAATATGTTCATATATACGAACGGTACTGTTATCGTACACAGTAATAATAATAAAGCAGCATTAATACGCAACTCAAGCATATTAATTCACACAAGCAGACATTCAATCTTATCACAGATTTTCACACAATGTCTGAACTGGGAAATCCTCAGAGACAATCAAGCCACATAAATAACATACCGTGCACCGGGATTATAAGACCGTGGAGTATGAATCTGCTAAATTCTCTGGTGATCCTCGAGACGCCTCTTACAATCTATAAATATGCATCACACTATGCATCAGCATCTCGTACTAACAATACACTACGGCACCCGTACCGTTACTAATCCATCCCGGTTTATCCCCGTTGTTAACTATAAACGTTTGTCGGGTTTTGGTTTAACTCGGGATTTGAAAAACGTCATATTTCATGCGTGATTACGTCGAGTATATTAATATACTTAACTTTAAACGTTTATTATCGCACGTAATTTAATACGCATTTGTATATCATATAGTTTATCACTATATTGCATGTATATATATTAATCTTATACTATACATTTCCCTTAGTATTTATTTTCCTAAGGTTTTGTTTTTCCACCATCCATTATAATACATTGTATTATATAATTCATTATCTTTAGCAAATATATTGCATTCCAAAACTATAACTTGTAGTTTGTAACTATTTTTTGTAATAACCACCACCATCACATTATATGGTTTCTAACCATAATATATATTCATCTTATATACATTTTTCTTGTATATGTATATTACCACATAGGTAAGTTCCATGAGTTATAAACTCTTATATTATATGTTACATTATTTAATGGGAATATCCTTACTTATATTAATTCCATTAAAACCACCTTTATACCATATAATTGTTATAACACTTATAACATAGTAGACCATAGTTTAAAATTCATTTTCCAACTCTTATTAATTCGGTACAGCCCTTGAATTTATTTAAATTCCGTTTTGACTACATAACATCATGTAATGTTATACCATATGTTAATATCATATAATATGATATCTTTATTTCCTTTAATTTATAACCTATAGTTTTTATGCAAAACTATTATATATTGCCGCATAGGCACATATATTAAACCTTATTCTTTTTTCCATAATCCATATTTTCCTTTATTTACAAATTCACCCCATTATTTATAACATGTTATTTATTCCATATAATATAACATTTTTAACTTATAAAATGGTATAACCTATGGTTATATTTTTTGTAAATTCTGAACAGACCCATAACTGTTCTATAATTGCCATTTGGCCCCATTTATAACATATAGTTTTATAATACCATTAAAACTATATATTATACACATATCTTATTAAATACCCTTATATAATTCTAAAAATCACCAAACTTCACCAAAGGGTTATAAATAACCTTATTAACCCATATACTTTCGGTATTTACTATACCACCACATATATTTCTCCAAAGTGTCATAATGACATAATAACTATATATTATACATATATAGTTTATTTAAATTCCAAAAACAACCCAATAAATTCCTAAAAAATCCTAATAGCCCATGAGTGTTTATAATACCATTATACACCCTATATTTTCGGCAATAACATATATACCACATATGTTATAAAATTGTTACAATTAAATACATAACTTATTAAAAAACCTTAAACAAGTTATCTAACTTATTTAATTTGGTCAAAATCCACCATATGGTCAAGGTTGACCACCTTAATATTTCCTTGACCATCAATCTCCATATATTACGACTTGTACCCCAATTTTTCCAGAAATTACAATTTAACCCCAAAACTTTATATAATCTTATAATTTTTATTTAAACTCCTTTAAACCTCTAATTTTCGGCTTTATTAATACATAGCCCCCAAATTTAATTTATTTACACTATAACCCCAATAATATGCGGTAATGCATATTTAGCACCTAAACTTAATTAAAAGCTTATAAATGCATAAATAAAATGGCCTAAAGTACATGGCCTTATTACAAACATTAGCTTATAAAATAAATTACACATAAATGCCCATAAAAGCCTTAAACTCTCGGCCTTACACCAATATTTTCAATAATTACCAATTTTCCACATAATGTCTTAAATTTGACAATTATGCTAATTAATTAGTTATAAAATTTACTAAACCATTCCTTAATCACCTAAGGTCAAAATAAGACCTTAATACCTTGTTCACTCATGGCACATATTATACAAATATGTATAAGCACATATTAATATACCAAGTGAAGGTTTAAGTGATTTATACCTTAGTTTATCCAAGTATAAGCCTTGTTTGGCCACGGCTGTATGGAGATTTATTTTCCACAGCTTAGTTTACATGTTTTCAAACAACAATTAAGGCATGATTAGTCTCCAAGCAAGATCTAATCATAGGAAGTGTTTAATGTGAATTTTCAAGGTAAAATTTACCTTAAAATACCAAGGTAACCTAGGTTGAATTCGGCCTGTATTTACAGTAGGTAAATATCATCAAAATAGCTACTAAAACCAAGCTTTAAACTGGTATAACTCAGATTAGAAGATGGCTAATTTTTACCTTGTTTAAAATGCCTAAAATGGTGTTTTTGGCTCGGATCTGGCTATACCTTGAAGCTCTTGATGTACCAACTAAATAAGTATGTTAATATGAAGATAATAAGGCTAGGAACAAAGTTTCACAGCCGAATTTGAAGGGAATCAAAAGATATGTGCTTAAAGCACATTTTTATACCTTAAGAACAAGATTAGCTTTCTCCACCTTCTTCCCTTATCAATGCCAAGATACACCCTCCATTTAACCTCCAAAACAACCTAAGAACATTGATGGAAGTAATTGATGCTTTGCTCCATGGAAAGAGGAAAGAATTGTGAAGAAAATGAGCATAAAATGACTAATTAAGCTTACCTAGGTACCAAGGTGTTCTTCTCTGTTACTTAGCCACGGTTTAGAGAAGCCAAAGAGAGGTTGAAGATAGGTGGTGTCATCTGGGAATGAAGGTAATGAGCAAATAATGCTAGTTTTGTCCTTATAAGTTAATTAATGATATTTTAGCAAATAGTAAATGATGAGTCATTAGATTGATTGCATAATTGATTGAAGATTGATGAATGAGTGGGCTTGCCAGCTGTAGGAGGTCGGCAATGGTGGTCTTGGTCAGCAATGGTGGTCTTGGTCAATGGGTGACCTTTGACCATAGTTAATATTAAGTAACCAAATGTTATTTTTGGGTACTATTCATACTAAATTGCCCATTTTGATTTTTATTTTCAAACTTTGATTTAGACTTTATAATATAGTCTATCATGTCAAATTGATGATATAAATGATATAATCCAGTCTTTAAAATGACAAAAAGTCACTATCTTAGAGCTCATACACAAAAACGTGCTTTAAGGTGTTTTAGCGCACATTTTGTGTCGTAAGGTGTTTCTAAGCTCCGTTTTCTTTGACAACAGTTTTTTTGTGTTCCTTACTTCATTATAATACTTAGGAATCCACTTTGGATCCTATTTGAGGTCATACAATCTTTATGGTGTCTTAAAGCACATTTTTGGCCTTACCAATCTTAAAGCATGTTTTGCCTTGTTGAGATCTTTTAGATTGTTCCCCAATGGTATTTAGATGTTTATTAACCATCTTAGACCATTAATAAATCATTTAATTAAGTTTTTTAGGTTAGGGGTATTTCAGTCTACCCCCCTTAAAAAGGCTTCGTCTCGAAGTCCTTACTCATCTACAGTTCACCTAAGGAATCAAGTTCCACTAAGTAACCAACAGACCATCGCTAGGGAGTAACTCCCACTAGGTTCAGACCTAATCTATATGTATCACATTTGATACAGCATCAATCTCATTCCATATAGTCAATAATCATGACACATTCATTCATAAACAGCACTAAACAAGGTGCAAAGCTCATTCATACACAGCACTAGACAAGGTGCAAAACTCAATCATACACAACACTAGACAAGGTGCAAAACTCAATCATACACAGCACTAGACAAGGTGCAAAACCAACAAGAAGTACTCAAAGGTGTCTCACAAGGGGTACTCCACGCACCCCTATTCATATGCCAGTATCTCGCGAGGATACCTCTACATCACTCCGCGTGTATGTGTGTGCATATATTTAACGATGAAAAATCATAGGGAAGCAGTCATAAAGACCAGGACTTGACGATCCCCAACCCCATGCTAACCAACGTCAACCACCCGTGGACACACCGGTTTAGTAACGAAGGACACTGCGGTCCACGGCTCCTCGGACAGTATCACCTAATTTCCTTAATCACCCACAGACACACCGGTCTAGTGACAAAGGGCTCTGCGGTCCATGGCTCTTTGGGTGATGTCACTCGTAGACACACCGGTCTAATGACGAAGGACTCCACGATCCACGGCTCTTCGAGTGACGCCCTAATTCCAATTTCTATTCATATCTGTGTCCACTTATAGGAAGCTTCAAGAGTCATTCAACCCCGACGTGGTCGGCGTCAATGTTGAACTATCTCTCACCTCAATTTGTGTTAGGTTTCGCTTGATCGGACCAGGATCAAGTTCAACTTCCCACGTCAATTTCAATCAATTAATTGTTTTATTCATTCCTAATCTTGTTTCCTCTTGATATTTACCACCTTGTGTTCTATAGATACACAAGTCAACTAGTATAATTAATCTAGTCCTTGGCATGTAGGATCATGTATCCTAACCATGTACCATTCTCTTGACTTATGATTATTCATACAACTCCTAAAGGATTTACTTCCACTAGGTTACACATCGGTCTCATGCCGATTCACTCATCGCATTTCAACAATCGGTTTCATACCGAGTCACAAATCACATAATACGGAGCTTTCTACTCCTTCTATCTGAAATCCCTCATCAGAGCTACAGATAGTCCTACTTGAATTCTCACATCAGAGCTAACAAGCTTGGCGATTATGTGTTAATGTTCGCAACGTTTGCATAATAATTGGAAATAGGATAAGAACACTCTATCTGTTCTCTCTTCCCTATTCACCACAACGAATGCGAGCTAATATATATATATATGTTCATACACATAATACATCACAATATTACCTCGAGTAATATAACACAGTCATAATACTTGTACTCTACGTACAATAATAGTTTGCAGCATGTGTACCATGCGCTACGTACTCCTACGTACGGTATATTTTAAGCATGCACAATCGCTCTACCCCCCTTAAAAGGGATTACGCCCACGTAATCTATGAATATGTCATCTTGAACTAATAAGTACAAGATATTCCACTCATATGGAATATTCGTGCACTATTGTGCTATGTATACATTACCCTTTTCCTCTCGGGTCGAGCTCTAGCCACTCTGGCCATACTACCTACGTCGGTTAGGTGTATGTATGTTCATGTATGGTTTGATCGGGAGATGTAAACACATCGTTTATTTTCCCAAATCTGTTAGGTATGTCTAATCTATGCGCTATGGGCCCACTCGCTCTACAAGCAGTATGCCCAACTACTTTAGGGTTAAGTTACCCTTTTAAGTAGCAGCTTCATGCCGGTTTCTACTCCACGTGACGGTGTTTTCTACACGGTCTTCCATTATTATGGTCATGGAGGAAACTATATCGCTGCGTGGTATCATCATTACACACGCTAATTATTTTGACTAACTTTTTTTTCTTTTTTTATTTAGTCCTTCTGAATTCTATACATGCTCATGGTATATTCCCAAGAGTTCATGACACCCTACCGAACTAACCTTCGGTGTAAGGGTTGTCGAGCTATGCTCTAGCGCCTAGTGCTCGTAGTAGTCGTGTCGAAAATCTCAAGACGAGTCTGATATGCGCAACTAACTGGCGCCTCATGACTCCAAGTTATTTCTCTCTTGGATGAGTTCGTTCCTTAGGTACCTTGTAGGTCCTCTTTTGCTAGTGTGAACTCGTATCCCTCGCGTGTTGGTATTTTAGTACCCACACATATGGTACATCCCTCTTCTCGATTAGGGGAATCCATTGGTTTATCTGATCTTCCACGTTCTACTTCTCACCAACATAATTCTGATAACAGTTATCACAATGGCCGCTTTTGCGCACCATGTATCAGTCGATTAGACGGTTATCCGCTATTGCGGTTTGCATGGAGTATCTTGTCTCCAGCTTAGAGTATCTCTTATAATAGTCACTTTTGCCCCTCGTCTGTTGTAAACATACAATACGACTATGGGTTCTAGCTTGGCATTCGTTTTCTGTTTAACCCTAATTGGTACTAACATACTAACGTTTTATGGCTTGAGCATATGGTATTATTGTTTCATGCGACATCATCGCAGCGCTCTCAGCGCATTATATAATTCTTTCTGTGCCCCCCTTTTTGGGTAGCATCTATTACCCTTCAAAGGTTTCTTTGGTATAACTTCCTAAGATACCACAATTCCTCTTCTCATTCATGGGTTCACCTCGCCTTTACCATAAAATAGGCCTTGGCTTCCTCGTTTACTAAAATCCTCAAAACTTATATTCTAACTCATTCACTATGGAGTTGCGTCCTTATATCATTTTATTATCAAGCTATCCTTGATTTTTTTTCCTAACCTTGTTAGTTTGACTGAGATCTCTCTCGTCATTTCATGGTTTACCTAGTCAGGATTCCATTCACTAACTTAGACACAGAGTTGATTACCTCCTAGGTCCTTACACTACTCGTTTACATACATGGGGTACCATATTGATACATTACTACTTACCCAACTAACTTAATGTAAGTTTTGTCAGGCCCACAAGCTCCTAGGAGTGTGGACGTCCCATGTCTCGTTTAGTGCACTCGTAGTGTTCGTACCCGGTGATTATCATGCTCTTAGTCCTGGTAATTCATGTTGGAGTAACTAGACTTCCAATTCTTAACTTTTAGTGTTAGAATGTCCCTAGAGGGTTCTCTGGGTTCCCTTATTAATGTATATTTTCCTTACCTTCTCTAAGATAGGTGTTCGCGACTTATCGCCCTAATACTGGTTTTCCACATGCTCGTCAACTAGTATGTGTGAGTGGGGATAAGTAACTACTTACTATTTCTCGTTCACTCCTAGGTTGTTAACGCCTTCAGATATGAGTTTTCAGTTCTCAAACTCCATCCAATTCATTGGGTTACACCCTCTGTTGTAATATGGACTCCATGACAAGGGTTGACACATCGTGTTTCTCCTGCCTTATGGTAGTCCCTTTTTAGCCTGATATTAATCAGCATTTGTGATTCATCACCTTTGTTCTCCTAGTTTTGGGTCATTTTGGTGGTACTAAGGGTATCCTTCCGTAGGCCTATGCCATACGATATTCAGGTACCGTGCTTATTTGATAATTAAACGATTGTTGGTCTTGCTATTTAATTTAATCCTAGTTGGTTCTAATACTTTCTTCTAAGGTTATAGTTGGATACCCACAACTTAATGGGTCCCTCTAATCATCGCTTTCCATTGTGTAGTCCTTACTCTTAGTCAACTCGTATCCCCTCCATCCTCATCGAGGTAACGGTATCCTCCACCCTCGACAAATTCATTGTTTAGTTAATATCCACTGCCCTCCGTACGGGAGTCTAGCAGCACTATGGATACACAACACATCAGGTATGTGTGGTGCGGGCATAACATCGGCCCCTTTGTTGCACGTTCGCATCTGCCTAATCCTTTTTTTTTCAACTCCAAAATAGTTTGCCATAACGATACTTGTCTATTATTTTCATCCACTCAATCGGATAGGTTTTATTTAGAGTCTTGGCTCATATAGCTCACTTCTTGCCCTCTGTCAATGTTCAATGGTAGTGGTTTAACCACAAGTGTCGCGCACACCCTAAATATGGTTATGCTGGTCCCGAAGACCCGACACTCCCCACCGGTAATGATTGGCGTTTAATGTCCATACCGGCACTGGGGTTAGGCTCGTAGGCACTAATTACCGTTATTCTCATTTACTCCCCTTTTAATACTCTACTAAATGGTGTATTATTTTCAAATTTAATGGTTAGACCGGCAAGGTCTTCCCGAGGTTTTATCGACCTCCAACCCAAGGGTTTCCTACCCTGCCTTTAAGAAGGCTATGTCCCACTACATTGCATTACGGACTCACATAAAAGTTTAGTGTTTATTGGTAACTGCCTGGACCGCTCGGTCCTTTTAGGGTTAGTTTACCGTTGCTACACTTGCTGTAGCAAGTGCGTAAGGCAGGTTCAAATTTAATACTTTGGTTAATGTGGCACTTGCAGTGGCAAGTGCGCCATGCAGATTGAGCCACCAGTACGGTGTGTCAGTGCAGTGCTATTCCCTAATCGGGTTCCTGTTCTAGTCAGAAGTTCTTATTCAAATTAATACAGTCTCACTCCCGCACTCGTTCCCACAAGTTTACCGTGGTAGTAAGGTCTTACTTTCCTGATGAGGCGTTGCATGATAGCGACTTAGCGAGTTCTTGTTTCTACAGTTCTCATGATCTCTCCTCATGCACGTCGGGCCATCTTGAACCTTCAGTGTTGCATGGTTTTAGAGTTACTCGCTTCGGGTGAGACTTCTAAAGGTAATTCCTTGCATCTGTTACATATCTCATAAACTAATCATTACTCGTCGTTTCTACCTCTTTCCCCCCAAGCGCACCATCGGTGCTTTCCTGGATGTAAGACAGGGTCGCCTTGTTTATAGCAAGCTGGCCCCATTAGTCCTACAGGAATTTTCTCCTCAAACTCGGTTTATTATTTATCTCATCCTCGTATGGTAGACATTATGTCATTACCAGGACCCCCGGTCCTAAACATACATCAAAACACAAAGTCTTATTTTCAACATTTTACATAGTCCTCTTAGCATCCACATAGGGTCTTCCCGATCAGGAGAGTTATCTCCGTGGTGTTTCCCATTTCATTGTCTCACTAGATAGTACTCGAGGTACGGGCTGCGGCGGGTGGGGTACCATTGCAAATTTCCCGGGATGTTCTCCCATCAAGTGCGAGCGGTTCCTACCGTCCTCGCGTTACTTGGGGTTGCTGAACCTTCACCACCATCCGCTGCTCCATGTTCTTCCTTAGTACTGTTACTTGATAAGCCGCAGACTTATCATATTTTATGCACTAGATTTAGTATTATATTTATCTAAATAAAGTTATATTTATGTTATTTATGCTTATTATGTGTTAAAGTATAATATTTGTACAGATTTATGTTTTTGTGAGTTTTCTGTGCAAGGAATGATTTTCTAGGCAAAAGTTCAGTTGAAGCCGGACTCCATGCCGGGTAGTTTCTGCACGGCATAAGCACAGAACAGAAAAGAGGCCTTGCCGGACCTAATGCCGGGTAGATTCCATCCGGCATAAGTGAAGAGTCGCCACGGTTGACCAAGCGATAGCAGTTATTGACCGTTGGTGAAAAGGATGCTGCCGGGTGTGATGCCGGGTATATCCTACCCGGCATATGCACTGTTTCGCGCGGAATTGACGGTTTCGACCGTTAACAGTTGGGCGCATTTATCACGTGTGCCGGCTACTGGTGATCCGGCACGACGCCCGGCAACGACACAATTAATGCCTATAAATAGGCCGAGGAAGGCAACAATTGAACACACTTCAACACCATACTATACTCCATTCATTACTCCATTTCCGCCCACATTCCAAGTGTTGGTGTCCAAGGCGTTTCTACAGATCCATCCACGAGACGAAGAGAAGATCTTGTCAGGGTTGAGGCTATAACCAATCTCCTTCTCCCTTATGTATTTCTTCTTTATTTGAGTGGATGGTGAAGTAGAAATCCTTGTTAATTCTTGGTTAGGGATGAATTCCTTCTTGTAAACAATATGATCTTCTTAATATAATTTTCAAGTTTATTAAGAGTAAGGTTCTTATTGAAAGAGAATTGGTTGATCTCTTTTACTCTTCATGCAATTTTTACTTGTGGACGATAAATCCTAAGTAAGATAGGTTAGACTCTCTTAATGATCTTCCTACTCTCTTCTTATGAATTAAGGGTTAGTGGTAAGAGTGAGAATTAATCCATCTTCCCCCATTTCCTTCTTCATTTCGTGGCATGATATATGCTCGATTTGTTAATAGGGATGAGTTTCTTGTTATCAGACTTGGAGCAAGAGAGTGGCATTTACACTTTGAAGGTGCCGGGTGTAATGCCGGATCTCCGGTGTCCGGCACATTCAATGTCTTTGAATGTGCCGTGCATCTGGTGCCCGGCAGGATGTCCGGCGCATTCAATTGTTGGTTAATTCGAAGGCTTGTGTATGTTTCGAGTTCATATTGATACTTAGATGGTTTTAAGCCCTAGATCAAAAATAATTTCCTTGTAAACACCACTTAGTGTAGTTACTTTTAATTAGGGTTAGAAAATATTTCAATTTCCCCCCCTTGTCTTAGAATAGGTTATTACCGGATTAGGACTAGTTTTCTATAAGTCCCTTAGGTTCGATACTCTCGGTCGTAATATATTTACACTATACTCCGACCGGGTTTTATTTTGCTACCCGTAGTAGAGTTGTAGGATTAGTTTATTATTTTATTCTTTTTATGTATATAGTTTATCCTACCAAATTCTCGTTTAGCAAATTGGCGCCGTTGCCGGGGACTTGGAATTAGTCCAAGTCCTAAATTCGGTAAAACGCCTTATTCTTTATTCTTTGATTCTTTGATTCTTTAATTTATTTTCGCCCTTAGTTGTGCAGATTTGGATATGCCGTGCATAATGCCGGAAGTCATTTATCCGGCATAACCGGAGGAAGTCCGATGCCGGACAGGAGTTGCCCGGCATCATGTCCGGCATGTTCAAATTGCTTCCAAAATTTCATACGCTGTTGAGTTTTACAAATTTAAATGTATTATCGTCTACCCCTCCCGTTATTTCTCTCTTATATTATTTCCTATACTATAACTCTTTATTTTGAATTTCGAGTTTGCATTTGCCGTGTATTGTGCCGGGTTCTCTATACCCGGCATTCCGGAGGAAGTCCGATGCCGGACGGGGTTGATCCGGCATGTCACCCGGCATGCTCAATTTCTCTCAATATTTTTGTCGCAAATTGTAGGAGCAATTAGGAGTAATCTCCTACAATCTCTTATTTACTCTTACATTTATTTTGATTATCCTTTACATTATCTTTTAATTAAGTTATGTTCGATTTTTGGTCACGCCGGGCAACATGCCGGTTTGTACACACCCGGCATTAGTGGAGGAAGTCCATTGCCGGGTAAGAGTCACCCGGCACTCTGTCCGGCATAACCAAAAATTTGTTCATTCGTGTATTTTCATAATTTTAATTATGTAATTATATTATTTCTTTTATTATTACGAATATTATAACGTTTTCTCTTGCTCCTCCTGAAGTTATCCAAGTGAATGCTTCTTCGGTCAACGAGTACTCCTGACAATTTAGCCAACCTTGATCTGGAGATCGAGAGAACCCTACCTCATACTTTAAGGCAACAACGAATTCTACAAGAAGCAGATCCTACACCAATGGCAGCACCTACCGTCCGTAACATAAACCGGCCTTCTAACCAAGGCTAGAAACCCGCAATCGACCTTCCTCTCCTTCCTCAAAACGAATACGATGAATGGCAAAAACTTAAGCCATATCATCAAATTAGATGTATAAAGGAGTTGGGTCTTTTTGACGGTACAAATCCAGACGATGCTTTGCTCCACGTCACTAAATTTCTACAGCATACAAACAGCCTAACCTCCACAAACAATGTCCTCGAATACGCCAGGCTTTCCCTCTTCCCCCATAGCCTTACAGGGAATGCCAGCAAGTGGTCCCGCAGTCTAACCCCCAGTACCATCACCACATGGGAGGACATGGCAACCAAGTTTTATGACAAGTTCATGCCTCCAAGTCGCACCCTGGAGATGATCGCCGAGATATACAACTTCAGACAACCCACCTCGGAGAACATCTGTGAGACTTGGGACAGATTCAAGGGGTTGCTGCGCACATGTCCTCACCACGGCCTCACCAAGGAACAACTATCTCAGTTGTTTTACAAGGGATTGGTCAACCAATGCAAGACCATGATCCTTTCCTCCCTTGGTGCAGACATATTGAAGAAGCCTGGAGATCAATTCCTTAGTGGAGTTGAATCTCTTTGCGAAGAGATTAGAGATTGGGCCACCGGTGGAACAAGGGGCAGTACCGCTGGTCTATATCAGGTGGATGAGGGCGACTCCAAATTCGACAAATTGATGCAAAGTCATGAGCAGTTATTGGAGAGTAATGCCCAGACATCAACGAAGGTTAGTGCTCTACAGAAAGTGGTGGAGCAAATAGCAATGAACAAACTTCCTCAACAAGCGAACGTGGTTAGTGCACGACCACACGCTCCAAATCCTGACATTCCAGACTTTCAGAATGTTGAGGAAGTCAACTATGTGAGTATCCAAGGGTATCGGCAGCCATGGCAACAGGGGAACCAACCCCCTCAACCCTTCCAAAGTCAAGCCGACTACCAGGGAGGTCCAAGACAATACCGACCACCCCATCCTGCATCATCATCAGAGGCTGAAATGGCTGAACTTCGTGACATGATGTCAGCCCTGATGAATAAGACCCAGGATACTCACAATGAGATCTCGACCATTCGTAAGGAGCACAAATCGTTGCAGTTGCAATTACAGCAACTTCTGACGCAACCAAGACAGCAAGGTCAACTCCCGTCCCAAACGCAAACAAATCCACGGGAGCATGCGAATTCGGTCACCATTCTACCTAGGATCTCCAAGGATGCCAAATAGCCTAAAAGGCTAAGTGTAGGGCGGTTCCTCCTCACGCCTTCACTATCAAACAGGGGAGCCCTTTGTATCTTTTAATTTTTCTCTTTTAATTTTATGTTATTATTTTAAATTGCTTTCATTATAGTTGTTTCAAGTTTCTAAAAAAAAAAAAGTTTTACTTATTCGTTTTCTTTCGAACACTGGGGACAGTGTTCCTGCCAAGTGTAGGGCAGAGACCCCCCTTTTAAAAAAAATACATAAGTTTTTATTAATATGCATAAGTTGTGAGTTTTATCGATGTTTTACTAAACTTTTTGCATGTTTTTGATTAAGATGAGATTAGGAATGAATAAATACTTGTTCTCTCAAGAGGTAACCTTTCTAATGACTTGTAGATTCCTGTTTTTAACTTCTTGATTCTTTTTATTTAAACATGAGTATATGATCTATCTCCTAATTCTTTCCTTATTGTACTTCTGGGTATTTGTTTCTTTTTCTCAAATTGTGAAAAATCTTTTGGGTGAGAATCTTAAAAAGGGTTTTTTTTGGAAAAAAGAAAGAAGAAGAAGAAAAAGAAAGAAAGAAAAAAATCTTCTTCTAAAGGAAAAGCATTATATTCCTTGAGGTTACAAAAATGCCTCAGAATAAAAGCAAGAAAGAGAGTTTTTCCTTTTATTTTTCTCCTAAATTCCCCGTTCTTCAATGCAAAAAAATTCATGGTTGATTCAGAAACCCTTGCAAAATAGGGCTGAATAATAAAAATCAATGATGAGAGTCTTGGCCACATTCAGAAACTCTTGAAAAATAGAGCTGAATGATGGAAACCGGAAAAAGGAGAGTTTACAAAAATCCCTAAACGCAAAATAGCCCAAAGGTTTTTGATCGATTTTGAAAGTCTTTATTTTATACCCATTAGTATGTTTTGATGGATAAGGATGATTAAGTGATACTTGTGATATAGAGTCAGAAAGTTGAGAATATTTATCTTATTGTCATTCTAGAGTTTATCTGTTTTGTGCATAAGTAATTAGTCCTTTCTAATCTTGTTTTGCTCGAGGACTAGCAAAAGGTAAGTGTAGGGCCTTGATAAGCCGCAGACTTATCATATTTTATGCACTAGATTTAGTATTATATTTCTAAATAAAGTTATATTTATGTTATTTATGCTTATTATGTGTTAAAGTATAATATTTGTACAGATTTATGTTTTTGTGAGTTTTCTGTGCAAGGAATGATTTTCTAGGCAAAAGTTCAGTTGAAGTCGGACTCCATGCCGGGTAGTTTCTGCACGGCATAAGCACAGAACAGAAAAGAGGCCTTGCCGGACCTAATGCCGGGTAGATTCCATCCGGCATAAGTGAAGAGTCGCCACGGTTGACCAAGCGATAGCAGTTATTGACCGTTGGTGAAAAGGATGCTGCCGGGTGTGATGCCGGGTATATCCTACCCGGCATATGCACTGTTTCGCGCGGAATTGACGGTTTCGACCGTTAACAGTTGGGCGCATTTATCACGTGTGCCGGCTACTGGTGATCCGGCACGACGCCCGGCAACAACACAATTAATGCCTATAAATAGGCCGAGGAAGGCAACAATTGAACACACTTCAACACCATACTATACTCCATTCATTACTCCATTTCCGCCTACATTCCAAGTGTTGGTGTCCAAGGCGTTTCTACAGATCCATCCACGAGACGAAGAGAAGATCTTGTCAGGGTTGAGGCTATAACCAATCTCCTTCTCCCTTATGTATTTCTTCTTTATTTGAGTGGATGGTGAAGTAGAAATCCTTGTTAATTCTTGGTTAGGGATGAATTCCTTCTTGTAAACAATATGATCTTCTTAATATAATTTTCAAGTTTATTAAGAGTAAGGTTCTTATTGAAAGAGAATTGGTTGATCTCTTTTTCTCTTCATGCAATTTTTACTTGTGGACGATAAATCCCAAGTAAGATAGGTTAGACTCTCTTAATGATCTTCCTACTCTCTTCTTATGAATTAAGGGTTAGTGGTAAAAGTGAGAATTAATCCATCTTCCCCCATTTCCTTGTTCATTTCGTGGCATGATATATGCTCGATTTGTTAATAGGGATGAGTTTCTTGTTATCAGACTTGGAGCAAGAGAGTGGCATTTACACTTTGAAGGTGCCGGGTGTAATGTCGGATCTCCGGTGTCCGGCACATTCAATGTCTTTGAATGTGCCGTGCATCTGGTGCCCGGCAGGATGTCCGGCGCATTCAATTGTGGGTTAATTCGAAGGCTTGTGTATGTTTCGAGTTCATATTGATACTTAGATGGTTTTAAGCCCTAGATCAAGAATAATTTCCTTGTAAACACCACTTAGTGTAGTTACTTTTAATTAGGGTTAGAAAATATTTCAATTTCCCCCCTTGTCTTAGAATAGGTTATTACCGGATTAGGACTAGTTTTCTATAAGTCCCTTGGGTTCGATACTCTCGGTCGTAATATATTTACACTATACTCCGACCGGGTTTTATTTTGCTACCCGTAGTAGAGTTGTAGGATTAGTTTATTATTTTATTCTTTTTATGTATATAGTTTATCCTAACAAATTCTCGTTTAGCATTACTCAGACCTCTCCTTGACATACGTCAAGTGGACGGGTTAGACCTTACTCGGTCAAATACCGTAGTCTCGGTCGTTTAATATTGAAGTGCCTCTACGGCTATGGTGTGCAAGCCTTAAGCATTGCATCAACCCCGCAAGGTCACCTATCCTCACATCGTTTCCCGTATTCCCAAAACATATGCTCACTGTACAAATCCTACTATCTCTTGTTATCAGAGCGGTACTCCGCTCTGATACCACTTTTGTAACACCCCTACTCTAATCGGCTCCTAATCATCTTATTTAACACTGTAATCGCAGCGGTCATCTCAACAATTGAACTACTGGTGTCACCGTTTTCACTCGCCCATACGAGTAATAACGTGCTTACTGATATATTCATAAATACGAAACAATTTCCCACAGTGACAACAAGAGATAGATCTAACCTTCCCGAACCAATATAAAATACATTCACAGTGAGCATTCTAAGTAACCCAATCCTATACACGTTTCTAAGTTCGTATCAAAATGCAACAGCGCATATTAAAATAACTGTAAATAAACTACCCAGCGCGTCCCTCTCTTTGTCGACACCGGAAGCTGCATACCAGCAAAAATGGTTGTTTGTGGTATGGAATCAGCCCCTGCTGAGTATGTTACTACATGACTGTCATGCCCCCTCGGACCCTCAGTTAATTGGTCGAGAGCATGCAAGTAGTTTAATGTTAAAACTGTAAAGCAACAATATATATTGCAGTAAACTCAAATAACAAACAAGCCCCCGGCTTCACACATCACATCGTAATAAACCACTGAAAGCGTTACAACGCTTATATGAGTACAGAGACTCCATTCCAACAAATACTTGATAATTCATAATTGAGTACGGCGACTCACTCGACCAAACAATCCACCATAATCTACACATGAGTACAGCGACTCGACTCAACCAATTCACAACATACAATATGAGCACAATGGCTCGTTCAAACAGATCCACCAACATACCACACATAATTACAAAGCATAACCACTGAGCAACAAGGCGAAACAACGAGAATTATAAACAAGTATAATTTCCCGTCTTTGGCATACAAGCCCAAATAAGTTCGCCTAATGTACGAGCTATTATAGTTGTTTGTAATTGTTCAGTCATGCCTAATGACAACGTCTCGTAAAACGACGTGTCTTAGTTACCCCATCTTCCTATGGCGGGTCACCCACGGCAGTAGCCACTCCAGCGGTAAAGTCTCCTCGACACGAAAATCTGTATCCATTGGAAATTTATCCAGATACTTACGGTTACCACACGGTATCCTGGTATCGTTAATTGATCACAGTTCACAGCAAGAGCCACATCCTCTTGATAAACTTATCTATACCATCGCATCGTTTTACTATTTTTTTCCTAACACAGCAGACTAAGGTCGTAGTCCAATCCTGAGTATGTCGACTCGGGATCCAGTGCTAGATACGAGAGCGGCGTTAAAGAGGCCAATGCTCCGTATGTAAGTCTCAGATATTATATATATCTTAATATCCTAATGCTACAACGTTTTACTTACGTTCCTTATATTACACATATAAGATAGCATCATTGCCGCTAGTTCGTTTTATAATATGTTCATATATACGAACGGTACTGTTATCGTACAACAGTAATAATAATAAAGCAGCATTAATACGCAACTCAAGCATATTAATTCACACAAGCAGACATTCAATCTTATCACAGATTTTCACACAATGTCTGAACTGAGGAAACCCTCAGAGACAATCAAGCCACATAAATAACATACAGTGCACCTGGATTATAAGACCGTGGAGTATGAATCTGCTAAATTCTCTGGTGATCCTCGAGTCGCCTCTTACAATCTATAAATATGCATCACACTATGCATCAGCATCTCGTACTAACAATACACTACGGCACCCCGTACCGTTACTAATCCATCCCGGTTTATTCCCCGTTGTTAACTATAAACGTTTGTCGGGTTTTCGGTTTAACTCGGGATTTAGAAAAACGTCATATTTCATGCGTGATTACGTCGAGTATATTAATATACTTAACTTTAAACGTTTATTATCGCAGGTAATTTAATACGCATTTGTATATCATATAGTTTATCACTATATTGCATGTATATATATTAATCTTATACTATACATTTCACCTTAGTATTTATTTTCCTAAGGTTTTGTTTTTCCACCATCCATTATAATACATTGTATTATATAATTCATTATCTTTAGCAAATTATATTCGCATTCCAAAACTATAACTTGTAGTTTGTAACTATTTTTTGTAATAACCACCACCATCACATTATATGGTTTCTAACCATAATATATATTCATCTTTATATACATTTTTCTTGTATATGTATATATTTACCACATAGGTAAGTTCCATGAGTTATAAACTCTTATATTATATGTTACATTATTTAATGGGAATATCCTTACTTATATTAATTCCATTAAAACCACCTTTATACCATATAATTGTTATAACACTTATAACATAGTAGACCATAGTCTAAAATTCATTTTCCAACTCTTATTAATTCGGTACAGCCCTTGAATTTATTTAAATTCCGTTTTGACCACATAACATCATGTAATGTTATACCATATGTTAATATCATATAATATGATATCTTTATTTCCTTTAATTTATAACCTATAGTTTTTATGCAAAACTATTATATATTGCCGCATAGGCACATATATTAAACCTTATTCTTTTTTCCATAATCCATATTTTCCTTTATTAACAAATTCACCCCATTATTTATAACATGTTATTTATTCCATATAATATAACATTTTTAACTTATAAAATGGTATAACCTATGGTTATATTTTTTGTAAATTCTGAACAGACCCATAACTGTTCTATAATTACCATTTGGCCCCATTTATAACATATAGTTTTATAATACCATTAAAACTATATATTATACACATATCTTATTAAATACCCTTATATAATTCTAAAAATCACCAAATTTTACCAAAGGGTTATAAATATCCTTATTAACCCATATACTTTCGGTATTTACTATACCACCACATATATTTCTCCAAAGTGTCATAATGACATAATAACTATATATTATACATATATAGTTTATTTAAATTCCAAAAACGACCCAATAAATTCCTAAAAAATCCTAATAGCCCATGGGTGTTTATAATACCATTATACACCCTATATTTTCGGTAATAACATATATACCACATATGTTATAAAATTGTTACAATTAAATACATAACTTATTATAAAACCTTAAACAAGTTATCTAAATTATTTAATTTGGTCAAAATCCACCATATGGTCAAGGTTGACCACCTTAATATTTCCTTGACCATCAATCTCCATATATTACGACTTGTACCCCAATTTTTCCAGAAATTACAATTTAACCCCAAAACTTTATATAATCTTATAATTTTTATTTAAACTCCTTTAAACCTCTAATTTTCGGCTTTATTAATACATAGCCCCCAAATTTAATTTATTTACACTATAACCCCAATAATATGCTGTAATGCATATTTAGCACCTAAACTTAATTAAAAGCTTATAAATGCATAAATAAAATGGCCTAAAGTACATGGCCTTATTACAAACATTAGCTTATAAAATAAATTACACATAAATGCCCATAAAAGCCTTAAACTCTCGACCTTAGACCAATATTTTCAATAATTACCAATTTTCCACATAATGTCTTAAATTTGACAATTATGCTAATTAATTAGTTATAAAATTTACTAAACCATTCCTTAATCACCTAAGGTCAAAATAAGACCTTAATACCTTCTTCACTCACGGCACATATTACACAAATATGTATAAGCACATATTAATATACCAAGTGAAGGTTTAAGTGATTTATACCTTATTTTTGCCAAGTATAAGCCTTGTTTGGCCGCGGCTGTATGGATATTTATTTTCCACAGCTTAGTTTACATGTTTTCAAACAACAATTAAGGCATGATTAGTCTCCAAGCAAGATCTAATCATAAGAAGTGTTTAATGTCAATTTTCAAGGTAAAATTTACCTTAAAATACCAATGTAACCAAGGTTGAATTCGGCCTGTATTTACAGTAGGTAAATATCATCAAAAGAGCTACTAAAACCAAGCTTTAAACTGGTATAACTCAGATTAGAAGATGGCTAATTTTTACCTTGTTTAAAATGCCTAAAATGGTGTTTTTGGCTTGGATCTGGCTATACCTTGAAGCTCTTGATGTACCAACTGAATAAGTATGTTAATATGAAGATAATAAGTCTAGGAACAAAGTTTCACAGCCGAATTTGTAGGGAATCAAAAGATATGTGCTTAAAGCACATTTTTATACCTTAAGAACAAGATTAGCTTTCTCCACCTTCTTCCCTTATCAATGCCGAGATACACCCTCCATTTAACCTCCAAAACAACCTAAGAACATTGATGGAAGTAATTGATGCTTTGCTCCATGGAAAGAGGAAAGAATTGTGAAGAAAATGAGCATAAAATGACTAATTAAGCTTACCTAGGTACCAAGGTGTTCTTCTCTGTTACTTAGCCACGGTTTGGAGAAGCCAAAGAGAGGTTGAAGATAGGTGGTGTCAGCTGGGAATGAAGGTAATGAGCAAATAATGCTAGTTTTGTCCTTATAAGTTAATTAATGATATTTTAGCAAATAGTAAATGATGAGTCATTAGATTGATTGCATAATTGATTGAAGATTGATGAATGAGTGGGTTTGCCACCTGTAAGAGGTCGGAAATGGTGGTCTTGGTCAGCAATGGTGGTCTTGGTCAATGGGTGACCTTTGACCATAGTTAATATTAAGTAACCAAATGTTATTTTTGGGTACTATTCATACTAAATTGCCCATTTTGATTTTTATTTTCAAACTTTGATTTAGACTTTATAATATAGTCTATCATGTCAAATTAATGATATAAATGATATACTCCAGTCTTTAAAATGACAAAAAGTCACTATCTTAGAGCTCATACACAAAAACGTGCTTTAAGGTGTTTTAGCGCACATTTTGTGTCGTAAGGTGTTTCTGAGCTCCGTTTTCTTTGACAACAGTTTTTTTGTGTTCCTTACTTCATTATAATACTTAGGAATCCACTTTGGATCCTATTTGAGGTCATACAATCTTTATGGTGTCTTAAAGCACATTTTTGGCCTTACCGATCTTAAAGCATGTTTTGCCTTGTTGAGATCTTTTAGATTGTTCCCCAATGGTATTTAGATGTTTATTAACCATCTTAGACCATAAATATATCATTTAATTAAGTTTTTAAGGTTAGGGGTATTTCAGTATATGTATATTAATTGTTGGAAATGAATGAGAATGTATTGCGTAGTTGCTCAGGAATCTGGTCTATCAGACCGATACAATGTATATGTATTAGCCTTGTTAGCCACATGGGTGGTTAACGGCGTGTAACACCAGTGAGTTAAGTAATGTGATTAGTTATGTTTTCTGCTGTAAATGGTTGTTAAATGTATTGTTGTAGTTGGGGTGTTACAAAAAGTGGTATCAGAGCGAAGTATCGCTCTGATGACTGGAATTACCGAGCTTAGGAAGTACTGAGTTAGGATTTTAGTACTTTGGTTAAGGGTTGAGTGATAGCGTGAGGGATACGCTAGTTAGGAATTACCAGTGAGTACTGGAAACCTACAATATCCATCCCACCCTCCACAAACCCTGTTTTATAACTCAGGAAACAATGCCAGAGAGATGAAAGACCTCTCTTCCTCGGGAATACCCGATCTGGCTGTTACTAAGTACCTCTGTAAGTACGGAGAACCTGTCATACAGTAGATCCTGAAAGGTGAGAATCTCGGAGACGGTTTCCACCTGAACAATGTTAACCGCATTTAATAGCAAAGGATGAAGAATCCTATGCATAGGAGAATTGAATTTCCGGCAACCTAGGTCGACATGCCGAGCAGTCAAAACAACCAGCTTGCAACGCACTAACCGTGCAACAGGGAAGAAGTGAAGTAATGGAACCCGGGACGCGTGTCTACGGGACCACAATTATTAAATAATGTCGCCAACGGTATACCAACCAACTAAGGAACTACAACGTAGTACCCAAACAAGAGACATGTCTTAGTAACCACGACAAATGCGTGGGATGGGCTACGAAGAAGATACAATACTAAGAAAAAGGGGACTCCAAGAATGGGAAACACCCTAGTTAATGATTATCATGTGACGACAGTGAGAAGTCACCCAGAAGATTTATTGTTAAGATTGTAAGATCAAAGTAAGGGCCAACAAGGCCGCTGATTATAGTGCGGGTAAGAACAATACCGCAACCTGTGTGTGTTGAGCCGATAGCCAGTTAGCATGGCGCACTTGCATGGCAAGTGCTGCTATAACAGGGCTGTTCGGGAAAAAAAATAAAAAAATTAACTACTACAAAGTACTTAGTAAAGTACCACGAAGTTAAGTGAGATCATAATAACTGTGGAAGGGCTTAGCAGCCTAACCTCTGTAATTGGAAATACACCAGTCAGCAAGAAGCTAGACTTGGTTAAGGCAAGAAAACGTTGTAATACCATGAGAATTTTTCTTTCAAACTTGGATTTGTTTCAAACTCTTTTTCAAAACCAAATTTTCTTTCAAACCAATACTTATTTCTAACCTTCTTTTGAACCGAACTAGAGGACCTACGCCGGCCTCAGCACCACACAGTAGGTAAGTTACACCCAGTTCACTTTTGAATAACTGGACAGAAATCGGATAACCCGAGGGTATTAACCCGAAGGAGAAGACCGAACCTATGTTAAATACAATGAGAAAGTAGGACATGCCTAAGAGCAACAACGGATAAAATTTCCCTTGATTAAGTCCGGGAAGTACTGAATGCATATCAGTATGCATATTATCAAAGGACGATATAAGGGAGTTGACAACAGAATACTTTACTTAGGCGTGTGACGGACACTACGAGTGTACCAACTGAAATGTGGGACGACCGCACTCCGATAGGAGCATGTGGGCCTGACAGACCTACTTATGGGTTAGTCGGGTAAGTAGTAATGTATCAGTAGGGTATCCCACACACGTATACGAGTAGATTTGGGATCACGGGAAGTAGTCGACTCCATACTACGGTCAGCAGTAAAAGTCAAACAAGAGCTAAGGATTACCACAAATGGTTGGAGTAAAAGAACTCAGTTAAGTTAACAAGACTAAAGGAATTAGAGAATTTATTTCAAGGAAATGTTTGAGAGTCAGGAAGTGTGAAGCGCACCGACTAGTAAGTAAAGACATCGCATGTCTCAAGAATCTTGATGGATAAACATGATAGCTGGAACGAATACCCAACCTATACATGGTAAGGCAGATGCCTAATATGGACACATTAATGTGCAACAAACGGGATGTAACTCCCGGAATGATCACCTAGACTACCGGGGAATATCGACCTTCACAGAAGAGGATAGTAAACCCAGCTAAAAACGCAAAACGACGTAGTTAACTAAACATACCAATAAGTGCAAGCCTGATGTAATGGCATAACTTAGCAACACCCAGGAGCAATCCTTGAGGGGTGTTTGGATCAACAACAGTTGAACGAAATAACGTGACAGAAACGCAATAGTTGAAACAATTACTCGGTTTAAACACCAGGGAACCCACTTAACAGTAGGACCCTAAGTTGCCAAAGAGACAACTTGGAAGGAATCGTGCTGCAACGACCTTGTCATGGAGTCAATACTACCTTCAAACCACGTAAAGTTGTACAGAAAAGTAAATGTGTGTGAACAGCCTACAATGAGCAGAGCTCGGGGCATTAAGGCTTATAGGCCACAAAAAAAAACGTGTTGTGTAAATTTGATCGATTGTAGGAGTTTATGTTATACAAGTAAATAGAACGGAGAACGAACCACTGCTTTAAGAGTAGGGATACCTCTCGATATTGTGAAACCGCGGGAGTGGTAGTTATGTGAACCTAGTTCAAGAAATATGTTAAGGGCTGACCATATTGTTACTACCCAAGAAGGATTTGAGTAGTCGTCTTACGAAAAGAAATGTTTGTACCAGTTGTGGAGACCGGAAGAGTAATAAGTCTAATAGCCACCACCATAGGTGTGTGATGCTAAATGTAGAGTGAACAACGCTCAAGGAGCATAAAGACTCGAAGAATAGCGTATTCAGCAATCAGCCAAATAAGTGGCGAAACACAGTGTAATGGCGGAAGCTAATATAATAGCTGATGTAGTGTAAGTTGATGCAGTATAATGAGTAAGGATACGGTGCGCAATAAGCGACCGTTGTATAAGTATTGTTAAACGATAATATGGCAACTAAGCACGGTTATGAGTTAAACCCAGTGGAGATACAACGGTAAGTGATAGCAAATGAACCAGACAGTAAGCAGTAGCCAGTATTATGAGATAAGAATCTCAGTGAAACACAGTGTGAATTCCATTGCGAATCGCATAAGAGATTTACAGCCAAGAGTTGACGCCTCTGTACTCTGTATGACTGAGTGTTTTGGTATTGCTCTCGCAGTAATGATCGAGTGAGATAGCTAGGAATTTGGGAAAATGTTAATTGTAGTAAAAGTAGAAAGAGGCTTATAACGCTATAAGGACCGAGGCATAGGAAATGCAAGGTCGTACCAATGAAAGAGTACTTGTACAGAACCGAATGTGGAAGCGTGATTAGCAATAAGTGACTGCAGTAACATGGGATACCAAATGTCGGTATGGAATATACCTCAAGTGTGGGAAATAACCGAGAGAGCACTACACATTAGGTGGTAGCTCAACCTCAACCGACAGTAAGTCGGAAGGAATCAAGTCAATCATTGTGAAATACATGGCAGTATACACAGCAAATTATCATGGAAGTGGATAGAAAGTTTAATAACTCACCGAATTCGTGCACGGTAAGAAATGCCACGCATCGGTTGAGAAATCGTTATTACCAAGATAAAGGTGATAAATCAGCATTGTATAGAACAGTAACAATAACGAATGAGGCAAAATAAGCTCTAAAGTTATCAGAGTTGCGCAGTAGAGGCCAGTGAACCCATCCTTCAGATACCGAACATGCATTATTAATACGAAATGGCTAATTATTAACGCCTAGAAGCCTCACAGGCCAGAGTCGAAACCGATTATGAGTTAAACAAACTCCAATGAGAATTCTTGGTTTAAGGACTAAACCGCCAATATGGTTAAGATCCTCTAACCAGAATGCATTGTATAACAGACCGCGTGGAAGTTAAAACACTTCACGGTGGCAGAACATTTTAAACCAATGTTTAGTGATTGATTACGTGGGCGTAATCCCTTTTAAGGGGGGTAGAGCGCAAAACCGCTTAGTGTGTTTTACCGTACAAGTGTACGTGAACTATGTTGTGCATTGCACAAAATAATTTGTTTGGATGATTCGTGCTTGCGTTTCATAAACATACGCATTCATTCATGGTTTAATTGTGGTGATTACACACAGAAGATGCGAATACCATTGTGATAAGTGTGTATACTTTGTTAACTGTTGTGTACTTTGTTAACTGTTGTGTGAGAGTACAGGTGTAAGGGAGTAAAGAAACTCCCGAGGAACTAAAACCCCGACAGTATATGTTCACATAATACTAAATGTAAAACCGTGTATTGTATTTTGATAAAAATATATATAAATACAGTATTGTGACCTATGAAGAGGTAAGAAATCGACATAGAACCTAGTGAGAATTAAATTCCCTAGGTAACTTGATTAAAGGTGAAATGGAGATAACTGATAGACGGAGTTCTATCCCTTGGAGATGTAATGATTATGACTAGAATGACTAAAAAGATAGAAAATTGGAAATGAGTGTATTATTTGAAGCTTGAAAATGAAGTGGGAGGTGGAACTTGATTTGCATGTGATCAAGGGAAGCCAAACACAAATTGGGGTGGAAGGATAGTTCAACACTGATGCTGATCACATCAGGGTTGGACGATTCTTGAAGCTCCCTATAAGTGGTCACGAATAAGCACACTAAGGAAAGATGCAAAGAGCATAAATTGGACTTGGAGTTGTATGCGTTTTCAAAAGGACTTTCAATTAGTATTTTCAAAACCTTCGATTGATACTTTAATTAAAGAAAGTTCTTCTACTTAACCTTATATAGAATATGTTTGTAGTACTTGCTCATGAGTTGAGGACGTATGAGCCTTTGTCTTCGGACCGGTGGCATGGGAAGTATATATGTTAAAGATTAAGTGATTGTTTTGATCTCCCAAAGGAATCTGCGGGATAACAGGGTATATAAAAGGTATTTTCGGTTGCTATACATGCTAAGAAATGTTGTGTGGTATGTGTAATAAATATTATTTTGACCTTGAGTCCTAATGTGGTTGAGTTCTGAATTGGATATGTTACCCAGACCTTTGAGTCTGAGGTTGTTATGCAAAGTATGGTATGTTATGGATGTGGTTATGTTTGTTATGTGAAGGTATGTTTGGTTATGGAAGTTTTATCGTGTAAGTAATACCCGGTTTCTATGGAAGGATACAAGGGAAACTGTGAACTTCGAGGACGAAGTTCTTTAAAGGGGGGTAGATTGAAATACCCCAAACCTTGATATGTTGTTTAAATATTAGAATATGGTATATAAAGGCTAAAAAGTTCCTTAGAAATACTATTAAGTACATTAAACCATAGTAAACACAGTAAAGTACTATTAAGGTAGTTTGAGCAAAAACATGCTCTAAGCTTGGAATGAACTTGGTTAGGACCCAAAGAGCCTACCAAGACTTAATAATATTCAATTATGATTTTATAAGGCTAATTAAGTCCTTAGGAAACATTGGTAGACAATTAAACCAAAGAAAACACAAGAAAACATCATAAAGTCAATTTAAGCAAATACTTGCCCTAGACTTGGTGTAACCTTGTATAATACCTAAATGTCATTCCTAGACCTTTGTAACATGTTAATGAACATGTTAAATCAATTACGAAAGAAAAACAAGCTTGAAAACAAGTTAAAACACAAAATCTGCTTTAAGGAGTCTTAAAGCACATTTTTGAAAAATTGTCTTGGAAATGAGTTTTTTTTTGATAAGTATGGCCTATAGCCTACATTGATATTAAAAAAAACAAGCACACGCCAGTCACACCAAATCCATATTACAAGACCTAACTATCTTAAGAGGAATATCTTCCCCTTTCCAAACTTTAAAATCTAAAGAGCTATTATACAAACTAGATATTAGCATCAGATTGAAGTCTGAATCTGAAATATCAAAAGAAAGTTTAACACCAGAAAACTGATTACACATCATAAACAAATTTTCCATCCCTCGAACAGAATGGAGATCAAGAGCAGATTCATGGTTTATATGCTTCCTCATCAGTTCATAAATCTGTAGATTCTTAACATCTATCTCCACTTCTTCCCAACCTTCCTCTCGTGCTGTCTTCATACCAAAAAGAATGCCAAAGAGTTCTGCTTCTTTTTCAGTGGAATGGTATTCCATTGTCTTGTTGTAAGCCACTGATATGGAGTAATCTCTCTTCCTGATTGATCCTGCTATCACCAGTTTTTTCCCTTTCTTCCAAAAGCTTCTGCAGTTGATTTTAATTGAGCCCTGCACCGGTGGAATCCATGTATGTATAGAGCTAGAGTTAATAATACTAGCTTTCTTTTTGTTTTTGTAAGTCTCAGCAAAAGCCAAATTGTAATCAATAAGAGCAAGCAGAGGTAATTGCTGATTGTGTCTAACAGTGTTTTTCGCATCATATATAGCCCACATTGTGTTTAAGACCTTTTCCAGTTTATCATCAGTCCACTTCTCTACATTAGAGAAGATCCAGTCTTGAATTCCTCTTTCTTCAGTAGGTAGAGAACCCTGCATGTTAATCACCCCTGTCCGGAGATATCTAACCATGACACACTCAAAAAAAGTGTGAAACATAGTATCAGTTTTAGAACAGAAACAGCAGACATGAGAACCCCCTATTCTTCTTGCTATGTTTGCCACACATGGAACAATATTCTTCACAAATTTCCAATGTAATAACTTCACTCTAGGACTACAATTGGTCTTAGTAATTCTTTTACTCAAAACTGAAGTATTACTACTTCCAGAAGCTTGAGTAGCTTTACTCGAATTGTAATCCAGATTGTAAGCAGACATCACAGAAAACCTGCCATCTTTCGTCTCATTCCAGATCCAAGTATCTTTCCTCTCCTTTGTAATTTTAGTACTAATGATGTCTTCAATATCTATATTCCAACAGTTTTGTTCTAGAAGGCTATATTCCAATCTGAAGTGTTAGGAATAATATATCTAGCAACTGTCTCTTCCTGAAGCCCTTCAGGAGGATTAGTAAATTCTGCAACCAGAAGATCTAGTAATCCAGGGATCCAACCAAAAACTGGTATCCTGACCATCACCGATCTGTCTTCTAATTCCTTTCTTAACCAGAGACAAGTAGAAATCATAGAAGACCAGATAGGACTGTCTTTCTTGCCTTTCCTAGCCTGAATAATGGAGTTGTTAGGGAAGTAAATCCCTTTCAGAGTTCTTGCTACTAGAGAAGAAGGATTGGACAGAATGTTCCACACTTGTTTTGCAAGCATAGCCCTATTAAAAGAGTCTAAAGCTTTAAAACCAATCCCACCTTCACTCTTAGGTTTACACACTTCTTTCCATTTCATCCAGTGAATACTCTTTTTATCCACTGCTCCTCCCCCCCACCAGAAAGAGGCTAGCATGGAATTGATCTTCTTAATGATTCCTTAGGAAGCAGGAAGAGAGCGACATAGAGTAGATAGGGATAGCTTGAAGAACACTTGAAACTAAAACAGATCTTGCCGCTGAGATAAAGGAGTTTTCCAGCTAGCCACTCTCTTCTGATTGTCTCAATAATATAATTAAAAAACTGATTTTGTTTCTCCCCATCTTTAATGGAAGACCCAGATATTTGTTAAAAGAAGAACTCTCTTTAAACCCCAAGGTATTACAAATCTGAGATTTGATAATAGGATTAAGTTTCCTACTGAACACTATCTCTGACTTGTCTGCATTTATCACATGACCCGAGGAACTGAGGAAGGAGTCTAAAGTTCTCTTAAGATAGTCTGCATTCTTGACTGTACTACTACCACAAAAGAGAATGTCATCTGCAAATGCAAGATGAGTTAAGCTAGGACCTTCTTTAGACAATCTGATTCCATGGAAATGGCCATTTACATCAGCCTGATTCAAGACACTTGTCAAAGCTTCCTGGGCAAGGATAAAAAGGAAGGGAGAAAGCGGATCTCCTTGCCTTAATCCTCTGGTAGGAGAAAAAAACTTTCCTGGAGCACCATTAATAAGCACCGAATAGTTGACTGACGAAATACAGTTAAGAGCTGGCTTTAACCACTCAGCAGGAAAACCCATCGAGGGTAAGGATTTTTTTATGAAGCACCACTATCCTATCATAAGCCTTGCTAAGATCAATCTTAAGAGCAAAGTCCTTTCTTAGCAGCTTGACTTTTGGCTAAAGAATGCATTATCTCACTTGAAAAATAACATTATCAGTAATCAATCTTTCTTTGACAAAACCCGACTGACTGGAAGAAATTATTTCAGGAAGAGAAGTCCTTAATCCTATTAGCCAGAACCTTAGTCACTATCTTGTAAACAAAGTACATAGTGCTATAGGTCTAAAGTCTTTGATGTTAACAGCCCCTTTCAATTTTGGAATCAGAGCTATATAAGACTTATAAGAGAAGCAGACGAGGTTACCTTGAAGAATCTGAAGAACAGTGTTGTACTTGAGGACCAACCTTGTTCCAGAAAGTTTTAAAGAACAACCGTTGAACCCATCAGGTCCTGGAGATTTTATCCGCATTGAGATCTTTCATGGCCTTGACAATCTCTTCAACCTGTAAGGCAGTTTCAGGGCTAGAAACATTCTTGGACTAAGTCTGTTCCTTAACTGCATTAGCAAAAAATGATCAAATAGGTGAAGAGGTCTGGGCCATATTCTGAAAGTGTCTCCTGGCTATACTCTCTATTTCCTTCCACGAGTAACAGAGAACATCATACTGATTGTTGAGCCCATAGATATAATTGCTTCTTCTTCTTGCATTAGCTCTTGAATGAAAATAACTAGTGTTCCTATCCCCATCTTTAATCCATTGGTCTCTTGACCTCTGTTTCCACCAGGATTCCTCCTTGTAAGCAAGAAGCTCAATTTCCATCAGCACTCTTTTCCTGTTGTTGACAGTGCCCAAGGAAGGATAAGCAGATGTGAGCACTTCTAATTCCTCTTTTTTCTTTTTGATTTTCTACTGCAATTTGCCAAAAGACCACTTTTTCCATCGAGATAAAGCTTTTTGACTATCTGAAATTTTGTGATCATAATCTCTATGATTTGAACCCCAAATCTCTGAAACTATGCTGTGACATTTCTGATCCTGAATCCAATTATTCTCGAATCTGAAACACCTTCTTGGTTTAGACTGAACACCAAAGAATCTTATCAACAAAGGATTATGATCTGAGTTTTCTCTCCTCAGATGTTCCACCGACAGACAAGGAAAAGTTTTTGCAGCATTACTACAGATCAGCACTCTATCGAGCCTACTGATAGAGTGTTTCTCCTCAAGTTGACCATTAGTAAAAGTACCCGGTTCCCCAAAGAAACCAGCGTCTAACAAATCACTGTTATCAACAGCTTCTCTAAATAAAACCATCTGACTATCCCTTCTTTTCCTTCCTCCTGTTTTTTCATGATTCCACATAATCTGGTTGAAATCTCCAGCAACAACCCAAGGGAGAGTAACTTGTTTTCTCAGCACTGACAGAAGCTTCCATGACAAATACTTCATAGACCAATCTGCCCATCCATAGAAACCGGTGAAATGAAATAAGATTCCTCCATGTAGCTCAACTTCAACAGCTATATGGTGCTTAGACATATTAATACAGGAAACTTTCACCTCCTTATTCCACAATAAAGCTAAACCTCCACTTTTTCCAACACTGGAAACACTAAGACTTTCATAACCTCTGAAATTCTGATTAATACTATCCATCTCCTCCTTCGTTCTGTGGGTCTCCATAAGAAAAACCAGCTCAGGATTTTTAGATCTCAGAAGACCTTTAACCCAAGCTACTGCCTGAGGGCGACCCAGCCCTCGGCAGTTGTAGCTTATGCAACTCATTGGGACTGGCAGCCTTGCCCAGAAGCAAGGTCTGCCTGAGACTGAAAAACAGTGTCCTCTTGAGAGTCCTTGATCTCCTCTTCTTTGTTAGAAGATTTGATCTTGGGAGACTTAAGGTTCTTACTCTTCTTCTTACTGATTTTAAAACTTAGCTTAGATGACAGCTTATCATCTTTTCCTGGGTGAAAAAGAATTCCTTTTCCTTCCTTTTGCCCAGATATATGAAATTCTTTCTTTGATGTAGCATCCTGGTTGTATCCTGTTTGTGCTTTTCCTTTGGAGTCTGCTTCTTTCATTTTCTCTGATATCGACATGTCAATGTCCACCTGAGGCATAGAAATACTCTTATGTTTTTTAACAGGTTGAGAGCTAAACTTCTCAATTGCTTCAACCCAGTTGAAACTGTTGTACAGATTCCTCTTGTTCTGTGATCTCATATCTGTTGTAATATGTTCAAAACCAGGAGGTCGAATAGGATCAAGACTGCACATTTCTTCTTGTTCTTTTTCTTCTGCTCCTGTCCCATTACCAGCATCTCCTTCAAAAGCTTTTTCACCAGAAAGAAAACCACCAGAGCTCTGGGGTTCATTGATACATATACCTTTGTTAGAGAAGATCTGAATTTCTTTCGAAGCAAGAGCTGTTTCCACCTTTTTTTGTTTTCCTTTCTCCTTTTCCTTGCTACTAATCTGGATATCAAGAGCTCTTCCTCTTAAAGCCTCCTGCTGATTGTTCTCTTGCTCTGAGACCTCCATAATCGAAATAGAATTTTTGGAGTTAATAAATTCTTTAGACTGTAACAGTTTACAGTTCTGGTCTAGAAGGAACTCTTCTGATAGAGCAGCAATAGACCCAGCATATTCAGCTCTTAACCAAGCTCCATATCTCTCTACCGAATCTTTTTCCTTTTTCTTCCAGTTACATTCCACTGTCGAATGATCCAGTCTACCACACCTAAAACAGAAGCTTGGGAGATTTTCGTATGACAGTCTGCATGGTCTGTCCCTTTGACCATCATTCACCACCAAGACTCTACATAGAGGCTCTGTGATATCTATCTCTACTCTGATGCGTAATATCTTTGAAGTAAGAGGGTTTATCTTTTCTGCACAACCCACAAAGGTGCCTATTTTATTCCCTAGGATAACAGCAGATGTTTTATTGAAAAACATCATTGGCAAGTTATGAACTCCTGCCCAAATCTTCACTTTCTTTGGGTTGTGTTCATCTATATGCATCGAAGGGTTGAAAGGCATCAAGACCAGAAGTCTATTATTGAAATGCCAAGGACCATTAGCCAGTATAAACTTCATGTCTGCTGAAGAAGTGAAGAATATAGTGTACTTATTTTTTCCCATATCAGAAACCTTAATGTAGCTTTTCGGCTTCCAGAGGTGAACCAGAAAATTCTGAAGAGCTTTAGCTTGGACTTTGTTGGAGTGCCAGATCTTTCCAAAGAGAGAGTTACCAATATCAGAACTTACAGTATCAAAGCGTAGAAGATCTCCATCTACTTTCTCCAGCTCTCCAGGGTGTATCTTCATCTCATTCCATTTAGTTACAATTCCTTCCATTCTATACGTACTGGAGCTTTTCTTTTTCTTCTTTCTAACTCTTTTTTTCCTGCTTGACAGTTCTGTGAAGAGTAGAACAAGAAGGAAGAAGATCTTCCAGCAGCAATGAGTAATGACCGTAAGATCGATTAAGGAACTGAAGATCCTCCGGTTACTGCTCGTGGTCAAATCAAGATACTTGCTATTATCTAGTCCAAGATCAAAAGGATTAGTAGTCTTAATCGAGAAAAAAAGACCTTTCTGTCGACTCCCATTACTCTTAAAACGGTAGTTGAGAACCTCATAACTGCCTTTCATCATTACCTTCTTCATACGTGGCTTCTTCTTATTAGTATTTCTAACTAAGAAAGAGAGACTTACACTCTCCTTACTAGCTAGTAGTACAACATAGAGTATACTGTCACTCGCATTAAACTTCCAACACTCACGTCTAATCCCACCTTTAATTTCCATACCCATACTTCCCATGCGGAAACTGGAATAGGAGAAGCCTAACAGCTTCAAAGCAAAGTCGCCTTTCAAATCGCTTTGAAATCGCCTTTGCTAACAGGGACTTTTTTTTGGATGTGTTTTTATCTTGGAAATGAGTTTTGATTGGCTAAATGTCCATCATTACTCTTTAATTAACATGTGTACTACTTATTATCACATTAGGAAGCCTAAATCAATGGGAAAACAAAATTTTCACAATTATGTGCCTTAATTTGTGAATAGTGCTCAAATAGTGCTAGTTTATGTTATAAGTCAACATAAGTCAGTTATTTGGTCAACAAAGACCATAAATATCTCTAATATGTATGGGGTCACGGTTTTAGTGGTGTGAGTCATCACACTTGGCCAGCCAACTAAAGAAAGTAAAAGAAAATAAAGTAAAAGTTACTTTTTGCCTTAAAACATAAATATCTCCAAACCTTACCTCTCTCCTCACTTTTCCTTCATTTCTCCTTGCTCCCACTGTCACTTACCTTCATCCTCCCAAGCAAAAACCGTTCTCCTACAGTACCACTCCATTCTTCATCTTCTTTTGCTTGTAACTTATGATTCCATGCTCCAAAATCAATTTCAAGACTACCTTTGTCTTAGTTAAACCAAGCTCTTCCCTTCTATCTATTCAAATCTCCAAGAACTCCAATTCGGTGCCATGGAGAATCACCATTGAAGGAGCTTGAGCTCAACTTTTCATGTCTTGTCATTCTCCTTTGCTTCAAGGTAAGGAAAATCAAAGAAATCCAAGTTTCCCTTCATTTTTGTGTATAGCTGAAAATTCACCTCTTAATGGTGCATTATCTTGCTCTTCATTTAGCTTGAATCAATCTTCAAAGGACTAGGAGGAGTCCTATCTTGCTACTTATTCAAGTTCTCTTTTAAATTCCAAAGGTAAACTTCTATTTTAAGTGTTTAAGACACTTATGTAAATCTAGGGTTTAATTATGAGTTTGAGTATTAAACTGAATGCTCATTACCCTTATATGTGTATTGGTTAGAAGATTGACAAGTGATAAAAGCTCCTTGCCGATTTTCAATCAAGAAAGAACAAGAGAAAAGAAGTGAGAAAACTTGAAAAACAAAGAGGTAAATGATCTCTCTTAATGTAGTTTTGTGTACTAGGGAATTGAGCTATATTTGCTTAATAAGTAACCTAAAGAGCCAATTGGAAATGAGCTAGAAAACTATCCACACGGTGGACTAAAAAGACATGGGAGCCTTGTTGTGTGTATTTGCAGGTTGACGGCATTTAATGTGGAAATTCAGTGTTTAAGTTTAATGTTATTTAAGGGCCTAAGTGCCAAGCAATTTAAGTTTATGCACTATATTGTGATGTAGTGGAGTTTAAAGGTTTAGTGGTGTGTAAAGAACATTCCTGGTGAAGGTGAATGTCTTTGATGGTTAAAGGATGAAAAACAATATGTTTGTGTGTAAGGATTGTGTATTAAGGGATTGAGTGTTCTTGGATTGTATAAAAGTGGAAAACTATGTGTTTTGGTGTAAGGTGATACAAGAGAAGCTATGGCAAAATTTAGGTGAGTAAACAAGGAGTTTTAGGTGTTAAAATGAAGTTTGGTGACCTAGGTTGTACTATGAATGGTTTAAGGTTTAAATTGGTGAAAGGGAGTGAGTTAAGGTGTTCATGGGTCCTAGGATGACCTAGGAATGTTCTTGGAGGATTTAGAGATCAAATGGGTGTTTTATACACACCAAAGTTATGTTATGTGAAGTATTTAAGAATTGTGCAAGTTTTGGAAAAAACAAGGGAAAAATAATGTATTGTAAAGGATAAGAATGAACTTATGAGGGAGACTTGGGAAGTTTATGAAAAAGGAATGATAAGGATGCAAAATAATGCTTTTGGAGTAGTTATTATGTGGTGGAGAATACTTTGGTTAGTAGATGTAATAGGTATAAAATTACCACTTAGAAACTTAAGGAAAAACATTACAAGTGTTAGGAATTTTGTTATGTAAATGAGTAATTGTTTGAGGAGATTAGAAGTGAGTTAGAAAATGAGTTGGTGGATGTTATATGAAGGTTTAAGTGTGCCAAATGATGTTAAAACACATTGGAAGGCTAGAGGAAAAGTTTAGAGAAAGTTAGACAAAATTTGAGAAAATTCTGCAGGGGACCGACCCTGGATGGGTCGGGACAGTAATGTTCTGGGCAAAATTTTTTTGGAATCGACCGACCCAGGGGGTTGGGTCGGTCGGTCGGGCAAAAATCAGAGAACCCAAATGTTACTGGAATTGACCGACCTAAGAGGTTGGGTCGGTCGACCCATACTTGTTAAAAAGAAGAACAGAAAAGAGAATGTGGTTTAAGTGGTGAACCCTAGTGGGTGTAATGGGGATGAACAAGTGTAAGTTCAAATGGAAAGGTAAATTATGGTGAGTTGTTATGACAATTAAAAGAGTGGAAAATTGTAATCAGATGTGAAAGTAAAACAAGTTGTAATATGGAGTAGTTTGTTAATCGAGAAGTAAGAACGGTAATTAACCATTCGATCAAATGGTTATAGGAACGAGAACTAGTAGAGATGGCATCCGGGACTAAGAGGTCGCCATGTAAGGCTAGCCATCCTCAAGGTGACAGGTATGGTTTTCTTGCAACCTGTGTCCTACCGGATTACACCGGCTTGTATGCCAATGTGTTTTTCTGAATGTTTGCCACCTTATAAGATAAAAACATGTAACGAGTTTACATTAATTCAACTATGTGGCGTGTTTAGTTCCGATACCGTTTAACCTTGAAAGTGCTATACCGTAGCTAACCAAATCTAGGATCACATAAGAGATCGGTATTCGGATTTAACGACCCAAACCATGGGAATGTTCTAACCACGGCTATGCGTGAGTTAGTTGTGTGTTGTTTGTGCGTGTAAGTATGTTTACTACCTTTGTGTGTGTCTAACTGGACCTAAACACCTAACTATGAATTAATGTACTATGTTTCAATAATGGGACTTCTAACAAGTGCTAACCGGGGAGTGAGGAGTCCGGTTGTACCGGCCACGCGTGTGTAGTATGAGGGTCGTTGTCATATCAGGTTCGATCCTCTCTGTATGTTATGGTTGTTTTCCTTTTTGGTTTTCAGCCTCCCTTTATCTTATCCAAGGTTATTTTACTGATTCACGTCGGGCCATAGGGGCATACTATGTTTAGTGTGCTTGGATCACTATATCTGACGCACCTTGGGATTAAGTTATCCGTTCATCTAATAGGACAGTAACAAGTTATGTAACGAGCTTAGCATGAGTTTGGCAGCATTCTCTAGGCTCTACAAGTGGACTAACTATGTTTGGTTCGGTACCTAAAGAGCACCGTTCCCGTTATGTTATGTGTTAATGTTGCGCTGCAATTCTTATTGCGATGTTATGATGTATGTACGTTTAAGTGTGGAATGAGTTGTTGTGTGGAGAATGTGGATCATGGATATGAGTCCCAGGTTATTATAAGACGATTTGGAGTAAAACCCGACTAGTGGGTATGTGTCGTCTATTAAAGAAATAGCTCCAATAGAGGAGAAACCCTCTAGGGTTAAGGAACACCATGAGTGATTTAACGAGTATAGATGTGTTGACAGTTTTTGTTTAGCCCATTGTTGTGGGTATGTAATGTGTTATGTGTTTATAGTTTACATGCATGATTTAAATATAATCAACCGCATGCTTAGATGACAATTAGTTATGCGTGGCCCGGTAGTATGCGGGCTGCACGATTACCATACCAGCAAAGGTGCTGAGCCCCCTGGGGGGCCACCCTTTCTTTCCTATTTCAGGTACAAGGAGCTGGCAGCCGTTCGAGAGTAGGACGGGGTAGCTGTTTGTACATGGGTAGCCATTTAAATTGAGTTTGCATTGTAGGTGTAGTAAGACCGAAATTGTTGTCGGCATTAGTTTGTAAATACTCGGTACAGTTGGAATGTATATGTATATTAATTGTTGGAAATGAATGAGAATGTATTGTGTAGTTGCTCGGGAATCTGGTCTATCAGACCGATACCATGTATATGTATTAGCCTTGTTAGCCACGTGGGTGGTTAACGGCGTGTAACACCAGTGAGTTAAGTAATGTGATGAGTTACGTTTTCCGTTGCAAATGGTTGTTAAATGTATTGTTGTAGTTGGGGTGTTACAGTAATACCCGCCGTTGGTAGTTTGATTCCGCTGCTTGAGTATTGGTAAATGAGACGGGTTAGGAGTTAATGGTTGGATTAGCGGCAGGGGTGTTACATGCAGGGTTTAGGTTCTAACGACCCTAAACCCTACAAACCCTAAAAACCTGTCGAGTCAGTAACGACAACATAAACTGTAGAACTAATACCAAAAAGATTACCCAACCCTCAAACACCCTAAAACCACCCTAGGATAGCTAAAAACGGCGAAGGGATTTTTAGGGTTGGTAGTGCAGGGTTTAGGGTCGCTGTAACGATGATATAAAGTGTATAACCAATGCCAAAAAGATTACCCTACCCCCCCCCCCCCAAAACACCCTAAAAACCACCTTACGAATGGTAAAAACGTCAAAGGCATTTTTAGGGTTTGTAGTGCAGACCCTAAACACAAACCCAAAAAACCTGCCGAGTCAGTGATGACTATAAAAAGTGTAGAACTAGTGCCAAAAAGATTACCCTACCCCTGTGAGCCTCGATTTTAAACCCTATCCTATGTTGATTAAATTGATTGGGATCTAGTCGGGTTTTAGGTCCACTTATAACCTAAGATTAATAACTATGTCATAAAACAATAATTATTAAAACCTAAGCTAGCTCACTGGAACCTATTATGAGTCGCCACCTAATTTTTACCTAGATCAAATTAGGAAAGGAGAGTTCGGGTTCGGGGACTTGATATTCGACTTAATTAGGGTTCAAATTACTTTCATTACCCTTCCTAGGTCGTTTTCCTCTACTTGATTCGTTTACGGCTTTCTACAAAGTTGTTTTTAACCTAGGTGTGCGCTTCTGTTTTTTTTATTTTTTAACGTTTTTTTTTTGACAGAAAATTAAAGTGAAATTGAAAGTTACCTAAACTAGGGTTTCGGAGGCAGAATTAGGTCAAATTTTTATTCCGTCCGTGGCCACGGACCTAATGTCCGAACCCACGGACCCCAGTTAACCTAATTACACAAAAAGGTCAAATTTAAACAGAAACGAGATTTTGAAAAGTCCGGGGCCACGGACAGGACGTCCGTGGGCCCGGACATGTTTTATAAAACCCTAACTTTTGAAAATAAAAATATCCCGCCACCGTCCGGGGGCGTCCAGCTTTCGGACATAGCGTCCGTGGGTGCGGACCGACCTCGGACGGCGGCGTTAAGGCTGTTCCCGGCGGTGTTTTTGGCTCAAAATTTATGGGTACGTAGCCTGAAAGATTCTAAACATGTTAGTGATCAAAAGTTTCAATTTGACTACGAATTAAGGACGAAACTTATTGAACAAGTTAGTGGACAGAAACGCAAACAAACTTTAATTCAGAAGCAAAGAAAAGTCAGTTCGATAGGAATTTCAACCAGAAACGTATTGTGATCAGTGGAGTTAAAGAATTCGAATTCTAACCTGTTTTGGCTTGGATTTGGTTGTTCCTTCACGTCGGGAAACTTCGAACGCGTCGTTGGTAGCCGATCCGGTTCAGCTTCGACCGAGTTTCTGATTTCTTCTTCCTTGTATGATTAAGGACGGTTGCTTCTGTTTTTGTGATGTTTTGGTGCTTGGAAGTTCAATAGGAGAAGAAAGGATGAGTTTTTGGTGATTTTGGGGTGATTTCTGCAGTGTTTCGGAATTGATTTGAGGCTTGGAAGTGTAAAAACGTGGGAAGAAGGTTTGTCGCTGTGTTCTCTGACTTTGGAGGTGTTCTCCTCTGCCCTAGTTCGTTTTTTTGGGGGTCCTTTTATAGAAAGAGCATGGTCAAATTGATAGAGCAAGATCTTTATCTAAAACGCTGATTTCGTGCTCTAAAGGAATCTGATTTTGTAAAATATGTTTCAGGCCGAGATAAATTATGAAATTTTAACTGAAGATAAAGGATGATTTTTAGGAATTGTGAGAGTTGGAATCGGGTTATTTTGATAAATAATCGATTAGATAAAAATCTTGCAATCTGGAATCTCCCATAATTCATAACTTATTATTGGAAAGTTGAAATAACGAAATTCCAACGGCATTAGTCTCTAATAAACATCCTCTATCTTGTGTTAAAATTTCATGACATTTTGTTTTAATTTCAGTATTTTCCATAGGAGAGAGAAAATTGCAAAAATGATTGAATTTCTCTTTTAAATTTTGGGCTAAGGTACCAAATAAAATAATTTCAGGTTTATGACTGTATGTAGTCATGCTAACCATGTGACAATTTTATTTTAATTTTGGAAACCTTTTATTATTTCTATTTTGAGGTTATTTCATGTGTTAGTTAAAGAAATTAGCTTATAATATGAATTAAAAGCTAAATTTCCAGAATAAATATTATCAGAGAATCATGAAATACCTTTCATAATGACTATGATATTTGGAAGTGTTTGGAGATAATGAACAAGTCATATAAAAATAGAAAATCCCGATAATGTCCTTGGAAAATCCCTCCTTGGTGCTTTTTGACCCCTTTTGCCCTTTGTAACACGTATGCCTTAGAGACTACTCCGGGGGGTTGAAATTTTGGGTATAACAGATTGCCCCCCGTCAACTAGGCTTTGTAATGAAGATGAAAAGACTAGTTGATGCCTGAGTGATACCCCAAAATTTTGGATCTTAAAAGTCCCTATATGCAGATTGTGTCGAGCTATTCTAAGGTGCTGACCACCTAAAGTGATGAAAATGATGTCAAGCTATTCTAAGGCATTGACTACCTAAAATGATGAAAATGGAGTAATGTCAAGCGGTTCTAAGGCGTTGACAACCTAAAAGATGAAGTAATGTCAAGCGATTCTACGGCGTTGACAACCTAAAAGACGAAGTAATGTCAAGCGATTCTAAGGCGTTGACAACCTTAAAGACGAAGTAATGTCAAGCGATTCTAAGGCGTTGACAACCTAAAAGACGAAGTAATGTCAAGCGATTCTAAGGCGTTGACAACCTAAAAGACGAAGTAATGTCAAGCGATTCTAAGGTGTTGACAACCTAAAAGACGAAGTAATGTGTAGATGCAAGAATGTTGATGATGCTTGGATGCTTCTGGGGACCGAAACCCGTGCCAATGCTCCTGGCTGGACCCAATGTGGACTTATTGCCATCGCCCCCCAAGCCGGTGTGCAGGGATAACTCCTGGTAAAAACCCTGGGGACTTATTGCCATCGCCCACCATTCGTTGATCCCAAAATAAGTTGACATCGCACAGGAGGATTTATTGCCATCACCTCGCCAACTTTTCTGTCGCCAGGTCTTGTGACGCGCCTGGATAATGCAGATAGATGATATGAAGATGACGCAAATGAAAGTGATGCAAATGTAGATGATGAAAATGATGCAAATGATATGGATGATATGAAAATGATGTAAATGAAAGTGATGCAAATGTAGATGATGAAAATGATGCAAATGATATGGATGATATGAAAATGATGTTCGGATGCTTCTGGGGACCGAAACCCGTTCCAATGCTTCTTGTTGGTATACTATGGGGACTTATTGCCTCTGCCCACCAACTGGGGTGCTGGGATAACTTCTAGATTACCAAGGGGACTTATTGCCACTGCCCACCAGTTGTTTCTCCCAAGAAGTTGACATGAAGATGGGGACTTATTGCCTCTGCCCCGCCAACTTAGATCACACTCTGTCTCGTACCTGTCTCGCACTGAAGATGATACTAGGTCTCGTACTGGTCTCGCACTAGATGATGACGCTCGGTCTCGCACTGATGAAGGTGATGGGTCTCGCACTAACGAATATGATGGTCTCGCACTGATGAAGATGCATGGTCTCGCACTGAAGTCTCATACTAAATGGATGAAGAAAATGTCGGATTTCGCATTGATTCTGGGTCTCACGCTGAATGAAGATGCCGGGTCTCGTACTAAAGTGCCAAACACGGCGATGATGATAAGATGTATGCAATCAAAATATACGAAGGATACTCGTTCAAAACAGGAAACTGTTGGAAAAGGTGCCAAACTTGGCGATGTTGAGGATGCAAAAGTTGTAAAATGCAACTAAAGTGTTTGTTGGAAGCTTGCCAAAACAAGGAACTGTTGAAAAATATGCCAAACATGGCAATGCTTGAGAAAACTCTGCTGAAAAGGAAAGTGAAATGATCATTTCCTGACTAAAAATTTCATATCTACAATTTGTTTCTTAAGAAAATGAACATGCCGCTGGTGGAAGTGTGTGGTGTTTGTTGTGGTGTTAAAGGCTTTTCCGGTGTTCAGGATTTGCGATAGACCTGGGATCAGGCTATGATTTTGGATGGTGGTCTGGGTTATGACGGGCCTGATGTTTTTGTGGAGGTAAGGCCAATGACAGGCTTGAGGTGGAATGGTGGTGGTGATGTTTGAGCTCTGGGTTCGAATTGGTGTTGTCATAGCAATTGTTGGAACCAACAATTGCCCCTAGTACTTTTCCCTTAAGACAATCTGAGCTAGAGTTCATGGCAATCGATCGGAACGATCGATTGCCCCCAGTATTTTCTTTTATTAAACGTGCGAACGAGTCTCGTCCTTACAGGGTCAAGGCTTATGTTTTTATGTGGTGCTTCCTAACCTACACTCGGCGTGTTTTGATGCTTGCACCCGTTCCTTACCTACGGTCACAACTTCTAGACCATTGAATTCGGTATTTGACGGATTTACGCATTTGATCTGTTACTTTCACGTGATTGGACACACAACTATCAAGTCGGAAGTCTTTAAAGCTTATAACGTGGCCATGGGGTGTGATGAAGGACAACGGGACCATGGAGGGATATTTGAGGTATGTGGAGCTTAAGTGGGTGACCAAAGCTGCAACTTGCGTCTTCTCTCGGATTCATCTTCCTTGTCTTGAAGTCGTCTAGCTGCTTTGTGCTGACGTTGTTTTCGAGCTTCTGGACTTGGACTTTTGTCCTTCACACCATTTCTCTTCTCTTTGTCATTTGAATTTCTCCGAGGCGCTTCGGGATTGCCTTTTTGTTTTATCCTTTCTTGACTTTGCCTTCGGGGTTCTTGTGTTTCCCGGCTTTGGGCTTCGAGAGCTATTTTGATGTGAGCTCTTTTGATCCTGTGTCACTCTGGGACCATTTGCGGATCGCTTCGTCATGCTGATAGTAGCATTGCTTCTTTTGGACTGATGAGAATGTTATCTGAGAGTCGGGCTCCTCGCTTCCTTTGGTCACCGGGTCGGACATTCATCATTGGCTGGATTATTTTGTGGAGCTCATAATATTGAAAAAGGGATATACGAAAGGCTCAACGGGGGTGCCTAGGGTTTAATGGTAGGTTACAAGATTTTGGCTAGTGGCTTGCCTAGGTGCTTCGTCATCCTTGATAGTTGTGTATCCGTTCTTTGTTACTTTTCGCAGATCTAAGAGTAAATTTACAAAGTATCTCCTTCGGTCGGAGTTATGCCGTTTACCCCACCTTTGAACGTGGTCTCACCGGAGTCGTGTAAAAATGACACGCTCGTTCACTCATGGTTTTTCCACTCAAGACACTCTCGTGAGATTTTCACTTGGAAACTCGTTCGCACATTTAAACAAAAGATAAAAGACGACGAACTTAAACTTAGATTGCCCCTGGTATTGATTTTGGGGTTTGTGACAACAATTCGAATGTGGACCTTGAACTTCTTTGTGGGTTGTGAGCTGTGGTGTTTGGTTAGGCATGTTCAAATTTTCAAAACAAAATGCAAGTCTTTGTATCCCATTGCACAGTCAGAAAATGATTACTTCGTGATCCTTGAAAGACGTGAGTGCTCTTTTTCAGTTTTTGAATTAATGAATAATGCTTTGTACAAAAATTAAGAAAATGGAACTATGTTTTATTCAACAAAAAGAATAATGTTGGAAATTACAAACTCAAGAAAAACTACCGAAAATGATCAAGGGAACTAACTACTACAAAAGTTGAAAGACAACTAATCAAGAAAGAAATGCATTTAATGAGAAAAAACAAAAAAAAACAAACATTTCTTTGATGCTTGGGCAACGCTATGCGCTCTCCACCATGTTCTCAAATTGGAGCCCTGGTAATTAGATCCTGGATTCTTGTGTAGGGCCCTGCAGTGGTCAGTGTCGTGACCGGGCAGCTGATGGAAGTAACAAAATTGAGTAAGATCCTTCCCCAAATGAGTAGTTCCTGGCCTCAGGGCGAGCGGTTGCATCGGATATCTTCCTCGAAGCTCTTCAAGTGCTTGTCTTGGTGTTCGACCGATATCTGTAAACTCTCTTTGTCGAGAATTCCGTCGGGGCGGTTCTACTGTCCCAACGCTCCAACCAGGTCCTCTTGACTGTCGATCACTGTCTTCCTCATGTTGCCTGGTCCTCTTGCGGGTGCAGCTTTGGATGCAAGTTGCTGCTCCTGGTTGCCTAATCACTTTCCTGAGTTTTGTAGCAATTTCTTTGACATTCTCCTTCGATCCTCGGACCCTAATGGAGCCAACTTCAATGCAGTCAAAAAGGGTGTTGAGAAGCCTGTCCACCAACTCATCCCGAGCTTGACGTTCGGACTCGAGGGAAAGAGCCTTTGCTTTCAACTCTTCGATAACAGCAACGTAGTTAGATTCCACGGCGTCCATGGCAGCACTATGCCTCTGCTCCATAGCTTCAACGGTGGCCATGTGCTTTTGTTCCAAAATTGCGAGCTGGGCTTCCATGTCAATTGGACCGCACTTAGGACTTGAGTCTACCTGTGTCCAAGGTGTCCATTATTAGCTAACCAAAGGAAGTGGGCTGAAACATGACGCTTCACAAGATAGATCGAAGCAGACTTATGCTGAAAGCGAGTGGGCCAGGATACCCAGAGAATGTCTGGGCTGGAGTATCTTTCAGACTATGAACTGGAACTTGGACTAAAACCTAAACAGATGGCTTTGATTGGGCCTGAGAGGTGACACCTAGATCTAGGGTTTGGGGCTAGGGCCCGATAAGAAGTCTACCTAGTCTAGAATGAGCCCTTGGGCCGGAATGTGTTTGGGCCTGGAGTAAAGCACATGGGCTGGAATGGTCCCTAAATCACAAATGGGCCCAACTTTCTTTGGGCCAGAGAAGATGGTTGCTAAGCAGAAAAAGATTTTACTTTCATAACTTGTGGGTTATTTCAAGTTCAGGTGGATTTCTTTTTTATGGGCCTAGAACTGATTGCATAATTCAAATTGGGCCAGAAGAGAAATAACCTAAGTCTAAGCTTTTGGGCCGAAGCCCGAATGACTCACATATTAAACCAAACAGGACCTCTAGGCCGCAAACAAGCAGAGCCGCCAATTCGGGTTGGGCTAGGTTAATGTAGGAGAAGTTCCTATCAATCTCTAGGCTGGGTAATGGGCCGATCATACGAGCAAACAAGGCCCACACAAATTCAACATGTCCTCACTAGACGTTTAAATCAAACCGGGTATGGATCGATCCGGAGAGGTGCTTGGGGCCTGGGCCCAGGTCACCTCAAAGGAATAGGGCTTGCACGCTATTCTCCTTGGGCTTCCCCACTCTTTTCACATCACCAGAAGGTGTGCGTCTACGGTCGGGTCTTTGACTGACCAAACAATGGGCTAGGTAAGGATACTGCCAGGAAAATGCTTGGGGCTAAAGCCCAGGTATTAAGGGGGTGTGGTTAGACGACACCCTCCTCTTTTCCCCCACTTATTCACATCACCTAAAAGGTGTGAGTCCCTGACAGGGGACCCTCAAACAGGTCCCGGGGTAAAATTCGGTTTGCATGGACCCTCGCTCTCACATGATGCAAAGGTGCAGAAATTAAAGTGCGCAAAAAAGTAAACAAACAAAGTAATAAAGCCATAAATAAACATTTTCGAGTTAAGCCCTCTTTCTTAAAATTAAACAAGTTAAAATTAAGAGTTTGTCCCCAGCAGAGTCGCCAGTCTGTGAGCCTCGATTTTAAACCCTATCCTATGTGGATTAAGTTGATTGGGATCTAGTCGGGTTTTAGGTCCACTTATAACCTAAGATTAATAACTATGTCATAAAAACAATAATTATTAAAACCTAAGCTAGCTCACTGGAACCTATTATGAGTCGCCACCTAATTTTAACCTAGATCAAATTAGGAAAGGAGAGTTCGGGTTCGGGGGCTTGATATTCGACTTATTTAGGGTTCAATTACTTTCATTACCCTTCCTAGGTCGTTTTTCCTCTACTTGGTTCGTTTACGGCTTTCTACAAGTTGTTTTTAACCTAGGTGCGCGCTTCTTTTTTTTTTTTTAATTTTTTTGACAGAAAATTAAAGTGAAATTGAAAGTTACCTAAACTAGGGTTTCGGAGGCAGAATTAGGTCAAATTTTTATTCCGTCCGTGCCACGGACCTAATGTCCGAACCACGGACCCCAGTTAACCTAATTACACAAAAAGGTCAAATTTAAACAGAAACGAGATTTTGAAAAGTCCGGGGCCACGGACAGGACGTCCGTGGGCCCGGACATGTTTATAAAACCCTAACTTTTGAAAATAAAAATATCCCGCCACCGTCCGGGGGCGTCCGGCTTTCGGACAGAGCGTCGGGACCCCGGACATAGCGTCCGTGGGTGCGGACCGACCTCGGACTCGGCGTTAAGGCTGTTCCCGCGGTGTTTTTGGCTCAAAATTTATGGGTACGTAGCCTGAAAGATTCTAAAATGTTAGTGATCAAAAGTTTTCAATTTGACTACGAATTAAGGACGAAACTTATTGAACAAGTTAGTGGACAGAAACGCAAACAAACTTTAATTCAGAAGCAAAGAAAAGTCAGTTCGAATAGGAATTTCAACCAGAAGCGTATTGTGATCAGTGGAGTTAAAGAATTCGAATTCTAACCTGTTTTGGCTTCGGGATTTGGTTGTTCCTTCACGTCGGGAAACTTCGAACGCGTCGTTGGTAGCCGATCCGGTTCAGCTTCGACCCGAGTTTCTGATTTCTTTCCTTGTATGATTAAGGACGGTTTGCTTCTGTTTTTGTGATGTTTTGGTGCTTGGAAGTTCAATAGGAGAAGAAAGGATGAGTTTTTGGTGATTTTGGGGTGATTTCTGCAGTTTTCGGTATTGATTTGAGGCTTGGAAGTGTAAAAACGTGGGAAGAAGGTTTGTGGCTGTGTTCTCTGACTTTGGAGGTGTTCTCCTCTGCCCTAGTTCGTTTTTTGGGGGTCCTTTATAGAAAGAGCATGGTCAAATTGATAGAGCAAGATCTTTATCTAAAACGTGATTTCGTGCTCTAAAGGAATCTGATTTTGTAAAATATGTTTCAGGCCGAGATAAATTATGAAATTTTAACTGAAGATAAAGGATGATTTTTAGGAATTTTGAGAGTTGGAATCGGGTTATTTTGATAAATAACCGATTAGATAAAAATCTTGCAATCTGGAATCTCCCATAATTCATAACTTATTATTGGAAAGTCGAAATAACGAAATTCCAACGGCATTAGTCTCTAATAAACATCCTCTATCTTGTGTTAAAATTTCATGACGTTTTGTTTTAATTTCGGTATTTTCCATAGGAGAGAGAAAATTGCAAAAATGATTGAATTTCTCTTTTAAATTTTGGGCTAAGGTACCAAATAAAATAATTTCAGGTTTATGACTGTATGTAGTCATGCTAACCATGTGACAATTTTATTTTAATTTTGGAAACCTTTTATTATTTCTATTTTGAGGTTATTTCATGTGTTAATTAAAGAAATTAGCTTATAATATGAATTAAAAGCTAAATTTCCAGAATAAATATTATCAGAGAATCATGAAATACCTTTCATAATGACTATGATATTTGGAAGTGTTTGGAGATAATGAACAAGTCATTAAAAATAGAAAATCCCGATAATGTCCTTGGAAAATCCCGCCTTGGTGCTTTTTGACCCCTTTTGCCCTTTGTAACACGTATGCCTTAGAGACTACTCCGGGGGGTTGAAATTTTGGGTATAACAACCCCCAAACACCCTAAAACCCACCCTAGGAGTGCTAAAAACGTTGAAGGCATTAAGGTGAATCTTATTCATTAGCAAAATGAATATTCTTTAATAATAAAATGAACCTTATTCATTAACAAAATGAATCTTACCCCAAACACTCTAAAAATCACCCTAGGAAAGTTAAAAGCGTCAAAGGCATTTTTATGGTTTGTCGTGCAGGGTTTAGGTTCTAACGACCCTAAATCCTAAACCACAAACCCTAAAAACCTGTTGAGCCTGTAACAACGGTATAAAGTGTGAAACCAATGCCAAAAAGATTACCCTACCCCCAAACACCCTAAAACCACCCTAGGAATGCTAAAAGTTTGTAGTGCAGGGTTAAGGTTCACTTTAAAAAACACAAAGGATTCACATTATTTTATATGAAATGTTCACTTTTCTTAAAATAAGATTCACTTTTTTAAAACAAATGATTCACTTTCAATAAATAAAAGGTTCATACTATTCTCGCATAATTTTGTGGTATGATAAATTTTTATTAGTATTAAACAAAATATTCCCTTTTCTTAAACCTTTGATTCACCTTTTAAAAACCTTTGATTCACTTTTCTTAAACCTTTTATTCACTTTTCTTAAACCTCTTATTCACTTTAGTTAAACAATCTATATTTACGAGAATCACTTTTCTTAAACCTCTGATTCACTTTTCTTAAACCCATGATTCACTTTATAAAAACCTCTGATTCACATTTCTTAAACCTCTTAATCACTCTAGTTAAACAATCTATGATTATGAGATTCACTTTTCTTATTACTCTGATTCATTTTGTACCAACCTTTGATTCACTTTTCTAAAACCTCGATTCACACTAGTCAAACAATCAGAATCACTTTAGTTAAACAATCTTTGTTTATGAGATTCACTTTTTTTAAAACCTCTTATTCACTTTTACACAACTCTCTGATTCACTTTTTAACAACCTTTGATTCACTTTTTAACAAACTTTGATTCACTTTTCACAAACTTAAGATTCACAATGAATCTTAAAACATATGTACATAAAAAAATAAAATAAAATAAAATTTATCAAAACATACTCATGTTTGGTCTTATTTTGAAGAGCTCGAATTATGGTGAACAATGGTATAAGATTTATGTTATTTTGACTTATATCTAATAAATTACAACATTTTAAAGTTTTACAAAATTATAAAGCACAAAAGGACAAAATAAATTGAAATACCCCAAACCTAAGTATGCTAAGTAAACATCAAATCATGATGTAGTAAGGCTAAAATATGCCTTAGAAAGATTGGTAGACAATTTAAACCAAGGAAAACACAAGAAAGTGCCTTAAAGGCAATCAGGGCAAAAACGTGCTCTAAGCTTGGAGAGACTTGGGTGAGTACCCAAATATCATGATAAGACCTTAGTAATATTCTAATGGTCATTTTAAATCAATTAGCAAAGAAAACCAAGCTTGAAATCAAGTTAAAACACAAAATGTGCTTTAAGAAGTCTTAAAGCACATTTTTGAGAAATTGTCTTAGAATTGAGTTTTGAGTGGCTAAATGTCCATCATTACTCTTTAATCAACATGTGTACTAATTAGTATCACATTAGGAGGTCTAAATCAATGGGAAATCAAAAATTTCAGAAATATGTGCACTGATTAGTGAATAGTGCCAAATAGTGACTAGTTTAAGTTTTAATCAAGATAAGCTAATTAGTTGGTCAACAAAGACCATGACTAGCCTTATTTAATATGGGGGCCGGTTTTCTAAGAGATGAGTCACCATAGACTTCATCAAATAAGGAAGAAAAGAAGAGATAAGTAAAGAAGTTACTATTTGCTTTATTAAAGCAAATATCTTACCTTAGCCTACCTTCTCTCCTCTTCTCCATCCATTCTCTTCTTCACACGGTTTTCTTCACCTCCTCTCTTCTCCATTCACGTAAGAGAAGTCTCCATTGTTGCTTCACCTTGCTATGTCCATAACTTGCTCATTTTAGCTCCAAATCAAAAACTAAACACATATTATTCTTAGTTAGGTCAAGACCTATCTTTCTATCTTTTCAAATCTTTCAAAGCTCCATTTTGGTGCCATGAGGAAACTTCATTGATGGAGGAAAATCAAGTTTGAAGAGCTCATTAGCTTCTCCATTCTCTTAAGGTAAAGAATATGTAAGAAAAATCAAGTTTCCACCATTTCTTCTACATGGCCGAAAATTTCTACTCATGGGGCCTTGTTTTTATGCCTTGTTCTAGCTTGATTTATTCACCAAGGACTAGTGGATGTCCTATTTCATTCAATGCCAAAGTCTACCTTGAGACTTCAAAGGTAATCATCCACTTTTATGCCTTAGAACACATTTCTAACCTAGGTTTTTATTCCTTGAGGTTAGTGCATTGTTTAGTACTCATATGAGTCCTTAAATATTGATTAGAACAATGGCAAAAGGAATTTAAGTGGTGGCCGAGATCTATGCAAGAAGAAGGCCTAAGGAGGAGATTAAGATAAGCTTGAGAAAACAAGGTAAAATGCTTACCTAATGGTGGTTTAAGATTAAGGAATGAGTTTTAGATAAATACCAATGTGGCTTAGAGCTTACATTGTGTATTGGGATATATAACCTAAGAAAAAGAACTTAAACAAGCTTGAGAACTTGAGACTAAGGAGCCAAAGGAAATGAGTTAGTAATATAAGTTTAAGATGAGCTTTAAGAGCATTATAAATACTATGAGATTGATGAGTGTATTTGCAGGTTGAAAGCTTTTATATGTGGGAAATTCAGTGTTTAAGTTTAAGCCATTTAAGGGCCTAAGAGCCATGTCATTTAAGAGCCTTAGTGCTATGCAATTTAAGGTTATTGCAATATATTGAGTATGATGTGAATAAGTTGATTTGGGTGAGAAAATAATGAGAAAGGACTTGGTGTGTGTGAGATTATTGTGTGAGAAAAACAATGCTTATGGGCATGATAAAATACTAAAGGAGCTATGGCGAAATTTGAGTAGAAAACAATGTGTGTGGTGGTAGTGGTGAGTTAATGTGACCAAGGGTTTATTAGGAGTCATTAGGAGGAATTTGGGTGGAAATGAGTAAATGAAGGAGTTCTTGAGGTTTAGAATGCCCTAGAGTTGTCTAGGAAGAATTAGAGGATTGGTGGGTGTATTGAACACACCAAGACATGGTATGAGGAATGTTAAGACTTGAGCAAAAATCTAGAGGGAAATGTGTGGGAGAATGTGGTCAGATGTCAAGGAAAATGACTTGGGAATGAAAAAGGGAGTATGATCATGAGAATGGTGAGTAAGATGCATAAAAGAGGTGGAAAAGTCTAAGGAGGGTGTTGCTTGGTCAAGGTAAATGAAGGGTAGTGTTTAAGGTGTTCTAAGGAGATTTTATGACTAAGGATGTTCTAGGAAACAGTAAGTGTTGTTTTGGTGAGAATGAATAAACTATGAAGTTCTTGAGTACTAGGAAGACCTAGGGATGTCTAGAGGGACTAAGGGTTACAATGGTGAATTTAAGGCACCAAAACCATGGTTAAGGAAGCTAGGAAGCTTGTACAAGTTGAAAGAAAATAAAGTATAATGACTTGTGAAGATGTAAGCGTGTACTAGATTACATATAGCTTTGAGAAGTTTGTGTAAGCAAATGGATATGCATAAGGATGCTTGGGAGGTGATGTTAAGGTGATGAAGAAACACCTTGGTATAATGGTTACATAGGCATGAGATGCCATTTAGAAACCTGAGGATAAAACATAATAGATGTTAGGGATTGTGGTAAGATTTGAGTAAGAGTTTAAAGATAAGGAAAATGGGTGTTTGGGCACGTCCGAACTTACGTCCGAACTTGGACGTTCGGACATGCCCTGGAGCGCGTAAGTCTTCTGAACTTCGACTGGCGTCCGAACTAACCGTCCGAACATAGAAGTTCGGACACATCTATTTTTTTCTGGTTTGGCCTCGAACAACGTCCGAACTTTGGAAGTCCGGACGCATGTTCGGACATTCGACAATCTGCACCCTTAGAGTCTCGAACAGTGTCCGAACTTGGGAAGTCCGGACACAAGTTCGGACAAGGTGCTGTATTGACCAAAAATTTTGTTTAAGGTTGGGAAATGATGGGGAATATTAAGTAATGATGATATAAGGTTGTTTAAGACATGTTTGTTGAGTAACAATGATAATTAAGTGGATGAATAAGTATAAGTTATGGGGAGAAGTGATTCACTTAAGACTAAGTTTATAAGAACTTAAGTGGTGTAAGATGGGGATCATTAGTGACTAAGTGAGTTAAGTAAGTTAGCCTTATTGGAAAGGTAATTAACAACCTAAAATTGAATGAATGTTTTAGGGTTTGAGAATTTGGACTCCAGTGGAGAAATAAGCAACCGAACGACCAACGGTGAACGGTACAGTTGTTTCCTCTTGTGACCTGCTTGCTAACGAGGTGTCCCTCGGCTTGTGTGCTATTTGTTTTGTGTGCTCACTAAACAAGATAAAGCATGCAACCGGAACATATTATATATATATTGTATTGTTGTGCGATGTTTGAAAACTAACACAACATACGGTGAGAACTTACTAACCAATATTTAGTAAGGAATTGAGTGAGACTAAGGAACGCCCCCTAATGAGGGACGATATGAACCGAAAGAGGTTAACCAACAAACAGAGTCTTGAGATAACTACTAACTGGAACTTGAGTGAGGAAACCCGGGACCGATCTCCGGTCATGCATGCTAAGGAAAGGGGGTCGTTATCTATAGCAGATTCGACCTCCGATTAAGGACTAGTCCTCGGACTAGTAGCCTTGGGTCGGTTGACCGGCTCGGCTACATTGGACATCCAGTCCAAGGTAGGTGGCTTTAAGATGGCGTGGGGGGATCAAGCCTACATCCCCAACAATTTGAGAATGTTGTTTATTGCCGGTAAGTGTCCTGCTGCTGGCTAGGGTTAACCAAGCCCTACAAAAATAAACAACGAACTAAGGGCTAACCTGTTCCCAATGAGAGAACGGTTAGCATACATAAGGTAAGGTTAAGATAAGTTGCAACCATTCCCTTTTAAAGGATGGTTTGTATTATTAAGATTAAGATAAGCTACATCCACTCCTTATTAAAGGATGGTTGTTTCTAAGATTAAGATAAGAATCAGATTGAGGTAAGATAAGGATGGACTAAGATTAAGAGGGAACATTAATTAAGGAGTTAAATAACTAACTCTCTAATTAAGGGAACGCATTTAAGTCGTTCATTGTGTGTGAACTTTGATTGTTCATATCTGAGTTGTTGTTTACTGCACTTTCTATTATGTTGTGCATCTAATCAACCTCCATGCTATCGACAATTAGTCGTCGTAGCCACGTTAGCTTGGGGGCCATGAGAGGATCGTACCAGCATTCGTGCTGACCCCCTCGGGGGCTTTTTTTACTACACAGGTGAACATCAGGAGGCGGCTGTCGCGAGAGTAAGAAGGAGTACAAGTGTTAAAGGTTAAGAGTGGCCTACGAGTTGTGCATGTACACTCGTATGGCAATATGAGTTAGTAAGATGTATAGGTTGTGAGAGGATTGTAAGAAGGATATGTAAATGGTTAAGGTTGTTAGACTAATGTTCGGTATATTCTGTAGTCAGACCGTGGCAAGGTCCTGGATTGTAAAGAATTCCGCTGTGACATGTTTATATATATACTGTTAAGTTGCGAGACCACATTTGGATTGAGTTGGGGTGTTACATAAATGACAAATACCATATTTACCCATCTCCATAGAACCTAGCGTAAGAGCCAGGTTTGAATTCGCGTAATGAAATAGGTACCAATTGTCATAAATTCAGACATAATTAATTTTGTAGTCAATATACATTGGTTATATAATTCATATAATTTAGTTAGAAGTGTAACACCTCAACTGCTAATCCCGTCATTACCGTCAAATCATCTCGAACTTCTCTACCAACGCAGCGGATATTCCACACTCAATAGCGGGTGATACAATGCCGTTAGTCACCCACGTGACTATCAAGGCCTACTCCCAATACAGAATCGGTCTGATGGTCCGGAATAACCGAGTACAAACCAATACAATCCAAACTCCAAGTCTAAACAAATATACATGATTCTCCATTCAAACCGTACTTAAGTTTACAATCCGAGATACCGAGTTTCTAAGGTACAAATCCAAATACAATACTCTTACGAGCTTATACAAACTTATCACGAGTCTAACATCTTACCCATGTTCTCACAATACCACTTTCTTACCAAATACATATGATAAGTGTCCAAATGAGTATGTTTTATAGGTGTATTTCATATATAATATTAGCACTTTTCTTGCTCAATTCTCCACTTCGGTTAGTTTTCCTCTAGTTTATGTTTTATTGTTATCTCACAAATTTATTGTTTAAACATAAGGAAAACCAAGCTGGAAGTAAAGTAGACGAAGAGACGAACGCATAGACGCAAACGGCTCAGAAAACGGAGTCCAAACGAAGAATCTAGAGCTGGTCAAAATTCGTAGAAGAAAATACACTTGCAACCGCCTGGACGAGATGCGGACGTGATGCGGACAGGAATGTGACCGGGCGGACGTGAAGCGGACGAGATGCGGACGTGAGTGAAGACCTCAGGCGGACGTGAAGCCGACGCTCGGGCGGACAGAAAAAAAAGACAGAGACGTCCGCTTGAGCCTTAGGCGGACGGCTGTGCGGACGACACAAGTGACCGGGCGGACAAGGCAAGGACGTGTGAGACGTCCGCGTGGGATTTAGGCGGACGCGACTAAAATCGAACGCAAAACAGTTTTTCTTCTTCGCTCGTCGACTTCGCTCGTCGACTTCGCCCGTCGACCTGTCTGCAACTTATCCATCTACTCTTCACGCGTTCTGTCCCCTGAGCAATCAATGCTCTTCCACCTCTATCTGCAGTCGTTCTTCTTCTTCCTCTCCTCTATAAAAAGCCACTGCTACTTCAATCAAATACATACGTTCTACCCCAAACTCAACACTCAAAATCTCTCATTCCATTTACAGAAATCCTACGTACTCGCTCCACTCTTCTTCCTCTTCATTTTTCCATACACCATCCACACCTCCGTATTATTTTTACGTCCAACCTCTTTCTGACTTATTACCAGTTAATATGTCAGGCTAAGGAGGATTTACTCCGGGTGAAGGTTTAATTATGTATTTGTATTAATTATGCAATATTTCTACCGGTTAAAATAAATTCAGTTTGTTACGATTAAAGTTTTGTTTCTCTCCCTTTTTAATAAATTTCATCGATTTATTAAAAAGCCTTACTAAATCTGTTTTTAATCTGATCAGTGACGAACAGACAGGTTAATTAAGCCGTAAAACTCTAGGAACTTATTTTCATCGTTTAAGTTAATACAAGTTGCAAGAATAAAATTCCTCACACTCCTCTGCCGTTTTCACGCATTTTGCTTGAGTTTTCATCGGACCTTGCATTTTCAGGTAAACGAGTTCTTATGAGTTTTCATCGGACCTTAAGATAATAACAGGAATCTTGCCAAATTATTTCATTAAACCGGTAGAGATAGCATAATTAATTATATCATATTAACCTGAACCCGGAGTTCCGTTTAATTTAACTTCAGTTCACTAAATTAATCTGTTATTTACTTTTCAGGAACAAGTCAATTAACTCCCCCCTTTTGTGACAAGCTTAGGTACTACTTATTTCACTATAAGTCCCACGGTTCGATATCCGGTCGCTTACACTTAACTATACTACAACGACCGGGATTTGTTTGCAGCCCGACGGATATTTTGAGTTTTAATTTCTTTCCTTTTATTTTAATAACTCCAGTTCTAACCACTCACGATAACACGTCTGCAACATAAGGGTGTACCACTTGGTACACCGGTAGTTCAAATGGGCTACAAGCCCATATACAACAATTCACTATCCAAGGTAATCCCTAGCTAACTATGCATGACTGTCCGATCTCACACTCGACTTCTTAGCTTTGTCGGGTACCTGAAATAAAAACAGTGCCCTAAGGGGCTCAGCAAAAGCTGCATATGACTTCTGCATACCCCGCGTACTAGCGGGGGTACGCTAACTAATTGGTCGCCAACATGCGGTTGTTTTATAATAACAACGTGCTAATATAATTGAAAGCACAAGCAAGCAAGGCAACATACAACCAAGGCATATCAATCAAGCACAAGTGAAATACCCCATACCTTGATATGTTTTGAACTATTAAACTATGGTATATTAAGGCTAAAAAGTTCCTTAGAAACATTAGTGAACAATTTAAACCATAGTAAAAACAATAAAGTACCATAAAGACAATTTGAGCAAAACATGCTCTAAGCTTGGGATGAACTTGGTTAGGACCCAAAGAGCCTACCAAGACTTAATAATATGCAAATATGATTTGATAAGGATAATTAAGTCCTTAAGAAACGTTGGTAGACAATTTAAACCAAACAAAACACAAGAAAACATCATAAAGTCAATTTAAGCAAATACTTGCCCTAGACTTGGTGTAACTTTGTATAAGACCTAAAGGTCGTTCCTAGACCTTATTTACATGTTAATGAACATGTTAAATCAATTCCCAAAGAAAACCAAGCTCAAAAACAAGTTAAAACACAAATTGTGCTTTAAGGAGCCTTAAAGCACATTTTTGAAAAATTGTCTTGGAAATGAGTTTTGAGTGGCTAAATGTCCATCATTACTCTTTAATTAACATGTGTACTACTTATTATCACATTAGGAAGCCTAAATCAAGGAGAAATCACAAATTTCACAAATTTGTGCACTAATTATGAATAGTACCCAAATAGTGCCCAATTTAAGTCTTTAATCTCCTTTAAGTGGTCAATGGTCAAACTAGTACCTAAATAACATAAGGGGGCCAGTTTTTTCAAGGTGACTCATCACCTAACTCATTCAGCAAGTTTAAAATAAAGGAAAGGAGGAGGAAGTTCACTATTTGAAAAGTAACATATAATTTACTTTCACTTTACTCTCTCCTCTCTCTTCTCCTCTCATTTCTTTTCCTCCCAACCAGTCACCACCTTCATCCTCTCTTCTTCCTCACGTAAAGGAACAGACCCCCATGGTTCTTCATCTTCTCCAAACTTCAATTCCTTGCCAAATCCAACTCCATGCTCCAAATCAAAATCTAAGACCATATTTGTGTTAGTTAGATCATGCTCTTCATTTCCCTCTTTTCAAAACTTCAAAAGCTCAAGTTTGATTCCATGGAGAATCTCCATTGAAGGAGGAAAATCTCAAATTCTTACACCTTGGTGTTCTCCTTTGTTCCAAGGTAATAAAAGTAAAAGAAAAATCAAGTTTCTTCCATTTTTGTACATTACCGAAAATGGCTTCTCATGGGGTTTTGTTTTGCTCCTTGAATTAGTCTTGTTTTAATCTCCAAAGGAGCTAGAAGGAGGTCTTGCCTTGTTTCCATGTCAAAGTCCATTCCAAATTCTAAAGGTAAACATCAATTTTAGTGTTTTAAAACACTTATGTAAATCTAGGGTTTTAAGTGTTTTGGTGAAGTATTGTGACCTAGGTTGTACTAGGAATTGTTAAGTGTTAAATTGGTGAAAACAAATGAATTTAAGTGTTCATAAGTATTAGAATGACTTAGGCATTGTTCATGGACATTTAGAGTCTAAAGGAGTGATTTGTGGTATACCAAAGTTATGGTAAGAGTGTGGTTTAATCTTGTGCAAAGTTTGGTGAACAATGGAAGTGTAATACCTTGTGAAGGTTTAATTATGAACTTGTGGGAAAGACTTGAGGAGTGTGTGTAAAGGGGATGAGTGTGATGCAAAATGATGCTTTAGGAGTGGTCATCTTGTTGTGGAAGAACACTTTGGTTAGTGGAAGTCTTAGGCAAAATTACAAGTTACAAGTGTAAGGAAAAATGTTCTAAGTGTTAAGGAGTTAGTAAAAGTTTGAGTAAATGTTTAAGGAGTTTGAGGGATGATTAGAGAGGGTTTTAGTGTGCCAAAAAGATGTTAAAACATGTGGGAAAACATGTGGAATGCTTAGGAAAAGATTGGGGTGAATTTGGAGTGAAATAAGCACTTAAAAACAAGTTTCTGGTTTTGACCTACCTTTGGACCGACCTTTGCAAGGTAGGTCGGGCCCAGAATACCATCCAGGAAGCTTTCTGACTTCGACCGACCTTGGCAAGGTCGGTCGGGGTAAAATTTTTCAGACGGGAATGTTTCTGGTTCCGACCAACCTTGGGACCTACCGTGCAAGGTCGGTCGGACCTTAAAAAAAATAAATAAATAAATAAATTTAAGAATGTTAAGTGGTATTTAGACCTGGAAATTTTGACCCAACCTGAAACCCAACCCGAACCCAACCCATACTTTTGCGGGTTAGGGTCTTGATTATTGACCCATCAATTTTGTGCGTTGGGTTAGGGTAATAAGCTAATTTTGTGGGTTGGGTTAGGGTAGAGATCATAACCCATGACCCAACCCGAAACCCAAAAATATATTTGTTAATAATGAAAAATAAAAATATTAATTCACAATTATATATATATGTAACACCCCTACCGTTAATCCTATGCTTACCGTCCAATCATCCCATTATCCTATCAGTTCGCAGTGGAAGACTACTACTACAACGGCGGGTGGTACAACGCCGCTAACCGCCCATACGGCTAGCTAGGCTTACCTTACTTACAGTCATGGTCTGATGCCTAAGTATACCGAGCTACTACAATTCATACCGGTTACAAAAGATAACATACTTGCATTACTGGATTACCGAGTATTTAAAGTATTTGATTACATCCCTTTCCAATCTTCTCAAAAGAATGAGTTTCTACCAACTACTCATCTATACCAATTTCCATCCTCTCATTATCCAAAAGGGTGTACCCTATGGTACACCGGCCAACAAAAAAACCTACAGCCGTGTACAACATAGTACACCTTTCACACTTCATTGTTTACAGACAAAAAGAATTCAAGCTAAGTCTTCATCATCTTCACCCTTCTCTTGTACCTGCATTCATATTAAAAACGGTGCCCCAAGGGGCTCAGCAAAAGCTGCGCATAAACTCCGCATATACCGAGTGCAAACAAGGGCACGCCGACTAATTAAGGTCAGATAGGCATGTGGTTCATTAATTTCATACAAACATGCTTTGCATACAACATACATGCATGTACAATACATTACACAATTCAAGGCAACATTGCAATAACATACACATTACTTACCTTCACGGTGTTAGCCAAATTACGCATCCGGGTTAATCGGAATGCTATTTACTCTTTTACTCATCACACATTACTTACTCTTACTTTACTTACTTACTTTCATTTACTTACTTACTCATTCTTACTTACTTACTCTTACTCATGTTAAGTCGGTATGACCTCCGGCCCGGGGACTACACCGTCCCACCACCGGGATTTACTTGACTCACCAATCCGGGATGCTACCCATTTAAGGGATTTGGGCCACGGACCAGTTTAAGAGTCAAGACTTGGATCCAACCTCTTGTGTCTCCGCATCCTCACGCGTGGCCGAAACTATATCGGACTTCTACTCATTCCCATTTAATTACCAATTTAAGTTAGATTGGTTAGCATGTTAGGAATCAGTTAGAAGTCCAATCACAATCACATTCGGTCACAATACAATACATCATACATACACACACTCATATTCACCCATACATTTCATGAATTATACAAACTATGATTTAAAGAGAGTATTCAACAAGATACAACACTATATATTCAAAAGTAAGCATAATAACTCCGATTCGTGCATTTATCTTATTTGGTGATCAATTAGCACACAACACACAAATCAGAGTAACCAAGGTAGCATACGGGGCATGAGGAATTCATACCGTTCACCGTTGTACTTGTATCCCAACTTTCCTTCGGTGCTCACAAATCAAGTCCTATAACATACATGTGATCGAGTGATTAATTATCTACAATTAACTTAACTCGCATCCCTATTACTTCCTTAACTCTTACTTACTAAGTCCCTACAATTCTTATACTTACACATTGTTTACTTACTCTTTATTACTTCAAGTTCATTTACCTACTTAGTAATGGTATACTTATATATGTACATATGTATATGTAGGCATACACATATATATATATTCTTATTATAATTATAATAATTATTATTTATTATCTTTATTTTATTTTATTTTATTTTGTGACTCGACCGACCTTACCCAGGGTCGGTCCCAAGGTCGGTCGAAGTCAGTAGGGAATTACGCTGGAAAATTTCAGGGCCGACCGACCTTGCAAGTCTGGTCCCAAGGTCGGTCCATTCCAGTGAGTTACATGACGGAAAAATTTTGAGTCGACCGACCTTGCAAGTCGGGTCGCAAGGTCGGTCCATTCCAGTAGGTTACATTACGGGAAATTCTTCTGACCGACCGACCTTGCATGTCCGGTCTCAAGGTCGGTCCATTCCAGAAGGTTTCCGTCCTTTGTAAATCTGGGCTCGACCGACCTTGCAAGTCTGGTCCCAAGGTCGGTCCGGCCCAGTATTTGCATTTTTATTTCTGTTTTCAGTCCCTCTTCTTACCCATTACTTACCCATTGTTCCTACACTTATTCCCACATGTTCTAACACTAATTTAAACCTCTTAATACACCCTAGTTCATTCATTAACTCTTTACACATTTCTATACTAATTCATACACTTGTTTCCTAAATTCATTCCAGCACTTATACTATCTTACCTTAGTTGCATTTTGCTACAGATTTTGACTCCAACACTCCCCATCTATAGCTCCCTCTTCTAATGTCATTTCTAACACTTCTAATGCATTACAATACATTAACTATCTCTCCCAACCTACCCACTAAACAGCTCATATTAAAATCTGTTACAAGGACATGCTTTTACCTAGTTTTCTAGTTATTAAGTGTTCTAGTTCTAGGTAAATTTTGCCATAGTCTCCCCTATATTTATACACTCTCACCACATTGTTTCACTCACATATATGACGCATACCACCTGTTTATAACCAATATCAATATACTAAACTCTCATACACAAATACTACACATTAAGCACTCAATAAATTCCTGCACTCAACATCCCATTCCCAACTATGTTTACACAAGTTTTACATGTCTTTTAAGGGTTCAAAACATTTGTATTCTCCTACACATTACACTACTACTACACTACCATTTAACAACACCCATTTTAAACTTCTAAAATCTGTTACATACAAGACTACACAAGTGAGTATCATTACCTTGTTTTTCTTCTAGTTTTCCTTCTCTTCTTCCTTCTTCTTTCTTTCCTCTTCCACCGGGTTTGTAACACAAATCCTCTCACACTACAACCCATTCATTTACACACTTCAATTATAAACTAACCCTTAATTATTCTTTAAAGCATTAATGCATATTTTAGGGTTTAGAAATTTCATTACCTTACAAGGGTATGGGTGATGCTTGGAATGGCTCAAGAACAAGATTTCCCACTCTCCAAGGAAGCCAAAATCGGCTAGAGTACAAGAACAACAAGGGTTTAGTTTCCCAAATTTCGTTTTGCCCACAAGGGCTAGAAAAGGTAAGGTTTCAAGAAGATTTTTACCTCAAAATAATAAGGAGAAGGAGGTGGTTCTAATGGTGGTCTTGAAGCTCCAAATGCTACACACCCATGGAGATGAAAGTTCTCGTTTTTGGATTTTGAAAAGAGGCTAGTGTTCTCCTTGATGAGAGGAACACAATGGTATACTTTTTGTGATTTTTGGTGATGGTTTGATGGGTTAACAAGAGGAGAGAAGTTGAGTTTTTGTGTGGGTTTCTCATTTCTCCATTGCTGTCCGGTTGAGGAAGAAGAAGAGAATAGAGAGTGAGGGAGAAGGGGTGTACATGAGTGAAGAGAATGAGGGTAGGAGAGAGAGTGTGAGATAGGTAAATAGCTTACTTTATTGCTTTTTAATTCTTTGTCCTTTTGTACATAAGAAGGGAATTAAGGGGTGTGAGTGGGGGCATGGAATCGGACACACACACAGCCCATATGGGTTTGTAAAAATTTTATTTACAATATTGGACACACTAGTTTGGGTTATTTATGTTTCCACCCCACAACTTCCCGTTTTTGACAGTTTTTACTAATTTCTCGTTTTATTGATTTTATTGGTTCTAAAGCTTCACTAATATTTATTAATGACTATTTAGTTGACCAAAATTGTTACGAGTCTATTTGACCCGCTTAAAGTCATGTTTTCCCGGTTTCCTTGAAAAACACGCTTTAAGGTTCGTAAGTGTTTTTAATCCGTTTTAAGGGTCCGTTTTCTTCGGGATTTGTTCCCTCATGATTATTTATGCATAATTAAGCTTCTAAATTATTTATTAGCCTAATTAATCACTATTTTTAATTACGGGGTATTTCAATCTACCCCCCTTAAGAAACTTTGCCCTCAAAGTTGCTCAAGGTTTAATAGTTTAATATTTCTACTCATTAGGCAAACCAATTCCCGTAATGTGTCTTACTACCACCTATGAGGTGTTTACTTCTTCCAAATTGCAAACATACACGATTCAAGCACAATACGAATTCACATACACCATGCACCATTTCCATACATACAATCACATCCACATTACACAATACACCACTACAATTCACAATACACATTACGCATACATCACACATCGTACATACACATCCATACACTACACATTACACATACATACATTCATATACCAACTACACTCTGCACTACATATGCCATCAAAACCTACTACAACACATATACACTATACAATGCTCACTCGAAGCAATGTAGAAGCAAAAAGGCTCTACCCCCCTTAAAAGGGGTACGCCCCGTACCCGTATTTACTAAATACTAGACTATCTAGTATATGAACAACTGTGGGTGCTTCGCCTTCATGGCATCTTCCAACTCCCATGTCGCTTCTTCGACATCATGGTTTGACCATAGGACCTTCACCATTCGAATAGACTTATGGCGAGTGTCTCTGGTCTTCCTATCAAGGATTCTTACGGGAGTTTCAACATATCTCATGGTCGGCTCAATGGATAGTCTCTCGGGCTCTAGGACATGAGAAGGATCAGCGATGTACTTCTTGAGTTGTGACACATGAAAGACATCATGTACACGCCCCAAGTCCTCAGTAGTTAACCTATAGGCTACGGATCCAACTCTTTCGGTGATAGTGTACGGCCCTACAAATTTTGGGCTCAGCTTGCCCTTCTGACCAAAACGGAATACGCCCTTCATAGGTGAAACGCGCAAGAACACTTGGTCGCCCACAGCGAACTCAAGGTCGCGTCGTCTCACATCCGCATAGGATTTCTGTCTATCTTGGGCTGCCTTCATATTGGCTCGGATTTGTTGCACTTCCGCTTGGACTTGTTCTAGGTACTCCGGTCCTATGATGACCGCTTCGCTTGACTCATCCCAACACAAAGGTGTACGGCAAGGTCTACCGTATAGGGCTTGGAAAGGCAACATCTTAATCGAAGCGTGATAGCTATTATTGTACGAAAACTCGATAAGATGAAGCTTATCTAACCAACTCCCCTTAAAGTCTAAGGCACATGCCCGAAGCATGTCCTCCAGTGTCAGGATGGTCCTTTCTGTCTGACCGTTGGTCTGAGGATGGAAGGCGGTACTCAGCTTCAATTCTGTACCCAGCGCTTCCCGTGTAGCTCTCCAGTATCTCGAAAGAAATCTGGTGTCGCGGTCAGATACTATGGTCTTTGGGACTCCGTGGTGTCTGATAATCTCCATGTCAAATAGTTCTGCGAGCTTCACTACCTTCCAGGTGTCCTTCATTGGTACGAATCTGGCCACCTTGGTAAGGCGATCGACTACAACCCAGATCATGTTGAGTCCTCCCCTAGCAGGTGGGAGTCCTACAACAAAATCCATGAAGATATCATGAAACTTCCACTCCGGAAATGGCATCGATTGTACCATTCCGCCCGGTCTACGATGTTCAAATTTCACTTTCTGGCATGTTAAGCATCTCAATACATACTCTGTCACATCTGACTTCATCCCAGACCACCAGAAGTACCTCTTCATGTCTTTGTACATCTTGGAGGCTCCTGGATGGACTGATAATGTAGAACTGTGTGACTCTCGCAGGATGCGATCCCTTAGCTTAGCATTGCTTCGGGGGACGCATAGCCTGCCATTCAGCCGAATCAGACCATCTTCATGTGACTTAAAATCATATTTCTTCTTCTCAAATGTACCATCTGTGATCTTCTGTCTGATTTCGGTTAGGTAAGGGTCGCTCAACTGAGCGTCTCACACCTCGTCAACCAAGCTAGAAGAAGCGAGTAGCGAATGGAGCGAGTGTGCTCGACGACTCAGGGCGTCGGCTACCACGTTTGCCTTCCCTTCCTTATACTGTAGGTCGATGTCGTAGTCTGAGAGAAACTCCATCCACCTTCTCTGTCTCAAGTTCAATTCTTTCTGTGTGAATACATACTGTAAGCTCTTGTGGTCGGAGTAGATGGTGATGCTTACCTCATAGAGATAGTGTCGTCATATCTTCAAGGCGAAGACAATGGCTCATAACTCTAAGTCGTGTGTCGGGTAATTCTCCTCATGCTTTTTCAGCTGGCGGGAGGCATAAGCTACAACCTTGCCATGCTGCATGAGTACGCATCCCATTCCTTTGCCTGATGCATCACAATATACCTCAAATCCCACTGTACCCTCTGGAAGAGTAAGGATGGGCGCTGAGGTCAATGAGTCCTTTAGGCTCTGAAATGATATTTCGCACTCGTTTGTCCATACAAATGGTGCATCTTTCTTTATCAGTGTAGTCATGGGCTTAGCGACTTTCGAGAAGTCCTTTACAAATCTCCGGTAGTAACCGGCTAGACCAAGAAAGCTCCTAATGTCGGTAACAGTCTTGGGTCTAGGCCATGATCGTACAGCTTCTATCTTGGAAGGGTCAACTGAGATACCTGCTCTCGAGATGACATGACCGAGGAATGATACCTAATCTAGCCAGAACTCGTATTTGGAGAACTTCGCATACAGCTGGTTCTCGCGCAGTGTCTCAAGCACTTTCCTTAAATGAAGTTCAAGCTCTTCTGCTGATTTGGAGTATACAAGGATGTCGTCAATGAAGGCAACAACCGAAGTGTCCAACTGCTCTCTGAAAAGTCGATTCATGAGGTCCATGAATTTTGCTGGTGCGTTTGACAAACCGAATGGCATGACGGTGAATTCGTAGTGGCCATATCTGGTACGGAATTCCATTTTCTTGATGTCTTGCTCATTGATAGCAATCTGATGATACCCAGAACGGAGGTTGATCTTGGAGAAGACTGAGGCACCTTTCAACTGGTCGAATAAGTCGTCGATGCGTGGCAATGGGTATTTATTTTTTACTGTGACCGCATTCAGCTCGCGGAAGTCAATACAAAGTCGGAGGCTACCGTCCTTCTTCTTCACGAAGAGAACCGGTGCTCCCCAAGGTGATACGCTCGGGCGTATGAACCCTTTGTCGTGTAGATCACGTAATTGCTCCTTCAGTTCTGTCATTTCAGCAGGTGCCATGTGGTACGGTGCCCTAGTGATGGGACCGGTACCTGGCAAGAGGTCAATCTCAAATTCTACCGCTCTCTGAGGTGGCATACCGGGTAACTCCTTAGGGAATACGTCGGGAAATTCGGATACAACGGGTACTTCATCATTGAACTCTGGATCTCTCTCCAGGTCTTGCACATAACACAAATACACTTCTTTGCCCTTTCTGAGCTCCCGGTACATGGCCATGGCGGAGATAACTGTGGTCGAAGGCTCTCTCGGTCTCTGGCGGTAAGATACAGTAACCCCAGAAGGACTCTTGAGCAGCAATCGGTGCTCGGCGCAGAGGATTCTACCCTTGTGCCACTCCAACCAATTCATTCTGATTATCAAGTCGAATCCCAATCCATTAAACTCGATGAAGGTGTTGGAGTAAAAGTGTGTTACAACTTCTACAACTTAGGCAGTGTACCTAATCGTTTTGCGGGATAGTGGATTCGTGGGGTTGTCGTACTCTTGGGGACCTCGCTGTGGATAACTGATAGTGGATTAAAGTTACTGAGAATTCTAGTAAATATATTTTATCATTTTAAGGAGAGGAAATAATTGAAAACTTAATTTAAACAAAACAGTAATAAAAACAATTAAAACAGAATAAAAATAGAAGTTAAAAACCTTTTTGTTTTTGAGAAAGCACCCCGGGTTCTTTTGCTCACCTATTTTATCCAATCATATTAATATAAACTTTACCACTTTAAGTAATAAACTCAGAAACTATAAATAATTCGTTGACGACTAAATCTAACGAACCCTAACCAGTTGCTAGAACTAGCAGTAGACTAATGCTCTAATCCGGACACAACCAATCGCATAAAGAACAACTTCTATTTGAGACCGATTAATCTATAGGCGGGATCACGCTTCTAGCTGTTAATCAGGTTTAATTTCCCATGTCTTGTTATCTATCTCAGCTCTCGCATGTTGATTAGAAAACTACAAATATTGCTTTAATAATTAGCTAGAGAATTAAAGCACATGAAGGACAAGAATTAAACTATTACTTTAGATAAAAATCATAGTGGAAAGCTTAACATAACATAATTATATAAAATAGGCTCGCATCCCAAACCTGGGAGGGCTTAAGTTTATTATTCAAACATAATTATAAAGACACATAACAATAATAAGGTAGAACGAAGAAAACCGAACAATTGGGCAATTCTTGGTCATGTCCGGGTGTGGTTAGCCGGACAGAAAGCCGGACGTGTCTTGTCGTGATCTCCGTGGGTCGGACAAGGGTCGGACATGGCCAAATTACTGCAGATCGTCTTCTTCTTCTGGAAACCGGAAAATTAACTGCTACAGCTAAATTAACAAGGGGAATGACTATAAATGAAGTAGGGATAGTTTATATAGGTGGAATTCGTGCAGAGGAACAAGAAAACAGAGTTTTCTGTGCCTCTGTATGAATTTGGAATTTCTGAACGTGGAGGTGGTGTGGTGGTCTGATGAACTAATGGTGATGAGCTTTGGATTTGAAGAAGTGATGCCAAATACTGAAGAAGGACGTGGGTTTTTATAGGAATTTGAGGAGGTGTGAAGAGGTAAATGAGAATGGAATATTTAGGCAGTCAAAGACGGTGGATTTTGATAATGACTGGAGCTGAAGCGTCAATGGCGGTGCCTAATTAGGCACCGTCTTCACCGTCGTTGATTTTCTGAATCTGGGCTCCGTTTACACACGTCCGGAATTGGTCCGGCTAAGTCTCAGCCGGACGTGTCTTGTCCGGATTGCGTTCGGGTCTGTTTGGCCGGACACGTGTATTTCCTCCTCGTCTTGTCCTGTAAACTTTGACTGGCTCTAGATTCTTCGTTCGGACTCCGTTTTGGTCCCCGTTTGTTGCGTTAGAAAGCTCATGAGATTATCTATCCATTTATATAGCTTTTTCCTACATTTAACACATATAATACATCAGTTCATATCAAAACATAAATCTAGGAAAAATGTAAGATAAGTGAGAAATATTACTTAAAATACTGCAAATTATAAAGTAATTAAACCCTTAAAAGTCTATATATTTCGCACTTATCAAACTTCCTCACACTTATCTTTTGCTTGTCCTCAAGCAAATAAAGAACAAACTTTCTCTAAGGTCACAGTATCAAACTCCGGGATTCAACAATCGTGGAAGGAAATCAAGCTAAATGGCAATCAAAAGAATAATCCTGCTCTTAGATGTAGGTTTTTGTAAACAGTGAAACATAAATTTTTTAATAGGAGCATGGATAAGTTAGATTGCAAAGATTGAACATAGATTAGCTCGGAACCTTCCACCAATTTCTTTTCTCTAACCTTTGGATGACAAGGGGTGTGAAGTAACACCTTATTCCGTGATACCTTTCAACACCACGTACTCATGATCAAAATATGAGAAATTGCGACAATCATTCAGCATTAAGAGATTTGCGTGTTCATTTTTTTTTTTGTTCGCACAATTTGTTTCATCCCCCACACTTTTCTCTTCACCCATGTAGCGGCTTTGGGCCTTCTATCCCAGATCACAAGATCTTAGGTAGATGGGTGATGAGGCACCCCAAGGACTTAATAACCAAATGAAGAGGCCTGTTTTGGTTCAGAAAACTTCATTATATGATCAGAGGAGCACCTTGCCTTATCCTTTCCATACCAAACTTTCACCTAGTCCCATGATTACCGAGCTAAGGTAGTTCAATTTCCACAATCAGCTTATCCACCAGATTTCAGTGAAAATAGATTTAATTTTGAAGAAAGAATTTGATACATACAAACATCGTCAAGCAGAACGATTCTTGAGGTTGTCATCAGGCTTGATCTCAAAAACTTCCACAAAAAATTTTAGCCCGAGAATTCAACATGTATTGGCATTTAGAGAAGCTTACTATCATAATTAGAGAACAATAAAAATCAAGTGTGGCATTAGGTGTAACTTGGCATATTTTCAGGGAAAGGTCTAAACTTCCTCACACTTAAGAGGAGCAATGTCCTCATTGTTCGAAAATAAAAATCAAGAAAAGACCTTTCAAAATATGCCAGATTGATGAAGAATTTCATTCAGGACAATCATGGACTGATATAATAATAATCATTAAGCGTGATAGACTGGACACAAACATTTAAAATAAAGAAACTGAAACTCCCCTGATATCGTAGATTGAGGAAGGTGTCCTTCCTCACACTTAAGTGCGAACAATGGGGGTAGTAGCGTTCCTCACACTTGCGTTCAAGCAAGTGTCCAGCCTTGGAGTTCTTCAGATACCATGATAAGAATTTCACCTGCACACACTACCCAAAAATAAACGCTAAAAAGCGTTGCGTGAAAGCATAGACACCATTTCCACTTCTTTTTGTTAAAAATTAAAATTAAAATAAAATCATAAATAAAAATAAAATAAAACCATATGCTCCTCTATTAATTGAAAATTTTTGTTAAATTTTTTTTTAAAAAAAAAAACACGTATCCGGGTAAAGTGGTCCGGACGTAGATCCGGACATTTGTAATTTTTTTTTTTACGAAGTGGCCGACCTATGTCCGGATCCGGACATTTTGTATTTTGCACGTGTCCGGGTCTATAGGGTCGGACGTAGACCCGGACATGTGTAAATATTTTTTTTTTTTGAAAAACATAATATAGAAATAATGTGGAGTACAAAATTAAAATAATAATAATAATAATAGGATATTAAAGTTTAACCACTGGGTTGCCTCCCAGTAAGCTGCCCGTAGTTTTAGTCTTTGGCTAGACTCCTGCTTCGTTATCCTGGATCAAAAATAAAAGTAGACAACACCTTCGCCAGGAAAACGAAGTTAGTAATAATAAAAAGCAAACCACCTGGATCAAAACAAAACGTTACTTCGGTAAATAAAATAGGAAAATGAATACTCCACAAAACCTGGTGTTTGAGGAGGTACTGCCGGTAACGTAGTTGTAACAGGAGACCAGGTGGTGATGACTTTTCTTCCTCAAATTGGAGGATGTAAACATCCTCCTCTTGCTGTTGAGGCTTATGGAGGCAGGATGGAAGTTGATGAGAGACCGGTGGTAGTGGTGTTCCTTCCTCAGATTCGAGGATGTAAATTTCCTCTTCTGGTTGGTGAGGCTCAACTGGATAGCGCTCTTCCAGCTGGTTGACCGGCTCAGACACAATATCTTCGAATTTTAATTGCTCCTCCTGTGTTGGGGATGGAGATGGAGGAAGATTGTAACTCTCAGACATTTGTTCTAACTCGGCGTCGGAGAAAAATGTCCTGAGAAGTTTCTTTATCTCCTCATCAGAACTTGTAGCTTCAAGTATCTGGCTCGAGTCGATCTTCACTCCTTGGGGTCACCACTGGAATTTCTTCTAGCGGCTCGTCCATATTTGGGAGGAATTCGTCTGGCCTCTGTGTAGATTGTTGCTTGTTCTGATTGAAGTAGTAATACCCCAACTGAGCTTCGTTATACTGTGTATTAGCCTGGTCGATTTCCCACCAATACGGCTCTCGATTTGATTGTTGAGGTGGTTGATAATCCTTGACCAACCTTCGATATGAGGATATTTCCTCTTGCATTCACGTCCATTCTAAATCGATCAACAATCTTCTCACCTCGTCATAGCCGCTCTCCATTATCAGTAATTAACCTATAAAAACAAAAATAAAAAATACCGAGTAGAATAGAACTAAAAATAGAAAATCAAATAAGAACTAAAACAGAAATACAAGAAATATTTTTTTTTGTAAGTAAAATAAAATAAAGCGAAAATAAAATAAATTAAAAATTAATGAAAATAGAAATTTCAATAAAATTAAACACCATCAATTAACCGTGTCGGAGGTCCCCGGCAACGGCGCCAAAAACTTGCTGGAGTAAAAGTGTGTTACAACTTCTACAACTTAGGCAGTGTACCTAATCATTTTGCGGGATAGTGGATTCGTGGGGTTGTCGTACTCTTGGGGACCTTGCTGTGGATAACTGATAGTGGATTAAAGTTACTGAGAATTCTAGTAAATATTTTTTATCATTTTAAGGAGAGGAAATAATTGAAAACTTAATTTAAACAAAACAGTAATAAAAACAATTAAAACAGAATAAAAATAGAAGTTATAAACCTTTTTGTTTTTGAGAAAGCACCCCGGGTTGTTTTGCTCACCTATTTTATCCAATCATATTAATATAAACTTTACCACTTTAAGTAATAAACTCAGAAACTATAAATAATTCGTTGACGACTAAATCTAACGAACCCTAACCAGTTGCTAGAACTAGCAGCAGACTAATGCTCTAATCCGGACACAACCAATCGCATAAAGAACAACTTCTATTTGAGACCGATTAATCTATAGGCGGGATCACGCTTCTAGCTGTTAATCAGGTTTAATTTCCCATGTCTTGTTATCTATCTCAGCTCTCGCATGTTGATTAGAAAACTACAAATATTGCTTTAATAATTAGCTAGAGAATTAAAGCACATGAAGGACAAGAATTAAACTATTACTTTAGATAAAAATCATAGTGGAAAGCTTAACATAACATAATTATATAAAATAGGCTCGCATCCCAAACCTGGGAGGGCTAAAGTTTATTATTCAAACATAATTATAAAGACACATAACAATAATAAGGTAGAACGAAGAAAACCGAACAATTGGGCAATTCTTGGTCGTGTCCGGGTGTGGTTAGCCGGACGTGTCTTGTCCTGATCTCCGTGGGTCGGACACGGCCAAATTACTGCAGATCGTCTTCTTCGTCTGGAAATCGGAAAATTAACTGCTACAGCTAAATTAACAAGGGGAATGACTATAAATGAAGTAGGGATAGTTTATATAGGTGGAATTCGTGCAGAGGAACAAGAAAACAGAGTTTTCTGTGCCTCTGTATGAATTTGGAATTTCTGAACATGGAGGTGGTGTGGTGGTCTGATGAACTGATGGTGATGAGCTTTGGATTTGAAGAAGGGATGCCAAATACTGAAGAAGGACGTGGGTTTTTATAGGAATTTGAGGAGGTGTGAAGAGGTAAATGAGAATGGAATATTTAGGCAGTCAAAGACGGTGGATTTTGATAATGACTGGAGCTGAAGCGTCAATGGCGGTGCCTAATTAGGCACCGTCTTCACCGTCGTTGATTTTTGAATCTGGGCTCCGTTTACACACGTCCGGAATTGGTCCGGCTAAGTCTCAGCCGGACGTGTCTTGTCCGGATTGCGTCCGGGTCTGTTTGGCCGGACACGTGTATTTCCTCCTCGTCTTGTCCTGTAAACTTTGACTGGCTCTAGATTCTTCGTTCGGACTCCGTTTTGGTTCCCGTTTGTTGCGTTAGAAAGCTCATGAGATTATCTATCCATTTATATAGCTTTTTCCTACATTTAACACAATAATACATCAGTTCATATCAAAACATAAATCTAGGAAAAATGTAAGATAAGTGAGAAATATTACTTAAAATACTGCAAATTATAAGGTAATTAAACCCTTAAAAGTCTATATATTTCGCACTTATCAAACTTCCTCACACTTATCTTTTGCTTGTCCTCAAGCAAATAAAGAACAAACTTTCTCTAAGGTCACAGTATAAAACTCCGGGATTCAACAATCGTGGAATGAAATCACGCTAAATGGCAACCAAAAGAATAATCCTGCTCTTAGATGTAGGTTTTTGTAAACAGTGAAACAGAAATTTTTTAATAGGAGCATGGATAAGTTAGATTGCAAAGATTGAACATAGATTAGCTCGGAACCTTCCACCAATTTCTTTTCTCTAACCTTTGGATGACAAGGGGTGTGAAGTAACACCTTATTCCGTGATACCTTTCAACACCACGTACTCATGATCAAAATATGAGAAATTGCGACAATCATTCAGCATTAAGAGTTTTGCGTGTTCATTTTTTTTTTGTTCACACAATTTGTTTCATCCCCCAGACTTTTCTCTTCACCCATGTAGCGGCTTTGGGCCTTCTATCCCAGATCACAAGATCTTAGGTAGATGGGTGATGAGGCACCCCAAGGACTTAATAACCAAATGAAGAGGCCTGTTTTGGTTCAGAAAACTTCATTATATGATCAGAGGAGTACCTTGCCTTATCCTTTCCATACCAAACTTTCACCTAGTCCCATGATTACCGAGCTAAGGTAGTTCAATTTCCACAATCAGCTTATCCACCAGATTTCAGTGAAAATAGATTTAATTTTGAAGAAAGAATTTGATACACACAAACATCGTCAAGCAGAACGATTCTTGAGGTTGTCATCAGGCTTGATCTCAAAAACTTCCACAAAAAATTTTAGCCCGAGAATTCAACATGTATTGGCATTTAGAGAAGCTTACTATAATAATTAGAGAACAATAAAAATCAAGTGTGGCATTAGGTGCAACTTGGCATATTTTTAGGGAAAGGTCTAAACTTCCTCACACTTAAGAGGAGCAATGTCCTCATTGTTCGAAAATAAAAATCAAGAAAAGACCTTTCAAAATATGCCAGATTGATGAAGAATTTCATTCAGGACAATCATGGACTGATATAATAATAATCATTAAGCGTGATAGACTGGACACAAACATTTAAAATAAAGAAACTGAAACTCCCCTGATATCGTAGATTGAGGAAGGTGTCCTTCCTCACACTTAAGTGCGAACAATGGGGGTAGTAGCGTTCCTCACACTTGCGTTCAAGCAAGTGTCCAGCCTTGGAGTTCTTCAGATACCATGATAAGAATTTCACCTGCACACACTACCCAAAAATAAACGCTAAAAAGCGTTGCGTGAAAGCATAGACACCATTTCCACTTCTTTTTGTTAAAAATTAAAATTAAAATAAAATAATAAATAAAAATAAAATAAAACCATATGCTCCCCTATTAATTGAAAATTTTTGTTAAATTTTTTTTTAAAAAAAAAACACGTGTCCGGGTAAAGTGGTCCGGACGTAGATCCGGACATTTGTAATTTTTTTTTTTACGAAGTGTCCGACCTATGTCCGGATCCGGACATGTTTGTATTTTGCACGTGTCCGGGTCTATAGGGTCGGACGTAGACCCGGACATGTGTAAATTTTTTTTTTTTGAAAAACATAATATAGAAATAATGTGGGTACAAAATTAAAATAATAATAATAATAATAGGATAATAAGTTTAACCACTGGGTTGCCTCCCAGTAAGCTGCCCGTAGTTTTAGTCTTTGGCTAGACTCCTGCTTCGTTATCCTGGATCAAAAATAAAAGTAGACAACACCTTCGCCAGGAAAACGAAGTTAGTAATAATAAAAAGCAAACCACCTGGATCAAAACAAAACGTTACTTCGGTAAATAAAATAGGAAAATGAATACTCCACAAAACCTGGTGTTTGAGGAGGTACTGCCGGTAATAGTTGTAACAGGAGACCAGGTGGTGAAGACTTTTCTTCCTCAAATTGGAGGATGTAAACATCCTCCTCTTGTTGTTGAGGCTTATGGAGGCAGGATGGAAGTTGATGAGAGACCGGTGGTAGTGGTGTTCCTTCCTCAGATTCGAGGATGTAAATTTCCTCTTCCGGTTGGTGAGGCTCAACAGGATAGCGCTCTTCCAGCTGGTTGACCGGCTCAGACACAATATCTTCGAATTTTAATTGCTCCTCCTGTGTTGGGGATGGAGATGGAGGAAGATTGTAACTCTCAGACATTTGTTCTAACTCGGCGTCGGAGAAAAATGTCCTGAGAAGTTTCTTTATCTCCTCATCAGAACTTGTAGCTTCAAGATTATCTGGCTCGAGTCGATCTTCACTCCTTGGGGTCACCACTGGAATTTCTTCTAGCGGCTCGTCCATATTTGGGAGGAATTCGTCTGGCCTCTGTGTAGATTGTTGCTTGTTCTGATTGAAGTAGTAATACCCCAACGGAGCTTCGTTATACTGTGTATTAGCCTGGTCGATTTCCCACCAATACGGCTCTCGATTTGATTGTTGAGGTGGTTGATAATCCTTGACCAACCTTCGATATGAGGATATTTCCTCTTGCATTCGCGTCCATTCTAAATCGATCAACAATCTTCTCACCTCGTCATAGCCGCTCTCCATTATCAGTAATTAACCTATAAAAACAAAAATAAAAAATACCGAGTAGAATAGAACTAAAAATAGAAAATCAAATAAGAACTAAAACAGAAATACAAGAAATATTTTTTTTGTAAGTAAAATAAAATAAGATAAAATAAAGCGAAAATAAAATAAATTAAAAATTAATGAAAATAGAAATTTCAATAAAATTAAACACCATCAATTAACCGTGCCGGAGGTCCCCGGCAACGGCGCCAAAAACTTGTTGGAGTAAAAGTGTTACAACTTCTACAACTTAGGCAGTGTACCTAATCGTTTTGCGGGATAGTGGATTCGTGTTGTCGTACTCTTGGGGACCTCGCTGTGGATAACTGATAGTGGATTAAAGTTACTGAGAATTCTAGTAAATTTTTTATCATTTTAAGGAGAGGAAATAATTGAAAACTTAATTTAAACAAAACAGTAATAAAAACAATTAAACAGAATAAAAATAGAAGTTATAAACCTTTTTGTTTTTGAGAAAGCACCCCGGGTTGTTTTTGCTCACCTATTTTATCCAATCATATTAATATAAACTTTACCACTTTAAGTAATAAACTCAGAAACTATAAATAATTCGTTGACGACTAAATCTAACGAACCCTAACCAGTTGCTAGAACTAGCAGCAGACTAATGCTCTAATCCGGACACAACCAATCGCATAAAGAACAACTTCTATTTGAGACCGATTAATCTATAGGCGGGATCACGCTTCTAGCTGTTAATCAGGTTTAATTTCCCATGTCTTGTTATCTATCTCAGCTCTCGCATGTTGATTAGAAAACTACAAATATTGCTTTAATAATTAGCTAGAGAATTAAAGCACATGAAGGACAAGAATTAAACTATTACTTTAGATAAAAATCATAGTGGAAAGCTTAACATAACATAATTATATAAAATAGGCTCGCATCCCAAACCTGGGAGGGCTTAAGTTTATTATTCAAACATAATTATAAAGACACATAACAATAATAAGGTAGAACGAAGAAAACCGAACAATTGGGCAATTCTTGGTCGTGTCCGGGTGTGGTTAGCCGGACAGAAAGCCGGACGTGTCTTGTCCTGATCTCCGTGGGTCGGACAAGGGTCGGACACGGCCAAATTACTGCAGATCGTCTTCTTCGTCTGGAAATCGGAAAATTAACTGCTACAGCTAAATTAACAAGGGGAATGACTATAAATGAAGTAGGGATAGTTTATATAGGTGGAATTCGTGCAGAGGAACAAGAAAACAGAGTTTTCTGTGCCTCTGTATGAATTTGGAATTTCTGAACGTGGAGGTGGTGTGGTGGTCTGATGAACTGATGGTGATGAGCTTTGGATTTGAAGAAGGGATGCCAAATACTGAAGAAGGACGTGGGTTTTTATAGGAATTTGAGGAGGTGTGAAGAGGTAAATGAGAATGGAATATTTAGGCAGTCAAAGACGGTGGATTTTGATAATGACTGGGAGCTGAAGCGTCAATGGCGGTGCCTAATTAGGCACCGTCTTCACCGTCGTTGATTTTCTGAATCTGGGCTCCGTTTACACACGTCCGGAATTGGTCCGGCTAAGTCTCAGCCGGACGTGTCTTGTCCGGATTGCGTCCGGGTCTGTTTGGCCGGACACGTGTATTTCCTCCTCGTCTTGTCCTGCAAACTTTGACTGGCTCTAGATTCTTCGTTCGGACTCCGTTTTGGTCCCCGTTTGTTGCGTTAGAAAGCTCATGAGATTATCTATCCATTTATATAGCTTTTTCCTACATTTAACACATATAATACATCAGTTCATATCAAAACATAAATCTAGGAAAAATGTAAGATAAGTGAGAAATATTACTTAAAATACTGCAAATTATAAGGTAATTAAACCCTTAAAAGTCTATATATTTCGCACTTATCAAACTTCCTCACACTTATCTTTTGCTTGTCCTCAAGCAAATAAAGAACAAACTTTCTCTAAGGTCACAGTATCAAACTCCGGGATTCAACAATCGTGGAAGGAAATCAAGCTAAATGGCAATCAAAAGAATAATCCTGCTCTTAGATGTAGGTTTTTGTAAACAGTGAAACAGAAATTTTTTAATAGGAGCATGGATAAGTTAGATTGCAAAGATTGAACATAGATTAGCTCGGAACCTTCCACCAATTTCTTTTCTCTAACCTTTGGATGACAAGGGGTGTGAAGTAACACCTTATTCCGCGATACCTTTCAACACCACGTACTCATGATCAAAATATGAGAAATTACGACAATCATTCAGCATTAAGAGTTTTGCGTGTTCATTTTTTTTTTGTTCACACAATTTGTTTCATCCCCCAGACTTTTCTCTTCACCATGTAACGGCTTTGGGCCTTCTATCCCAGATCACAAGATCTTAGGTAGATGGGTGATGAGGCACCCCAAGGACTTAATAACCAAATGAAGAGGCCTGTTTTGGTTCAGAAAACTTCATTATATGATCAGAGGAGTACCTTGCCTTATCCTTTCCATACCAAACTTTCACTAGTCCCATGATTACCGAGCTAAGGTAGTTCAATTTCCACAATCAGCTTATCCACCAGATTTCAGTGAAATAGATTTAATTTTGAAGAAAGAATTGATAATACAAACATCGTCAAGCAGAACGATTCTTGAGGTTGTCATCAGGCTTGATCTCAAAAACTTCAACAAAAAATTTTAGCCCGAGAATTCAACATGTATTGGATTTAGAGAAGCTTACTATCATAATTAGAGAACAATAAAAATCAAGTGTGGCATTAGGTGCAACTTGGCATATTTCAGGGAAAGGTTAAACTTCCTCACACTTAAGAGGAGCAATGTCCTCATGTTCGAAAATAAAAATCAAGAAAAGACCTTTCAAAATATGCCAGATTGATGAAGAATTTCATTCAGGACAATCATGGACTGATATAATAAAATCATTAAGCGTGATAGACTGGACACAAACATTTAAAATAAAGAAACTGAAACTCCCCTGATATCGTAGTGAGGAAGGTGTCCTTCCTCACACTTAAGTGCGAACAATGGGGGTAGTAGTTCCTCACACTTGCGTTCAAGCAAGTGTCCAGCCTTGGAGTTCTTCAGACACCATGATAAGAATTCACCTGCACACACCCAAAAATAAACGCTAAAAAGCGTTGCGTGAAAGCATAGACACCATTTCCACTTCTTTTGTTAAAAATTAAAATTAAAATAAAATCATAAATAAAAATAAAATAAAACCATATGCTCCCCTATTAATTGAAAATTTTTTGTTTGTTAAATTTTTTTTTTTTAAAAAAAACCACTTGTCGGGTAAAGTGGTCCGGACGTAGATCGGACATTTGTATTTTTTTTTTGAAGTGTCCGACCTATGTCCGGATCGGACATGTTTGATTTTGCACGTGTCCGAGTCTATTAGGGTCGGACGTAGACCCGGACATGTGTAAATATTGTTTTTGAAAAACATAATATAGAAATAATAATAATAATATATATAATAAAGTTTAACCACTGGGTTGCCTCCCAGTAAGCTGCCCGTAGTTTTAGTCTTTGGCTAGACTCCTGCTTCGTTATCCGGATCAAAAATAAAAATAGACAACACCTTCGCCAGGAACGAAGTTAGTATAATAAAAAGCAAACCACCTGGATCAAAACAAAACGTTACTTCGGTAAATAAAATAGGAAAATGAATACTCCCAAAACCTGGTGTTGAGGAGGTACTGCCGGTAACGTAGTTGTAACAGGAGACCAGGTGGTGATGACTTTTCTTCTCTCAAATTGGAGATGTAAACATCCTCCTTGCTGTTGAGGCTTATGGAGGAGGATGGAAGTTGATGAGAGACCGGTGGTAGTGGTGTTCCTTCCTCAGATTCGAGGATGTAAATTTCCTCTTCTGGTTGGTGAGGCTCAACAGGATAGCGCTCTTCAGCTGTTGACGGCTCAGACCAATATCTTCGAATTTTAATTGCTCCTCTGTGTTGGGGATGGAGATGGAGGAAGATTGTAACTCTCAGACATTTGTTCTAACTCGACGTCGGAGAAAAATGTCCTGAGAAGTTCTTTATCTCCTCATCAGAACTGTAGCTTCAAGATTATCTGGCTCAAGTCGATCTTCACTCCTTGGGGTCACCACGGAATTTCTTCTAGCGGCTCGTCCATATTGGGAGGAATTCGTCTGGCCTCTGTGTAGATTGTTGCTTGTTCTGATTGAAGTAGTAATACCCCACGGAGCTTCGTTATACTGTGTATTAGCCTGGTCGATTCCCACCAATACGGCTCTCGATTTGATTGTTGAGGTGGTTGATATCCTTACCAACTTCGATATGGAGGATATTCCTCTTGCATTCGCGTCCATTCTAAATCGATCAACAATCTCTCTCACTCGTCATAGCCGCTCTCCATTATCAGTAATTAACCTATAAAAACAAAAATAAAATACTAGTAGAATAGAACTAAAAATAGAAAATCAAATAAGAACTAAACAAAATACAAGAAATATTTTTTTTGTAAGTAAAATAAAATAAGATAAAATAAAGCGAAAATAAAATAAATTAAAAATAATGAAAATAAATTTCAATAAAATTAAACACCATCAATTAACCGTGCCGGAGGTCCCCGGCAACGGCGCCAAAAACTGTTGGAGTAAAAGTGGTGTTACAACTTCTACAACTTAGGCAGTGTACCTAATCATTTTGCGGGATAGTGGATTCGTGGGGTTGTCGTACTCTTGGGGCCTCGTGTGGATAACTGATAGTGGATTAAAGTTACTGAGAATTCTAGTAAATATTTTTATCATTTTAAGGAGAGGAAATAATTGAAAACTTAATTTAAACAAAACAGTAATAAAACAATTAAAACAGAATAAATAGAAGTTATAAACCTTTTGTTTTTGAGAAGCACCCCGGGTTGTTTTGCTCACCTATTTTATCCAATCATATTAATATAAACTTTACCACTTTAAGTAATAAACTCAGAAACTATAAAAATTCGTTGACGACTAAATCTAACGAACCCTAACCATTTGCTAGAACTAGCAGCAGCTAATGCTCTAATCCGGACACAACCAATCGCATAAAGAACAACTTCTATTTGAGACCGATTAATCTATAGAGGGATCACGCTTCTAGCTGTTAATCAGGTTTAATTTCCCATGTCTTTTATCTATCTCAGCTCTCGCAGTTGATTAGAAAACTACAAATATTGCTTTAATAATTAGCTAGAGAATTAAAGCACATGAAGGACAAGAATTAACTATTACTTTAGATAAAATCATGTGGAAAGCTTAACAACAAGTATATAAGTAGGCTCGCAATCCCAAAACCTAGGAGGGCTTAAGTTTATTATTCAAACATAATTATAAAGACACATAACAATAATAAGGTAGAACGAACGAAAACGCGAACAATTGGGCCAATTCTTGGTCGTCTTCGGTGTGGTTAGCCGGACAGAACGCCGGACGTGTCTTGTCCTGATCTCCGTGGGTCAGACAAGGGTCGGACACGGCCAAATTTACTACAGATCGTCTTCTTCGTCTGGAAATCGGAAAATTAACTGGCAGCTAAATTAACAAGGGGAATGACTATAAATGAAGTAGGGATAGTTTATATAGGTGGAATTCGTGCAGAGGAACAAGAAAACAGAGTTTTCTGTGCCTCTGTATGAATTTGGAATTTCTGAACGTGGAGGTGGTGTGGTGGTCTGATGAACTGATGGTGATGAGCTTTGGATTTGAAGAAGGGATGCCAAATACTGAAGAAGGACGTGGGTTTTTATAGGAATTTGAGGAGGTGTGAAGAGGTAAATGAGAATGGAATATTTAGGCAGTCAAAGACGGTGGATTTTGATAATGAATGGAGCTGAAGCGTCAATGGCGGTGCCTAATTAGGCACCGTCTTCACCGTCGTTGATTTTCTGAATCTGGGCTCCGTTTACACACGTCCGGAATTGGTCCGGCTAAGTCTCAGCTGGACGTGTCTTGTCCGGATTGCGTCCGGGTCTGTTTGGCCGGACACGTGTATTTCCTCCTCGTCTTGTCCTACAAACTTTGACTGGCTCTAGATTCTTCGTTCGGACTCCGTTTTGGTCCCCGTTTGTTGCGTTAGAAAGCTCATGAGATTATCTATCCATTTATATAGCTTGTTCCTACATTTAACACATATAATACATCAGTTCATATCAAAACATAAATCTAGGAAAAATGTAAGATAAGTGAGAAATATTACTTAAAATACTGCAAATTATAAGGTAATTAAACCCTTAAAAGTCTATATTTCGCACTTATCAAACTTCCTCACACTTATCTTTTGCTTGTCCTCAAGCAAATAAAGAACAAACTTTCTCTAAGGTCACAGTATCAAAACCGGGATTCAACAATCGTGGAAGGAAAAAGCTAAATGGCAATCAAAAGAATAATCCTGCTCTTAGATGTAGGTTTTTGTAAACAGTGAAACAGAAATTTTTTAATAGGAGCATGGATAAGTTAGATTGCAAAGATTGAACATAGATTAGCTCGGAACCTTCCACCAATTTCTTTTCTCTAACCTTTAGATGACAAGGGGTGTGAAGTAACACCTTATTCCGCGATACCTTTCAACACCACGTACTCATGATCAAAATATGAGAAATTACGACAATCATTCAGCATTAAGAGTTTTGCGTGTTCATTTTTTTTTTGTTCACACAATTTGTTTCATCCCCCAGACTTTTCTCTTCACCCATGTAACGGCTTTGGGCCTTCTATCCCATATCACAAGATCTTAGGTAGATGGGTGATGAGGCACCCCAAGGACTTAATAACCAAATGAAGAGGCCTGTTTTGGTTCAGAAAACTTCATTATATGATCAGAGGAGTACCTTGCCTTATCCTTTCCATACCAAACTTTCACCTAGTCCCATGATTATCGAGCTAAGGTAGTTCAATTTCCACAATCAGCTTATCCACCAATTTCAGTGAAAATAGATTTAATTTTGAAGAAAGAATTTGATACATACAAACATCGTCAAGCAGAACGATTCTTGAGGTTGTCATCAGGCTTGATCTCAAAAACTTCAACAAAAAATTTTAGCCCGAGAATTCAACATGTATTGGAATTTAGAGAAGCTTACTATCATAATTAGAGAACAATAAAAATCAAGTGTGGCATTAGGTGCAACTTGGCATATTTTCAGGGAAAGGTCTAAACTTCCTCACACTTAAGAGGAGCAATGTCCTCATTGTTCGAAAATAAAAATCAAGAAAAGACCTTTCAAAATATGCCAGATTGATGAAGAATTTCATTCAGGACAATCATGGACTGATATAATAATAATCATTAAGCGTGAGACTGGACACAAACATTTAAAATAAAGAAACTGAAACTCCCCTGATATCGTAGATTGAGGAAGGTGTCCTTCCTCACACTTAAGTGCGAACAATGGGGGTAGTAGCGTTCCTCACACTTGCGTTCAAGCAAGTGTCCAGCCTTGGAGTTCTTCAGACACCATGATAAGAATTTCACCTGCACACACTACCCAAAAATAAACGCTAAAAAGCGTTGCGTGAAAGCATAGACACCATTTCCACTTCTTTTTGTTAAAAATTAAAATTAAAATAAAATCATAAATAAAAATAAAATAAAACCATATGCTCCCCTATTAATTGAAAATTTTTGTTAAATTTTTTTTTTAAAAAAAAAAACACTTGTCCGGGTAAAGTGGTCCGGACGTAGATCCGGACATTTGTAATTTTTTTTTTATGAAGTGTCCGACCTATGTCCGGATCCGGACATGTTTGTATTTTGCACGTGTCCGAGTCTATAGGGTCGGACGTAGACCCGGACATGTGTAAATATTTTTTTTTTGAAAAACATAATATAGAAATAATAATAATAATAATATGATAATAAAGTTTAACCACTGGGTTGCCTCCCAGTAAGCTGCCCGTAGTTTTAGTCTTTGGCTAGACTCCTGCTTCGTTATCCTGGATCAAAAATAAAAATAGACAACACCTTCGCCAGGAAAACGAAGTTAGTAATAATAAAAAGCAAACCACCTGGATCAAAACAAAACGTTACTTCGGTAAATAAAATAGGAAAATGAATACTCCACAAAACCTGGTGTTTGAGGGAGGTACTGCCGGTAACGTAGTTGTAACAGGAGACCAGGTGGTGATGACTTTTCTTCCTCAAATTGGAGGATGTAAACATCCTCCTCTTGCTGTTGAGGCTTATGGAGGCAGGATGGAAGTTGATGAGAGACCGGTGGTAGTGGTGTTCCTTCCTCAGATTCGAGGATGTAAATTTCCTCTTCTGGTTGGTGAGGCTCAACAGGATAGCGCTCTTCCAGCTGGTTGACCGGCTCAGACACAATATCTTCGAATTTAATTGCTCCTCCTGTGTTGGGGATGGAGATGGAGGAAGATTGTAACTCTCAGACATTTGTTCTAACTCGACGTCGGAGAAAAATGTCCTGAGAAGTTTCTTTATCTCCTCATCAGAACTTGTAGCTTCAAGATTATCTGGCTCAAGTCGATCTTCACTCCTTGGGGTCACCACTGGAATTTCTTCTAGCGGCTCGTCCATATTTGGGAGGAATTCGTCTGGCCTCTGTGTAGATTGTTGCTTGTTCTGATTGAAGTAGTAATACCCCAACGGAGCTTCGTTATACTGTGTATTAGCCTGGTCGATTTCCCACCAATACGGCTCTCGATTTGATTGTTGAGGTGGTTGATAATCCTTGACCAACCTTCGATATGAGGATATTTCCTCTTGCATTCGCGTCCATTCTAAATCGATCAACAATCTTCTCACCTCGTCATAGCCGCTCTCCATTATCAGTAATTAACCTATAAAAACAAAAATAAAAAATACCGAGTAGAATAGAACTAAAAATAGAAAATCAAATAAGAACTAAAACAGAAATACAAGAAATATTTTTTTTTGTAAGTAAAATAAAATAAGATAAAATAAAGCGAAAATAAAATAAATTAAAAATTAATGAAAATAGAAATTTCAATAAAATTAAACACCATCAATTAACCGTGCCGGAGGTCCCCGGCAACGGCGCCAAAAACTTGTTGGAGTAAAAGTGTGTTACAACTTCTACAACTTAGGCAGTGTACCTAATCGTTTTGCGGGATAGTGGATTCGTGGGGTTGTCGTACTCTTGGGGACCTCGCTGTGGATAACTGATAGTGGATTAAAGTTACTGAGAATTCTAGTAAATATTTTTTATCATTTTAAGGAGAGGAAATAATTGAAAACTTAATTTAAACAAAACAGTAATAAAAACAATTAAAACAGAATAAAATAGAAGTTATAAACCTTTTTGTTTTTGAGAAAGCACCCCGGGTTGTTTTGCTCACCTATTTTATCCAATCATATTAATATAAACTTTACCACTTTAAGTAATAAACTCAGAAACTATAAATAATTCGTTGACGACTAAATCTAACGAACCCTAACCATTTGCTAGAACTAGCAGCAGACTAATGCTCTAATCCGGACACAACCAATCGCATAAAGAACAACTTCTATTTGAGACCGATTAATCTATAGGAGGGATCACGCTTCTAGCTGTTAATCAGGTTTAATTTCCCATGTCTTGTTATCTATCTCAGCTCTCGCATGTTGATTAGAAAACTACAAATATTGCTTTAATAATTAGCTAGAGAATTAAAGCACATGAAGGACAAGAATTAAACTATTACTTTAGATAAAAATCATAGTGGAAAGCTTAACATAACATAATTATATAAAATAGGCTCGCATCCCAAACCTGGGAGGGCTTAAGTTTATTATTCAAACATAATTATAAAGACACATAACAATAATAAGGTAGAACGAAGAAAACCGAACAATTGGGCAATTCTTGGTCGTCTTCGGGTGTGGTTAGCCGGACAGAAAGCCGGACGTGTCTTGTCCTGATCTCCGTGGGTCGACAAGGGTCGGACACGGCCACCAAATTACCAGATCGTCTTCTTCGTCTGGAAATCGGAAAATTAACTGCTACAGCTAAGTTAACAAGGGGAATGACTATAAATGAAGTAGGGATAGTTTATATAGGTGGAATTCGTGCAGAGGAACAAGAAAACAGAGTTTTCTATGCCTCTGTATGAATTTGGAATTTCTGAACGTGGAGGTGGTGTGGTGGTCTGATGAACTGATGGTGATGAGCTTTGGATTTGAAGAAGGGATGCCAAATACTGAAGAAGGACGTGGGTTTTTATAGGAATTTGAGGAGGTGTGAAGAGGTAAATGAGAATGGAATATTTAGGCAGTCAAAGACGGTGGATTTTGATAATGACTGGAGCAGAAGCGTCAATGGCGGTGCCTAATTAGGCACCGTCTTCACCGTCGTTGATTTCTGAATCTGGGCTCCGTTTACACACGTCCGGAATTGGTCCGGCTAAGTCTCAGCCGGACATGTCTTGTCCGGATTGCGTCCGGGTCTGTTTGGCCGGACACGTGTATTTCCTCCTCGTCTTGTCCTGCAAACTTTGACTGGCTCTAGATTCTTCGTTCGGACTCCGTTTTGGTCCCCGTTTGTTGCGTTAAAAAGCTCATGAGATTATCTATCCATTTATATAGCTTTTTCCATCATTTAACACATATAATACATCAGTTCATATCAAAACATAAATCTAGGAAAAATGTATGATAAGTGAGAAATATTACTTAAAATACTGCAAATTATAAGGTAATTAAACCCTTAAAAGTCTATATATTTCGCACTTATCAGAAGGAGATGGGAAACACTTAGCCTTTGATTTGGATTGGGGCTGATTGGTAATACTTGGTACACTTTACTCACTCCTTCGATGGGAAAGTAACCAGAAAATTCGGTAGCTCATCCGCATCTAGGCCTAACCTCTTCACAAATGATGGCGATACGAAGGTGTGAGAGGCGCCGGAGTCAAATAACACTGAGGCTTCAATGCCGTTCACTGGGAAGGTTCCCGTTAAGATGGTGCCGCTTCTGCCAGCTTGTGCTTCGGTGAGGATACTCAGGATACCTTCGGTACCGAGTCCACAACCTATTGAAGTCACAATTTCATAAGTATTGATGGTGGACACAAGTGGAATTTAAATCAACACTACTCTTTATTGATAAACCAACCATCATACATACCGTGTCTCTAATACACGTTACTAGTGCGTTACATGATACTATGAATTTATTACTTCCTAAAGGTAAGGTTCAGGCGTCCTGGTTTCATGTGTGTGGCATTGATTATTGCCGGCGGTGCCGTATTCAACTTGATCTTGTTGATCCCGCGATACAGCATCCTAGAGTTTCCACCCATGATTAGGACGTCTCCTGATCTCAATACCAATTTCTGTGCGAGGTCCACACGCTTCTGCTCGCTATACATAAATACGGCGTCATCACCAATGGACCAAGACACTACGGGCACTCCTTGTTCAAGAGATTCCGCTGTTTGTCTCGTCCTTGTCTTGGTGTAACCCAAGTCGTCCTTCTTTCTCATAGAAGTTGACGATACAAAGGTCTGCTTCAAGTGCGGGGATCGGATCATGTTCGCATTGTTGTGCAAGTTCTACTACTTGTGTGATAAGTGTCTGAAATTCTGGAGGTATTGTCGGTGGCGTCGCTCCATCTTGTGTTCGTGTCTCTTGGTATGTCTTGGTATAAGGATTCCAGTCCTTTCCCAAGCACGTCATCTTCAGCTTCATCTTCGCTCCACCGGGGAATTCGGGTGTATAAAATCCTCCTTGACCCGCTCCTAGTTCATTGCATTGTCTGATGATTGAGATTTGTGCTTCAGGTGTCAGGTATCCCCTTAATAGAATCATACCTGGTTGGATGACCTGACACCGTTCGTTGGTGTAGTTGTGATTGGTGATGTCGGTCTCTTCTTGACTCGGGTTTACCGGTATCAGATAGCAGATACTAAAACTTCCTATGGTTATAAATTTCATCTACGGTGAGTACTAGTTTCAACTACTTCTTTTCATGCTCAATACACACTTCAATTCATTCACTCATGCATTCACTCATACGATTACTCTAATACTTAGACATGCTTCTCAAGGATTAAAGGTTTAGATTAATTGCCTGGGCCGGACTTAGAACCGGACCTGTCACGGTCAATGACATGCAAGACTGGGTGCCTCTGGGGTGTGCCCCTCTGAGGACCCTGGGATCCTTGTCCCTGTGGTGCCTGCTGGGCTGGTGCATCGCCAGATGCAACCTCCTTGCCTTCCCTCTATTTGTAGCTTTGGAAGTTTCCTCGGGATTTGGTATTTTCTGGGCACATGTTGGCTCGGTGTCCGGGCTTCTTACAGTTGTAGCACCGGATTTCTCTCCCTTGGCAATCCTTGCCGGGATGGTCTTGATTGCACTTCCGGCACACATAAGTGCGGCCATCAGAGAAGTTCTTGGTGAAACCGGAGCCAGAACCTAAGGTGTAGAGGGTCAGCACATGTGTGCGTGGATATACTAGGTATGATACTTGTACGAATACGAATTAGGAATAGAAGTTTACCCTTAGGTGGGTGTGATCTCAGTGGCTTCGCAGCCACCGGTGCAGAAGAACCTAGCTGAAGAATCTCAACCGGGTTGCCCTTCTCAGCATGGGCATTGCTCTCACTTGGGGAGTTCTTTTGAGTTTGATTGAAGAACTTTCCCTTCTTTTTTTTCCAGCTTTTCCCTTGGTTCTGCTCCTCGGCACTAGTGTTCTTACTGTTAGCTCTGCGCTTTAGCGCGGTTTCTTCATCCCGAAGTTGGCAAGTGATCTCAATGCGAGAAGCCGCATGATAGCACTCCTGAAGTTTCAGGTATTAGCCGGGATTCTCACTTAAAAGATAAAGGTAAAGATTTAAGAAATTAAGGAATTTCATTGGTACTAAGGGTTTAACCGACAATTACCTGGAGGGAGGTAAATCGTGTGTAGCCCATACCGTACCGCAGGCGATGGCTCAGACCGCCATAGAAGCGATGGACCAACACCTGGCCGGTGTACCCAAGGTTGGGTAGAAGACGGAGGATAGAAGTGAAGGTTCTGTAGTATTCATCCCCAGACATCTTGTCTGTCATTTTCAAGGCATCCAGCTCAAGTCTTTTTCTGTTTTTGACGTGTTCAGGATAGTATTTGGATCGGAGGAGGGCTATAAAAGACTCCCAGTCAAAGGTGGGGTCATCTGTATGGTCGTGCTTGATTAGTTTCCACCAATCCATGGCTGCATCCTTGAGGTTGTAGGCGGCTAGTCTCACTCGAACTCCAGCAGGACATTCGAGGGTTTCAAATGCGGTCTCCATTTCGGAGATGTAGGCTTCAAGTTTAGCAGGATCGTTCTCGCCTCTAAAGCATGGAGGTCGGAGATCTGCGATAGCTCTTACCCAGTTTACTTCTCTGGGTGGAGGGGGAGGGATTGGTCCCGTTTGAGTCTGTTGGTTTTGCTGGTTTTACTGCATAGCAGTGATCACTTGTGGTAGCATCTGGGCTACCGTGGCGGCGACGTTCTCAGCTATCGTCTGCGCGCCCGATCCATCGTTGGTCCCTCGGCGACCTGGACCTCTTCCCGACATCTGAATATTTAACATTCACATTAGGTTGTGACATATGACCAAGGGTCTTGAATTTAAGCAAAGGTATCGTCCCAAAGGACGTCAAGGGTATCTGAAATACCTCGAACTTAAAAATGGTGATTAAATTTTTTTTATATCATATTTAAGGGCCTAACAGTGCCTAAATAATTTTGGTAAAGAAAATAAATCCAAAAGAAATGAGAAAACGCTTAGAAAGCGGAAAACGCTAAAATAAGCGTTAAATAACCATAGGAGGTACGAGACCTCGGTTAGCGTATTATGTGGATTCCTAGGGCTTAATGAGACCCAAATAATATACGGGAATGATTCCCAAAGAAAACGGATCCAAATAAGGTATTAAAACGCTAATAGAGCTTTAGTGCACGTTTTTCGAGAAAACCCGAAAACGTGATTTTAAGTGGTCAAACGAACCTGTAAAAATTATAAATCATTAAGTAACTATTATTAAGCACTAACGGAAGCTTAATAACCAATAAAAATAAAGAAACGAGAAAATTCCGGAAAACGGGCCCGGTTAGTGAATAGCATCAAAACCGGGTAAAATAACGAGCGTTTTCTGTAAAAGACGAAAAACGCTCCAGCTAGTGTAACAGTGGGGGCCGGTTTTTACTGGTGTAAACAGCCCTCTCTCACACACACACACAAGTAACAAATAAGTAAATCAAAAAGCAAAAAGTAACTAAGGTACAAAAGCACTCACATACTCTCTTTCCTCCCATTCCCTCATCTCTCTCCTACCCTTCTCCTTCCCCACCGATTTCTCTCTCATTCTCCCCCTTGCTGGCGATTTTGAGAAGCTTCAACACCTCCCATGGCTTCTCTTCTTCCTCTTCATGCTCTAGCTCCATTTGAGCTCCAAATGTAAAATAAAATACATATTTGAACTCCCCTCCTCAAGCTCTACATTTTTATCTTTTCAAAATTCGAAAATGAGTAACTTCATCTACATGGGTTTTCCCCATTTGAAGAGAAAAGCACACCATTATGGAGCTTGGAGTCTCCTCTTTCCAACAAGGTAAAAATCTCCATGAAAGACCCCACTTTTCTCCATCTCTTGAGTATGGCCGATTTTGCCTCTCTCTCTTACCTTGTTTTTTTTCTCTTGCTTTGGAGCATTGTTCAACCCTCCAATGGTGGAGTAACCCCCTTCTTGATTCAAGGGTGAGAATCCCTCTCAAAGATCTCCAAAGGTAAAACCCTAACTTGTGCTCTAAGTACTTTTTAAGGAATTAGAATTCTCTAAGGGTTTAGAAGGATAATTAAAATGCATTTTTGTGTTTCTTGGGTGTTGGGATGGAGTTTGACAACTCCATACCCATTTGACTGATTGGTGCAAGGAAGAGAGGAAGAGGAGAAATGGAAAAGAAATGAAGGAATCAAAAGCACAAGGTAAGAGCTCCTTCCTAATGCCTAATTTAATGCATTAGTGTAATGGGAATGGGTAAACAAATAAAAGAACCTAAACTATTGTACTAGTATTGTAGTTGTGAATGTTTAAGTATTTGTGAGCAAGAATGTGGATTTGTAGGCCTTAGAGCCAAATGAATGGTGTATGTGTATTAGTATTGCTATTTGAGGAAGTAATGATGTATTGGTATTGTAATTGAGGAAATATTGGTGTATTGAGATTTTGTATGTGTGCTGGTAGAACCCTTGTGGTTTGGCTAGAATAGGGATGAATTTGATGAGAAAGGATATGTGTGGAAAAGTAAGGAAAGTAGGTGAACTATGGCGAAATTTTAGTAGGAATTGTGTATTAAGAGTGACTTGGTGAATGGGAGAATCAAGGTGTGTATTGGGTTTAGTAAAGAGGTTTAGAAACCATGGAATGGTGGTAGCGATATGAGAATAAAAGAGTATGAAATCTGTAGCAAATAGCATGTGAAGATGCATTAGAAAAACAAGAGAAAGAGTTAGTGTTTGTAACCTTGAAGATGGATATTTAATTTGGGTATTGATAGTGTAGTTGCTTGGAAATGAATTGGAGTGGTAAAGTAAAGCACTTGGGATGCTAGGAGTAGCATTGGTGGAGGGAGTATTGAATGATATGAGAAGAAGTAAAAATCTGTAGCAATTGGAGGAAAGGAATTTGGCATGAGTGCTGAAATGTAGTGAAGGGAATTGTGTATGTGAATTTAGAAATGAGTAAGGAATTTGGAGGATGAACTAAGGCAATTTGGAGGGCCTAAGTAGTGTTTAAACATGTGGGATTACATGTAGGAAGATTGGAGAAACAATGGGCAAAGTATAGAACAGAAGATAGATTTTTAAACTGAAGTACTGGGTCGGACCGACCTTGGGACCGGACTTGCAAGGTCGGTCGAGCCCAGAATTACAAAGACGGAAACCTTCTGAAATGGACCGACCTTGGGACCGGACTTGCAAGGTCGGTCGGACCAGAAAATTTTCCCGTCTGAAACCTACTGGAATGGACCGACCTTGGGACCGGACTTGGAAGGTCGGTCGAGGCAAAAATTTGAACCTGGAAATCTACTGGAATGGACCGACCTTGGGGACCGGACTTGCAAGGTCGGTCGAGCCTGGAATTTTGCCTTACCGAAACTTACTGACTTCGACCGACCTTGGGTCCGGCCCTGGGTAAGGTCGGTCGAGTCAAAAACAAAAAAAAATGTTTTATAATATGATTATAGTAATCATATGTATATATATGTATGCCTATATACATATATGCATATATATGTAGTAGTACGCTATAAATGAAGTAGTAAATGTAAGAAAGTAAGTATATGGGTAGGAAAACAAGTATGAAAAGTAATCAAGTAAGTTGAGAGTATGAAGACATTAAGTATACCGGGATAATGGGGTAAGTACAGGAGTAGTAATTATTAATGTACCGTATGCACATAGTATTAATAATAATGTTTGAAACATTATCAGTGGAACGAGTGTGAACCAAGGAACAAGGGAACACACGGTAGAGCTAACTCCGGTGAAAGGTATGATTTTCTCATGCCCCGTATGCTAACCGAGTTACGTTGATTTGTGTGTTGTATGCCGGCTAATCAAGACTAAAGCATGAAAACGGTTTATTGTCTTTCATTGTATGTCTTGTTGTATGTTGTGTGAGCTAACTCTTCTTAATTGATTGTGTGGCTTCACTTAGTGCGTAGATCGACTCGTAGATGAGTCTTGTTGTGTAGTGACTCGTAGTAAGAGTCATGTTGTGAATTGATGGAACCGTAGCAATGCACTAAACTAACGAATCAATAAACGACAACGCAAACCAATGAACTCTCTAGAATGTGAGAGAGTGTACGGGAGTAATGACCTTCCGCTAACGGTAGGAGAATCAAAATAAACAATCCACAAATAATAAGTAGTGGAAGTATATAAATAACCTCTATTAGAGGAACTAAACTTGGTGCAAGACATGAACCATGAGAGTAGTAAAGAAGGATGAGGGATCTCCAAACCCCTTAGCATTTAGTCGACCCATAATGAGAGGACCCGACTGATGTAAGTATGTCCCAAACATGAGAGTATTCGATACGTTAGGGAAACCCTTAAATCTGAGGATACTAGTCGGTTGCAATTCCCTAAGCTAGTGGAGGTTATCAAGAGAGATACTTCTAGGCTAATCCATGAGATTGTATTGTACTCTGAGAGAAGAGTGTTGGGAATTTGAGTAGTCCGGTAAAAACGGGCATTTGAGTATTTGAGGAGCTAAGCGTATAGCCCTCGTATTGTAGGTCCGGTGGCGAGTCTTGTGTATGACTCCACCCAGAGGCCAAAGTAATTAGTATTGAGTATTGCGTATGTATGAGTATGTAATGAGTACCGAGTATTGAGTATGTACGAGTAAGTATCGAGTATTGAGTACATATGAGTAAGTATGGAGTGTTGAGTAGTGAGTATGCACAAGTATAGTAACAAGTACAGAATAAGGATCGTGTGCGAGTAAGGTATTGAACATGGAGCGACGAGTATGCAAGAGTAAGGAGTGAGTATGAGTGGAGTAGTGAATGTCGAACACCGTACGAACAGAGTAATGAGTAACGCAACGAAAGAGTAATGAATAAATAACTAATACGAACGGTTGACTATCGAATCGTCTTCCTTAGTAAGTATTGGACCTTGTATGTGTATGCAGGTATTGTAGATTGTATTGTTGTAGTATGAGTATGTACGTATGTATGCATGTAAAATGAACTCCATGTTTATCCGACCCAAAGTAGTCGGCGTACCGCGGTTAGCACGCGGTATATGCGAAATTCATATACAGCGTAAGCTGACCCCCTAGGGGGAACGTTTTTAGTGTGCAGGTACTCGAAGCTGACCACCGTTCGAGAGAGTAGGACGGGGACTGCTAAGTAAGCATGGGTAGTTGTACAATAGGGATTGTATTTGTAATGTATTGCGAAATGGAAAGTTCCAAACTGTATCGGTAATTTAAAGATTGTAGTAGACTCGGTATAGTAATGTATTGGAAGTTGTAATAGAATTATGGTTGAGTATGCAAGGGAAAGTATTGTAATGTGTAGAGTACTCGGTATGTTCATATTCATCAGACTGATAGTATGTAGTATCGTAACCCGCCTTGTTAGTCACGTGGGTGACTAACGGCATTGTACACCCGCCGTTGTGTAAGGAGTATCCGCTGCGAAGGTAAGTATTGTACGGTAATGACGGTATTAGCGGTAGGGGTGTTACAGTATCCGTTGTTAACAACGGTAGTTCCTAGTTAGGTTTCTAAGTATCCATCTTAAGACGGTTGAAATCCTAACTTGGTAATCCCTATGCTCGGTAACTATGGACATCAGAGCGTAACTACGCTCTGATACCACTTTTTGTAACACCCCTACCGTTAATCCTATGCTTACCGTTCAATCATCCCTTTAATCCTATCAGTTCGCAGCGGAAGACTACTACTACAACGGCGGGTGGTACAACGCCGCTAACCGCCCATACGGCTAGCTAGGCTTACCTTACTTACTGTCACGGTCTGATGCCTAAGTATACCGAGATACTACAATTCATACCGGTTACAAAAGATAACATACTTGCATTACTGGATTACCGAGTATTTAAAGTATTTGATTACATCCCTTTCCAATCTTCTCAAAAGAATGAGTTTCTACCAACTACTCATCAATACCAATTTTCATCCTCTCATTATCCAAAAGGGTGTACCCTATGGTACACCGGCTAACAAAAAAACCTACAGCCGTGTACAACATAGTACACCTTTCACACTTCATTATTTACAGACAAAAAGAATTCAAACTAAGTCTTCATCATCTTCACCCTTCTCTTGTACCTGCATTCATATTAAAAACGGTGCCCCAAGGGGCTCAGAAAAAGCTGCGCATAAACTCCGCATATACCGAGTGCTAACAAGGGCACGCCGACTAATTAAGGTCAGATAGGCATGCGGTTCATTAATTTCATACAAACATGCTTTGCATACAACATACATGCATGTACAATACATTACACAATTCAAGGCAACATTGCAATAACATACACATTACTTACCTTCACGGTGTTAGCCAAATTACGCATCCGGGTTAATCGGAATGCTATTTACTCTTTTACTCATCACACATTACTTACTCTTACTTTACTTACTTACTTTCATTTACTTACTTACTCATTCTTACTTACTTACTCTACTCATGTTAAGTCGGTATGACCTCCGGCCCGGGGACTACACCGTCCCACCACCGGGATTTACTTGACTCACCAATCCGGGATGCTACCCATTTAAGGGATTGGGCGCGGACCAGTTTAAGAGTCAGGACTTGGATCCAACCTCTTGTGTTCCGCATCCTCACGCGTGGCCGAAACTATATCGGACTTCTACTCATTCCCATTTAATTACCAATTTAAGTTAGATTGGTTAGCATGTTAGGAATCAGTTAGAAGTCCAATCACAATCACATTCGATCACAATACAATACATCATACATACACACACTCATATTCACCCATACATTCATGAATTATACAAACTATGATTTAAAGAGAGTATTCAACAAGATACAACACTATATATTCAAAAGTAAGCATAATAACTCCGATTCGTGCATTTATCTTATTTGGTGATCAATTAGCACACAACACACAAATCAGAGTAACCAAGGTAGCATACTGGGCATGAGGAATTCATACCGTTCACCGTTGTACTTGTATCCCAACTTTCCTTCGGTGCTCAAAAATCAAGTCCTATAACATACATGTGATCGAGTGATTAATTATCTACAATTAACTTAACTCGCATCCCTATTACTTCCTTAACTCTTACTTACTAAGTCCCTACAATTCTTATACTTACACATTGTTTACTTACTCTTATTACTTCAAGTCATTTACCTACTTAGTAATGGTATACTATATGTACATATGTATATGTAGGCATACATATATATATATATATATATATATATATATACTTATTATAATAATTATTATTATTTATTATCTTTATTTTATTTTTTTTGTGACTCGACCGACCTTAACCAGGGTCGGTCCCAAGGTCGGTCGAAGTCAGTAGGGAATTACGCTGGAAAATTTCAGGGTCGACCGACCTTGCAAGTCCGGTCCAAAGGTCGGTCTATTCCAGTGAGTTACATGACGGAAAAATTTTGAGTCGACCAACCTTGCAAGTCCGGTCGCAAGGTCGGTCCATTCCAGTAGGTTACATTACGGGAAATTCTTCTGACCGACCGACCTTGCATGTCCGGTCTCAAGGTCGGTCCATTCCAGAAGGTTTCCGTCCTTTGTAAATCTGGGCTCGACCGACCTTGCAAGTCCGGTCCCAAGGTCGGTCTGGCCCAGTATTTGCATTTTTATTTCTGTTTTCAGTCCCTCTTCTTACCCATTACTTACCCATTGTTCCTACACTTATTCCCACATGTTCTAACACTAATTTAAACCTCTTAATACACCCTAGTTCGTTCATTAACTCTTACACATTCTTACTAATTCATACACTTGTTTCCTAAATTCATTCCAGCACTTATACTATCTTACCTTAGTTGCATTTTGCTACAGATTTTGACTCCAACACTCCCCATCTATAGCTCCCTCTTCTAATGTCATTTCTAACACTTCTAATGCATTACAATACATTAACTATCTCTCCCAACCTACCCACTAAACAGCTCTTATTAAAATATGTTACAAGGACATGCTTTTACCTAGTTTTCTAGTTGTTAAGTGTTCTAGTAATAGGTAAATTTTGTCATAGTCTCCCCTATATTTATACACTCTCACCACATTGTTTCACTCACATATATGATCCATACCACCTGTTTATAACCAATATCAATATACCGAACTCTCATACACAAATACTACACATTAAGCACTCAATAAATTCCTGCACTCAACATCCCATTCCCAACTATGTTTACACAAGTTTTACATGTCTTTTAATGGTTCAAAACATTTGTATTCTCCTACACATTACACTACTACTGCACTACCATTTAACAATACCCATTTTAAACTTATAAAATCTGTTACATAAATACCTACAAGACTACACAAGTGAGTATCATTACCTTGGTTTTCTTCTAGTTTTCCTTCTCTTCTTCCTTCTTCTTTCTTTCCTCTTTCTTTCCTCTTCCACCGGGTTTGTAACCCAAATCCTCTCACACTACAACCCATTCATTTGCACACTTCAATACTAAACTAACCCTTAATTATTCTTTAAAGCTTTAATGCATATTTTAGGGTTTAGAAATTTCATTACCTTACAAGGGTATAAGTGAAGCTTGGAATGGCTCAAGAACAAGATTTCCCATTCTCCAAAGAAGCCAAAATCGGCTAGAGTACAAGAACAACAAGGGTTTAGTTTCCCAAATTTCGTTTTGCCCACAAGGGCTAGAAAAGGTAAGGTTTCAAGAAGATTTTTACCTCAAAATAACAAGGAGAAGGAGGTGGTTCTAATGGTGGTCTTGAAGCTCCAAATGCTACACACCCATGGAGATGAAAGTTCTCGTTTTCAGATTTTGAAAAGAGGCTAGTGTTCTCCTTGATGAGAGGAACACAATGGTATACTTTTTGTGATTTTTGGTGAAGGTTTGATGGGTTAACAAGAGGAGAGAAGTTGAGTTTTTGTGTGGGTTTCTCATTTCTCCATTGCTGTCCGGTTGAGGAAGAAGAAGAGAATAGAGAGTGAGGGAGAAGGGGTGTACGGAGTGAAGAGAATGAGGGTAGGAGAGAGAGTGTGAGAAAGGTAAATAGTTTACTTTATTGCTTTTTTAATTCTTTGTCCTTTTGTACATAAGAAGGGAATTAAGGGGTGTGAGTGGGGGCATGGAATCAGACACACACACACAGCCCATATGGGTTTGTAAAAATTTTATTTACAATATTGGACACACTTGTTTGGGTTATTTATGTTTCCACCCCACAACTTCCCGTTTTTGACAGTTTTTACTAATTTCTCGTTTTATTGATTGATTGCATTTCTAAAGCTTCACTAATATTTATTAATGACTATTTAGTTGACAAAAATTGTTACGAGTCTATTTGACCCGCTTAAAGTCACGTTTTCCCGGTTTCCTCGAAAAACGCGCTTTAAGGTCCGTAAGTGTTTTTAATCCGTTTTAAGGATCCGTTTTCTTCGGGATTTGTTCCCTCATGATTATTTATGCATAATTAAGCTTCTAAATTATTTATTAGCCTAATTAATCACTATTTTTAATTACAGGGTATTTCAATATATATATATATTAATTTCAAATGAAACTATACCTTAGCCTTAAGCCTAAGTGTAGTTAGACTATCCCACCTTTAATAATATCACATAATCTTAACTAAACAAATGGCCTAACCCGCTGCATATCAAACAAAGGGTCCAACCAGACCTTAATATAATGTTGAAAACCCAAATACTCTCATCTTGTGGACTCACATCCATTTTTCTTCTCTACGTTGTTGTTCATGTCTAGGTCGCTCTTTATCTCTGTCCAAGGTTTGTTTTTCTTATTCTCACCGCCATAGTTATTCTTGAGAACATATGTATGTTTATATTTTCTAGAATGATGAACAAAAGTAGGTGATATGTATTTTTTGTAAGTAGGATCTTGATTATAGACTACTTAGTGAATTCTGAAGCCAACAATACGGATAGCGTGTTGCATAAAAGTTCCTCAACTGTTGGTAACGATTAAGTGATTGTGATTGTACTTTTCTTAGGCATGAGCACTCAATTTAAACAGGTGTAATTATTTTAAAACTATCAGTCATAGTTTGAGGCTTTGAGCTCTCAGTTTATAAACTATTTCTAACTTTAGAAGATTTGTCTTTAGTATATTTCTCTAGTGCATAATGAAGATATTCATTTTCGTTCCTCTTTTTATTAAGGGAACGAGGATTATGTGCATATCTAGATAGGATTCCTCTCTAAGTGGTAGAGCTTTAGGCTCAGACTGATAAATATAAACTTATGGAAAAAGTACGTGTTATTCTATTCATGGGAAATTGGCGTAGTACTTTTACATTTTTTGCATAACATGGAATTTGTTTAAAGTTGGGTCGATCAAGCAAGATTACTTATCTTCCTTTAGTTTCATTCTAATTAGTTAGAACTGATTGTGTTTGGATTTTTTTTATTAATTTCAACTCCTAAACCATCTAAATTATTGTATGCTTAAAAAATTGGTTGGGTGGGTTGGGTTATGGTTGAAGGATTTTAAACGGGTTGGGTTAGGGTCATGATTTTCTGACCCATCCATTTTTGGGTTGGGTTGGGTTGATGATATTTTAAATGGGTTGGGTTAGGGTTGACATCAACCCGACCCAGCAACCTAAATTGCCAGGTCTAGTGGTATTAGTGGTATGCCATTAAGAGGGTATTGATGATTAGAAAGATAATTATATAAGGACTTAAGAGATTAAGTTAAGTAAGATGATTTGAATGTTAAGGTTATAAAATGACATGTAATGAGGGGGATTGGTAGGTAATGATGTTATAAGGTTGTTTAAGACATGTTAGGTGAGTTATAATGACAATTAAGTGAGTGAAAAGTTGTGGTAAAATGTGAAAGTAAAACAAGTTAAAAATGTGAAGTTATTTAACTAGTTAATGGGATTAACTATGGCACACTAGTCGTTAAATAATCATATTATCCCGGTGTTAATGGAAACAATTGTAATGTTACCAGTTGTTTGAGAATTATTCGAGGAACATAAAAGGACACAATAGAGTGGACCTTGGTGACAATTATGGTTCTCTTGCAACCTGTGTCCTACCGGATTACACCGGCTTGTATGCCAACTTGTTTTTCTGTGTGTTTGCCACCTTGCAAGAATAAGCATGAAATGAGTTTATAGTAATTCATTTATGTGGCGTGTTTAGTTCCGATACCGTTTAACCTCGAAAGTGTTAAACCGTAGCTAACCAAATCTAGGATTACATAAGAGATCGGTATTCAGATTTAACGACCCAAACCATGGGAACGTTCTAACCACGGCTATGCATGAGTTAGTTGTGTGTTGTATGTGTGTGTAAGTATGTTTACCTCTCTTCTGTGTTTAACCCGGTTGTACCACCATAAGGTGAATGGATGTGATAGGTTCCATAATGGAGCTCTTAACTATATATATATATATGGGGGTGAGGAATCCGGTCATTCCGGTCACGCGTGTTGTCTGGGAGTTGATATCTATAGTTGATTTAACACCCTCTCTGTTATGTTATGGTTGTTTTCCTTCTTGGATTACAATCACCCGCAAGCTTAACCAAAGATTACCTACCTTGATTATTGTTCGGGGCTAGGGGGATATATGTATGGTGTGATCGGGCCTATATTAAGACCGACACATCTAAGTAAAGTAAGTGTGTACGGTGTGTTCGGAACTATGTTATATCCGACACATCTTAAGTAAATATACGTTCTCTAAGTAGAACTATAAATTATTGTGTAACGAGTTCAACATGGGAATCGAAAGATTCCCTAGGCTCCAAAGAGATAACTAACTCTCATCTTGGGGTACGAGCCCTCACATGACTCTTCCCGAGTTATGTTGTATGTACGTTAATGTGTGATGTGTGATGTGTGTTGTTATGCTGAGTATGTGGATTACGGGTATTAACCCCTACGTTATAATATGAGGAATTTAAGTATAACCCGACTAAACGGGTAAATGTCGTCTAGTGAGGGGTTAGCTCAATTATGGTAGAAACCCTCAAGAGTTAAAGAACACAATAATGTGATCTAACCAGCGTTGTTGTGTTGATTGAGTTGTTTGGTTCCTATTGATTGGATGTGTGTTATGTGTTTACGGTTTTCCATGCATGATTTAAATATAATCAACCGCATGCTTAGACGACAATTAGTTGTGTGTGGCCCGGTAGCATGCGGGCTGCACGATTACCATACCAGCAAAGGAGTTGAGCCCCTTGGGGGGCCACCCTTTCTTTCTTTTTCAAGTACAAGAAGCTGGAAGCTGTTCGAGAGTAGGACGGGGTAGTTGTTTGCGCGTGGGTAGTTCATTTAATTACTTATAGATTGTAGGTGTAGTAAGACCGAAATTGTTGTCGGCATTAGTTTGTAAATACTCGGTACAGTTGGAAGGTAAACCTCAAGGGTATTACACTCCACCCCCCTTGAGGTTTACCTCCCACATCGGTTGGAGAGGAGAACGAAGTGTACCTTATAGGTGCATGGATACCTCTTCCTTGTGTGACGCGTTTTGGGGCTAGGAAACCCCAAGAACAAATCCGTGCGGCCTGCGTGCCAAAGCGGACAATATCACACATGTGGGCTGATTAGGCTGGGCTGTCACAGATGGTATCAGAGCCAGACCCAGGTCGGTGTGCCAGTGGGCCCGCGAGGGCGCTGGGCTCCCAAGGGGGGTGGAGTGTAATACCCTTGAGGTTTACCTCCCACATCGGTTGGAGAGGAGAACGAAGTGTGCCTTATAGGTGCATGGATACCTCTTCCTTGTGTGACGCGTTTTGGGGCTAGGAAACCCCAAGAACAAATCCGTGCGGCCTGCGTGCCAAAGCGGACAATATCACACATGTGGGCTGATTAGGCTGGGCTGTCACAGAATCGGTTAACAATCTCTCTTGTTACCTCATCCTCACACGTGGCCAAAACTATATCGGGCTTCTCAAATGCTCCAAATTACTCAATCTCAATGTTAGAGGGTTAGATGGTTAGGGAGTTAGTGGGAAGCCAACAACAAACAATCAAGCTTCCACAATCAATCAACAATTCAATCAAGGTCATCATAACCAATCAAACAATACTTCACTTTCAATCGCAACCTTCCAATTCAGCCACAATTCAACTGAGGCATCACACTCTCAACTAGTGAGAAGTGCACATTCACACCCAAGACTTCCTCCAACAAGTTACTTTGCATTACAAACATATGGAAATACAACAAATCCGATTCGTGTGTTTATCTTGTTTAGGTGATAATACAAGGCACACAAACAAGCAAGCCGGGGTAACCCCGTTAGGATACAGGGCATGAGGAAATCATACCGTTCACCGTAGTTGTTCGATCCCCGACTTTCCTATGGAGTCCAACCATCCTATAACGTACACGGAGTCGGACGGTTAATTCTCTATAATTAACCTAACTCTTTTCATCTTTAGAGTTTCCCGACTTATAATTACTTACTTCTTACATTTCAAACTTGTTTACATTTGTTACTTACTTCTCACTCACTTCTATCACTTTTGTATACATCTTAGGGCATTTATATGTCACCAAACAAGTCCTAAACATCATCTAAGACCCAATACCCATCAATGCCCCATGATTTAAAGCCTTAAAAACACATACGGGTGAATTTTGTGCCTGGTCCGAGACATGGTTCGGGTCCCTAGTCCCGGACCACTACATAACTTAACTTTCGGCGGTTTTTCTACATTGGTCTGGGACATGGTCCGGGTACCTAGTCCCAGACCACTATATTTCTGAACTTTCGGGGCTTTTTTCGTGTTGGTCCGGGACTTGGTCCGGCCCCTAAGTCCCGGACCCTGCTAAAAAGCTGTCAAAACTTCATTTTTCAACCCCTAATCCAACCTTAATCCCTACCTAATCATTCCATAATCTATCCACATGTTTCATACATATTTAAACATCATAAAACACTCCAAATCATGCTCTAATCTTTGGTCCAATTCATTACCCAACTCTTGCTCAATTCATGTTTGAATTACATAGATTCCACACTAATGCACTCCATAACACAACTTACATCATTTCTCATCTCCACATTCACCCAAGTACATCATTCTCTTCTAGTTCAATTCCAAAGCGATTTACTTACTCAAAACAACACTAAGAACACACCTAGACCAACTAGGTTGTTTTCTCTCAATTCACACTCTTAAGTTGCCAAATTTCCTACCGAAATTTTGACAGAGTTTCCCCATTTTCTTAAGTATTTCCCAACCATTATTTTGCTTGCTCAATTCAATTTTCATTCCTGTTTATCAATATACATAATCAACACCATTCCAAGACATTAGACCCACATTCGATTCCAGCACTTACACATTTATTCACTTACTCAAAAACCTTTGCTAATCAATATACACAACACTAATTCAACTCTATTTCATACTCACCATTGTAATTATTTTAGACCATACTAACCCAATGTAAATATTTTATACTCAAAACACTTTAAAATCTATTTCAAGAGTCACAAAAGAAAGCAACCCAAGATAAGGGCATTACCTTTGGGTTTCAAGCTTCTTTATTTTTCTTTCTTCCTTTCTCTTTCCTTCCTTCCTCCTTCTTTTCTCTTGTTCTTGATTCACAAATTAGGCAATGCTACAGCCCATCCAAAACAACAACACTAATGAAATACCCCGTAATTAAAAATAATGATTAATTAGTATAATTAGAATTTAGAGGCTTAATTACATCTAAATAAACATGAGGGAACAAATCCCAACGAAAACGGATCCTTAAAATGGATTAAAAGCACAAACAGACCTTAAAGCGTGTTTTTCGAGGAAACCAGGAAAACGCGACTTTAAGCGGGTCAAATAGACTCGTGACGATTTTGGTCAACCAAATAGTCATTAATAAACATTAATGAAGGTCTGGAACCAATAAAATTAATTAAACGTGAAAATTCCAGAAAACGGGTTCCGATTAGTAAAAACTGTAAAAACGAGAAGTTGTGGGGTGTAAACTATAATAAAGCAAAACTAATGTGTCCACTTTTGAAAATAAAAATCAAAAACATATGAGAGTGTGTGTGTGTGCCGGTTTGCCCTCCCTCTCTCACTCTCTTAATTCTTTTCTTATTTGCTAAAAGACAAACCCATAAAGTGGAACAAAAGTAGAAAAAGGAGGTTGGTCACTCTCTCTCCTCTACCCCCTCACTCCCTCACGTACTCACTCCCTCCTTCCTGAATTTTCTTCCCTCTCTCGACAGCCATGGAGGCTTGAAGAACACACACACAAAACTCCTCTTCTCTCCTCTTGTTCAAAGCCTAAACCTTGTCCAAATGCAATAAAATTACACCGTTGGATTCCCCTTGTCAAGGAGAGTATTCCCCTCTTTTCAAAAATCGAAAATACCCACTTTCATCTCCATGGGTGTGCTGCATTTGGAGCTTGAAGACCACCATTGGGAGCACATTCATCTCCTTATTGTTTTGTGGTAAAAATAGTCTTGGAAATCCACCTTTTTCTAGCCCCATTTGGCAAAACGAAAATTCACATTGAACTCTTGTTTTGTTTCTTGTGCTCCAGCCGATTTTGGCTTCCTTTTTGGAGTTGGGATTTTTTCCTTGGTTGTTGTCCAAAACTCCATCTACTCATTGGAAGGTAATGCTCTTTTCTAAACCCTCGAAACATGTCCAAAGTTCTAGGTTAGTTTAAGGATGACTTTCTAAGTAGTTGTTGTGTATTGGTATGGGATGTAGCATTGGAGTGTGAACTCCATTTGAAACCGAGAGCAAGAAGGAAATAAAGGAAAAGAAAGAACAAAGGAAGAGAAGGGAAAGAAGGGAAGAAAAACTAGAAAACACAAGGTAATTGTTCTTACCTTGAGCTAGTATGTTTTGTGTATTGTAACAGATTTTGGGTATTTAAAATGAGTGATGTATATTGTTTTGAGTAGTAGCCATGTAGTAGTATAAGGAAGTAGAGAATGTAACAGTTTTGACACTTGTAAAAGATGTTTAAAAACTTGGGAGAACATTGGGGAAATATATGTATGTGTGAATTGGTGTTGATATTGATATGGAAACTGTGAATGAACTATGGGCTGAAACAATGTGTGGGCAATGTTAAAAATATAGGGGAAACTCTGCCCAAATTTGTATGGAAATTAAAAGACTTAGAGGTATAAGAAGATGGAATAACCTAGACAATAACTAGGTGTTTTGGTATTTGTGTGAGTGATTAGCCACCTTGGAAACAGATTTGGAGATGGAAATTAAGTAGTGGAAGGAATTAGGATGTAAGGTAAGGCATTTTGGAATGCTAGGAGTAGCATTGGTAGAGGGAGTATTGAATGGTAAAAGATGGAGTAAAAATCTGTAGCCGTGGGGAAACAAAAACTGATGCAAGTGCTGGAATGAAAATGAGGAAATTGTGTAAATTAATGTAAGAATGGGAAATGAGTGCAGTGAAGAGCTAATGGATGATCTAAGGTAATTTAGAGGACCTAAGTAGTGTTAAAACATGTGGGATTACATATAGGAAGATTGGGGAAGAAATGGGTAAAAGAATAGAACTGAAACAAAGCTAGATAGATAATTCTGATCTCAACCGACACAGAAGGTTGGATCGGTCGTGGGTCGGTCAGGGCTAAAACCACTGAATCGTAAACTTACTGACTTCGACCGACCCAGACGGGTGAGTCGGTCGTGGGTCGGTCGGGCAAGGATTTCTAAAGTCGAAGTTTCTGACTTCGACCGACCCAGGAGGTTGGGTCGGTCGTGGGTCGGTCCAGACGAATTCCCGGAGCCGAATTCTTTCTGACTTTGACCGACCCAGGGGGTTTTGGGTCGGTCGGGTCACCCATGGGTCGGTCGGACCCCAAACAAAAAAATAAAATAAAAATAAAATAAAAATATGATTATAGCAATCATATGTATATACACATATATGTCTATACATATATATATATATATGTTATAGTACACCATTAAGGGAGTAATAAAGGTAAGGAAGTAAGTACATGAGTAAGAAATCAAGTTAAAGAAGTAGTGAGAAAAGAATGATTTTTATAATCAAGAATGGAATGTAAAGAACTAGTGAGTATACGTAAGAAGTATTAATGAAGGAATGAGTAGGCCAATAATAGATTATTGACCATACAACTCCATGTATGTATAGGAAGTGAATAGTTGAATTCCGAGGGAAACCGGAAGTACGAGTACGACGGTGAACGGTATGATTTTCTCATGCCCTGTATCCTAACTTGGTTACCCCGATTTATGAGCTTATTTGACCATCTAAATAAGATAAATGCACGAATCGGATTTTAATGCACTTACTTGTGCTTGTTTTATATTGTTCTTGTTATACTGTTCTTGAACATTTAGCTTGTATAATTCATGAAATGAATGGAAGAGGATGAAGTGTATATGTATCTTGTTGTGTGCTTGTGCAATGTATTAACCCTTGGTATGGAAGTAATGACTTCTACTAATTCCTAACCACCTAACTCCTAACTTGAGTAATGAGGAGAAGTCCGATATAGTTTCGGCCACGCGTGAGGATAAGAAGACACAAGAGGTTGGATCCGATTCCTGGCCTTAGTCCTTCCATGGACCAAACCCCTTAAATGGGTAGCATACTGGATTGGTGAGCCACCCTAAAGCCCGGTGGTGGGATATAGTAGTCCTTGCCCGGAGGTCATACCGACTTGACTTGAGTAAGTAAGTAAGTAAAGTAATGTATGAGTAATGGTCTTGGCTAGTGTAAGTCATTGACCTTGAGTAAAAGAGTAATGTACACCCGATTAACCCGGGTGTGTAACGAAGCTAACAAGTATTGTGTATGTATTGGAGAAGCGTATCTCCGTAATGGTAAGTGTGTATGGTTGACTTGTATTGTCTTCCTTGTGTGTATTGAATGAATGCATGTATGTTGTGATGTATTGTAATATTGTGTATAAAAGCATGTATGTATGCATGAGTAAAATGAACCGCATGTATTCGACCAAGTGGTCGGCATACCCTCGCTATTACGCGGGGTATGCGGATTTCATATACAGCTTTTTGCTGAGCCCCTTGGGGCACTGTTTTTATTTTCCAGGTACCCGAAGCTGTTATGGTCATTATAAGAGACCAGCTGCTATGCTTAGTTAGCTAGGGACAATTTTGTGGATAGTAAAGAATTGCATAACGCTTGTAGCCCATGAAGTATAAGTGTACCAAGCGGTACACCCTTTTGTATTTGGAAAAGTATGTAGAATTGTGAGGAATGGGTAATATGATGACTCTTAAAGAGTATGTATAGACATGTGGAAATGTTGAATTTTGGTATTGTACATAGGATACTCGGTATATTGTATTGTAAGTATGGAGTGTAGTATTGAATGGAGAATCGTAGTACTCAGTTTGTAAATGAAGTATGAATTGTATTTGTTTAGTACTCGGGTATTCCGGTCCATCAAACCGATGCTGTAATGGAAGTAGGCCTTGTTAGTCACGTGGGTGACTAACGGCATTGTATCACCCGCCGTTGTGTAAGGAAGTATCCGCTGTGTAAGTATGAAAGTATGAGGAGATTAGACGGTAATTACGGGATTAGCGGTAGAGGTGTTACAAAAAGTGGTATCAGAGTGAAGTATCACTCTGATGACTGGAAATACCGAGCCTAGGAAATGCCGAGTTAGAAATTAGAAGCTTAGGGCTAAGGGCTGAGTGATAGCGCAAGAGATACGCTAGTTAGGAACTCCCGGTGTGTACCGGATACCTACAATATCAGACCCGCCCTCCACATTCCTCATTGTATAACTTGGGAAAGAACGCCAGAGAGAAGGAAAGTCCTCTCATACTCGGGAAAAACCGATCTGGTAGTTGTGAAATAATCATACGGTAAACATGAATTCGACATATAGTAGATTCCAAGAATGGGAAGTTCCGGAGATAGTCCCCGGTTGAACAACAGTACCCGCACTCAATAACGGTCAAATGAGTACCCTAACCGTAAGGAGGCTACAACTTATGACAGCATGGGGCGACATGCTTAGCAGTCGCGAGAACCTGCCTGGTCAAACAACAGTAGGAAGTGAAGCACCCACCGTGCAATGAAATGGAAAAAGAAGCAGTAACAAACCTGAGACACAAGTCTGCGGGACAGTAGTAGCTAGATAATACTACTAATGGTATACTACCTTACTACGGACGTAGTCAGGAGTGGGTAACACCAAAACTATAATGCCAAGAGGTTACAATACCTGACCAATATGCTTACATAGCTACGAGAACGTTCACGGGATATAATCCGACAGGACTACAGAAGTAGTGCCTAAACAAGCTGAGGCTCAGTAACCACGGTAAACGTGTGGGAATGAGCAACAAGGAAAACACAGGATAAATAAATAAGAATCTTCAAGGATTAGAGAAGTACCTAAATCAATGGCAGTCATGTCAAGATCACTGAGAAGTTACTTAAAAGATTGAGTATCCCAAACATAAATCAATAGATCAAAGGAAGAGTTGACAAGACTACCAAATACGAGTGGAAACCATACCTTGACCGGTATAGGTTTACCCAAAAACCACCAGTACCACGCACTTGCCACGGCAAGTGCAGTAATAACAGGACAGTTCAGAAAGACTTTTAACAAACCACAAGTACTTAGCAAAGTACTGTGATCGCAATGAAGCAACTACAGGATCGCAGATCCTAAGGATTTGAAGAATGAAACTTGGAAGGGCCTGACGGCCTGACCAGTGCATTAGAGGATCTACCCGTCAGCGGGAAGCTAGACTCAGTCAGAACCACCCGGCATTGAAATGCCATGAAGACTTTAATACCAAACGTAATTTTTCTTTCAAAACCCAAACTATTTCTTTTGAACCCCGGCTTTTAAAACCAAACCGGTAGATTCACAATAAGATACCATAAGACAATATAAGAGGAGTTGACAACAGAATACTTCACCTAGGCGTGTGACGAACACTACGAGTGTACTAACACGAGATGTGGGATGACCGCACTCCGATAGGAGCTTACGGGCCTGACAAACCTACTTGTAGGATAGTCAGGTAAGTAGCAATGTATCAGTAAGGTACCCCACATATGTATACAAGTGGTGTACAGAACACGAGAAGTAGTTGACTCCGTTCTACGGACCGTAAGTAAGTTCAAGTTAGAACAGTTGGACACCACGAAGGATCAAGGAAGAAGAACGCAGTTGAACTAACGAGTATAAGTGACCCAGACAATTCATCTGAGGATCATGAACAAGAATTATAAGATGTAAGGAGCACAAATTATTTAATATAGACATTGGATATGTCTCAAAATTTTCAAGGCGAATGCATGGAAGCTGGAATGAATACCCAGCCATAAACAGTAAGGCAGATGCTTGCATGGACAGTTAATGTTTGGTGTATGGGATAGAATCCCCAGAACAATTGCCATGACTACTGGGAATATTAATCTTCACCAAGAGGATGTTGGAACCGGTCTAGAACATAAGGAGGAAGTATCAACAGTCTACCCAATAATGGGAGACGCTATGACCCTAAACGGGATAGTTCAAATACAAAATCACAAGGCAGTGTACAACATATCATAAACACTAGCCTGATGTAACGGTGTAACCTGACAACACCTTGGAGCAATATCCTTTAAAGGGTGCCATAGACAATAACAGTTGAATGAAGTGTCGTGATAAGAACACGGGAGCTAAAACGAACACTCGGTTGGAATACCGAAGGGATTTCACTTAACAGGGAATACCCTGAATCACTATGAGGCACTGATTATGCCAGATTGCCTAAAGGGCCTTCCATGAACGGAAGCGTAATGCAACAACTTGCCATGGAGCCCAGTAATACCGCCAACCAGATGATGGTATACGGAGAAGTAGAAATATGTATCAACAGCTTACGAGAAGCATAGCTCGAAGTAATGTGGCTTAAAAGCCATGAACCGACTACGCTACATAGATTTAAACGGTTGCAAAACCCACGCTATATGATAACAAGAGTTGCCGAAAATGGCACCCGTAAGAAAAGAGACATTATTTTTTACAGTGAATAGAGCGACAACCGAACCCCTCGAGTTGGATTCGATGTAATGAGTAGCTAGGAGTAAGACTACCTCAGTGTCACTGTCACTGGGGCATCGCCCTAGTATACGGTTGACAAGGCTGTTAGCTGCCTATCATGCCCTCTACGGTAAAGGTAGCACAGAGGTATAAGAATCTAGACGATGGAAACACCAATCTAGCCACACTTGGGCACTACAAGAAATCAGAGGAGTAAAAGATACCTTTCGTTAACAGAAGACCACCAATGCGGTGATGATGTGAACCCTTAGAAAAGGCTTCCACCTACCATAACAACAAAGCTTGCGCATGTGGTTATTGCCAAGAGACAATTGAATAAGGAAATGAGATTTCCAAACCACTATGACTAGAAAGAGGTTTTGAGAGAAACTGTGAAAACCGAAGAAGAGTCGGTTTAGAAGCAAACACAGAATATGTATAATATGGACTGTAGAAGCACATCGCTTAAAAAGCATAAAGACTTGAAGGAGCAAGTATACTCCGTAGGCAACCAAGTATATGGTGAACCATTGTACGAATGGCGGAAGTACATAAGCCGAGACTAACATAGGAAACCTCGTCATGAGACTTATGAGTGGAAACAAACCTCTCAACAAGAACTTTCACTTATCAGTGATAGAATACTCTTCATTTGGGGAACGGGACCAGAAAACCCTTGAAGTTTCCTTGGGATATCCCAATGATGTTCATAGGGAAGAAACGATGCACGACCAGACCTTATACCCAATGCCAAAGTAGAAGGCAATGAACATCAAAAACAGGCAATGTGAGTGCGTATTTTGACACATCAAATGACCAACGCTCAAAGGAGCTAGTGATCCAACAGATTACTTCATCCTTGGTCAACCAAGATACTTGGCAAGTTATATCATAAATGATGAAGGAATGTGAGGTAAGCTAACCTGCACATGAACCCGAAATGGAAGTAGAACATCTTCATATTGGGAAGGCAACGACATTGCGGTATGCTACGACAACCACCATACACACGAATCTAGAAACTTCTAGTGTGTTTACACCGCAAGGGAATTGAATACAAAATGTAACATTGGAGTGTACAGTTAAGGAATGGAGCCAACAACAATGACAATGAGTAAAGGCAAGCTACCACAGTAGTAGAGGCCGTGAAAACAATGTTGTATAACAAATAAGAATATGGTGTGCAACAAGCGACCACTATGAGAATGTAGGTAGACAACAATATGGGAAACAAACCATGAGCCGGACCCATCGGGGTCGAGATGCAGGAATTGGTAGATATACTGGGCATGGAAGCCTGTAGTCTTAACCATATAACAAAGATCACACAAGGAACGCATTGTTCATTCCTAATGCAACTTCATATGGAACTGAAAGCGTATACCTAGTGGATCAACTCAATAAGAGGAGTAGTAACTTGGGGCAAGAGTACCCGATTGCTGAACAACGAGGATTTGTAAACACAACAGTGAACATGGCGCAAGCCAGTGTAAGCGTAAATCTAACAATAAACTGTGCGGCCTTTCGGCCAAAGATGCACGAAGAACGTTGGATATGCCAACAATCACAATCAGTGAATTCCACTCAAATAAAGGCAGAAACAAAAACAATGAGCGCTATGAGGATCAATGCTTATAGATGCAAGATCGTGCAATAAAAGGAAATTGGTATAACACTACATAAGTGAATAACTAGGAATCAATGGTCACTGAAAGCACTATGCAGTGGGTAGTAGCTCGACCTCAACTGACAATAAGTCGGAGGAACTAAGTGAGTAATCACAGAAGTATACAGCAGTATATACGATAGATTTCCAGAAACTAGACAGGAAATCTACAAGACAATGAGTTCGCGTACGGTAAGAGATACCACGCGCCGGTTGAGAAACCGTATATCTCAAGATAAAAGAGATAAGAAGTAGATGTGTAACACATTTGGAATAACAAAAGAGCGCATTAAGCACTAAAGTTATCAGGGTCGCGCAGCAGAAGCTTGTGGGCCCTAGCTCAGAGGTGAAAGATACCCAGTAAGTATGATAGAATGGCTAATTATCAATCCTTGAAGCCTGATAGGCTAGAACCGAACCGGTTACAAGTCAAATAAACCTCAATGAGAATTCTTGGTGCAGAGACTAAACCGTTAGTATGGTTAAGACCCTTGACCAGAATACATTGAATAACAAACCATAGAGAAGCTAAAACGCTTCAGGATGCCCGAATTGAGTGAACCAATGTTCAATAATAACATATCATAGATTACGTGGGCGTAATCCCTTTTAAGGGGGGTAGAGCGAAAAACCACTTAGTGTAAGTTTCATGTATTAAACACATAAACTATAATGTGCTTAGCACAAATGAGAATTGTTTGATGATTGGTATGCATGTTACATAAACATATGCACCATTCATGGCCTAGTTATGGGTATTACGCACAAGTAATGTGAATATTATGTATATAAAAATATACCTATCTTGTTAACTCGTGTGTGAGTATACAAGGAGAAGGGAGTAGAGAAACTCCTCGGGAAAGATAATCCCTATAGTATGTGTGTCTAGCTGAGATTAGACGTGGCATGGTGATGCATGAGTCGGTATGAAACCGATATAGATTGTTTGGAGGCAAATTGAGAATGAGTAGTGGACGGAGCTCCACAAGTATTGTATTTCTTAAAGAAATCGTACAAAATGATTGAGAGTAGTCAATGAATGGAGTCCATAAGTGGTGTATTCTTAGGTAAGTCATTGGAAGTAAATTGAGGACGACTGATAACCTAAGTTCTAGGATTGGAGAGTAAATTTGAGGATTATAGATGGAATAAATTCTACCCTTTGGAGACGTATGGTTTGTAATTATGACTAGGAAGAGTAAAATGATAGAAAATAGAAATAATTGAATTATTTGATTGTGTGAAACTGATGTGGGAAGTCGAACTTGATCCTGATCAGATCGAGGGAAACCGAACACAAATTGGGGTGGAAAGATAGTTCAACACTGATGCTGATCACATCAGGGTCGAATGATTCTTGAAGCTCCCCTCAAGTGGTCACAAGTAATCACGCATAGAATAGATGTGATAAGTATAAATTGGATTTGGGAGTTGATTGTGTTTCAAAAGGATTCCTAACCAATATCTTCAAGAAGTTTTTCTTTAACCCGATGAATGTAAACATTGTGGGATGGTAAAACCAACAGTCGCTTGTAATGCGAATTGTGTTGTGCTTGCATGGTGCCGTGCTTGCACCGTATTGTATGTATTGTATGTGAACACCGTGTGTAACGGACCTGAGGATGTATGGACATAGAAAAAGGATTTGAGAATCCGTAAGGATGTCTGAATGCATGATCTTGGCATTAGAAATGTCCGAATGGTTAGAGTTAACGAATCACCAACTTTGACCCACTGTGTGGCACAGTGTAGTATTAATTGTATTCGGAGTTGTACAATGAGTAATATAAATGTGTTGTACGGTATACGACACAAATGGTAATGTGAACGTATTGTGTATGGAAATTATGCATTGCGGATGGTAATCGTGTATTGTGCTTGAATTTTGTAGTGCTTGTAATATAGAGAGAGCGAACACCTTGTAAGGTGGTAGTAAAGTGCATTGTGGTAATTGGTTCGCCGAATGAGTAGAAATAGTAAACCGTAAACCTTGAGCAACTTTGAGGGCAAAGTTCCTTAAGAGGGGTAGATTGAAATACCCCGTAATTAAAAATAATGATTAATTAGGCTAATTATGATTTTAGAGGCTTAATTACATCTAAATAAACATGAGGAAACAAATCCCGAAGAAAATGGATCCTTAAAATGGATTAAAAGCACAAACAGACCTTAAAGCGCGTTTTTCGAGGAAACTGGGAAAACGCGACTTTAAGCGGGTCAAATAGACTCGTAATGATTTTTGTCAACCAAATAGTCATTAATAAACATTAATGAAGGTCTAGAACCAATAAAATTAATTAAACGAGAAAATTCCAGAAAACGGGTTCCGGTTACTAAAAACTGTAAAAACGAGAAGTTGTGGGGTGTAAACTGTAATAAAGCAAAACTAATGTGTCCACTTTTTAAAATAAAAATCAAAAACCTGTGAGAGTGTGTGTGTGTGTGCCGGTTTTCCCTCCCTCTCTCACTCTCTTAATTCTTTTCTTATTTGCTAAAAGACAAACCCATAAAGTGGAACAAAAGTAGAAAAAGAAGGTTGATCACTCTCTCTCCTCTACCCCCTCACTCCCTAATGTACTCACTCCATCCTTCCTGAATTTTCTTCCCTCTCTTGACATCCATGGAGGCTTGAAGAACACACACACAAAACTCCTCTTCTCTCCTCTTGTTCAAAGCCTAAACCTTGTCCAAATGCAATAAAAATTACACCATTGGATTCCCTTTGTCAAGGAGAGTATTCCCCTCTTTTCAAAAATCGAAAATACCCACTTTCATCTCCATGGGTGTGCTGCATTTGGAGCTTGAAGACCACCATTAAGAGCACATTCATTTCCTTATTGTTTTGAGGTAAAAATAGTCTTGGAAATCCACCTTTTTCTAGCCCCATTTGGCAAAACGAAAATTCACATTGAACACTTGTTTTGTTCCTTGTGCTCCAGCCGATTTTGGCTTCCTTTTTGGAGTTGGGACTTTTGCCTTGGTTGTTGTCCAAAACTCCATCTACTCATTGGAAAGTAATGCTCTTTTCTAAACCCTAGAAACATGTCCAAAGTTCTAGGTTAGTTTAAGGATGACTTTCTAAGTAGTTGTTGTGTATTGGTATGGGCTGTAGCATTGGAGTGTGAACTCCATTTGAAACCAAGAGCAAGAAGGAAAGAAAGGAAAAGAAAGAACAAAGGAAGAGAAGGGAAAGAAGGGAAGAAAAACTAGAAAACACAAGGTAATTGTTCTTACCTTGAGCTAGTATGTTTTGTGTATTGTAACAGATTTTGGGTATTTAAAATGAGTGATGTATATTGTTTTGAGTAGTATCCATGTAGTAGTATAAGGAAGTAGAGAATGTAACAGTTTTGACACTTGTAAAAGATGTTTAAAAACTTGGGAGAACATTGGGGAAATATATGTATGTGTGAATTGGTGTTGATTGGTGTTGATATTGATATGGGAATTGTGAATGAACTATGGGCTGAAACAATGTGTGGGCAATGTTAAAAATATAGGGGAAACTCTGCCCAAATTTGTATGGAAATTAGAAGACTTAGAGGCATAAGAAGATGGAATAACCTAGACAATAACTAGGTGTGTTTTGGTATTTATGTGAGTGATTAGCCACCTTGGAAACAGATTTGGAGAAGGAAATTAAGTAGTGGAAGGAATTAGGATGTAAGGTAAGGCATTTTGGAATGCTAGGAGTAGCATTGGTAGAGGGAGTATTGAATGGTAAAAGATGGAGTAAAAATCTGTAGCAGTGGGGAAACAAAAACTGATGCAAGTGCTGGAATGAAAATGAGGAAATTGTATAAATTAATGTAAGAACGGGAAATGAGTGCAGTGAAGAGCTAATGGATGATCTAAGGTAATTTATAGGACCTAAGTAGTGTTAAAACATGTGGGATTACATGTAGGAAGATTGGGGAAGAAATGGGTAAAAGAATAGAATTGAAACAAAGCCAGATAGACAATTCTGATCTCGACCGACCTAGAAGGTTGGATCGGTCGTGGGTCGGTCAGGGCTAAAACCACTGAATCGTAAACTTACTAACTTCGACCGACCCAGACGGGTGAGTCGGTCGTGGGTCGGTCGGGCAAGGATTTCTGAAGTCGAAGTTTTTGACTTCGACCGACCCAGGAGGTTGGGTCGGTCGTGGGTTGGTCCAGACGAATTCCCGGAGCCGAATTCTTCTGACTTCGACCGACCCAGAGGGTTTTGGGTCAGTCGGGTCACACATGGGTCGGTCAGACCCCAAACAAAAAAAAATAAAATAAAAATATGATTATAGCAATCATATGTATATACACATATATGTCTATACACACATATATATGTAGTAGTACACCATTAAGGGAGTAATAAAGGTAAGGAAGTAAGTACATGAGTAAGAAATCAAGTTAAAGAAGTAGTAAGAAAAGAATGATTTTTATAATCAAGAATGGAATGTAAAGAACTAGTGAGTATACATAAGAAGTATTAATGAAGGAATGAGTAGGCCATTAATAGATTATTAACCATACAACTCCATGTATGTATAGGAAGCGAATAGTTGAATTCCGAGGGAAACCGGAAGTACGAGTACGACGGTGAACGGTATGATTTTCTCATGCCTTGTATCCTAACTTGGTTACCCCGATTTGTGTGCTTATTTGACCATCTAAATAAGATAAATGCACGAATCGGATTTTAATGCACTTACTTGTGTTTGTTTTATATTGTTCTTGTTATATTGTTCTTGAACATTTAGTTTATATAATTCATGAAATGAATGGATGAGGATGAAGTGTATGTGTATCTTGTTGTGTGCTTGTGCAGTGTATTAACCCTTGGTATGGAAGTAATGACTTCTACTAATTCCTAACCACCTAACTCCTAACTTGAGTAATGAGTAAAAAGGAATGAGTAGAAGTCCGATATAGTTTCGGCCACGCGTGAGGATAAGGAGACACAAGAGGTTGGATCCGATTCCTGGCCTTCATCCTTCCATGGACCAAACCCCTTAAATGGGTAGCATCCTGGATTGGTGAGCCACCCTAAAGCCCGGTGGTGGGATATAGTAGTCCCTGCCCGGAGGTCATACCGACTTAACTTGAGTAAGTAAGTAAGTAAGTAAGTAAAGTATTGTATGAGTAATGGTCTTGGCTAGTGTAAGTCATTGACCTTGAGTAAAAGAGTAATATACACCTGATTAACCCGGGTGTGTAACGAAGCTAACAAGTATTATGTATGTATTGGAGAAGCGTATCTCCGTAATGGTAAGTGTGTATGGTTGACTTGTATTGTATTCCTTGTGTGTATTGAATGAATGCATGTATGTTGCGATGCATTGTAATATTGTGTATAAAAGCATGTATGTATGCATGAGTAAAATGAACCGCATGTATTCGACCAAGTGGTCGGCGTACCCTCGCTAGTACGCGGGGTATGAGGATTTCATATGCAGCTTTTTGCTGAGCCCCTTGGGGCACTGTTTTTATTTTCCAGGTACCCGAAGCTGTTCTGGTCATTGTAAGAGACTGGCTGCTATGCTTAGTTAGCTAGGGACAATTTTGTGGATAGTAAAGAATTGCATAAGGCTTGTAGCCCATGAAGTATAAGTCTACCAAGCGGTACACCCTTTTGTAATTGGAAAAGTATGTAGAATTGTGAGGAATGGGTAATATGATGACTCTTAAAGAGTATGTATAGACATGTGGAAATTTTGAATTTTGGTATTGTACTTAGGATACTCGGTATATTGTATTGTAAGTATGAAGTGTAGTATTGAATGGAGAATCGTAGTACTCGGTTTGTAAATGAAGTATGGATTGTATTTGTTTAGTACTCGGGTATTCCGGTCCATCAGACCGATGCTGTAATGGAAGTAGACCTTGTTAGTCACGTGGGTGGCTAACGGCATTGTATCACCCGCCGTTGTGTAAGGAAGTATCCGCTGTGTAAGTATGAAAGTTCGAGGAGATTAGACGGTAATGACGGGATTAGCAGTAGCGGTGTTACAACTAATTCAAAAAGTAACCCTTAATTACCTAGAACTTAAGAGTATATTCTTTAGGGTTTTAAGAGAGCATTACCTTCAATCAATGAGTGGAGATCTTGGCTAGCAAGAGAGCAAAATTTCCAGCCCGAGAATGGAGCCAAAACCGGGCTGAACAACAAGGAATAAAGGAGCAATCAAGAAATTCTTTATTACAAGAGGGCTAGAAATGTAGTTTTCGAATTTCTTTTACCTCAAACCAACAAGATGAAAGAGGGAGCGGTTCTAATGGTGTCTAAATCTTCAAGAAGAGGAATACCCATGGAGAATGAAGTGGGTATTTTTGGATTTTGAACAGAGGGGAATGATCTCCTTGGCAAGGGGAATCCACCGGTACCAATTTTGTGATTTTTGGACAAGGATTGAGCCTTCAAAATGAGGAAGAAAGCTTTAGCTGGTTGGAGCTTGTAAAATCGCCATAGATGGCATGAGGAAGAAGAGAAAGTTCAGAATGGGGAAAAGAAAACGTGGGGGAGAGAGCTGGTAAGGGAGTGAGGAGGAGAGAGATTAACAAAAGTGCTTTTTACTTTTATTTGTCTTGTTCTTTAGTGCATAAAGTAAATGAAGAAGAGGGGGGAGGAGGAGCTGGGCTTCTCACACTCACACACACAATTAAAAGTCTGATTTTTATTTGCAAAATGGACATGTTAGTTTAGCTTATTTATGCTTTCACCCTACAACTTTCATTTTTTTGCACTATTCACCTCCGGAACCCGTTTTCCGGAATTTTCTCGTCTAATTAATTTTATTGGTTCTAGACCTTCATTATGGTTTAATAATGAATATTTGGTTGACTAAAATTATTACGGGTCTATTTAACCCGCTTAAAGTCGTGTTTTCCCGGTTTCCTCGAAAAACGCGCTTTAAGGTTCGTTTGTGTTTTTAATCCGTTTTAAGGATCCGTTTTCTTCGGGAATTGTTCCCTCATGTTTATTTAGGCATATTTAAGCTTCTAAAATCTTCATTGGCCTAATTAATCACTGTTTTAAATTTTGGGGTATTTCAAGAAGTATCATGATAACTTAATTTAACTAAAAAATATATTTCAACGGAGTAATACCATGAATTTAGTAACTACCATGTAATTGTAATAACTAATAATTAAAAATATAATATTTCACACATTTACAAATTATAAGAGGACGTAAAAAAGAATCTACAAAAATATCAACATATTTATTATTTGCATAATTAAATTAATGAATAGTTCAATTTCAAAAAGCTACAAGGAAGTTACCACCTGTTTGAAGTATATATACTACAAACAAACAACTTTAAGGAGATATTACCACAAAATAATGATTGATTACATCATTTAAAATTTATAAAAAAATAAATGTAATTAACTGTACTATTAGTAAATAAAAACTGTACAAATGTATATATATTGAATTCTGATATTATTAAAATTGTAATAGATTTACATACTTACCCCTTATACTGTAAATTGTACAATTACAAATATAATCAAACATAGCCAACAATGTTGAGGACTCGCTAAACATCAAAAATGGATGTTCCAATCATCGAAGTTGAAGTTGCTTTCCAGTTGCTCATGTCCATCTATTTGGAAAAAGTTAAAATTATTTTTTTGGGAAATTTACCAAATATCCAATTTGTTTGAGCGAATTTCATTAAATGTTCCTACATTTTATAACATGCTATAAGTCTACAATATATCCCTAAGTTTTTCTTTTCATTGCGAAATATCATTCGTTTAAATTATGTTAGAGTTTGAGTGTATGAGTATCTTTTAATGAAAAAGAAAACTTATGGATATATTGTAATAAGTTGTAAAAGGTAGAAATATTTAGTGAAATTTGTTCAAATGATATTTAAAGAAAAATTTCAAATTGTTTTTCAAAAATTATGGCCGTTTTTTAGTTGTAACTAAAATGTAATGTTGGATGAGTTACAGTTTGTTTGGAAATGGGATTGGTTTTATATGAAGATTGTTCATGAATATCATATGAAATGATTATGATCTGTATTGTTGTTAAAAGTGTTAAATATTGAAATATATAATCTAAAATTTTTATATCAATATCAATATTATTATTTTGAACTGTTAATAAATCATTTAAAAAAATCTACTCCCCCATCCTGAATTGACCGTCTTGTTATAAATTTTACAATTAATACGACATATCAATATAGTGAACAAGACCTAGAAAATATATGAATGAAACCATATCATATCATATATTTTTTTTTTTGAAAATATATCATACTCTCACCGTCCCACCTTGACCGTCCTATTTACTATTTGGACATGTCGTTTGACTTCAATTTTTAACATATAAGATAAATTAATTTTGAAAATTTAAGTGTTGCATATGATTTCTTACATGATAAACTATATAATACAAAATTTAGTTTTATAAAATTATTTTACATATAGTGACAAAAAGACACTTATGATGGGAGGGAGGTAGTATCATATTTTTGGATATTATTAAATAGTATCTCCATTCAGTTTTCCCGGTTCTTCTCCGCTGGTATGAAAATGGAAAGAAGAAAAAAAGGGAAAAGGAAAGAAGCTAATTCAAATTACTATGTACTTTCCTCCTCGAAATATGAAGGTTGCCTCCAGTCTCCTGTCCCTCCCCCTTATTGCCCACCCCCCGGTCTTCGAATCTATCTCTCTCGTCTCTCATTACGGAAATATTAACCCCGACGATCTCGTTATCTTGCAGTAACCTCTTCTTTCCTTCCGAAAGTTCGCCATTCCTGTGTTTCCTCAAGTCTCACTCTGAATCTATCCCTCTCCGAATCCGATCTCCTTCTCACCTTCTCACCTTCTCACCTCTGCCATGAGAACCGGTGAAGATTGGTTTGACCCGTGTCATTGTCATTTAAACGTAACGTCTTTCATTATGGAAATATTACACTCACTATCTTTCAGTAAAATTCCTAGTTTCCTTTTTCAAATTTCCCATTCCCGTGCCCTTTCAATTCTCATTCTGCGAGGCTTAGTCTTCAATTTCCTCTCCTTACTCTTTTGCTCCCTCTTATATCCCCGAATTCTCAAGTCGAGGTTTATTAATCTCGATCGAGACTCTGTTCTCAAAGCCATTCACTCACTGGAGAAGTGCCTCTGGTTGATACAGCCTTCCAGTGGAGTTTTTCTAGTATGCAGCCTAAAATGGAGAAGCCTGTTGCTAGAGTCCCGGTCGGAATTTCTGTTCTCACAAAGCGAGTCACTCAGCGCAGATTTACAGTCGAGGTTTCCATCTTTAATGTTTCTCATATTGATCCCTTTTTAGTTTACTGTCTTGCGTCTGTTTTATCTTCTAGTTTATGTATAGTTGAATTGCTAATCGAATATGAATTTGGACAATTGGACATCATGCAGAGATTTAGAATTAGAGTCGGTGCCTCTGCTGAGAAACCATCTTCTTCAACTGAGAAGGTAAGTCATGATTACTTGTTCGTCTCACGATGATAAGAATTTAATTTGAAGGATGATCACTTGTTTGTTGGCTGGCACGCAGGTCTTGAAGCGCGTGCATTCTGTCCTGGAAAATGATATGGGTTGTGTTTGTCCGCTTCGACAAACTCGACATAAGGTTATGCTCTTGGAAAACTTGGACTTACCATCAGCGAGCACGCTTCAAACAACTGCTGATGCCATTCAAACTTCCTCTTCTACTGCTCCGAGTTTCAATGAGAGCTTTTCTTCCCTTTACCCACAGCCACAACATAAAATCGCTAATGAAGGAGTTGGTTCGGCGTCTCAGAGTGGGTCGATGCCATACAAGAGTAGTAGCACAAACTGTGGCCTTCTGTCCAAGATCCTGGACCCTGCTCTGAAGCTAATTACCGCTGGTGCTCAAAAGCTCTTCTCCTTCCCCGGTCTCAACAAAGACGTGCATCACTCTCAACAACAAGCTACAGGTTTTTCCCGTTGTTTCCACTTCTAATATCTTTAGTTACCGCTGAATTTGTCCTTACCCATCCATACATGGGATTTTTTTGGCCTCAAAACACGTTAATTAGTTTTAATATTTTTAACATATATGCGTGTGTATATACTCCCTCCGTCCTGAATTGACCGTCCTGTTTACTTTATGGCACGTTTTTCCACTTCAATATAGTTTATCATGTAAGGAATCATATATAAAATTTAAATTTTCAAAATTAATTTATCTTATATGTTAAAAATTGAAGTCAAACGACATGTCCAAATAGTAAACAGGACGGTCAATTCAGGACGGAGGGAGTATATATATATATAGAATGACAACTAGATCCAATGCATGAAAAGTTAATTGACCAGAGTCCATAATTAGAACAACAGATATCAAAGACAATCATGGAAAGGTAGCTCATATAGTTGCAGCATCTACAGCACAGTATATCCTGACCTATGTATCTTTTTTCTTTATTAGATGACACTTTGGAATCCAGCGATAACCTTGGAGCTGAAACTGCTGTAAGTATATAAAATTACCTGTGCTTGTTAATGTTTTATTACACGTTTTAGTGTTTGCATGACCATTTAATATACGATTTGTGTATTGTTTGTATTTGGATGTCGGTGAATCACTGTATCTCGCTTACAAATCTATTGCAGAGACTGGAAGATATTTATATATGTGGGGTAAAATACTGTCTGGGCTTTATTACATATTTTGGGCCTAAACCATCATAAACTCCAAATGGGCCTCGCTTTCGCTTGGACTAGTTACCCTTTATGCATGACGTTTTTTCTGTTTCCATGTCTGAGTGTTTACTTTGCAACAAAGTTCCCTCGTCTAAGGTTTCTGAAATCCTTTTGCTGTTCTGTTTGATGGTTTAATATCTTTTATCCGTTGCACATTGTCACTGTGGAATTAATACAAGTTCAAGTGATGATTTTGTTTATTACTCATTGATTTTGCTCCTAATCTTTTGTGTTGGCCCCTCCTAGTTTACATTCAGTTAGTGATGCAATTAATATACTATTTATTTATCTATGATCACTTGTTTGTCTGATGTTAAGATGGTGGTGTCTTGTCTTAGGGTATCTGCTGTTCATTGTAGTCTACGAAAGAGGTTCATATAGCACATCACTGGCTAATTTAGAAAATGGACTTCATATGATTTCCTTTACTCTAAGATAGCTCTTAATGAAGAAAACACTAACATAAGGCAGTTTAATTTTCTTAAATGACTCTTGCTATGCATGTTTATGTATATATTTATAACCAGTAAGTCATTAGGTAGCCATTTAGTTTCTTTCTCCGATTCAAGGTAATGGATCCAATGGTGTTTTTTTTCCTGTCTGTGTAGAATCGGTGAGTAATGACTACAATCACATCATCTTTAAAAGAAAAAAAAGATGTCTTGTGGTGTTCCATGTTGTTCATTTTGATTTGCCTTTTGTTTGATCTAGGTACTTAGATCCTTTCTCTTGTTTTCCATCTTTTGCTGAAGGTCCACTTTGATATGTACCTAGGGTCCTATAATGAATTGATCTGGACATTAACTTCCAATTTATCTTCAATTTTTCTACCTTAGATATATTAAGTTTGTTCTTGACATTCATTGCTGATGCAATACATGATACTATGTAGCGGAATTCTTCTGGTGCCTCAGAAGGACCTAGCAACGAAAGCAGAACCTTGTATTCTAGTGCGGAAGTGGTGAGAGATCTTGAGCATCTTTTAAAACAAAAAACTTTCAGTAGGTAAGTCGTATTGCTTTTCTGGAAACGTTAATCACTAAAATATAGGAAAAAGTTGTGCCTGATACTATTTATTAGATTTTGTTAGAGATATCCCATCAATTTATTTTTTCTTGATTTCCCAGGTCTGAGATACACCACCTGACCACATTACTGCAAAGGAAGAAATCTGATATTGTTGCCGATGCTGGAGAGGAGAGAATGGAAAAAACATCTCATGATATCTTGGTTGCTGCCACTTTGCGGCGAGAGCTTGTTACTGGAACCTCTCACAAGATCAGAAGAAAACCTTACGAATTACCGGGATATAAAGTAAGGAAAAGACAAAAAACTACCTTGTTGGTTATCTTTTGATCTGCCATACCTATTTGCTATTCTAACAGTGGATACAAAATTTATAACGGGTCTAGCATTTTGATGCTACCGCCATCTTGTGCGCTTGAGCTTTCTACTTTGATATGATCTAGCGGATTAATGCCCTGCCCTTTCTTTTGCCATTTCATGCTTTGTTCTGCTAATTGAAGTAAACTCGACCCCATGGACTACTAGTATATCACTAGCTAACGACTATGATGAGTTATTCTATAGTTTCATGAAGACTGAAATATGTTGATTCAATTGTTGTAATGGCTTGTTTTCTTTACCTTTTGGTGACAGGACTGGAAACGTAGACATCCAATACTAGAATATGACATAGGTACCGTTGGTCCTATTCGAAGAGCAAGGGTGAAGTCTACTACTGCAGATGCTGGTGTAGCATCACCTTCTTTTAAGGGGAATACGTGTGATATTCCTTCACAGGAAGTAGAGGTTGATCAGGAGGGACAAAGGGATTTGCAGACTTTGGGTTCATGCATTTCCTTCAAATCCACTGAGAATGGAGAAAGAATACAGCAGGAACCGGAGACCTTGGCCTCTTCTGAAGAGCGTCAATCTGACAAGAAACAAGAAAAGCGGGAGATGGAACTTGTGGACGCTCTACATGGTGAAAAGGATCAAGAATGTGGTGAAGTAGCTGGTTATATAGAGCCAGTAATGGATGAAGTGCAAACTTGTTTGGACAAGCAGACTGATGGAGTAATCAGCCTTGAAAGTGGCAACAACGTCCTATCATGTGATAATGAGAATGATGAGGCAGAGGTTTCAAGTGAACTGTTTCCTGAGATTGGTACTGCGACCACAAAACCTATGCCTTCGAAATTATCAACTCCCTACGGTGGTGGTGCTAAGAGAAAACATGGATTTAAAATGAGCTTTGATGAGGTAAATTTATTTTAGGGTAATCAATTTTCCACTAGATTATTTTTGGGGAGGGAGATGTTAGATTTTCTGCATTTTCACTTGCTTTAAGGTACGGCTCATTATGCCTAATTACTGAGTTTTTATTCATGTTATTTGTGAAAAAGGATTCTCTGGATTGGGGAGATGATTGCCCTTTAGCTGAAATGAATGCAAGGGAAGCAGCTGCGGAGACATGTGTCGTGCAGCCAGATCCCGTGTACTCTCCTTCATCGAGCAGGTTTGTTTATGCTTCCATTGCATATACATGTATTTTGGAATCTTTGTTTAATTTTGTGCTATAAAACACTACAATCTTTGTTTAATTTTGTGCTATAAAACACTATAATCTTTGTTTAATTTTGTGCTATATACATGTACTGAGACGTTTTCTGATAGTACATGATTGCGATTCGGACTTGACTAATGTATCGATCCTTTTACAGCACGCCTGAGTTTTCTTCTACCACAACCGACAATTCTAAAAACTTGCCTGAAAACCATACTGCTGAAACTGCAACCACTGAGGATGAGGCACCGGCTGCGGCTACACATCCCTCTGCTAGTGTATCAGGAGCACCCACTACCAGCGCAACAACTGCTAGTAGTTTGGCAAGTTCAAGTATTGAAATGTCAGCTACACAGATTAGTATTCTTGCTCAAGCGACCACTTCAACTTCCTCTGTCCCGCCTGAACCTGTAGGCTCAAGTTCTCCTTCCCTGACTCTGATTTCAGATTTAGTAGCTTCGGAAGGGTTGAGCAGTATCATTACTGCTTCAGAGAGCAGCTGCTATCAACCTTTATCTAAAAAGCTGAAAATCCATCATGTCCGTTCTATGCCAGAGCCGATCATCAGCACTGTACCCTCAGTCTCACCGGATACTAATGCAGTTTCATCAAACAACGTTCTCAGCTCAAGTTTTGCAACACAGAGAATACTTCCCCCAACTACAACCTCATCAAATATCTTCTCTTCTTCCGTCAGCTCAAGAGGGAATTCAATATCTTCATCAGCATCAGCATCTTCTGTTTTTCCAGTTTCTTTGAGCTCAAATTCGGGGTATGAATCTACCACCTCTTATGGGTGCAGTTGGCATCCAGCTTTCAGAGGAAAATCTACATCTGCTCGTAGGACTTCTGGGTTCAAGATGTCTTCCTTCTCCATGACCAAGCCTACTCCAGCTATTATTGCTTCTTTTTGTTACACTTATTCTTTTGGACAACCTCAAACCTCGACCACTGTCACTCACAGAGCCACTTCATCAGACAACATCAGTGATAATATGAGCATAGATGATGACATGGTAGTGGACTCCCAAGCATTGGTAGATGATGACATGGTAGTGGACTCTCGAGCATTGGTAGATGATGCCAACTCATCATCATCATCATCATCATCATCATCATCATTGGTGATAGCCATGGATGTCGAATTGCATCCTAGGACTACGGCTGGGTTTGCTTTTGATCAATCTCATACTAGTCAGCCGCAGGGTTATGTAGGAAAAGTCTGGAGACCTGCTGGTTTTTCTTTTGGTCAGCCCCACTAGCCATCCGCAAGCTTATGTAGGAAACATCTGGAGGGTACGTGACCCTGCATCAGGTGCTACTAGAACCTTAGATTGTTGGTGGCGACCAATAGGTGATAGATGCTCAGAACCCATTCGGCGGTGGTGCTAGCTAGATTTGTGAAAAACTAAACATTGTATTTTATTCAATATGTTTAGAATATTGGAAGTGTATATTACAAAGTATGTTGGTACAAGTGTTCCCTACCCTTATTTATATGACACTAATAGCAAGACTAGCATTACAATCAGGGGCGGAGCCAGGATTTGCTATTACAATCAGGGGTGGAGCCACGATTTGCTATTAGGGGCTAAAAAAATTTAATTGCTATAGTAATAGCTATTAATGACTAGCTTTAAATAATGATCCATTCTTAAATAATTGTAATATAGTACTTTAAATAATAAAATATTTTATTAATATTAGAAAGAAATATAAAAACATTATTGATGCATAATTAAAAATTAATGCTAGGTGAAATAAAATTAATAAATCTCTTATCAACCATATTATATGTAATATATAAATGGCTCTCTATTTTATCACAATCTATAATTGTCTATTTGGTGAATCAATTTAAGCAATATCATATTAATGGGGATAAGCAAATAAATGATCCATTACCAACTACTATAATAGTAGATTAAACCAAAATCGTTATATATAGTACATTATGTTAAATAAATATTAATAACTCAAACAGGGACAATAAAAGGGCTATAAAAAAAGCAAATAAAAAAGTAGTAATCACCAAGATGAGCCCTTCTTGGATCTGTTGTCTCACATAATGTATGCCAACCTTGATGTGTTTGGTTCTCTAGTGGTGTACGAGATTCTTAGCATTGTAAATTGCTAACTTGGTGTCATAGCGGAGAGGGATAGGTGTGTTGTTGTGGACTCCTAACTATAAGTCTGCTCAGCCATGCGAGCTCAAAAAATACCACTTTCATTGCTTTGTACTCTGCTTCAGCAGAGTACACACAACCTTGCTTTTTTGACGTCGAAGCTATGGATGAACCACCTAGAAAAACATAGTAACCAGATACAAATCGTTTAGTGATTAGGAAACTGTCACATTATGCAATCAGAGAGAAATCTGGTTGGTTATTAAGTAAAATTCCATGGTCGATGGTACCCTTTCGATACCTTAAGGTATGAATAGCAGCGGACATATGCATCTATGTGGGATTTTGCAAAATTGACTTGAGAGTTGAGCAGTAAAAGCAAGATATGTTCTTGTGTGAGTGAGAAATTAATTTTTCCAACTAAGCTACTGTATTAAGTTAGATTGGCAAGTAATTTACCTTCATTATTTTTCAATTTTAAACCTAGTTGCAGAGGAGTTGCTGTGTATTTAGCATGCCAAACATCATATTCTTTCAGAAGTTCTAAACCGAACTTCCTTTGTGAGATAAAAATACCTTTTTCATGATCCAGAAATTCTGTAACACCCCTACTTCGTAATCTTAACTTAATCCGGTCCTTAGCATAAATAAATATTCCAAATGCAGCGGAAATAGATACAACTGACTTCATCACGGGTGTTACCGCCGTCACTCACCCATGTGAGTAACAAGGCTTCCAAATACACATACAATCATAACGTTGTGATGACTAAGAGATAATCTAGTCCAAAATATACAACGTTTAAACAAATTACATGTGAGAAATTTAATTTACACCAAATTCGCATAACCAAATGTATAACCCAACTATTACAATCCAAACTAAGTTCACAAGGGTAGTACTCAACTAACTACCCAATCCCGCACTCCAACGACATCTTCCGCTTTGTACCTGAAATATGGTTAGGCCACAACGAGCTTAGCATAACTTGTTGAGTATGATGACGTGCAACCCATGAGCTACTGGGCTACACACGACTAATTGGTCAAGTGAACATGTGATTGATTTTGATTTAATCATGCTGAAGTACAATAAACATTCAACATACAAGAATGTAATAACATATAATCCCATAAGATGATCCATCACCATGGGATCAGATCGTCAAATAAACATCAGATAGAATGAGTCATTCCTCGTTTATTTCCTAGGTCTCGAGACTTCAATTAGATTCTCGGTTTCGACCTTAACTTGTATATTCTCATACAATCCTCACTACGAGATTGCTTCTTGTCTTAGTTAAGGTTATCTGCGTTCGGGTATGTATGAACCCTAATAGATGGTATTAAATTCTCAAATTAAGTAATCACCGTCGAAATGACGTAAACTTAAACCATTTCCCATAGCAATATGGTGTGAGACCAATATATTTAACCACATCCTATAGCAATATGTCGTTGGACGATCGAAGTCAATCACTGACTCAAGGAACCAATATATATAACCACACACTATAGCAATATGCCGTTGGACGATCAGAGTCAATCACTGACTCAAGGAAACCAATATATATATATATAACCACGTCCTACAACAATATGCTGTTGAACGATCGAAGTGAATCACTGACTCAAGACTAACCATGTCTGATGACACGGTACTTGGAAGCAGATCTGATACAGATACCTCCTCCTATACAAATACGTGTGTGACCGAAACCTTCCCGGACTTCTCTCTCCCCAATAACCAAGTTGGTTAGAAGTATATTCGGAACATATGTCCTACTACTAGTATATTAGTTCTGTTCATCTCGGTTTTGGATGCCGACTAAATGTTCATGGAGTTAGCGAGAAGTTCTTAAATGTTATCCACTGTTAGATATTTCATGTATTCACGTCTTTAAAGTTCTCTAATCCTTATCATATGCACTTTTTGTGAGTTTTCGTCTACTAGTCTCGTAGTTAGTAGTACATCACACGGAAGGTCAATGAAATACCTCAAATTAACATAAGTTGATTAAGGATCAATTAGGATCAATTAAGGCAAGAAAAATGTAACGACCCCAAAACCACCCTAGGAGTTAGGGACGTTACACGCCGCGTATCTATTACCTAATAACGCAAGGCTCTACACACGAAACCCAAAACCAAAACAAAGCACGCTTTTATTAACTAGATAGTGGATTACAAAGATTATTCGAACATTTACATGCGGAAGCCACACTACCTTACATAACAGAAACAAAATACAAAGGGGGCCTCAAGCCACAGTTACAAATGCAAAACGAAAAGCAAAACCGAAAGTAAAGCAGAATTCTTCGGTGGCAGCTTAAACCTGCAAATCAGACAGAAATAGGGGTGAGCCAAACTATAGCTCAATAGGTGATAAACTTCATCAGCTGAGCATGCTCAAAACATATACTGAACATACATATACATATACATAGTTTAACAAAATAGATCAGAAGTCGTAGCAGAGATCAAACAGAGGAGGAAGCTTTCCCAAATTAGAAGAGAACCAGAACTGAACAAAAACAAAAACTTGCCAAACCAGAGCAGAGAGATAGAAGCGGAGCAAAACTGAACAGGAGCTTAAACCAGAGCAAAGCATACCACAAACACAGAAGTTCAGAACATAAGCTTAATCAAAACAGAGGTGGGACCCTAGACACAAGCTGACACATTAGAAGGGCAAACACTAAGGCCCTATGGATCCATAGATCCCACATCAGAAGTCGTAGAGACAGCTAAGCGGCCCTGTCAGTGCCTAAACGTCCAAAGGGAAAAACCCGAGGAACTAATGCAGAAGGAATTCTTGCGCATCATGCTACGGGATAGTCAAACCCAACTATCCAAGGCTCAGAAGCTAACATCTAGGTCCACAAAACAAAAGCTTTGCAAAAACAGAGCATAAGCTTATTACAGAACAGATCAGAAGACAGAGGCTTATCAAAACGGATCAGAAGTCTTAACAAAACAAAAATTGTATACCGACTAACTCATACGAAAGCCAGACAGAACACAAAAAGCTTAAACGCTCTTTCAGAGCCAGACAGAGATTGGAAACTTAACGAAGACTTTCAGAGAAAATATTTATAATCATAGGTCAAAACACATCAAAATAGATAGTACTCAGCAAAAGGAACACAACACCGCAAATGGCGGTCAAAACGGAGCTAAAACGCAAAAGTTATACCAAACCAGACCCATGTCCGGACATGCGTCCGACCTTGCATGTCCAGACATGCGTCCAACCTTGCATGTCCGGACATACGTCCGACCTTGCATGTCCGAAAACACACCAAGAGCAGAAAACACAGACGTCTGGACTTGTGTCCAGACTTAAATGTCCGGACCAAGTCCGCATGACAGGAATATGTGCGTCCGAATTTGTGTCCGGGCTTACATGTTCGGACACAAGTCGAATAGTAACCCCGGGATTCTTCCTCGCATCCCGTTTGGACTTACATGTTCGGACGGATGCCCGGACAACACACAGAACAAAGCAAAATGGAAGCGTCTGAAGCCACGTCCGGACTTGCATGTCCGGACGCACTGCAAAAACTGCAGAAAATAAAGTCGAAACAGAACCAAAACATCTCCAAACTCTCCATAGCCAAAGCATAATTCTTCTTAGCAAAATAGAAATTGTAGTAGAAATATGTGACTATCTCTACCTAGGCAGTGTACCTATCGTTTTGCGGAATAGTGAATTGAGTGGGGGTTGTCGATCTCAGGGACCTCGTTCAATTAATTGACAATTTATTAATTAACTGAGGAAACTTAATAAAGAAAACAGGAAACATCACTTTTTCAGGTTTTGCTTAATTAATCAAATCGTAACTAAATTAACAAAAAGACATAAAACAATTAACAAACAATAACTGGAAAATTAAAGGTGATTAATGTGGTAAATTAAAGGCGTTCCCCGGGTTATTCTGCTAACCTATTTCTTCAAATCCTATTAGATAATAATTTCACTAACATTGCAATAAACCCAGGAACTATAGATAATTCACCGACCGGGTCATGTACGATGAACTCTAATTGACTGGAAGAACTAGCAGAAGACTAATGCTCTAATCCGGAAACAGATCAATTGCTTTAAGAACAGTTCCTATTGGAGACAGATTAACCTATAGGTGGGGTCTCACTTCTAGTCGTTAATCCGGTTTTACTTCTATGTCTTGTTAACTAATCTCAGCACCGCATTTTGATTAGAAAACTACAAACGTAACTTTGATAAATAGCTAGAGAATCAAAGCGCATGAAGAATAGAAATTAAACTATTGCATAAAATAAAAGTAGTGAAATAATTACATGATAAAATTCTATGAAATAGGTTTGTTTCCCTAACCCGGGGAACTAAATAAAACTACTCGCTCATGGTTTCAGAAAAGAAAACGAACATTGAAACGAGCATAAAATAACACATAACAAATAATAGTATAACAAAAAATAATAACATAACAAGACGAAATCAGTTTTACTAAAAACTTTCGGTGTTGACCGGTTCTGCCCCTTTCTCCTTGTCGAATTGCTATTATCTTTGACTCTAGTATGGTGCGACGTCTACTTCCGCGCAAGTGCTACGGTGTGTATGGAATATATGGTGATGAGGTGATGGTGTCGATGGATAGGTGTGGAGTCGGTGGAAGTTGGTGGGTGATGGTGGTGAAGGAACACGAATGGATGAAGCGAATGGCTGGAGCGAATGAATGGTGATGGTGTGGGGCGCAGCAGTAGCGTCGAAGGAGATGGATGTGTGTGGATGAATATGAAAGTCGGGAGTCTATAAGCTTGGAATATGGATGTGATCGAATGAATTGTGCCCCGATGGAGTAATCCGTGTCTGTATAAATACTGCTTTGATGATTTATCTCCAGTGGAAAAGATAAATATATTTTATTTATCTTTTTCCACGTCTCCGCATTCCGAAGGATCGGCTTCACCATAACGTCTGGACTTGCGTCCGGCTGAGCAAGTCCGGACATCTCTGTAATGTCCACGCGAGTTTTCTTCCATCTGATGCGTCCGGACTTGCGTCCGGGTAGGAAGTCCGGACACACCCATCAGTGACATCCAAACCTGCTAGTCTGGACGTAAGTCCGGACAGAACTTCGACATGCTCCAGATTCTTCGTTTTTGCTCCGATTCGCTCCCCGTATGCACCGTTGCGCTCCTTAAGAGATAACCTATGCATTTCATAAACTTTTCACTGCATAAGACACCTAAAATGTATCAGTTCACATCAAAACATAAATCTAAGGAAAAGCATATGATAAGTGAGAAATATGGCATGAATTGTTATAGAAATAGGAAGAATTATAGCCCTAAAAGTATATATATTTCGCACTTATCAGCAATACAAAACACACTTCCCACGGGGCTCTAACGCATTCAAAACGCAATTTAAAAACAGAACAAAAACTTCACAAATCAGAGAAACATATAAACATATACGAAAATCGGAACAAATTCAGAAATCCCCGTGGGCGAACACACTCACCCGAATCCATCTACCAACTACCTCACATCCGACGCCAAGCCATCTCTGCGGACTCTATGAATCACTCTCCTCGAATCACCACTCGAATCGGTCAACAACAAACTGCACACCTCCGGAATCGAAAACTATATCAGGAATGAAGAAGGGATGAACTGAATGAGGAAATGAAATCGGAATCCTCAAATCATACTGGAAGATCGAACACTAGAAGACCGCAATTCCCACGAACCGAAACAAACGATCTATCGGCCAAGAAACCAAACAGAGAATGATGGAAGTTGAGGGGAGAAGGAAGAGCGCAAAGGGAGAAGAGAGCACGGGAAAACTGTCGGGGTGAATGGCAGGAAAGGGAGGGGATTAAATTAGTAAACAAATATATATCAAAAGGAAAAAGAAAATGAGCTAATAATAATCATCCCTCCCTTACTAGTAAATATATATCAAAAGGAGAAAGGACAATGTAATTCTCCTTTTCTATATGAATACAAAATACTGGAATAACATTATAGATGAACTAACATAAGAGCAACATACTATGAACTCCCTTTGTGAAACCGGAACAAAATAAAATAGAATGAAACAAATAAAAAAAACTGGGGCATAACAAAAAATGCCTTATAACCATTATAAATCAACTCAGTATCACTTAAGGCAAAAATGTGTTTTAAGATCATTAATGGTTGGTTATTGAACAATTATGGCTAAATATACCTTACATACATAAAGGAAGCTAAAATATTCCTTAGGATCATTACGGATCAATTTGGAACCAATTAAGGTGAAATGTGCCTTAACACCACTTAAGGCAAAATGTGTTTTAAGACCATCTAAGGAAGTATGGAACCTAGAGTGAGGTCCAAATAGGGTTTTTTTACCTAATATTTAGCGTAAGAATGATGGGGAACAACTACATAAAAAGTCCATTAGAAAAAGTGGGTTAAAACACAAAACAGATTTTTTATGAAAAAGTCTAGAAATTGACTTTAGGCAGTGTTTATGGCCTGTATACATTTTAGTGAAGTAATGAACTGTAATTAAACACATGAGAGAGCCTAGTAATGATCAAAAATATATTAAAAAAATCCAAAGTGGCACCAATTTTGGAATAGTGCCAAACAAGGCCTTATTCCCTTTATCTTAGAAATGACCAAAGCACCCTTGGAGAATATCCTAAGGGGCCGGAAATGGGAGGGAATCAAGTGGCCTTGCCACCTTGCACATTAGAAGTTATTTCCTTAAGCAAGACTACTTTAGTGACAAAAAGTCTTCACTTTGCTATTCACTCATTAATTCACTTACACACCTTCTCACCTCTCTCCCTTGGCTGCCGATTTTGCTCCATCCTTTCAACAATTGTTGCTCTTCTTCCAATCTTCCATGGAAGAACTCGAGTGCTAATACAAAACAACTCCACCAAGCACCTGACTTTCTTCATCATTTTTCTTCCTTTCTTCATCATCAAGACAAGGAAACCAAAACCGTGGTGGAACAAGGGTGAAAAAACCATATTGTAAACAAAGCTTAAGGTAAGAAAAACAAGCTTTAAACTCAATTTTTCTCTTCTTTTTTGTGTTGTCCGAAAATGGCACTTACCTAGCTCCTTTTTCCTTCATCTTCCCACGTGAATACCAAGCTTCATCAAGCCCTAGCTAGCCAAAAACTTGGGCAGAAAGATCTCCTTATGAGACTTAAGGTAAAGTTCTTCCTAGCACTCATTTTGGTGCTTTAAGCTTAATCCCTTCCTTCATCTTGTTTAGGAGTCTTAAAGACCCTAAATTTGCTTCTCTTTCGTTCATCTTGTTGTGGCCGAAAATTGAGCCCATCAACTTGGTTTGACTTGGCCGAAAATAAAAGGAAACAGGGGAGGAAAACCAAGCTTGGAACATAAGGTTAATCATCATCTTAAACCTTATTTTAATACCTTAAGGTGTGCATGATGGGTAGTTTGATTATGGCTGAAAATAAGGCTTGGAAAATAGGTTTGAATGAGCTAGTAAATGAACATAAATCTATGCTAACACTGGTGATTATGTTCTTGTTGATTTAAGGGATTAAATGCCATTGTTGTTAAGTTTAATGTACATTATTGTGAAGGGGGAAATGTGGACTGATATTTATGTTGATTATGTCCAAGAAGGACTTTTATTATTTTGGGTATTTAGGTCTGAAAATATTATGTGTTGAGACATAGAAATAGTAGCTAAGTTATGCCAAAAAAATTATAAGCATTAAGTAATTAAGTGCTTTTAAGAGTTGTTATGAATATGGTATAAATTATAGTGTAAGTTGTAGTATTTGTAGGAACTGTATAATTCCCCAACTCGTAATCCATAATTAGCGGTAATTACGCTAAACTTAACAAAATCGCAGCAGAAATTAAACTAGCCCGATGTTACCAACGTTAGTCACCGACGTGACTAACTAGGCCTTTCAAATACATACATACATACACAACCGCTGTGATAACCGAGAGATAGTAATTTCCACAACTTACAATCCTTATACAGTATACATGTGAGCATTCTAATTTAATCAAAATAATACAACGGGATTAAAATCCCAAATAATGAACCCAAAGGGGTAGTATATATCTAACTTGAAATACCCCGAACATAAATATGGTGATTAAATTATTCTAATATGTCATTTAGAGGCCTAATTATTCCTAAAAATCTTTGGTGAAGAAAGTAAAACCAAAAGAAAAGAGAAAACACGTAAAAAGCACAAAACGTAAAAGCGGGTGTTACGCAACCATAGGAGGTATGCGACCTCGAATAGGATCCTAGATAGATTCCTAAGGCTTAATTATGCCTAAATAGTATGTGGGAACAATTCCCGAAGGAAACGGATCCATATAGTGGGTTAAAAACGCAAACGAGCTTTAAAGCACGTTTTTCGAGAAAAGCCGTAAACGTGACTTTAAGTGGTCAAACAGACCAGTAAAAATTATAGTTTATCATATAACTATAATAAAACATTAATGGAAGCTTAAGAACCATTAAAATTAAAGAAACGAGAAAAATCCAGAAAATGGGCCCAGTTAGTGAATAGTGTCGAACCGGGGAATTTAGGAGTGTTTCTTGCGAAAAGACGAAAACGCCCCAGCTTACATTTACATAGGGGGCCGGTTTTTTTATGAATTTTCAGCACTCTCCCCTCTCAAATTAATAAGATAACTACTAGTTAAAGGAAGAAAGTCAAATAAAGCAAAAAGCAAAAAGTAACAAATACCCCATTTTTGTTCTCTCTCTCCCATCACTTTCTTTTCCTTCCAGTTGAACTCCCCATCCCATCTCTGCCATTTTCTCCCCTCTCTTTCTCCCACTGAGTTTTCTTCTTCTTCCTCACGCCAAAGAAGAGCTTCCATGGCTTCCCAAGCTTCTCTTGCTTGTCCAAGCTTCAATAAAGCTCCAAATCAAAAACTAACTACATATTCTTGCTCCTCTCATCAAGGGCTATCTTTCCCTCTTTTCAAAATCCCAAATGGATGTAGTTGACCACCATGGGTATAGCACCATTGAAGGAGAAAATCAGATTTTCTTGAGCTTAACATCTCCTCTTTGTTTTAAGGTAAGAAAATCCAAAGAAATTCATCTTTTCTCCATTTCCCTTACCAGCCGGTTTTAGCTTCTCAAGAGAGTTTATTTCTTGTTTTGTATGAGCCTCAATCCATGCTTCAAGAGGGTGGTTGGAGCCTTCCTTTGATTCATGAGCAAAAACCTATTCTAGAACTTCCAAAGGTAATACCTAATCTTTGCGCCTTAAGCATTTCTAAAGTGTTCTAGAGTCATTCCAAGGGTTAAGAGTTTAAATTGGTGCTCATTCCCTTGGGTGTTGGTCTTGTGTGGTGGCAATGTTAATGCCCATGACCGAAAATCAAGATAAGTAGAGAAGAGAAAGAAAAGAAGGATTGGAAAGAAAATACTTGGGAGCTTAAGGTAAGAAATCTACCTTAATGTATATCCTATATGTTTTATAATTATGGGATGGTAAATTTAAAAGAATGAACCAAAAAGTGAGTTGAGAATGTGGTTTAGTAGTTGGAAGAGAGAATTGTGAATTGTGTTGATTTGAGGGTCTAAGTGCCATTACAATTGAGATTGTGTATTATATTGTGTTTAATGAGATTTGAATGAGTATTGTGTGCTGGTAGAATCCATGATGGATTTGGCTAGTGAAATTGGTTTAAGTGAATGGATGATGAAATGATGTATTTGGGAATGTTAGGATTGTAGGTGAACTATGGCAAAATTTCGGTAGAAATATAGTGTTTTAGGTGGTGATATGAGTTTGGAGAATCCAAGGGTTAACAAGGAGTGGAAAGGATTTGAATTGTGTTAATTAACCACATTGAAGTATTGGTTGGAGGATGGAATGGAGTGTGCAAAATCTGTAGCACAAATGGGTGGAAAAGTCATGGATTATTGCTAGAATGAGCTAGAATGTTTAACTTTGTAAATGGGGAGTGAACTTGGGTATTGGAGATGCATTTGTCTTGGAAGAATTTGGAATGGTCAAATGGGTTGAGAATAAGGTAAGAACTGTTAAGAGAAGTTTTGGTAATGCACTGGGGGTATAAGTGAAGAAAATGAGAGTGCAAAATTTGTAGAATCAAGCAAGAATTGAGTGATAAGGTTGAGCAATGATTTGAGGAGGTTTAATGAGTGTTTAAGGTGTTATTACATGTTTGGAAACATGTGGGAAGATTAGGAAAAGATTGGGTGAGGATTAAGGATGGAATTGAGGTTGAAAAACAACAAGTGTAGCAGCTTTTAGCAGGGTCCGGGATTTAGTCCTTGGACAAAGTCCCGGACCACACCTTAAAAAGCCCCGAGAACAATACTGGAGGGTTGGTCCGGGACTTAAGTCCAGGGCCAAGTCCCGGCCCAGGTAGAAAAACCTGTCGGAAGTTACAGAATGAGGTGGTCCGAGAGTGTAGGTCCGGACCAGGACCCGGACCACCCCTGAAATCATGCTGTGAGTGTTTTAATGGCCCTAAATGGTGGGGGTTTGAATGGTAATGAGGTTAGATGATGATTAGGACTTGTTTGATGACATGTAAAGGTCATTAAAAGTGTAAACAAGTATGAGAAGTGAATGAGGAAGTTGGGAACTTAAGAACACTTGAGCAAAGATAAGACTAACGGGATAACAGGGTTAAATACGGGCATACCAATCATTTACATACCGTATTGTCTTGATGTTAATAGAACCCTTAAAATGTTATCAGTGAATCGTGAATAAACCGAGGAACGTAAGGTGACACGGTAGAGTAACTCCATGATGAAATGTATGTTTTTCTTGCAACTTGTGTCCTACCAAGTTCACTCGGCTTATGTGCTATTTGCTTGTGTGCCGACTTAACAAGATAAAAGCACGAATATGATTTATCACACTTGATATGTATCATGATGCTTGTTGTATGTGCTAACCAACCTTGTATGATTGCGTGGTCCAACTTAGTGTTGTAGACTGACTCATAGATGAGTAATGCGTGGTTAGTGACTCGTAGTGAGAGTCTATATACAAATAATAAAACGTGGAGAAATACGTAAGAGAACTCAAGTTTGAGACCAACGAAAATGCAACCTTATGAACTCACTTGAACATGAGAGAGATGCATAGGACTTGTAAACTCCCATTAACGTAAAGAACCGAAACGAAACAATCCACGAATAATTAATAGTGGAAAGTTGCAAGAACCTCTGAAATACCCCAAACCTATGTATGATAAGTAAACATCAATTTATGATGTAACAAGGCTAAAACATGCCTTAGAAACATTGGTAGACAATTTAAACCGAACAAAACACAAGAAAACACCATAAAGTCAATTTAAGTAAATAATTGCTCTAGACTTGGTGTAACCTTGATTAGGACCCAAAGGTCATTATTAGACCTTATTAACATGCTAATGAACATGTTAAATGAATTACCAAAGAAAACCAAGCTCAAAAACAAGTTTAAACACAAATTATGCTTTAAGGAGTCTTAAAGCACGTTTTTGAAAAATTGTCTTAGAAATGAGTTTTGAGTGGCTAGTTGACCAAGATTATACCTTAATCAACATGTGTACTACTTAGTATCACATTAGGAAGCCTAAATCAATGAGAAATCAAAAAATTCATAAATTTGTGCACTAATTATGAATAGTGCCCAAATAGTAAAAATTTAAGTAATAAATCTTCTTTGGTTGGTCAATGGTCAAATGACCATCCCTAATGAACTATGGGGCCGGTTTTCCTAGGTGACTCATCACCTAACTTATTCAGATTATTTACAAGAGAGGAAAGAGGGAGGAAGTTCACTATTCTAAAAGTAACAAAATATCTTACCTTACTTTACTTCCTTCTCTCTCTTCTCCTCTCATTTCTTTCCCTCCCAACCGGTGACCACCTTCTTCCTCTCTTCTTTCTCACATAAAGGAGCAGAACTCCATTGTTCTTCATTCTCTTCAACTTCAAATGCTTGCCAAATACAACTCCAAGCTCCAAATCGAAAACTAAGCACATATTTGTCTTAGTTAGACCAAGACCTTCAATCCTCTCTTTTCAAGATTCCAAAACCAGAAGTTGGACTCCATTGAAGGAGCTCCATTTGAAGGGGAAAATCGTATTTAAGAGCTAGTTTACACTCTCTTTGGTTTAAGGTAAGAAAAGCTTCAAAAATCATCATTTTCTTTATTTTCCTTACTTGGCCGAAAATGCCTTCTCATGGGGGTCTTGTTTTACTCCTTGAACTAGCTTTATTTCAAACTCCAAAGACTATAATAAGTCTTGCCTTACTTCATTATCAAAGCCCATTCCAAATTTCAAAGGTAAACATCCATTTAGTGCATTAAGTAATCCTTGGAAACCTAGGGAATGATTCCTTAAGTTTAGGTGCAATACTTGGCACTTATTACATTATTTGAATGTTGATTAGAATATTGGCAAGTGAACAAGTCCTTGGCCGTTTTCAATCAAAGAAACCAAAGGAAGAGAAAGTGAGAAACACTTGAGAAAAACAAGGTAAATTACTTACCTTAAGGTGGTTTAATGCTTTAAGGGATGGGGTTAGATAGGTGCCAAATGTAGCTTAGAGCTTACATTATATAATGGGTTATATAACCTAGGAAAAAGAATTTGAACAAGCTTGTGAACTTGTGACTAAGGAGCCAATGGAAAATGAGTTAGTAAGAAAAGCATAAGGTGAATTATAAGAGAATTATAATTGTTATGAGATTGATGGGTGTAATTGCAGGTTGAAGGCTATTAAATGTGGAAAATTCAGTGTTTAAGTTTAAGTCATTTAAGGGCCTAAGAGCCATGTCATTTAAGAGCCTTAGTGCTATACAATTTAAGATTATTGCACTAAATTGAGTTTGTTATGAATGGCTTGATTTGGGTGAGAAATATCATGAGAAAGGGGTTTGTTGATTGTGAGATGGTTGAATGAGAAAAACTATGTGTTTGGGCAAGATAATATACTAGAGAAGCTATGGCAAAATTTGAGTAGAAAGCAAGTGTTTTAAGTTGTGGTTGTGAGTTTTATGACCTAGGTTGGACTAGGAATCATTGAAGAAGATTTTGGCAGAAATGACTAAACTAAAGTGTTCTTGAGGAGTAGGATGGCTTAGTGTTGTTTAGGAGGAGTTTGAGGTCGAATGGGTGGATTAAACACACCAAAATGGAGGTATGAGGCATGCATTGTATTGTGCAAAATTTTGTAGGAGAATGTTGTATAAATGTCTTGAGAGGTTTAGGTATGAGCTAGAGAGTATAAGCTTGGATGGTGATGAGTGGACTTGGGTGATGGAGGTGAAAACAATAAGAGAATGTTAAAACTTGTCAAGGGAATGGCTAGGAATGTATGAGAGTGTATAACCATTTGAATGGTGAGTAAATTGAGTAAAGGAGATGGAAGTGTCTAAGGAGGATTTAGCATGGTCAAGATAAGTGAGGAAAGGATGTAAAGTGTTAAGAGTATGATTAGGGATGCACATGTATGTACAAGTTGGGAATGATGAGAAGTAAGTGTAAAGGAGAGGAAGTTGTGCATGGAGATGCAGTATAACTTTGAGAACTTTGAGTAGCTTGGGTAAAGGACATAAGGATGAATAATGATGCTTTAGGTGTGGTCAAAGTGGTTATGAGGAAACAATTGGGATAGTTAGGGTTTTAGGCAAAGTTTACATGTTGGAAGTGTAAGAAACTAAGTTATAAGTGTTAGGAATTGTGTAAGAATTTGAGTAAATGATCGAGGGATTGAGCATGAGTTTGGTGGTTGAATTAGGAGGATTTTAAGGTGCCAAAATGATGTTAAAACTTTCTAGAATACTTGTGGAGAGGTTAGGAAAATATTGGGTAAGAATTGAGGTTTAAAAGAGGTCAAAAACAGCAATTCTGGACACATTTAGCCTTGGTCCGGGTTTGTAACCAAGTACATAAACCCGGACCAGTTCAAAAACTAGGCAGAGAGTGGAATCCATGTCTGGTCCAGGTTTATATCCCGGTACACAAACCCGGACCAGTGCATTTTTAAGGCAGTAAGTACACCCGAGAGATGGTCCGGGTTTACAACCTCGGACACAAACCCGGACCACTCTAAAAAGGCTCCAAAAAGTTGAAAAATGGGGTTTTAAGGTAGGGGCTTGTTTGGTAATGATATTATAAGATTGTTAGGACATAATTAATGACATATAATGGTCATTAGGGGCATAAACAAGCTTGAGAAATAATGAGGAATGATTAGTTTATGTGGTTAAGATCAAACTACAATGAATTAGTGGCATTTAGTTGGAAATCATTAGTGATGATATGAGCTAGGTTAATTAAAGAAATTAACCACATTATTGGATGAATGTTATAAGATTTGAGTATTTGGACTCCAGAGGAGAGTAGGCAACCGAACGACCAACGGTGAACGACATGGTTTTCTTGTAGTCTGCTTGCTAACGAGGTGTCCCTCGGCTTGTGTGCTATTTGTTTATGTGTTCCGACTAAACAAGATAAAGCATGCAACCGGTTTATTGTATTGTTGTGCATTGTTTGAAACTAACACAACTTACCTTGAGAACTTACTAACAATGTTTTGTAAAGAATTGTGTGAGAATAAGGAACATTCCCTAATATTGGTTTATTAGTAACCGAAAGAGGTTAACTAACAAACATTGTCATTGAGACTTCTACTAACTGGAACTTGGGGGGTGAGGAATCCGGGACTGACTCCGGTCATGCATGCTGAGTTAGGAGGTCGGTATCCTTATCAGGTCCGTCCTCCATTGAGACTTGTCTTCGGACTTGTCGCCTAGAGTCGACAAATAGACTCGGCCACCTTGGATTACGGTTCAAGGTGGGAGGAAAGATTAAGATGGTGCAGTGGGATCACCTAAATCCCAATTTAAGAAATATTGTTTATTTAACCAATGGAGTTGATAGCTCATTGGCTAGGGTTACTCTTGACCCGACAAAGATAAACACGGAGATAAGACTTGTGACTGAGATAAGATAAGACTTGAGACTGAGATAAGATAAGACTTGAGACTGAGATAAGACTTGAGATGAGATAAGACTTGGACTGAGAATAAGAAAAATCATAACATAAGGAGTTAACAGCTAACTCACTTACTTAAGGAACACTTTTAAGTCGTTCATTGTGTTTAAACTATAATTGTTCATATGTGGTGTGGTGTTTATTGTACTTCTTATTTATGTTGTATTAATAATCAACCGCATGCTATCGACAAGTAGTCGTCGTAGCCCCGTTAGCTTGGGGGTTATAAGAGAATCGTACCAGCGAAGGTGCTGAACCCCTAGGGGCATCCATATTTATTTTGCAGGTGAACGACAGAAGACGACCGTCCTGAGAGTAGGATTAGGTAGAAGTACTTCGGGTTGTTTTCCTTTTGTTACACGAGTTGTGCATGTACACTCGTTTAGTAAATGGTATGGCATGTAGTATGATGTATTAGGATATGAGAAACTTGTACTAAGAATATGTATTTGGTTAAGATTTTGTATACACTAATGTTCGGTATATTCGGGTCCATCAGACCGTAGCTAGATCTTGGAGTATTTAGTATGCCTAGTTAGTCACGTGGGTGACTAACGGCAGTAACACCAATTTTTGTAAGAATTCCGCTGCAATGATGATATATGTAAATGGAGATTTATGAGATGAGTATGGCTTTAAGAGTTGGGGTGTTACAACCTCTATTAAGAGAACAAAGATAGTTCAAAGATATGAACTCCTGAGAAAAGTAAAAAGAGATACAAGGGACCACTAAACTCCCTTTATAAGATAGTCGACCTCCTAACTGAGGATCCGACCCGGTATGAGAAAATGACCCGATTGTATAAGTATTCGAAATGTTGGGGCAACCCTTAAATCTGAGAATACAGGAACTTGAGAAATTTCCCTAAGTCATTAGATGACATCAAGAGAGGTGCTTCTAGGCTAATGTACATAAACATATTGTGACTCCGAGAGAGGAGTATTTGGGAATGTGAGAAGTCTGGTAGAGGTATGGAAGTTGTGAAAGTAAGGAACTAAGAGAGTAGTTCCGGTAGTTAGATGAACCTTCCCACCATGCTAGACCCGGTGTAGGGTTGAAACCGGGGAAGTAAGACTAGACTTGAAAGCCCGATGGTGAGTCTTGTGAATGTCTCTGCCCGGAGGCCATGTGTATTGGTTTAAGAATTATTCAAGAGAAGAGTAATTGAGAAAGTAAGATTGAGACCGTAGTGTCTATAAAACTTAGAGAACGAGTAAACTATATTGAACGATGAGAATAAGGCGTTAGTGAGGTAGACACCCTTAGGGCCAAAAGGGTGAGAATGTGCAAACTAACAATTAATGTGTTAGTTGTGTTTGTATTCTTAGTTTGAATACTTGTTGTGAATGCGAGCATGTTGTATGTTTATTACACTTCATGTTATGATTTAAATAAAATCAATCGCATGCTTAGACGAGAATTAGTTGGGTGCGACCCGGTAGTAGCGGGTTGCACGACTACCATACCAGCAAAGGTGCTGAGCCCCTTTGGGGCCACCCATTCTATTTCAGGTACAATGAAGATGAATACCGTTCGAGAGTAGTACGGGGATGGCGGTTAAGCATGGGTAGTTGATTTAAGTACAACTGTATTTGTATGTATTGGTAGGGTAAGTCCGAATGTGTTATCGGCATAGAGATTATAAATACTCGGTATATTGGATTGAGTAAGTATTGTATTGATTGAGGATGTAGTGTGTGACTTAATTTAGTAATTAATGAGATTTGTATTTGTTTAAGTACTCGGATATTCCGGTCCATCAGACTGTTACTGTATGGAGTTAGGCCTTGTTAGCCACGTGGGTGGCTAACGACATTGTTTCACCCACCGTAGTATTGGAATTGTCCCCTGCGATTGTATTGATGAACGAGGTAATTATGTATTAATGACGGGATTAGCTATAGGGGTGTTACATAACTTCCCAAATGTGACAGCCCAGCCTAATCAGCCCACATGTGTGATATTGTCCGCTTTGGCACGCAGGCCGCACGACTTAGTTCCTGGGACCTGTGGGTTATGGGCCCACAGGTCCCAGGAACAAAGCCGTGCGGCCTGCGTGCCAAAGTGGACAATATCACACATGTGGGCTGATTAGGCTGGGCTGTCACAGATGGTATCAGAGCCAGACCCAGGTCGGTGTGCCAGTGGGCCCGCGAGGGCGCTGGGCTCCCAAGGGGGGTGGAGTGTAATACCCTTGAGGTTTACCTCCCACATCGGTTGGAGAGGAGAACGAAGTGTGCCTTATAGGTGTATGGATACCTCTTCCTTGTGTGACGCGTTTTGGGGCTAGGAAACCCCAGGAACAAATCCGTGCGGCCTGCGTGCCAAAGCAGACAATATCACACATGTGGGCTGATTAGGCTGGGCTGTCACACCAAATCCCTCACTCCAATGACATTCTTCGCTGTGTACCTGAAAATGGTTAGGCCACAATGGGCTTAGCATAAATTGCTGAGTATAATTACGTGTAACCCGCTAGCTAACGGGCTACATATGACTAATTGTTGAGTGAGCATGCGATTAATTATAAAACAATACATGTATACAACACACAACGCTCAAGCATGTTTCTTAATCATCTAATCAATCGTAAAATTTCATCACAACAGAAACAAGACATCAAAATAGCGAGTCGGTATTCTTCTCTTCATTCCTAGGTCTTGAATTCTTTTGGAATCTTGGAATAGACCTTAACTTACTTATCTTTGGATAATCCACACAATGGGATCGTCTCTTACTTTAGTTAATATTTTAACTTAATTTGGGTATATTTAACCTTGTTAGAAGAGTAATGAACTCCTTAATAAACCACCGTCGTAGTGACGTATATTGAGTCGGGTATGTATGAACCCTGTTAACGAGATAAAAACTATCGTATGCATAACTAACTGGGTACCTTTAAGCCCATAGGTGAGTATAAAACTCCCTTAACCACCATCAAGAATGACGTATATTAAGTCGGGCACCTTTAAACCTGGTGGGTGAGTGTAAAAACTTCCTGTACAACCACCGTCAGGAATGACGTATATTTAATCTGAAAGTTGATCCAATGCAGGTGCCAACCTCCTAACGCAACATGCATGGCCAGAACTTCATGGACTTCTCACTCTTCCCTCGTAACACGAACTCATTGGAAGTCTCATTGGAACAATCGTCCTACTTCTAGAGTATTAGGGTTGTTTGGTACCAGGGAATAGCATTACAATTCTTGGAATTGCAGTTATTCCTCTGTTTGTTACGAAGAAAACCAATTCCAAGAATTTAGCTTATTCCAATTTGCTGGTAACTCACTGGGAATAGTATTCCCTGCTAAAACGCTGAGAATTGCTATTGCAAGCGAGTGACTAGAGATTATCTAAATACTCGATTAAGTTAAAATATATGTATATATTCAATTATAGTGTTTATTTATTATTCTTTGTTAATATTTTAGTTACAATTAATTATAATTATATATATACATATTAATTTATAAATAAATTATTTTTTATATATTAAAAAATAAAGAAATAAACCATTTTATTATGAGCAAATATATTAAATGTTATATATATTAAAATAAAATATTATGTATTATATATTAGTATTTAATATAAAAAAATAAAATATATTAATACTTAAAATAAGGTATATTAAATAATATTGAATAAAAAAACCATTGAAATTTAAGAAACAATTCTTACTAGTTATAAAATAATTGACTATAAGCGAATATATGTGTATAGCTAACACTTACTATTTCAATATTATTTGATGTTCAATTGTTTAATATAAAATATAATTATTTTGTTTTATTTTAAACACACATTCTTAGTTAAAACAATATATTTCTATTAAATTAAATATTACTTAATGAAATTCAAAAACATAAATTTAAATTTAATGCTAGTATGCCAAGAAATGAAAAATAAAGTATATTAGCATATAAAATTGTTCTTTAGTTATTAAGCACGGTATAAAATCTATAATAACTTTTTTACATATTTAAAACCTAATAGTTTGTAGAAATAATTTGAAAATTTATCATTACTTAGCAACTACAATACTTATAATTAATCATTCTGAATATACTATTTTAATATAATTAAAAGTTTATATTGTAATTTATTAGTTTGTTCTTTTCCGTGTAGAATGTTTTATTGAATTTGAATAAGTAGTAATAGTTTTAAGAGACGATTTATCCGCATCTAAATAAGTAGTATGATGTTCAATTTATATTGATCACATTCATATTACATGCTAGTATATTGTTTCTTATATGTTCTATATACTCAATAATTACATGTTTATATTTATAGTATCAATTTCATATTATCCAAAAAATTTAAATAGTAGAATGTTTTTAAATAATTTACTGACTTATTTTTTGGGTTCTTATAATTATAAAAATAAACTTTATTAATTCAGTAATAAATATATATATTTACATATTTTCAAGTTAATATATATAATTAAAATTTATAGTTTATCATACAATAAATAATGATAATGTGCTACATATCGATGATAGATACGTAACTGTATACTTTATTCAAGTCTATTCCTATCATTATTCTGCAAACCAAACAAAAGAAACATCAAATTTCAAGTATTCACATCATAACTACCAAATGTGGACATATTCTATTCCTAGAATTCTATTCCAGTAATCTTATTCTAGGAATTAACATTCCAATAGCCAAATGACCCGTTAATTCGAATGATCTCTATTCCGAATGTCAACTATATATTAGAGGGAAGTTAATTAGGAAATTCTCATATAGTATTTCCATTGGATGGTTAGTATACTCTAACCTCTAAGTTCTCTAACCATTATCATATGTTTCGTATGTGTGTTTTATATTTACTCTAACGTGTAGTTAGTAGCACATAACATAGAAGGTCAAGGTTAGATAAGTGTAATAACACATAACAACATAAATAAGTCATATTCCATGCAATTATCTTATTGGTCATTTCACACAACAGATAACACACAAGCCGATGTCACTCGGTAGCACACAGGGTACATGAAATCATATCATACACCGGAAAAGAAGCTCGTCTAACTCCCGGCTGCCGTCTTGACTATCGTCCCGACTATCCTGATCCTGTAATTGGATCAACCGAGAGTTTCATATATTTATTACATTTGTTACAACGATTTCTCAAATTACGGTTTCCTCTTAATTAAACGTATCAACTATATATACATGTGTGTGTATATATGTTCTCATAATTCCTCACCACATTAGGCATACCATTAAGCCCTTTTATACTTACATTATGCAGTCTCATATTTTAGGAATCCTATACTAATCCCTATGAGTTATACAACTCTAATCTCTTACTCTATTAACCAAAGTCCTAATCCTTTGATTATATATATACTCCCTTCAAATTAAATGTCATACTAAGTGACTTTTATCCACTTAACCTTAGTGTATTTATATAGACACACTTGTACTTATAATTGTTATTGTTATTAATAACATTATATCAATCCTCCAATAATTCCAACTTTATAATTCAACCACCATCATATATTTCTGAAAATGTAGACCAATTTTTCCAATAATATACATATATACTTATAAGTTTGTTATCATAACGTTCAAAGTCACACTTATAGGATATTAATTTTCCTAATTATTTTATAATTCTTATATATATATATACTCATATGTATTTATCATATATTATTATTCTCCCAAATGACATAACAACTTTATTAATCCTTGATATGCCTTAAACTGTCATGCATAGCATGACTAAATATCCTAATACTTTTGTTTATTACATTATAGCCCCAAATATCATCCAAAGTTTTACACTTAAATTCTTTAATACTTATATAACCTGCAGTTTTGATTTCCCGCCTAATAATTCCCAAGTTTCACTTTTTATTTCTTTCAATACCAATTAGCACCTAACCTATTCAATTTTTGAACACCCCCCAAAACTTTTATTATTTACGGTTTGGCCACATATCTTTTCTATTCTTTACAATTTACCACTAATTACATTTATCTTTGATTCCCAAACATTCCCTTACATTCTCGGAATTCTAAACAGACCCCAAGTCTTATTTTCAGTTTCTACACTAACTTTCTCATATTTATGGTTTTACCCCACTATTCTTTGTCATCTTAAAAATACACCAAAATTCTTACTAAATTCCAAACTCAACATTTCTTTCCCAATTTTGGATCAACCCTCTAACTCCAAATAGGTTTAACCATGTTTATTTCATTCTCCTCTAGATTTTCCCAAAATGTGAATTGACCCCTAAACTTCCCTAAGGTTTTCAATTTAATCCTTAACTTTACCGAATTTCTAATTTTTCATTCCTAATCAATTTCAATACCCAACTCTTGGCCTATTTATTATCTAACACCCCAAGTTTTCCAAAAACACCAAATAGCCCACAGAGTTTTCTAAACTTTACAAATGACTTCTTAACTTCATTTAAACTTATAATTTCCATTACTTACCAAATCATTCTCAAACTTTCGGCCCCAATATTACCCAACACTACTAATGTTATTTCCTTAACATTGTATAGCCTATAGTTGGTCCTTATAATTTTTATGTCATCAAATGACTTATAATTCATTTTAAGGTTCCTTTTTACCTTAGAATAAATCCAATCACCTCCTAAACATCCACCAACTTTTCTTAGTGCTGTATTCACCCAAACAAATATTATAACCTAGATTTCTACAAATAACATAGCTAGGTTATCACCTATGCTTTTAAAGCATATAATATATCAAAAGCTCATAAAAGCAAGCCTAAACATTTGGCTATTATACAAACCATAATATAAACTTAATATACACCCGAATTTCCACAAATCCAAGTCCATTCTCGGACATATTCACACCCATAGTCCCAAAGTTTCAGTAATTGCCAAATAAGTCACTTAATCTTTATAAAAGTGACATTATGCTCCTAAATCATTTCCTATATTAACCATGTGTTATAATATATGTTTATACTCATCCTTAGGTCCAAGTTAACCATTTTTAACAGCTTGAACTCGGCCATACTTAGTTCTTAGCATTAAACAACTTTAAAACACAAAATAAGCATTAAGGTAAAAATGTTCACCTTAAGCTCCCAAGACTGATTTTTCTCTCAATTTTGGCCTATATTTATAAAATATATTAGGATTAGATAATTATGTTAATATCAAGCTCCAGTGGAAGTTAACAAGCTCTAGGGCTTAGTCAAGAGACTCACCCTTCTTAAGATAATTTTTCTCCTCTTAAATTCCTTCAACTTTCGGCCAGCACCTAGGATTTCTTGGAGTTCCCTTCGGCCATGTTTACAGGGAAGAAAATGAAGACAAGGTTAGGGTCGTATGACACCTTAACACAATGATAGAAAGATCTAAGGCCTTAAAGCACAAAATGTGCATTAAGGAAGAAGGTTCACCTTATGGATCACAAATGATATCTAGCTCCTTCAAACTTTCAGCCAACTAGATAAAAACATGTAGGAAGTGAGCTTTAAGTAGATATAAGAGTAGAACATGAGTTAAGCACTTAAAACCCTAATTTTAGAGGATTTACCTTAGGTAGAAACTATGGTTGTTCTCGGCCCTCTTGGGTTTTGTAGAAGAACACAATTTGTGTATGAAAAGAGTGGTAAAAATAGGTTAGAAGAAGTCATGGATTTTGGCCATAATTAATCCAAGGAAAGACTTAGTGCTTAAAGCACATTTTTTATACCTTAAGGTTGAAGAAACATAGCTTGGATCCATCCTTTAGTGGTGGCCGAATTTTATCCTCAAAATGGTGATGGAATTTCAACTTTTGGTCAAAAGGAAGGTAGGTTTATGCTCCCCTTGGCTTGTAGATGAAGAAGGAGGAAGTTTTAAGTGAAAAGGGTGAAGGAATCTCAATCCACCATTATTGCCATGGATGAGTTGAAATATCCCTAAGAATTATAAAAATAATGAAGGCTTGACTATATAGGGCTAACATGTTCCAATGATGGATTCAGTAAATTTTACATGAACTAAGGGTTCAAGGAACCTCTATTATATTTATAAAAATAATTATGTAGTCTAAAAGGGAATTAAACCTCACATGCGATTATAAAATTAAGGGGAACATTTATAAGGAGTAAATTAAATAATAAAAATCGGTGTAGCATGAAATATATATATTATTACATGAAATGATAACACGAATTACTAAGATGAAGGTTGAAAGTGTTTTTACCAGCCAACATAAATTATGAATATTGAATGGCTCGAATAATAGCCTCTCTTCTACTCTCTTCATTTTCTTCTCATAATAAGCAAGAAATCTACATGCTGGCCTCTCCTCTTCATATTCCCCTCATACAATAACTTAATTGACAAATGAATATACAATCCAGCAATTTTCCTTTCACTCACGGTTGAAATTATCTCCTTCATTCTCTCATCATGTTATATATATATACACATGTCAGCCCTCTATTTTCTTCACTCAGTAACTGGCAAATCACCTTTTATTTTCTTCAAATCTCTTCACAGTAATTTAGCAACCAGCTCTCTTCTATTCCTACTCTCTTCATATTCCATCCTCTCACGTGCAATCAAACTGGCAAAGGAACATACATAATAGCGTCTCTCTTCAAATTCTCTTCATCCACCTTCTTTATTTATACGTAACTGCCGAGCTGGAAGTACATGTACTGTTTTATTTTCATTTCCATCAATCCTGCAATCTAACGGGCATAAGAAACATACATACTGGCACCTTCTCTTCATCTTCTCCATTCCCGGTAGTCTTGCAAACCAAACCCAATGGAACACAAATGATCAAGTGCCTCCATTCTCTTCATCATCTTCTTGCATCTGCACCTCTAAAAGCTAGATTTCAGAATCGGTAATGCTCTGTCCGCAAGCAAGGGAGTCCTTGCTCTGCATCTCCGTTTGTTCTCTTCTTGTTCTACATCAGAAACTTCATCCTCATCATGAAGTAGATTACTGGAACTGCTTCTACTCGCGTACCAGATTGAAGCAGGAGCATCATCTCCTTCTAGACCGCTTGCTCCACGTTCTCTTATATTCTCTTTTACTGGTGAAGGAACGCATCTGCACAATCAGAAGTGATAAAATACTGGAGCTACTTGCTCGCACACCATATATTCCACGGGAATTGTAAACAGTTCTTTACAAACCAGTAATGTACTCACACCCATATTCCCCTGTAATTTGTTATAACCATAGAAGTTTATGAATTCTTTTGTCACATAATAGAAGCATATTCAAGATAAATTGGCTAATAAATAATTGGTTTTTGGTATTACCGAAAAGAATAGGTGTGTTTTGAATGCCTACATAAGTTATAATGGAAACTTAAAATGAGGAATAACAAACAAATAATTATTAAGTGTTTTACGGATAAGAAATTGGGATTTGAAATATTTATGTTGTTAATTTTGTAGGGAAATCAATATGAAACTAGCAAGCGCTCCTGATGCGTCCCCGACGTGTCGTAGACGTATCGTGGACTTGAATAAAACTTTGATAGTTAGGGAAAGACACGAGATAAACTTAAACGGGAAACTCTATTTTGATTGAGAATTTACACACAGAAATTCACTCAATCTCCCTCGCCCTCAAACACGGACTCCGGGACAGTTTAGGACTTTATCCCAAAGTCCTCTACCCTCTCCTGACAGCCGCCCTACGGTTTCCCAACCGCTCCCCGACTGATCAGTCTAACAAACACAAAGTGTCATCATTCGACCCCAGTCCTAACCAGCTCACCAACTCTATAGCACCCACACACACACGCGCCTAAGTCTGATCCACACTTGCCCAGATAATCTCTATCTTTTTCTCTCTTGTACAAGCTTACCTACATATCAAATAAATGCAAGTATATATATACGGTTAGTTAGGGTGTAACTACTGTCCTATAAGTCCCTAGACTCTAGGAGTCGACTACAGCTCCTATTATTCACATAACTACCACACTAGACTTGCAGAGAGTCTCCAACTTTATCTGAAGACGTTTGGACTACGTGTCGCCTTATGGTTGGTCACGTCGGCGGCAACTCTCTTGATTGGTCGAGCACCACTTGTGTGCCCCACTTGTCTGATCTTGTCTGGCTCATTAATATTCATAAATGCGCTCTTAGATATCATTATAGCTATGTAATTCTTCTGATTAATAGCCCTTGACTTATCTTGTTCTCTTGCACATTAATGAGTTATGTTCTTGTCGCGTGCTAGTTGATCATGAGGGTATATGAGTTTGTATGAATATGTTGATCCTCTTGCAATCTTTTGTCTTTGATTTTCTTCTTAAGCATGAGAGATATCTTCGTGCGGTGTCTGACTTGTTGTATGTGCTAGAAGTTCTATCGTGAGCTCTCCTGGACAGGTGCCCGACTGTTTGGGCACATGTCGTGAACCGAGTGCGCTTGCAACCTTGCGTGCTAAGCCACTCTTTTGCCTGTCTATCTGAATCATAAAGCTTGACAAACATATTAGATAGACAATACAAGGTTTTCTATCATCAAAACTAAAGGATCTTGACTTAACAATTTCCCCCTTTTGATAATGGAAACCTATATAAAATTATATGTACTTGGCAATTTTGAAAATTCAAGAGATTCCCCCTAAGAAGGATTCCCCTTGAGTTTGTTAAAGGTTGAAAGATTAATTTGAGCAAACAAAAGATAACAGCTTTTATTTATACTATAACCATAGGTAGAAAGTTCTTCACAAAGATATTACATAACACAAGGATAGTCATACTAACACAAGTACATATCTTTTCTTTCCCCCTTTGCCATACAGCAAAAATAGGGAGCAACTACACGACTTAAGATATTGTAAAGGCCATAACATTCCATAGAGTACAAACTACAAGTATGATCGAGATAATCTAGATAGAGTGACGTGTCTGGAGATCCCATTCAATATCATCTAGGCCAAAGGGTTCATCCTCCGAAAAGGAAACTTTTATCCAAGGTTTCTTAGCTATAGTGGATTCGATCAAGGGTGATTCGGCTGTGGTGGAAAGGTCTGACTCCTCAAAATCAACCGTGAACTTCATGTAGTGAGGAGAACGAGTATGTGACCGAGTTACACTTAAGGTGATAGGCCAAGCTGTAAGTGAGTCGAAGACTGGTTGAACATAGCTTTGGGCGACGTATTTCTTTGGATGTTTAGTGAACATAAATTTGCGAATGGTGGACTGAACTGTTTGCTCATTTGAGCTGGATGAGCTTTGTGGAGTTTGAGCCATTTCGTGAGATGTGTAGCAATGATTGTGAGTGGCAAATGAAGTGAGCAAGTATTTATAGACACTTGAGGATTTGCTCAACGACTGATCGGTGAGTGGTAATAAATGCGGTGCTACGTCTTGTGGGCTATGTTTATAGCCTTTTTAGGTGTCAAGTTAGGAGATAGGATTAGTGGAATGGATGGGACTAAATATCTCTGATCATTTTACAATTTTTAATCAAGGAAGAAGCAGCCAATACAATAAATTATTTCGTAACCAATGGTCTGATCATTCAAGTCGACAAAGAAACAGTTTGCATTTCATTTATATCAAAAGATTGACTCAGAAACAGATAGTCAATGGCAGCAAAAGCATAAAGGAAAAGAAAAATCTAACTTAAAACTAATTTTCTCACGGTCATCACTCATGTCTCTAAGAGACAAAGAACGCTCAGGCTATGTGGGAATCTATAAAATCTATTGCTCCTTGAACCATGTGATGAACACTTGGTTCAGTGGAGACAGCATGCATAGCGGTAAAAGTGACTCTTACTCGCAGAAGAACATCCCGAGCTGAAGTATCCAGACTGGTCCTCGACTTGTCGTGGACCGGTGAGAGACTTCTCTTCCTCTTATGCACTGATGTCTTTGCAATTGGTCTGGCCTCTGACTTCGAGTCTTCACTCTTTGTGGGCTTCTGAGCAACCACGAGCTTATCCCCTTTTGTCTTTATCCCCATCTTGGACAACATCTCTGAACAGATGTTGTTCTGACCGGTGCACGCACACACGTGGAACCTGTCGGTGTCCACTCTATTCTCAAGTAGCGCCGTGGTGACCACTCCCCCGTGCACTAGACCTTGGTTGACGTGGCGACTCTCCTCAATTGTGAGCAGAATCCTGACTGAAAGATCAATCTTCTCCTTGGTTTTTAGTGCGTACAACAGCCTCACATCCCTTGCATTGACTATGTGAGTGTGCTGGTTCTTGGGGTGATGTTGTGGATGACCAAACTGCAAAGAACCCTGTCGAGGATTGACATGTCCACTGCATGGAAGTTTTTCATGGTTGCTCCTTTGTTGAGCAGATTTACCATCTTCCCTCCTTGATGTCCCAGGTCATTTCAGGTGGTCTCTTTGCGAATAACCAGTCCTTCGGGCTTTAGGTTGAAAGTCTTGCAAATCCAAGACTTGGAGATAGTTACTTGGACATTATGGACTGTGGAGGTGAGGTATTCATCGTCGTCGTTGCTCTGGAGTGGTCCTAGATGTCGCATATGTTCCTTGAGCATCTCGGTGTAGACTGGGATAGGCTTCTGGAAGAAATCTATCCATCCTTGAAACTCCAGCAGTTCCTAGATCTCTCATAGACCCATTTGTTCCATCCATTCTAAGTCCAACGTCTTTGGTAAGACGGGACAGGATCGGTCGTTGACATTCTCAGTCTTAATCAAGGCTGGCTCTAGCTCCTTGAGCTTTTTCAATCGCTTCAAGGACTGTGGTGGCCGGGACTTGACGTTAGCTCTTTTGGCTTGGGAGAGCTCCTCCAGCTCTTGAGTGTGTGGTAATGGTGCCAATGGTCCCTTGCCTTTGGCATTCCTTAGATGCTCACGCTCCTCGAGCGTGGGTATGACTGGTGACAGTGACTGTGTATCACTATCCTTTCTCTGAGGTGATCGAGGAGGTGTTGGGGACCAGTGGACGACAGGTTCTTCATACTGAGCGATGAGCTCAGCTTCCTCCTCTGAGTAAGGTGTTGTCACACCTTCCTCCTAGCCTTTCTCTTCTGTTGAAGCATCTTTTTGTGACTTGTCACACTTTGAACTTCTTCATCCTCCGGCTGGTGGACGATTGCCTCGACGACAGCTGAGGGAGTAGTTTCCTCCTCGTCGGTGAAGTGCAACTGGCGTGTTGCCCTTTCTGGTGTGAAGTGGCCTTTTTGTGGTGCTTCGTGTCTCTGGCTGCGTGTGGATGCGCGAGTTGCGTGACTAGTTGTAGCAGTTGAGTGGCTTTTGGATTTTTAGCTCTAGATTTCTTTGTGGTGATTTTGGAGGTTTTAGGTGAAGGAGCAGGAGAAGAAATTTCGGGTTCTTTGGTAGGGGTTGGAGTATGAAGGATTTTTGGTTTGAAGGTGCCGGATTGGATGAGGTAGTTTGTTTTAGGAAGATGGGCTTTTATATACTCTACCTCACTAGCCAGTAGTACCCCTTATTCTACCACTTTTACCGTGAGTTGATCTTCCTCTTCCTTGGTCAGGCGAGTTGGCTATTATGTCGGCTGTGTGTCGGCCACTTGTTGAGATGAGGCCTCCTTGAGGATGGTTTTAGCCTTTGATCGAAGAGCAGCCTTGGGTGCCATTTAGGTTTAGGGAATTAGTACTGGACTTTAGGACTTTTTGATCGGGTGTTCTTGAGCGGCTGTGAGGCATGGGTTCTTTGCACAGAGCTCATGAGATTGTTTGTAAGAGAGAAGAGAAATTGCTTTGAAATCATATAGAGATTAGAGAGAGTGAGGGTAATAGTGTGACAAGAGCGAAACTCTCGTCGCCCTTTTATAGTTATCAAGTAACAGTCGGCGACCGCTCCTCGTCCGCTCGCTGACATGTCCTAACAGCACTATTCATAACGGGCAGCGGTCGTGACGGTTGTCAACAATCCATTGAAAATTTTCCCGTTTCTAATCGTTGCACACTCCCTATTCTAACCTTACTTTTGTGGAAATGTTGACATATCTGTTTTAAGTTGTCGTTTGACATGTTTTCCATGCATTACCGTCCGTTGACTACTGAACGACTTCTTTAAAGGTGTTGCTAACGTGTCAGTGACCGATCGTGGGATTTAAAAGAAAGCCTAATCGTGTTAAATGAATATCATTCCCAGATCATTAACAATCTTGTTGAATCTTTCTCTACTTAATGGCTTAGTAAAAATGTCAGCTAGTTGGTCTTAAGTAGAAATGTACTTTAAACCAACTAATTCCTTTTCACAACAATCTCTAAGAAAATGATGTCTAATGTCAATGTGCTTGGTATGAGAATGATGCAAAGGATTTTTGGAAATAGTGATGGCACTTGTATTATCACACATAATTGGCAACGTACCCGTCTTGACTCCATAATCACCAATTTGCTGTTTGAGCCATAAGAGTTGAGCCCAATAGCTTGTCGCGGTTATGTATTCAGATTCAGCAGTTGAGATTGCTACACTTTGTTGTTTCTTTGATCCCCATGCGATCAAACATGATCCAACAAAGAATGTTGTTCCTGACGTGCTCTTTCTATCAATGATAGATCCTCCATAATCTGCTTATGAAAATCCTACAATGTCATAGTTAGTGAATTTAGGATAAAAGAGACCAAGATTCATGGTTCCTTTTAAGTAACGTATGATTCTTTTCACAACTGTGAGGTGACTTTCTCTTGGATCTGCTTGAAACCTGGCACATAAGCAAACACTATATAGAATGTCAGGTCTACTAGCAGTTAAATATAGTAGAGAACCAATCATCTCCCTGTATGATCGTTGGTCGACCGGTCGGTCACAAGTCATGATGCCCATTTTTGTGCCAACTGCCATTGGTGTGTCAAACGTTTTACACTCCTTCATTCCAAATTTCTTTAGCAAATCCTTTACGTACTTCTCTTGGGATATGATAGTCCCTTCAACATTTTTCTTGACTTGAAGTCCTAGGAATAACTTCAATTCTCCTAGATCACTCATCTCAAATTCCTTTTTCATCAAAGCTTCAAACTTCTTGCAATATTTCTCATTAGAGGCACCAAAGATTATATCATCAACATATACTTGCACAATCAAGAAATCTTTTATGTTATTGTAAACAAACAAGGTTTTGTCTACTTTACTCTTTTGAATTGATTTTCTAAAAGATAGGAAGACAACCTGTCGTACCATGATCTTGGAGCTTGTTTGAGACCATAAAGAGCTTTGTCAAGCTTGAGTACCATGTCCTTTCAGTCTTGTGTCTCAAAGCCTGGAGGTTGTTCAACATATACTTCCTCTTTGACTTACCCATTGAGAAAGGCACTCTTGATGTCAAGTTGGAAGAGCTTGATTCCTTTGTGTGCAGCAAATGCAATTAGTAATCTAATGGACTCCATCCTTGCTACTGGAGTGAAGGTTTTTTGGAAGTCTATCCCTTCTTGTTGACGATATCCTTGAGCTACCACACGAGCTTTGTTCCTAACGACTTCTCCCATCTCATTCAACTTGTTTCTAAAGACCCATTTTGTGCCGAGTATGACTTGATGTGAAGGACGAAGCACAAGTTGCCAGACTTTGCATCTTTCAAACTGATTTAATTCTTCTTGCATTGCATTAATCCAGTCTGAGTCTCGAAGAGCTTCCTTGATGTTCTTGGGCTCGATGGGTGAGACTGTAGTTGAGAAGGCTAGAAGATCTCGAGTTTGTGCTCTGGTTTGAGTTCCCTTGGAGATATCTGATATGATGTTCTCCAATGGATGATCTTTGTACAGAGTACGAGATTGATGAATGGTTGATGGTGATAGAGGATCTTTGACATCATTGATCCCTTCATTGACCTAATGTTAACCTGTCGCTGACCTGTCGGGCAAGTTTTCTTCAGTCAGTGATTCATCTTTGGGATTATCTGTGTGATCCTGGTCAGCTAGATCAAATCCAAGTTCATCATCTTCTTCAGATTTCTTGACCTTGTGAACATCAGCCTCTGTAACACCCCAACTCCAAATGCAATGATCATCGCCCTAAGTCCATCTCATTCATTAACAACGCAGCAGAAAAGTTCTACAAAATTGGTGTTACCGCCATTAGTCACCCACGTGACTAACTAGGCCTATTCTCTTACAAGTCTCGGTCTGACTAACCGGAGAATTAATCGAGCATCTATACATTACAATCCATAAACCACAACTTATACCGAGTATCTCATATCCTAATACATCATACTAACATCTCATCAATATACTAAACGAGTGTACATGCACAACTCGTGTAACAAATGTAAAAGCAACCCGAAGTACTCTACCCGCTCCTACTCTCAGGTTAAGTCCTCGTCTGGCACCTACCTGCAAAGTTTAAATCACAGGCCCCAAGGGGCTCAGCACATGGCTGGTACAAAAAACGTGCAGCCCACAAGCTAACAGGGCTACACACGACTACTTTGTCGTATTCATGCAGTTGATTATTCATACAAATAATAATAAGAAGTACGATAACAAACAACACATTTATGTGAAACATTCACAGCTCAAATAAATCGAACATCGTAATGGACACCCATTAATGAGTAAGTTAGATTCCTAACTCCTAAGGCCTGAGAATTGTTTAGTTCTCGTGTTTGACCATACCTTATAAGTGTCAACCATTCTCCTAATAGAACTGGTTGTTCTCTAACTGAATTGTTTATTCTTGTCGGGTCAAGGTAACCCTAGCCAATGAGTCATTAGCTCCATTGGGTTAATAAACATTAATTCTTAAGTTATGAGGGGTGTAGGCTTGACCCTCCCGCGCCTCCTGAATTTGTCTCCCACCTCGAACTGTTCACTCGAGATGGTCGGGTCTGTTTGTCAACCCTAGGCGACAAGTGGTAGACGAGCCATATGCGGAAGACAGATCTGATACAGATGCTGACCTCCTAACCTAAACATGCATGACCGGAGTCAGTCCCGGATTCCCCTCCTCCCAAGTTCCAGTTAGTTGAAGTCTCATCGACAATTTGTTAGTTAAACCTCTCTCGGTATTAACCAACTACCAACAGGGAGTATTTATAACCTTATACAATTGTTACTAAACATAGTTAATGAACAAGCTCTGAATCAAGTCGTGTTAGTGTGCAATGGACACACAGTAACAATACAGTAAATCGGTTTCATGCTTAATCTTGTTTGGTCGTATCACAATAACACATAGCACACAAACCGAGGTAGACCTCGTTAGCAAGCAAGCTACAAGAATCCCATACCGTACACCGGAGATTGGCTAGCTCTTAATCCCACGTTCGCCTAATCCGCCAAACGCCTCTGACTATCTAGATCTGTAACCAGAACTAGTATTAGTATCCTGTGTCTTGGAACTAGTTTGGTTCTCTTTTCAACTTAAACCTCTTTCTAGGTTAACCTGGGTATAATAGTTTACCGTTAAACGGGTTCATTCATTTAGGAGCGTTTTCAAGCTCAATTCTAATTCATTAACATACTAACGTCGTTAGCAGTTACTTAGTTGCACAGTTAGCAACTTTAGACTTATACGGACCTTGTATTAGGCTTTAGTATTTGTCACTATTCATCCGTATTTCACTATTCCTTTATACGGTCTTGTCTTCTACTATTCATTTATACGGCCTTGTATTTTACTATTCATGTATACGTATTTACTATTCATGTATACGGATGCTATTCACGTATATGAGCACTATTCATGTACACCAAAAATTTTCGTATACGTCCGTACGATACTCCGCATCATACGTATTTATTTCTTTTTCCAATGTAACTTGTATTTTCATTAAAAATACTTTAAGTATTGATTTCTCCTATACTTATTAAATTACGGGTATACCCCTCGTATACCTTAAGTTATATACGGGTCTCGTTTAACCCTGTCTTAACTCTGTTTCTTTTACAACTTGTTTCTAAATTCTTTATTTAACTCCCTTAACCTTCTAAACACATAAAAATGTGTTATTTACATTACTTACCCATAGTTTTCTCTTAATCTCTATTTTACTCATAATAAGTTCTAAACTTGTTATTTTTATTTCTAATTTCTTCCAAAGTCTTACTTAATTAATTTCTTTTATACTTTTGGTCAATTACCAAAATATACCCAAGTTTGACCAGTCTTTTATGGCCAAACCCCCTAACTTTCCATAATTTACAATATTACCCCTAAAGTTAATTTAACTTAACTTTTTATTCCTTTATCCTTTTAATATCTAATCTTTTGCTACAAATTTTATTCTAGCTCCTCTAAACATTTTATAAACTGTCATTGACCAAGTTTGACCATGTTTGACCAGGGAAATTACCATTTTACCCTTGTGGTCTTTTCTTTTATCCTAACTCATTTATTAACCAATTTAACTCTAATTAATTTCTAATTTTCGTAACTAATTTTCCTACAGATTTTTGAACATCAAAAATCATTTTAAACATCTCTAAGTCACCAGATTTAATTATCTAATGTTATAGTATATATATATATATATCATCCTTTATTAACCTTAAACACACCAAAGACTTTATAAATTCCTTATAATACTTATAAACTCTTTATAAATTGTAAACTTAATTCTACAATTATTTTCTCATCATCTAAACTCTCAAAATTTCCATATTGACCCCATTAATTTTCGGTATTCACCTTTAGGTACCAAAACTTCCTAAATTTTACATATTACTCTTAATTACTCTAATTCCTTTAATTTAACTAAGTTAGATAATTTTCCTAACTTAATTACAACCCCTTAATTTTCGGCCATAATCAAAATCATAGTATATGAATTTTTCTTGTATATTATGATAGCTTATATTGAAGCTTATATCATAAGGAGTATAAATATATTCTTAGATTTAATAAACATTAACTTTTAATAAGCTAAAAATTGAATATTAATCACCAAAATTTCGGCAATAAATAATAAGATGAAGAAAATGTTAGATCTTATATATATATCAACAATTAGAACCTTGAAATAGGTAGTTGTAGGATTTACCTTGTATATTAACCATTAGCTTAATATTTAAGCTTGATTTCCTTAGAAATTTTGACAGCAATTTGCTAGAGAAATTGGCTCCAAAATCATAGAACAGGATGAAGAATAAGAAGGGTTAGTAACCCTAGGCACTCGGCCTTGATGAAAATCAAAGAAGGAAGAGTTTCCAAGAAGGCAATGTTTTACCTCGAGAATCAAAGGCACTTCTTCATGAATTTTCCTGAGAATCCGGGGGCTCATGAGATATGGTTGTAAAGGTCTTCGAAAGAGGATTCCAACGAGCTATCAAGCTTGTTATTTGGACTTAAGATGAGGAAGTTATGATTTCTACAAGATAAGGTGTTTCTTTAAGCTCCTAAATGGAAACAATGAAGGAAAACCAATGTAGGAGAAGGGAGGGAGCTTCTAATGTTGAAGACTCACGGTTTGGGACAGGAGCTAATGAAAGGGATTCGTGGAAAGAAAAGAAGAAGAAGAGAAAAGTAGTTAATTAAGATATGTTAAAGTAATATAAAATAATAATTTGAATAGTAATTTAACATATCATCAATATGCTCTACGTAACTTGATTGAGCAGCTGGCCTTCTCCTTTGTCCTTTCCGACATCAATAGCCAAGGATGGTCAATTTTTGACCATTGACCATTCTTGGTCAATATTTGACTAAATGGGCACTATTTGAGGTTACTATTCACATTAAATATTATATTTGTAAACATTATGGTAAAATCTTCAAATTAAATTCCTAATATGATATTAGGTAGTATACATGTATTTTAGTATGTATACAAGGCCAACTAGCCACTCAAAACCAACTTCGAAGACAATTCGCAAAAACATGTTTCAAGGAGTTTTCGGGCTCCTTTTTGTGTCTTAACTCTTTTTAGAGTTTGGTTTGCTTTGAAAATATTTTTATTATTTTATTTTAGTACATTCACATATAATCAAGCCTTTAAAACCATCCAAGACTCATTCATAAGACAATATATCCAAAATATGCTTTAAGGGGTTTTTATGGCATATTTTTGTCTTGAGTTGTTTCTGAGCTTGGTTTTCTTTGGTAATGGTTTCATAATGTTCTTATCTTGATTATAAGACTTATGAATTCACTTTGGATCCTTATTGAGGTCATGAAATCTCTATGGTTTCTTAAAACACATTTTCCTTTAAAGCACATTTTTGTGCTCTAAGGTGCATTTTCGGTTTAAACGCTAATTCCGCTTAATGCGTATTACTAATCTTAGAGGTATTTCACATTTGAAATCTCCTGTGAACTTTTTGTTAGTTCCCTAATTTATTTGTGCTCTTTAAAACACCTTTTTGCTCTAATTGTTCCTAAAGCATGTTTTGGTGTAAATTGTTGTTTGACACTTCTTCTAATGTTTCTAAGGCACGTTCTAGCCTTAGTATATCCTAATTAGATAGTTCATTAATATATTAAGGTTTGGGGTATTTCAATCTACCCCCCTTAAAAGAACTTTGTCCCCAAAGTTCCTATGTATCTATATCTCTTAGAACACACAGGTAACTTCACACTAAAAGATCATATAGATCACTCAATATCTGTATAGGCATTCTGACTCATAAGGTCTGCCATATATATATATTTACCACACTTGTCACACAACATGTCTTTTGCATGTTTTAGTAATCAAAATATTCTTTGTATATTCTTTGCTGTATACTCCTCAAGTAACCGATCCGGAGACAAAGGTTTTCATGTCCTTGAGTTCATGAGCGAGTAATACAGAAAACGTTATCCGCAAGTACCGATTGCGCTGGACTCTGACGCTCTCTGGTTCACGGTCCTCTGGAAGATCAAAACATCACATACTTTTGTCGTATCCCCCCCATGTCAACGGTCCAAAGACAAAGGCTCGTACGTCCACGCCTTCATGGGCTAAGTGATTCAAAACCATTTTGTTCTCCTCATGTCACCGATCCGAAGACAAGGGCACATACGTCCTCGGTTCCATGAGTGAGACTTAGTAAAGAAAATACATCTCAACTCCAATTCCACTTTATGCTACTGCATCTACTCTTAACGTGGTTAATTGTGACCACTAGTAGGGAGTTTCAGGAATCATCCGACCCTGATGTGATCAGCATCAGTGTTGAATTATCCTTTCACCCCAATTTGTGTTCAGTTTTCCTTGATCTGGCCAAGATCAAGTTCTACCTCCCACGTCAACTTCAAACAACCAAATAATTATTCATGTAGCATTTTATATCTTTTAGTCCTTCTAGTCACAATCATAAATCAATACATCTCCAAATTATGGAACTCAGTCCATCAGTCATTCTTAATTCACCTCTCAGCAATTACTTAGAGAATTTAATTCCTACTAGGTTCTACATCGGTCTCATACCGATTCATACCTCATAACATTACCATATTTGGACTCATTTCAATACATATCGTAGGGATTTTAATTCCCCTGGAGTTTCTACTCCTCTTTTCCTGAATTCTCGCACCAAAGTTAACAAGGTCGTCCTCTAATACATCTGGTATTCGCATTTAATTGTGTGTAATAACCACAACCACATAAGAATGAATATATGTGTTTATATAACATACGTAACAAACATCACAACTAATTGTATTGTGCTATGCACACTGTAGTTTACGTACTCAATACGTGAAACATACGCTAAGCGATTGTGCGCTCTACCCCCCTTAAAATGGATTACGCCCACGTAATCAACATTATATCATCCTTGAACATAGGTTCAAGATGTTTAGGTGTCATGGAGCATCCTAGCTTCCACGTAGTCTATCTCACATTATGATTGGGTCAGAGGGTCTTCACCACGGTAATGGCTTAGTCTCTGTATCAAGGATTCTTATTGGTCTTTATACCAATCTTACAACTGGTTCAAGTGTAGTCTCTAAGGCTCCAAAGTATTTGATAGATAAGTCATATATTTTATTCGACTAGAAGATGTGCAATACATCGTTCCTTTTCCCCTTTTGTTAGGCATATAAAACCTTTTTAAGATACGGTCCACTAGCTTCTGCTGCGCGACTCTGATAATCTTGGGGCTTAGTTTGCCCTTCCTATCCTCTTCAATATGTTTTACAACTCCTTTGTATCCTTATAATTTAGGAATAAAGGTCTCTTAATGGACGTATGGTATCTTTATCTATACACGGTCTCTATGAGTTATAGCTTGTCTATCCAGTTCTCTGGAGATCTGATGTTCATGCTGTTATTGCGTGTTCCAGCGTCTGAATTGTTTCCCACTAACTGACCCTCAGTCTAAGATTTTTGTATACTCTGGAGTTACTGTTCAGTGCTTATTGCTCTTCACAGTTTTCTCGAAAATCTTGAGACATATAAACTGTTTATACTTACTAGTCAGTGCTTCCGCACTTCATAACTCTTAATTGTTTCCTCCTGTAATGAGTTCTTTGACTCTTTTAATCTCATTGGTTTAACTGAGTTCTTCCTCCTCCATTGTTCACGGTAACTTGTTGTTCTGGTGTGAGTTTGCATCGCTGACTATCGCACGGAGTCGACTACTTCTCGTGTTCCTTACACTACTCGTTTACATATATGGGGTACCTTACTGATACATTGCTACTTACCCGACTAACTTATAAATAAGTCCATCAGGCACACAAGCTCCTTTGGAGTGCGGTCGTCCCACATCTCTTTTAAGTATACTCGTAGTGTTCATCACACGCTTAGCCACAGCTAATTTGTGAAGTATTCTGTTGTCGATCTCCTCTTTCATCATTCCATGATAACGCACATGTCGTTCTTCTTGAACTTAATCAAGGAATATCCATCAACTGGGTTCATAACTGCATTATACCTTCTGTATTTAGTATGGACTCGATCCCTTAGTAATTTGCGGTCTCTTTCCTTAGAGCCTCTTATCTCATTTCTCATGTCGATCTACTAGGAATGCACTTCCAACTCCTTGCAGAAAGGACAATGTGCTTCCTGTGAAACCTTTCATCACATGTTCCAGACTATTGGCGTTACTGCACAGTCTGTCTCCCATTTCATCACCTTACTTACATCGGGTTTTAATTCATAAATCTGATTGCTTTCGTGTCAATATTTGATGGCTTATATATAGTGGTTGCTTTGTTGTGCACCGTAACTTAATCTACCTGATAGGTATTATTCTCATGGCCTCCACTATCGAAGTAGCTTTAGCTTTCTTATATTGCCCATTGATGGTGTGATTCTTCGGTCGTTTTACTTCAACGACTCGTCTTATATTCAATCCCATTCATGATGTAAACACACTGGGAGTTCCCCAGGTTTAATGTAAGGCGGTTGTCACATCATACTGTAAGATTGTTATCATTCAGCTCGAAGATAATTGCTTCAAATTTCAGGTTTATTTGTAGGTGGTATTCTATCTCTAATAAGTGAAATCCCATTTCAAGGGGTTTATTCCCACTCAAGGCTTCACAACAAGGAGAAATATCCCCACCCTAAAAGGAGTGGTTCGTTCTCCACCTCCGTCATTGTATCATCTCTCTATTCTCATTGGTGCCCTTTTCTGGCAATTCCTCCTCAATTTAGTATAGGTTCTCATAACCACTCGTATGTACGAGTTGTAGTTCATTCATGGCCTAGATAAGCCTTTTTTATGCTTTCCTGCACCTCGAGCTCTGATGTATTTAACATCCTTGGTTCGTAGGCCCTTAATGCTTGATTAGTCTCAAGTGATAGCCGATGTTCGGTTCACTGTTGTATTCTTAATCATCTGTAGGTTATCCACGTGATTCTCTTGTTCTCTGAACTCTGTCAATGTTGGGTCACATCATTGGATGTACTATTGGGTTTAACAATAAGTTGTTGTATCTCGCATCCTGCTGTGGAAGTTCGCTTAGGTAATCCGATGTTAATCAGTGTCTGTGACAATACCTTCACTCTCATAGATTTGAGTCTTTTAGCAATCAAGAATTTGTTTTCATTAGGCCTCTGCCTTCCGGTGTCTAAGTCGGATATTTACCCTGTCTATCATGTGCTGTCATGTCAATACTTTGTTCAACTTTTGTTGACTACGCCACCCGTTAATGACTAATCATACTTGGGTGTTAATGAGTTAGGCAAGCAATACTAACCATCGTTTATGGGTCTTTTTCTGCTCAACTATACCAACTCTATGGTGTAGTCCTTTTGAGGTTCTCTCTTTGGGATTGCACGTCTTTGATCCTAGGTAGGTCATTTCTTAAATTTGTTTTCTCTGATTCTGTTTCTGGGGTTTATCAACATCTTCAATGAAGAGTGCTATTAATGGTATTATTCTGGGAGTTCATCCCGTTTTTATTGAAAGTTGTAATGTCATCCGTCTTCATTGTATGTTGTAATACCTTCCTTATAGGTTATTACTTACATCTGGTCTTCTCACATTGTTGAGTAATCTCTTCGGTTCTTTCATTCAAGGTTAGGCTTGGTTTTGGGTTGATGTTCTTACCCGTAGTGTCAGTTGTCTGCTGTTGATGCTCACGTCGTTTAGTTTCCTGACCAAGTCCAGCTCCCTGCTGACTGGTGTATTGATTTAGTTGTCATGGTCAGGCCGTCAGGCCCTCCCGATATTTCGCTCTTCAGTATTAAGGATTTGTAATCCGGTGTTAATATGTATTATATCCGTGGTTTTTACCATTTGGTCTTCACGGTTTCCTGTAAAGCTTCATTGCGGCGGCACTTGCCAAGGCAAGTGCGCCACACAAGATGGGCTATCGGTACTATGTATGTCGACAATGAAACATTTTCCTAAACTCCATGTAGGTGGTAGTCCATGGGACTCCTTCTTTGCCCTTTTGGCTTTGGTTAATTGATTATCTGGCAGCTTCCTGACTGCTTTCGTTAGTATAATTACTTACCAGGGTATTCCTCTTTCTGAGGGGACCCTTTTTCTTTTTCTTTCGCCTTGGTTCTCACTCTCGTTTCCACACCTTCGTCGTGGTTATCGAGTATTGACTCTCTTTAGGCACTACGTCGTAATCCTATCTTGGAGTATAACTTGCATATACATTCGTAGTCGTCTCGGCTATTGCAGTTAGGTCTTTGCAACCCCTTTTTTTGTGTAGGTTCGGAGCTATCCACTGCATAATTGACTTTTAGGTAGTCCCTATGCTCTTGCGCGGTATTATCCCGCTGTTATTGCTTCCTTGGACTGTTGTCCGGTGTTCCTGTCGCTTCTCTTGTCCTCTCATTGCACTTGTAGTACTTTCCTTCTTACTGGTATGGCGGGGTTATATCGACTGCGTAGCATGTCGACCCAAGTTGCCGGTGATTATTATTCTCTCATTGGTAGGATTTCGTTGGTAGCGCCTGTTTCAACGTTGCGCTCCAATTAGGACCTTCAAGTCTTGAAAGACTATTGCATAACGAGGTGCTTCTCGTATTGCATAATGCTAAGTAACCGGATCGGGTTTTCCCGAGTAAGAGAAAGCTTGTCATCTCTCTGGCGTTCATTTCCGGTATCTTAGAACCAGGGGCGCGGAGGGCGGGTCAGGTACTATAGATATCCGATACACATCGGGGAATCCTAACTAACGCACCTCTCGCACTAATACTCAACCCTTATCCCAAGTCTACTATTCCTAACTCGGTAATTCCTAAGCTCGGTAATTTCCAGTCATCAGAGCGTAACTACGCTCTATACCACTTTTGTAACACCCCAACTCCAAATACAATGATCATCGCCCTAAGTCCATCTCATTCATTAACAACGCAGCGGAAAAGTTCTACTAAATTGGTGTTACCGCCGTTAGTCACCCACGTGACTAACTAGGCCTATTCTCTTACAAGTCACGGTCTGACTAACCGATATTACTCGCATCTATACATTATAATCCATAAACACAACTTATACCGAGTATCTCATATAATACATCATACTAACATCTCATCAATTACTAAACGAGTGTACATGCACAACTCGTGTAACAAATGTAAAAGCAACCCGAAGTACTCTACCCGCTCCTACTCTCAGGTTGAGTCCTCGTCTGGCACCTACCTGCAAAGTTTAAATCACAGGCCCCAAGGGCTCAGCACATGGCTGGTACAGAAAACGTGCAGCCCACAAGCTAACAGGGCTACACACGACTACTTTGTCGTATTCATGCAGTTGATTATTCATACAAATAATAATAAGAAGTACGATAACAAACAACACATTTATGTGAAACATTCACAGCTCAAATAAATCGAACGTCGTAATGGACGCCCATTAATGAGTAAGTTAGATTCCTAACTCCTGAGGCCTGAGAATTGTTTAGTTCTCGTGTTTGACCATACCTTATAAGTGTCAACCGTTCTCTTAATAGAACTGGTTGTTCTCTAACTGAATTGTTTATTCTTGTCGGGTCAAGGTAACCCTAGCCAATGAGTTATTAGCTCCATTGGGTTAATAAACATTAATTCTTAAGTTATGAGGGGTGTAGGCTTGACCCTCCCGCGCCTCCTGAATTTGCCTCCCACCTCGAACTGTTCACTCGAGATGGTCGGGTCTGTTTGTCGACCCTAGGCGACAAGTCGTAGACGAGCCATATGCGGAAGACAGATCTGATACAGATGCCGACCTCCTAACCTAAACATGCATGACCGGAGTCAGTCCCGGATTCCCCTCCTCCCAAGTTCTAGTTAGTTGAAGTCTCATTGACAATTTGTTAGTTAAACCTCTCTCGGTATTTACCAACTAACAACAGGGAGTATTTATAACCTTATACAATTGTTACTAAACATAGTTAATGAACAAGCTCTGAATCAAGTCGTGTTAGTGTGCAATGGACACACAATAACAATACAGTAAATCGGTTTCATGCTTAATCTTGTTTGGTCGTATCACAATAACACATAGCACACAAACCGAGGTAGACCTCGTTAGCAAGCAATCTACAAGAATCCCATACCGTACACCGGAGATTGGCTAGCTCTTAATTCCACGTTCACCTAATCCGCTGAACGCCTCTGACTATCTAGATCTGTAACCAGAACTAGTATTAGTATCCTGTGTCTTGGAACTAGTTTGGTTCTCTTTTCAACTTAAACCTCTTTCTAGGTTAACCCGGGTATAATAGTTTACCGTTAAACGGGTTCGTTCATTTAGGAGTGTTTTCAAGCTCAATTCTAATTCATTAACATACTAACGTCGTTAGCAGTTACTTAGTTGCACAGTTAGCAACTTTAGACTTATACGGACCTTGTATTAGGTTTTAGTATTTTTCACTATTCATCCGTATTTCACTATTCATTTATACGGTCTCGTATTCTACTATTCATTTATACGGCCACGTATTTTACTATTCATGTATATGTATTTACTATTCATGTATATGGATACTATTCACGTATACGAGCACTATTCATGTACACCAAAAATTTTCGTATACGTCCGTATGATACTCCGTATCATACGTATTTATTTCTTTTTCCAATGTAACTTGTATTTTCATTAAAAATACTTTAAGTATTGATTTCTCCTATACTTATTAAATTACGGGTATACCCCTCGTATACCTTAAGTTATATACGGGTCTCGTTTAACCCCGTCTTAACTCTGTTTCTTTTACAACTTGTTTCTAAATTCTTTATTTAACTTCCTTAACCTTCTAAACACATAAAAATGTGTTATTTACATTACTTACCCATAGTTTTCTCTTAATCTCTATTTTACTCATAATAAGTTCTAAACTTGTTATTTTTATTTCTAATTTCTTCCAAAGTCTTACTTAATTAATTTATTTTATACTTTTGGTCAATTACCAAAATATACCCAAGTTTGACCAGTCTTTTATGGTCAAACCCCCTAACTTTCCATAATTTGCAATATTACCCCTAAAGATAATTTAACATAACTTTTTATTCCTTTATCCTTTTAATATCTAATATTTTGCTACAAATTTTATTCTAGCTCATCTAAACATTTTATAAACTGTCATTGACCAAGTTTGACCACGTTTGACCAGGGAAATTACCATTTTACCCTTGTGGTCTTTTCTTTTATCCTAACTCATTTATTAACCAATTTAACTCTAATTAATTTCTAATTTTCCTACAGATTTTTGAACATCAAAAATCATTTTAAACATCTCTAAGTCACCAGATTTAATTATCTAATGTTATAGTATATATATCATCTTTTATTAACCTTAAACACACCAAAAAATTTATAAATTCCTTATAATACTTATAAACTCTTTATAAATTGTAAACTTAATTCTACAATTATTTTCTCATCATCTAAACTCTCAAAAATTCCATATTGACCCCATTAATTTTCGATATTCACCTTTAGGTACCAAAACTTCCTAAATTTTACATATTACTCTTAATTACTCGAATTCCTTTAATTTAAATAAGTTAGATAATTTTCCTAACTTAATTACAACCCCTTAATTTTCGGCCATAATCAAAATCATAGTATATGAATTTTTCTTGTATATTATCATAGCTTATATTGAAGCATATATCATAAGGAGTATAAACCTATTCTTAGATTTAATAAACATTAAATTTTAATAAGCGAAAAATTGAATATTAATCACCAAAATTTCGGCAATAAATAATAAGATGAAGAACATGTTAGATCTTATATATATCAACAATTAGAACCTTGAAATAGGTAGTTGTAGGATTTACCTTGTATATTAACCATTAGCTTAATATTTAAGCTTGATTTCCTTAGAAATTTTGACAGTTTTTGCTAGAGAAATTGGCTCCAAAATCATAGAATAAGATGAAGAATAAGAAGGGTTAGTAACCCTAGGCACTCGGCCTTGATGAAAATCAAAGAAGGAAGAGTTTCCAAGAAGGCAATGTTTTACCTCGAGAATCAAAGACACTTCTTCATGGTTTTTCCTGAGAATCTGGGGGCACTAGTGCAGAAAATATTTTTTACCATGGTTATTTTGCCTATATACCACGGTTTCAAACCGTGGTTTATACTCGCATGGTATATCGGAAAATTGCAATAAACCACGGTTTGAAATCGTCGTTTAAAAGACGCATTATAAACCACGGTTCGTAAAACCGTCGTTTAAAGCCCGTTGTGTCGCGGGAATCAGACGATTTATACGACGGTTGGGACGGAAACCGTGGTATATAATGTCGTTCCATTGCGTTTTATACGACGGTTCGGGTGTATAACCGTGGTATATGACTACTTTATACGACGGTTTTATAATAAACCGTGGTTTATACTCGTTGTTCCATTGAGTTTTAAACCACGGTTTTACCCTTTACCACATATGTTTTCCAACACAACCCAATTTACAATCGCTTATACAACCTGTACAGGGCATCCAACTGGTATTGCCCTTTGATAACCAACCACACTATGACCATAAACCAAGTTGCCAGTTTGAATTGCAACATTGAAACGAATTGCAAACAAACCCATTCAAACTTTCAAAAATAAGAGAGAGTTGAACTTTACAAACTTTGAGAGTTGCTTCAGCAAAAACAAAAGTCTAAGTCTAACTATGTACACTAGGATATAGGATCTAAGAAACACTCAAGTAATTTTTACACCAAAACTGTGATAAATGATCTCTTACAAAGTCGAGATCCCCTTTGGAATACGTGCTCCCTGCTTGTGTGAAATAAGAAACGATATGTCCATAAAAAGAAACTGATCATCATTAGTACACAATTTTATTTAAAATGCAATAACTTTAACTAAAACTTTGATTGGTATGGGTTACCTTGTCATCATCCTTAAGCGTGTCAATATTTTGTACAATCTCGAACATGTACCGCATCACATAATAGCCACAGCTTTATGAATCAGGTTGTTGAGGACACTGTCATCACACCATCCATGGATTACCAACTTTAGACAGATCAAAAAATTAAACGTTTAACTTTAATACAAAAATGCATAAATTAAATGATTACTTACACGTATGTAGTGGAAGTCCAAGATGGAGAATGGTTTCTTTTCATCACTTAAACCAAGCTTATGGCCTCTGCATAAATACAACATTTTAAAATGAAGCCATTTATTGTCAATAATCTAGGACAAGCTTAAAATAAATACATAATGCATTAAAATTTTGAATACTCACTCCTTCAAATATTTCTCTACAGCGATCTCTCGAAGGTCATCAGGGCCGCCCAATGGGTCTAGTATCAATAAGCATGAGGTGTCGATACACAACACCAACAACATCCAATGATTGCTGCCATAGATAAAACAAAGAATGTTTTGTAGAACAATTATTAAATATCACAATTATGAAGCAAAAAATTCCAGTTATTGTGTACTTACATCTGATAATATGGGATCAGCAAATATTTGCTTCTTCTTCGCACCGCGCTACAAAATCCCTGCCTCACATGTGTACACATCCTTGCTCATCCAATGCGGCCTGATTTGCTGACATCAATTGCGGACACAAGAAAGAGAGGGCAAATAATCTCTTGCTCGCTAGCAGTCTACTAGTCAAACACCTAAACAACATTTTTTCATAAGATATGTTAAACAGCTTAAAAAAATGAAAGATAATGTAATAATTTAAAAGATACTTACACACAATAGGCCTAATCACAGAGATGTTAAGCAGGTCTCCCATCAAAAATTCTCTTAGATCGCTCACGGTAATCATCAGATCTCTGGGCTCAGAGGAGTGGAAAACATGCTTAGACACTTTCATGTTGAAGTTGGTGACAGACTGCGGCCTCGTCATGAAAAAGTCATACAACATTTTTTGTTTGACTGTCAACTTCTTCAGATACTTGGGTGTCAGAATGGGGGATCTCTTAGGAGTCATATCGAAAGGTTTCACCACTTCCTTTCTCACACTCTGACTCTCCTCACTTGATTTCACAACTTCCTTCCCCTTATCCACTTTCCTCTTCTTAACCGGTCTTAATTCCTTATCAATCTAATAGTATATAAAATTTAAATAATAAACATATCAGTCAACAGTCAAGTTAAAAACTAAACAGTAAGCATGTAAATAGTTTACCTTGTCACTGACATCAATGAGAGAATATGGCCATGGAACAACTGAAGATTGTGCTTGACCTATTTTACTCCACTGATTCCACTCCAACGGAAGTGGAGAGTCCTCATGACCTCGCACAATGTCATCTACCATCACACGAGCGTGGAGAGGTGGGATGACCTTGAAATGTACAACAGTGTTCGGTCCGGTCTGTAAAACCCGACCGAATGCAACATGCACAGTCCCACCATCCAACACTTGAAACAGATGACATGATTTAGCCATCTACATCAACTCACAACAGCAAGCAAGCTAATAAATTATATTGTTTTAAAAGTAATGTTAAAATAACTAAGGAGGAAAAAAGAACAAACCGAAAGGTTTTGATAAGGAAATGTGTCTCTGGTAGGAGAAGAAGGTGCAGGATGATCGACCATCGGAGTATCCGCCGTCGTGGTAGGAGCAGACGTCGGTGTAGGATCATCGACAGTATCCGCCGTCGTGATAGGAGCAGACGCCGGTCTAGCAGTAGGTGCCGGTGTAGGAGACGCGGCCATTGTCGATGTATCCGCCGTCGCGGTAGGAGTAGACACCGGTGTAGGAGTAGTAGGTGTCGGTGTAGGAGCATGCACCTGGCCCAATACTAAAGCCTCAAGTCTTCGCAGGCGCTCCTCGTAGGCTTGACGCTCCTCAGCGTGGCGTCTTTCCGACTCAGCGTGACGTCTTTCCGACTCCTCCAACCGGTCATGCACCCGTTCATCCACCATTCTCTCTATCATTTCAGCCTGTGGTACTCTCGATCGAGACGTAGGAAACACGTCTTTTTGGCGAACTTCCCCTCCAAGCCCCCGCACTCGCCGTGGATGATCCTTTTGCCCAAGGGCCTTATTCAGTGGATCATCCTGAGACGGAGGGGCCGGAACCATCTCCCATCGCTCAGTAGAGCCAGACTATTTTAAATTAACAAAAATATTAGAAATGAACTTACTAATTAGTAAACAACAACTTTTAAATATATATACTTACAATCTTGGACGCCAACTCAGCAGTCTCGCTCTGCGGGAACACATATACTCCCTCGTCATTTTTCTTCATGCGACCCAGCATAAATGTCTGCACTCTACTTGCATCGTCAACATCATCAATAACTGACTGAGTGCCGTCTTCATTAGTTTTCGTCAGTAAGCCCTCGCTCTTCCACTTCTCCAACCGCCCCGTGTATCCAGCTCGCCCCATGAAGTGCTTGTAGATATTCTTCGCCCGGTTACGTCTCGCTTGTTCTTGACGTAACTGTTACAAAATTTGTATATTTGTAAGTTATACATAATAAAAAAAATATTTGTTAAATTTTATTCCTTAAATAATTTTATTCAACATCTTCCATCATTGCATTAAGGTCCTCCTGATCATCTGAATCACTACCTAGTGAATCATCTTGAGTATCCCCAAAATCGTGTGAAGTATCCATTTCTGATTGTTCTGCAATGACGTTATCAGCACATTCAAACACTTGTACTGAATGTTGACCATGCAGTATTGTTATGGCTTCATAATCATCTGTAAACCCTCTGCGAATCAGATGATCCTTAATCTTGTCCACACCTCGGTATTTGAAGTCGTTCTTGCAATCGACACAAGGACATCGAATATATCCCTTATCCCTTGGTTTCAGATTGTCAACAAGGACTTTGCAAAATTTATTGACCCCTTCTAGGTACTTGATGTCCAATCTGTCACTGTACATCACCGAGCGCTCCATCTCCTTTGTCAACACACACCAGATGTCGTGAACTCGTTCCATTGATCTCCTCTTTTTTTATTTACAGATTTAACAACCTAAACCTATCCAATCACCTTCGATCTCACCTAGGAACAAGTTAATAATATACAGTAGTTCAGTGATAATTTCGGCAGCATTACCCTACAGTTCTCCTAGTGTAGATATATATATATATATATATATGAATTGTTTCAATTCACATATATATGTACACTAGAAGAACACTACGGTAATGCTGCTGAAATTATCACTGAACTACTGTATATTATTAACTCATTCACAACCTAGATGGTGAGATCAAAGGTCATTGGACAGTCCCAACAGGGACTATCTAAGACATACCTCTATCGGGTAAATCTCAGACAGGTAATTCTATGTTTGAATTGATTTTCCATTGTTTTAATAGAAAAACAAAAATAAATTGAAACGTTTTAAATAACAACCTGATGAGTACTGGATGATCAGCGCGAACAGCACAAGATAGAGAAGAGACAAGTAGACAGATGTTCTTGCACGTAGTATATGACACTATTCAATGAAATAATAATAAGGTGGTGGCAGAGGTTGACAGCAGCAGATGGTGCGACACCTATTCAATGAAATTAGAATATAAGGTTTTAATTTGAAAAAATATGAATAAGCTTCTAAAATAACCAAACGAATATTTTGAATAAACCATGTTATTGAAACATTTTTAAAAAACTAACCTAATGAGTAAGGATGATCAACTCACAAATGTGATGGAAGAGGGATTGTTAAACCGTAGTAACACCTATTCAATAAAAGTAGAATAAGGTTAAATTCTGGAAAAAATTTGGCATGACCATTGCGTTTTTTTAGATACTCCACACTTTTTTCGGCAAAAACAAACACAATACAAGTACAACAAAATTAATAATATGCAACAATTATAACACCCGCAAGAATATAGCAACAACAGCAACACTTACAACAATATTAATACACCACCAACAATAATACGGATAGATAACTTCATCACAAAACAGCCATCGTAACTCCAATGCTTACACAATGGTTATCCAAGCAAATAATGTAATATATTTCCACTTCAACCTGCGCAGTCGCCAAATAAACCTCAAACCAAATTTGTCTTCATATGAACCTCAAATTGTATATGAGTAAGTCGACCTGATTTGGCATAACCAAAAACACAATTCAACCCGATATATGTTTTCAGATCTCGTATGTTGACATGTAGCTTCTCAAAGCTTTTGTTATGTTTTTTTTTGCGAGTTGCATAATGTAATTCCAAAACACAATATTCACATAATAATATATATGTAAGTTATAACTTATAAGATAAAGTAGCTAGCTAAAACCATCATCATGAGTTAAACAAAGAGATGAAATCGATTACATTAATCAAAACTATAAGATATATAGTAAATTACCGGTGGGATGTTGATGGAGGCGGCGCAGTGTCGATACCAGAGAAGTGGGGCGCAGTGAAGCTGGAGGCGTCGTCGACACCAGCGGAGGGCGGTGGAGCTGGAGGCATCTGTCGACACCAGAGGAGGGCGGTGGAGGGGCTTGCCGCGACCGGAAGACGGTGTGCAGGGGCGGGGAGGCACGGTGGAGCTACGGGGCGGTGGAGGCAGCTCAAATGGTTGCCGGTTGTTGTCGCCGCGACCGGAATAAAGAGCGACGGGAGTGGGGCGGTGGAGTCGAAGACCGGTGGAGGGGGTGGTGGCTCGACGGGAGTTCGGGGAAATCGCCAAAGAAGAGAACGCAGGAGGAAGAAGAAAGAGGAAAAAGAAAAGGTCGGGTTTTTAATTAAATGACTTTAAACGACGGTTATTATACAAACCGTCGTTTAAAACCTTTGTGATACAAGGAATAAACCACGGTTCTAAGGAAACCGTCGTTTATAATTCGACGCCGTACCCGATAAATGACGGTTGTATATTAAACCGTGGTTTATGTATATTATATACGACGATTAGAGACGGAACCGTCGTTTATCTTATACGGAGTTGAACTATAAACGACGGTTTCTGTTAAAACCGTCGTTTATATAGTGAGCCGTGCAACATATATGACGGTTCCTTAAATAACCGTGGTTTATAAACTTTAAACGACGGTTTCACTGATAACCGTGGTATAAAGTCCGTCATTTTAAATCTTTTTTCTACTAGTGGGGCTCAAGAGCTATGGTTGTAAAGATCTTCGAAAGAGGATTCCAACGAGCTATCAAGCTTGTTATTGGACTTAAGATGAGGAAGTTATGATTTCTATAAGATAATGTGTTCTTTAAGCTCCTAAATGGCAACAATGAAGGAAAACCAATGTTGGAGAAGGGAGGGAGCTTCTAATGTTGAAGACTCACGGTTTGGGACAGGAGCTAATGAAAGGGATTCGTGGAAAGCAAAGAAGAAGAAGAGAAAAGTAGTTAATTAAGATATGTTAAAGTAATAATTTGAATAGTAATTTAACATATCATCAATATGCTTTACGTAACTTGATTGAGCAGCTGGCCTTCTCCTTTTTCCTTGCCGACATCAATAGCCAAGGATGGTCAATTTTTGACCATTGCCCATTCTTGGTCAATATTTGACTAAATGGGCACTATTTGAGGTTACTATTCACATTAAATATTATATTTGTAAATTTTTTGGTAAAATCTTCAAATTAAATTCCTAATATGATATTAGGTAGTATACATGTATTTTAGTATGTATACAAGGCCAACTAGCCACTCAAAACCAACTTCGAAGACAATTCGCAAAAACACGTTTTAAGGAGTTTTCGGGCTCCTTTTTGTGTCTTAACTCTTTTTAGAGTTTGGTTTGCTTTGAAAATAATTTTATTATTTTATTTTAGTAAATTCACATATAATCAAGCCTTTAAAACCATCCAAGACTCATTCATAAGACAATATATCCAAAATATGCTTTAAGGGGTTTTTATGGCATATTTTTGTCTTGAGTTGTTTCTGAGCTAGGTTTTCTTTGGTAATGGTTTCATAATGTTCTTAGCTTGATTATAAGACTTATGAATTCACTTTGGATCCTTATTGATGAAATACCCCAAACCTAAGTATGCTAAGTAAACATCAATTTATGATGTAGTAAGGCTAAAATATGCCTTAGAAAGATTGATAGACAATTTAAACCAAGGAAAACACAAGAAAACGCCTTAAGGGCAATTTAGGCAAAAATGTGCTTTAAGCTTGAAGTGACTTTAATTAGCACCCAAATATCATTATAAGACTTTAGTAACATGCTAATGGACATGTTAAATCAATTAGCAAAGAAAACCAAGCTCAAAAACAAGCTTAAACACAAAATGTGCTTTAAGACTCCTTAAAGCACCTTTTTGAGAAATTGTCTTAGAAATGGGTTTTGAGTGGCTAAATGCCCATGATTACACCTTAATCAACATGTGTACTAATTAGTATCACATTAGGAAGTCTAAATCAATGGGAAATCAAAATTTTCACAAATATGAGCACTAATTTGTGAATAGTAACCAAATAGTGCCTAGTTTAAGTTTTAGTCAACATAAGTCAATTAGTTGGTCAACAAAGACCATGTTAGCCTTATCTAATGAGGGAGATGGTTTTAAGGGGATGAGTCACCATAGACTTCATCAAATAAGAAAATAAGAAGAGATAAAGTAAAGAAAGTTACTATTTGCTTTTATAAAGCAAAATATCCTTTATTAGCCTACCTCTCTTCTCTCTTCTTCATTTCTCTTCTTCACCAACGAGTTCCTCTTCTTATTCTCTGTTCTAAACCGTTCCCAAACAGCACCATTGTTGCCTTACCTTGCTTTGCCCACCAAATCTTCATTTTAGCTCCAAATCAAAAACTAAACACATAATATTCTTAGTTAGCTCAAGCTCTAGCTTCCTATCTTTTCAAAATTGGGAAAGCTTCATTTTGGAGCCATGGAAAAACTCCATTTATGGAGGAAAATCAAGTTTGAAGAGCCCATTTGGTTCTCCATTCATTCAAGGTGAGAAAAATGTAAGAAAAAACCATGTTTCCACCACTTCTTCTACATGGCCGAAAATTACTACTCATGGGGCTTTGTTTTTATGCCTTGTTCTAGCTTGTTTTATTCACCAAGGACTAGTGGAGGTCCTATTTCATTCAATGCCCAAGTCTACCTTGAGACTTCAAAGGTAATCATCCACTTTTATACCTTAGAACACATTTTTAACCTAGGTTTTCATTCCTTAAGGTTAGTGTATTGTTTAGCACTCATGTGAGTCATTGAATATTGATTAGAACATTGGCAAAGGAAATTTAATGGGTGGCCGAGATTCATTCAAGAAGAAGGTCTAAGGAGGAAGTTAAGATAAGCTTGGAAAAACAAGATAAATTGCTTACCTAATGGTGGTTTAAGTTTTAAGGGATGGTATTTAGATAAGTACTAATGTAGCTTAAAGCTTACATTATGTTATGGGTTATATAACCTAGGAAAAAAAGAATTCAAACAAGCTTATGAACTTGTGATTAAGGAGCCAATGGGAATGAGTTAGTAAGATAAGTTTAAGATGGATTTTAAGAGCATTATAACTACTATGAGATTGATGGGTGTATTTGCAGGTTGAAAGCTTTTATATGTGGGAAATTCAGTGTTTAAATTCATGTCATTTAAGGGCCTAAGAGCCATGTCATTTAAGGGCCTAAGAGCCATGTCATTTAAGAGCCTTAGTGCTATACAATTTAAGATTATTGCACTATATTGAGTTTATTATGAAGAGTTGATTTGGGTGAGAATTATGAGGAGAAAAAGGTTTGATGTGTGAGAGATGATTGAATGAGAAAAACCATGCATATGGGCATGATAATATACTAGAGGAGCTATGGCAAAATTTGAGTGGAAATGAGTTAACCAAGTTGTTCTCGAGGTTTAGAATGGCCTAGAGTTGTCTAGGAGGAGTTAGAGGTTAGGAGGGTGTAAATTGTGTGCTAAGATTATGTAGTAAGGGTTAGAGTGTTTATGATTGAATTAAGGGTGAAATGCTAAATGTTGGGTGTAGTAATATACTAAGAAAGTAATGTCAAGATTTGGAGAGAAACTAAGTGTTTAAGGTGTTCTAAGGAGATTTTATGACTAAGGAATGTTCTAGTAATCACTAAGGGTTGTTTTGGTGAAAATGGATAAACTATGGAGTCCTGAGTACTAGGAACCTAGGGATGTCGAGAGGGACTAAGGGTTATAATGGTGAGTTTTATGCACCAAAACCATGGTTAAGAAGCTAGGAAACTTGTACAAGGTTTGAAGGAAAAAAATAAGGTATAATGACTTGTAAGGATGTAAGCATGTGCTAGATTATATATAGCTTTGAGAAGTTTGATTAAAGCAAATGGGTGTGCAAAATGATGCTTGAGGAGTAGTTAAGATGGTTGTGAAGAAACATAATGATTAGTTGAGGTCTTAGGCAAAGTCACAAGAGGGAAGTGTAAGGAATCAAGTGTTAAGTGTAAGAATTTTGTAAGAAATTGAGTGTCAAGTTTGGTGATTTTTGAGGAAGGTTTAGTGCATGTTTTAAGGTGTTTAAACATGTAGGAAACATGTGGAAAGATTGTGGAATAAGTAGGAAAGATTGGGGTGAAATTGGAGTTCAAATGAGGAGAAAAGCACTTTGGAAAATAGGTTCTGCTGTGGACCACCCCTAGGGACCGCCCCTGTGGGGAGGTCCAGGCAATTCTGCAGCGTATGAAGCTTCTGGTTGGGACCGCCCCTGGGGACCGCCCCATAGGGGCGGTCCAGTGCAGAGAAAAAGAAAAAAATTTGGTTTGGCTTCTAATGATGGGGGATTGAATGGTAATGGTTTTAGATGATGTTTAGGCCTTGTTTGGTGACATGTAAAGGCCTTAAGAGGTGTAAACAAGTATGAGGTGTAATGAGAAGTGATTAACTTACATGATTAAGTTTAAATTACAATGACTTAGGGGTCCACCATTAGAGAGTGATGATGATTAGAAAGATAAGCATATAAGGACTTAAGAGATTAGGGTAAGTAAATGATTTTAAGTGTTCAAGGTTAAGTTAGTAAGAATTTAAGAGGTGCTAAATGGGGATTGATATGTAGTGATAATATAAGGTTGTTTAAGACATGTTTGGAGAGTAACAATGATAATTAAGTGGGTGAATAAGTATAAGGTATGAGGAAAGTGATTCACTTAAGATTAAGTTTATAAGAACTTTAGTGGTGTTAGAAGGGGATCATTAGTGACTAAGTGAGTTAAGTAAGTTAGCTTTATTGGAAAGTAATTAACAACCTAAAATTGATGAATGTAAGGGTTTGAGAATTTGGACTCCAGAGGAGAGTAAGCAACCGACAACCAACGGTGAACGGTACAGTTCTTTTTTTTTGACCTGCTTGCTAACGAGGTGTCCCTCGGCTTGTGTGATATTTGTTTATGTGTGCCGACTAAACAAGATAAAGCATGCAACCAGAACATTATGTTTATTGCATTGTTGTGTGATGTTTGGAAACTAACACAACTTACCGTGAGAACTTACTAACCAATGTTTAGTAAGGAATTGAGTGAGACTAAGGAACGCTCCCTAATATTAGTTTGTTAATAACCGAAAGAGGTTTAACCAACAAACATTGTCTTGAGACTTCTACTAACTGGAACTTAAGGGGGGAGTGAGGAACCCGGGACTGACTCCGGTCATGCATGCTAAGAAAAAGGGGTCGGTATGTAAAGCAGATCCGACTTCCGCTTAAGGATTTGTCTTCGGACTTGTTGCCTAGGTCGGTTGCTGGCTCAGCTACATTGGACATACAGTCCAAGGTAGGAGGCATTAAGATGGTGCGGTAGGATCACCTAAATCCTAAATTATAAGGTAAGTTGTTTATTCAACTAATGGAGTTAATAGCTCATTGGCTAGGGTTGCTTTTGACTTGACAAAAATAAACATTGAGGTAAGATACAATCATTTCTATTTAAAGAGTGGTTTGTATTCTAAGATTAAGATAAGGTTTGAGATAGTTGCAACCATTTCTATTTAAAGGACGGTTTGTATTATAAGATTGAGATAGCTACATCCATTCCTATTTAAAGGATGGTTGTTTTCTAAGACTAATTAAGGACTAAGATTGAGGTAAGATAAGGTTGGATTGAGAAATAAGAGGAAACATAACTTAAGGAGTTAAATAATTAACTCTCTAATTAAGGGAACACATTTAAGTCGTTCATTGTGTTTGAACTTTGATTGTTCATATTTGGATTGTTGTTTATTGCACTTTCTATTATGTTGTGCATCTAATCAACCTCCATGCTATCGAAAATTAGTCGTCGCAGCCACGTTAGCTTGGGGGCCATGAGAGGATCGTACCAGCATTCGTGCTGACCCCCTTTGGGGGCTGTTTTTACTACACAGGTGAACGTCAGGAGGCAGCCGCCACAAGAGTAAGATGGGGTAGACGTGATACGGGTTAAGTGTGGCCTACGAGATGTGCATGTACACTCATATGGCATCTTGAGTTAGTAAGATGTATAGGATGTGAGGGAATTGTAAGAAGGATATGTATTTGGTTAAGACTTGTAAGTACTAATGTTCGGTATTTTCTGTAGTCAGACCGTGGCAAGGTCCTGGAATGTATTTGAATCCGCTGCAGAGTTTGTATATATGGTGATAAGTTTGTGATAACCATGATTGGATTGAGACGGGTGTTACAATTGATGTCATGAAATCTCTATGGTTTCTTAAAACACATTTTCCTTTAAAGCACATCTTTGTGCTCTGAGGTGCATTTTCGGTTTAAACGCTAATTCTGCTTAATGCGTATTACTAATCTTAGAGGTATTTCACATTTGAAATCTCTTGGGAACTTATTGGTAGTTCCCTAATTTATTTGTGCTCTTTAAAACACCTTTTTACTCTAATTGTTCCTAAAGCATGTTTTGGTGTAAATTGTTGTTTAACACTTCTTCTAATGTTTCTAAGGCACTTTCTAGCCTTAGTATATCCTAATTAGATAGTTCATTAATATATTAAGGTTTGGGGTATTTCAGCCTCATCAAAGACCACATGCACACTTTCTACCACCTTCAGTGTCCTTTTGTTGTATACTTTGTATGCCTGGCTCCTTTCAGAGTACCCAAGGAAGATGACCACATCACTTCTGGCATCAAACTTTCCTAGTGGATTCTTTTCATTATTGTGGACATAACATTTACAACCAAAGATCCTGAATATGTGTAGCATGCAGTCGCCACTGCTTCTGCCCAGAAGACCAGAGGAAGACTGCTCCCCAATAGCATGGCCCTGGCTACCTCTTGTAGTGTTCCGTTCTTACGCTCAACTACCCCTTTCTATTGGGGTGTTCTTGGTGCTGAATATGTGTAATTGATTCCATGTTGTTTACACATATCCATGAATTGTTGATTCTCAAACTCTGACCCATGATCAGACCGAAGAGCCCTGATCTTGTGGTTGAGTTGTACTTGGTCTTTTCCTGCAAAGACTTGAAATTTCTTAAATACTTCATCTTTGGAAGCAATAAAGAATGTCCAAACAAATTGTGAGTAATCATCAACAATCACAAACACATACCAATTTCCTCCAAAACTTTTGATTCTCATAGGTCCACATAAGTCCATGTGAAGTAATTCAAGTGGCTTGGATGTACTAACTAAGTTCTTTGATTTAAAAGAAGTCTTTTGTTTGATTCTAACATAAGCATCACAAAGATTGGTCTCAGATTCTTTAATCTCAGGTAGACCTCTTACCAACCGTTTCTTGACAAGTTTTCTTAACAATGAAGCGCTAACATGCCCTAATCTTTTGTGACATAGTTGTGAGCCTCGATTTTAAACCCTATCCTATGTGGATTAAGTTGATTAGGATCTAATCGGGTTTTAGGTCCACTTATAACCTAAGATTAATAACTATGTCATATAACAAAATTATTAAAACCTAGGCTAGCTCACTGGAACCTATTATGAGTCGCCACCTAATTTTAACCTAGATCAAATTAGGAAAGGAGAGTTCGGGTTCAGGGGCTTGATATTCGACTTAATTAGGGTTCAAATTACTTTCATTACCCTTCCTAGGTCGTTTTTTCCTCTACTTGGTTTATTTACGGCTTTCTACAAGGTTGTTTTTAACCTAGGTGCGTGCTTCTGTTTTTTTTATTTTTTAACGTTTTTTGGCAGAAAATTAAAGTGGAAATTAAAATTACCTAAACTAGGGTTTCGGAGGCAGAATTAGGTCAAATTTTGTTTCCGTCCATAGCCACGGACCTAATGTTCGAGACCACGGACCCCAGTTAACCTATATGAAAATAAAAGTCGAATTAAACAGAAACAGAAAATTGTAAAGTCCGGGGCCACGGACAAGGCCGTCCGTGGGCCCGACATTATTATAAAAACCTAAATTTTTAAAATTTAAAATCCCCCCGCCGCCGTCCGTGTGGGCGTCCGGCTTACAGACAAGGAGTCCGGGACCCCGGACATGACGTCCGTGGGTGCGGACCGCCCTCGGACGGCGGCGTTAAGGCTGTTCCCGAAGGTGTTTTTGGCTCAAATTTTGGGTGTGTAGCCTGAAAGATGTACAAGACGTTAGTGATTGAAAGTTTTCAATTTGAATTCGAATTAAGCACGAAACTTAGTAAACAAGTTATTGGACAGAAGCTTAAACAAACAGCAATACAGAAGCGTAGAAGGGTTAGTTTGAGCCCAAATTTTGAGGCAAGACAGATAATACCGTAGAGAATTAGGGAAGTGGAGTGTTTACCTGTTTTACCTTCGATTCACAACGATTCTTCACACCGGGATTCGTCGAGTGCTCCGCTGATGGCAGACCCGAAAGGCTTTCGAACCAAGCTTCTGGTTGTTGGTTGTTCTTGCTGTTCTTCACGTTTTGGTGGTGTTTTTTGGGGTTTTGTGATGGTATTGGTGCTTTGGGGATTGGAAACGTGTTTAGGTGGTGATTTCAGGGGATTTTCGGTATGATTGGGTGGCCGGGTGTTGGAAAACGTGAGAGAGAGAGGAGGTGTGTTTTCTGACTCTCTAGGGTTCTTGAGCATATGAAGTCCTCCCTTTATCCAAAAACCTATCCCCTATATAGGCTTTCTTAAAGATAAAGAAAATCTAGTAAAAGTAAGATTTTCTGGTATTTTAATTAAAAGACTTCCCAAAGGAATTTTGCTGTGAAATTTTAACCACATGTCAAGGATGGATATTATGAATTTTCTGAGGTGGAAACGAATTTTTTAATGTTGGAATATTTTAAATTGAATTTCTTGTCAGATCCAGTCAGAAATTGCTAGAAAATTATTGGAAACCGAAAAATCAAAATTCCAACGGCATTATGCTTAGAATGTCATCCTCTATCATGCGTTAAAATATCAAAGTGTTTCAAGCTGATTTGGGCATCCTTTGGAGGAGAGAGAAAGCTTATAGGAGGTCTCAGAGCCTTTAAAGATTACCAAAACGCCCCTGAAAATGACGAAGCTGTTCCCCATGCCATGGAGCGCGCCGGAATCCCTCACTACTTGATTAAAATGCCTCTCACAACAACACCAGCACCCCGTAGACCCTAACCCAGGGGGTCAAAATTTTGGGTATAAACAGATTGCCCCCCGTCAACTAGACTTTGTAGTGGATGTGAAAAGTCTGGTTGATGCTTGAGTGATGCCCCAAATTTTGGCCTTCACGAAATTCTCCATGTTGTGCGAAACCGCGTTGATTGCGTGCAGCTATTCGGGGGCGCTGACTACCTAAGCAACAAAACGCTGTCGAGCTATTCTAAGGTGCTGACTACCTAAAGTGAAAATGTGTCGAGCTATTCTAAGGCCTGACTACCTAGGTGACGAAAAACGAATAATGGTCAAGCGGTTTCTAAGGCGTTGACTACCTATAATACATGAAATGATGCGATGCCAAGCGATTCTAAGGCGTTGACTACCTATAAGTAAAATGAAGTAATGTAAAGCAATTCTAAGGCGTTGACTGCCTATAATGATGATATGATGTCAAACTATTCTAAGGTGTTGACCGCCTATAATGAATGAGATGATGTCAAGCTATTCTAAGGCGTTGACTGCCTATAAGTAAAGTGAAATGAAGTAATGTCAGCGATTCTAAGGCGTTGACAACCTAAAATGTGGAAATGAGATAATGTCAAGCGATTCTAAGGCGTTGACTACCTATAATGATGATAACTGGGTGGTATGCAAATGCAAGAATGCTCAAATGTTGATGATGCTAATGATGCTGATGATGTTAATGATGCTGATGATGTTGATGATGTTGATGATGTTGATGATGTTGATGATGTTAATGATGTTGATGATGCTGATGATAATGCTGATGATGCTCGGATGCTTCTGGGGACCGAAACCCGTGCCAATGCTCCTGGCTGGACCCAATGTGGACTTATTGCCATCGCCCCCCAAGCCGGTGTGCAGGGATAACTCCTGGTAAAAACCTTGGGGACTTATTGCCTTTGCCCACCATTCGTTGATCCCGAAAATAAGTTGACATCACAAAAGGAGGATTTATTGCCATCACCTCGCCAACTTTTCTGTCGCCAGGTCTTGTGACGCGCCTGGATAATGCAACTAGGTCTTATGACGAGCTATATGAATGTGATGAATGCAATGCGTTTGATAAGAGCGGGTAAGCTAAAGGGTAACGCTAGGTCTCACTACGAGCCTAAGGGAATGCAACTAGGTCTTATGACGAGCCTAAAGGTTGGATCTAGGTCTTATGACGAGCCTAAGGGTATGCGACTAGGTCTTACTACGAGCCTAAAGGATGGATCTAGGTCTTATGACGAGCCTAAGGGTATGCAACTAGGTCTTACTACGAGCCTAAGGGAATGCAACTAGATCTTACTACGAGCCTAAAGGATGAATCTAGGTCTTATGACGAGCCTAAAGGACGGATCTAGGTCTTATGACGAGCCTAAGGATGGTTCTAAAGAAAGTGGGTCAAGTGTATGATGGGTCCAAAAGGATGTAGAAGGATTAGGGCTCAAGACGGGCCTGTGAATGTTTGAATGTGGAGGAAGGGCTTAGGACGGGCCTGTGGGAATTTGATGTGGGGGAAGGGCTTAGGACGGGCCTGTGGGATGTTTGGATGGTTTGAACCTTCGGGCTCTGGACTTTTGGGCCTCAATCGGTGTGTTGTTGCAATTGTTGGAACCAACAATTGCCCCCAGTATTCTCTCCTAAGGCAATCTGAGTTAGAGTTCATGGCGATCGATCGGAACGATCGATTGCCCCCAGTATTTTCTTGTGCGAACAAGTCTCGTCCTCACAGGGTCAAGGCTTATATTTTGATGTGGCGCTTCCTACACTCGACGTGTTTGGTGTTTGCACTCGTTTCTCACTTACGGTCACAACTTCTCAACCATTGAATTTGACATTTGTTAGATTTACGTGTTCAACCTGTTACTTTCACTCGATTGGATACACAACTACTAAGTCGGAAGTCTTTTAAACTTATAACATGGCTATGGGGTGTGATGAATGATAATAGGACAATAGAGGAAGTTTAGGATATATGGAGCTATAAGGGTGACCAAATCTGCAACTTGCACCGTCTCTCGGACTCGTCTTCTTTGCCTTGAAGTCGTTTGGCTACTTCGTGATGACTTCGCTTATGAACTTGGGACTTGGAACTTTTGACTGTTCCTTGCATCCTTTTCCTTTTTCCGATTTCGGATTTCTTCGAGGCTTTTCAAGTTGGCCTTCCTTGAATCTCCCTTCCTTCGGGGTTCTTGTGTTTCCCGCTTTGAACTTTGAGAGCTGTTCTTGATGCTAGCTCGTTTGGATCTTGTGTCACTTTGGGACCATTTGCGGATTGCTTCGTCATGCTGGTAGCAATTTTGCTTCTTTGGACTTGTGAAGTTGTTGTTCGGAAGTCGGGCTCCTTGCTTCCTTTGGTCACCGGGTCGGTTTCATCGCTGGCTGGCTTATTTGTGGAGCTTGTAGTGTTGTAAAAGAGGTCATACATGAAAAGCTCAGCGGGGGTGCCTAGGGTGTAATGTCAGGGTTCACAAGCTTTTGGCTGTGTGGTGCTATACCTAGGTGCTTCGTCATCCCTAATAGTTGTGTGTCTGTTCTTTGTTACTTTTCACAGGTTTAAACGTAAATTTACAAATTATCTCCTTCGGTCGAAGTCATGCCGTTTACCTTACCTTTGAATGTGACCTCTCTGGAGTCGTGTAAAAATGACACGCTCTTTCGCTCTTGGTTTTACCGCTCAAGGTACTCTCGCGAAGTGTACGCTCAGAGACTTGCTTGCACAAAATAAACAAACGTTATCGTTCCTTAACTCAGATTGCCCCCAGTATTGTTGTGGGGGTTTTTTTTTGACAAGCCTTTTGAATACCCAAGTTATTTGTGGAGGGTGGTGGCTATATGTGTAATGGTGAGTGGTGATGGGGTACTCTTGTGAAGAGGTGACGATGATTCTTTTCCTTTTTGTGGCCATAATTTTGTTTTTATGTGTCTGATGAAATGGCAAAAATGGTGCATGGATGGGAAGGTGGCTTTGTACAAGGGGCTTTGTGAAAGACAAAGAAAGACAAAGGTTTTGCCCTTTTGATGCCTACAAACATGCTTCATGAGTGGGAGATCTTTCTTACTTTTCTGATTTTCAGCTTTTTTTCAATTTTTTTGGCGCAAGAACGAATGTACAAACATTAATCCAAGCATATAGAATAACATGTGCAAAGAAGGAATTTTATTAATAACCGAGAGGGGGAAACATTGACATTAAGTACTAACCAAATGGAAAAGACAAATGAACTAACTAAAGAAAGAAAGGTAACTGAAAAGGAAGAAAAAGAAAGAAGCTACGCAGAACAACTGAAGAGAAAAGAAAAATAACTAAGATTCCTAGTGGTGTTCTGGCATAGGATTCCCGAAGATATTCCCGCGCTCTGAGAACTGAAGTCCCTGGTCAATCAGGTCTTGGATCTTATGCTGTAGGGCCCTACAATGGTCGGTGTCGTGACCTGGCAACTGATGATAGAGATAGAACTGATTTGGGCTCCTGCCCAAATGGGTGACTCCTGGTCGGGGCGGAAGAGGCTGTAAGATGTTCTGCTCCTGGAGTTTTTCAGAGCATGACTCAAAGGCCGACCGATATCTGTGAATTCTCGCTGATTGAAATCCGGTCTTAGAGGTGGTACCGCTCGATAGTTTCCTCCCCTGTTCCCTTGGCTGCTGGACTGCATTCACCTGCACTGTCCCGGTACCTCTGCGGTGCGCTCTGTGCGTAAGCTGGGTCAGGTAAGAGGCTTTTGCTGGCTTTGAATTACTTCCAGATCCTCGGGGATCCAAGCTTTAAGTCCCCTTGTGGATCTTCTCCTCCAAAACTCCTACCTGGCCCATGAGCATGTCAAAGCTTGGAAAGTACATATATTTTAATCATCATTATACTGTTTTTGCATGTTCTCAACAATCATGCGAATTTGCTCCTGCTCTTCCATCCTTGTGGGCATGCCCGCTGCCTTCCTTCTCCACCGCTTTATAAAGTCGGACATGGACTCACTTCCCGTTTGGCGCGTGCTGGCAAGGTCAGACCGGGTGATTTCCAAGTTTTTAGCATACTCAAAGTGAGTCAGGAAGGCTTCACATATTTCCTCGTATGTCTTGGTGTTCATTCTTTGAGTTAGGTACCATCGTTGAGGAATCTCATCCAGGTACCGGGCAAAAACCTTGGCCTTTTGCATATCATTGAGCCTCAAGATAGACATCTCTCGATCAAACATCGCCAAATGGATCTGGGGATCGGTCGAGCCCTTGTAGAGAGCCAAAGTGGGGAGCTTCAGCTTCGCGGGTAGCTCAACGTCTGGATAGGATCCCATGGAGAGGTAGTCAAAGCCAGCAGGTTTACCAGCCTTTTCCATGCGCTCAATGCGCCTCAGAGCCCTCTGAACTTCAGCAGCTAACTGGTTCCCGGGAGCACCACCTCCGTAGCCAACATGGGTGTCATGTCCCTCCAAGGAGATATTGTCCATGCCGTATAAAGGGTTGACAAATCCTTGCAGTGGTCCTTCTCGTCTTGCTGCCTCCAAGGATCCTATTTTCTCATGGAGCTCAACTGTTGCCGCCGTATGCCGTGCCTCCAGGGCTTCAATGGCAGCTTGATGTTTCTGTACCAGGCTGGCTATTTGATCCTGCTCCCCCGTTGGACCCCCAGTGGTCCTGCTTTGGGCTGCCGTTTCCAATGCGGCCAACTTATCTTCTAGCTTGGCGATTGTGTCCACATACTTATTCTCGAGTGCCTGGATTGCTTCC